>CM051021.1:9676731-9751731 GCA_027704905.1 Muraenolepis orangiensis | reverse complement strand
GCACCCAACTTAATTTTAAGCTTACGCTAACTTTGGCTCCTTCTTCATTGAGTTTGGTGGAATTGAGTTGCCTCATTCAGCCACAACCAAATTCCACAGAATTGAACGGAACTCAGAACTCGTATCTCATGAATATTCATATCTCGTGTCTCCTCCCCCCCCCCCCCCCCTCCGTCCAAGTATCCTATAGGTTTCCATACCGGTGGCTTTGGTCAGGCTGAGCGCCGCTGCCCTCCGCAGATGGACGGTGGTAACTACACTGGGCTCAGGTAAGCAACACTGGAATGCAGAGGGGGACGGGAGGTCTTCATTCAACTCTCTGGAGAGAGAGGGAGGGAGGGGAGGGCGAGAGCGAGCGAGCGAGAGCGAGCGAGCGAGAGAGAGAGAGAGAGAGAGAGAGAGAGAGAGAGAGAGAGAGAGAGAGAGAGAGAGAGAGAGAGAGAGAGAGAGAGAGAGAGAGAGAGAGAGAGACAGAGACAGAGACAGAGACACAGAGAGACTGAGTCATAAGATTCAAGCAGGAACGTGGGAGGCCTACAGGGAGGGAATGTGGAGTAAGCACTGTACTGTAATTACCAATTCAAATATCTTATCTTGTATCTTGCCAACATTGCAGGTTTGAACCTAGAACTTTTCAGCTGTGAGTAAAAGACAATATTCTTCCCCCATCCTTAGTGAGTATAATAATAACAATGATCAAATTACTACAAGTATTAACTATAATCAAATAACCTAAATAAGTCAAAACTATGAGCAAATAACCCAAATAGTGTATGAACTATGACCGATAAACTGCAACTAGCCGAAGCCCCTTACTTGCTTACCTGAGGCGGAGGTGGGCGTGGGAGAAGAGGCGCAGCAGGAACCGACCGCTGGCCCCGGGCTGGAAGGTGGTGGGCAGCACAACGTAGCGCCCGGGGGCCAGTGTACGCCTCAGGGTGACACTGCGGGCGTCCATGTAGATGGAGCTGGCCGCCTGCTCCACCAGACACTGCACTCTGGAACAACGATTTACCTCCACCTGGGCGAGGGGGGACACAGACACAGACTTTATGGATGGATAGGTGTCTTGTATCTTTTTTTATCTCTATATTGTTGATACTTATTTTTATTGATTTGACAATTATTTACACCTTCCATTCCCAGCTCCACCCGCTGGGAGGAGCTGCCCAGAAGAGGAGAGGCCTGCGTGGGTTGCTGAAATCACGGAACTGATAAGGGCGGTGTCCCTGCAGCCAACGAGCAGACCAAGTACCAGGGTCTGTTGGGGGTGTGGTCAGCCAGGACATTTGGCCAGACACTGCCCCAAGACACACAGGGCCCAAGGAAATGACTCGGGTTCCGCATAAAAGGGAAGAACCAGCCCCAAACCCCCCAACCAGACCACAGCCTTATTCGCACAGTCACAGACATCCGAGGAAGGAGCCCGACAGCACAGCCGGGGCAGTCAGGCTTTACTCCCTCCTGAAGCAGATGACAGCAAATTCTTGGAGCCTGTCGTCGCGGTGGGCTGCGCTGGTGGTGGGGATTCCTTTTATGTCCCTGTCACTGTGGAAGGGGTGCCCTGCACTGCACTGGTGGATACGGGCTCGACAGTAACCCTGGTTAGAGAAGATGTGTTGCCCATTGGAACCCAGTTGGGGCCAACTGCGGTGCGTCTGCGCACAGAAACGGGAGAGCTGGCACCTATGAAAGGCATGCTGACTGTGTCTGTGGGGGGAGTTACAGTGCATCACCTGGTGCCCCTTGCCCTTATCCCTGGCGACGCCCACTCACGGCAACTCCTCACCTGACCCAGCCCCAGCTCTCCCCCATCCAGCCCCAGCTTTTCCCCAGTTACCCTGGACAGGGGTGGAAGAGGCTCAGTCAGCAGTATTAGAGGTGTGGAGGAAGAACTGTAGCGGCCTTAATCCAAAGCAGCAGGAGAAATTGTGGCAGCTGCTGCTAGAGTTCCGGGGA
The DNA here is from genome assembly GCA_027704905.1 of Muraenolepis orangiensis. NCBI lineage: Eukaryota > Metazoa > Chordata > Actinopteri > Gadiformes > Muraenolepididae > Muraenolepis > Muraenolepis orangiensis. The sequence goes on along the minus strand of CM051021.1, from coordinate 9,749,772 downwards.
AGTTTCGCCATGAGTGAGGAGGAGGTTGTCCGAACAAATCCAGTCGAACACGAAATCGATACAGGAGACACACGCCCCATCAAGTGTCGTTCTCGCCGCCTCCCCTTGGCCCATCAGCAGGATTGTGGCGATGCAGTGCAGAGCATGCTGAAGGCAGACATTATCGAGCCCTCCGACAGCCCGTGGGCCGCAGCGGCAGTCATGGTCCCAAAGAAGACAGGTGGCTGGCGGCTGTGTTCAGACTACAGGCCGGTGAACGGGGTCACCAAGAAAGACTCATACCCACTCCCCCGCATCGACGAGTCCCTGGACCTGGTCTCGGGGTCGTCTTGGTTCTCGTCCTTGGACCTCCGCAGTGGGTATTATCAGGTCCCTCTTGCTCCAGAAGCCGGACAAAAAACCAATGCGCCTCTTTAACAGTTTCCCGTGGGGGTCCCGATGGAGAGAGTAGCAGTCGATGTGCTGGGGCCGCTACCTCGGTCAAACAGGGGTAACCACTATGTCCACACCAACATAGACTATTTAACTAAATGGACAGAGGCGTATGCCCTCCCTGATCAGGAGTTATGTCGTAAGATGCCCTGGTCAGGGGCATGTTTAGCCGGTTTGGAGTGCCGGAGACCCTGCATAGTGACCAGGGGAGGAACTTTTCCCGGGTGTTTGCCTCCATGTTCTGGGCATGCACAAAACTCGCACCTCCCCCTTGCAGGCTCAGAGCGACAGATTAGTCGAGAGATTACACCGCACCATGGGCCAGCAGCTGGCCATCCTCACGTCTCGGCACCAGCGTGACTGGGACGATCATCTGCCCCTAGTGCTCATGGCATGTCGCCCTGCAGTTCAGGAGTCCTCGGCCTGTTCACCTGCCCTCCTCGTGCTAGGGAGGGAGCTAGGGAGGGAGCACCCCTGCCATTTTTGCGTTTGGTCAGCCGCCAGATTCCCTGGACACTCTCCCTGGGCCTGAGTATGTCAGGAGACTTCAGGACCGCCTCGATTCAGCTCACGCTTTTGCCCGAGGCCAGCAGCAAAGTGCTGGCGTGAGACAGAAACAGAACTATGACACAAGGACAAAAGGGCAGCACTTCAAGGCTTGGGAGCTGGTCTGGAAACTCTAGCCGGTGTGTTAGTACTCCACACAACAAGGCTAATAGCTAACTGCTAACCACCTCCTCACCTTCAGCACTTCGAAGCCGATGGGCAGGTTTTCTCCTCGTCCGTCCCTCCTGCGACTCCTGCGGTCCTCCTGCTGCAGACAGATCAGCACCTCCTCCTCACGGCCCCGCACCTCCAGAAGAAACTGAGGGAGAGGGACATAAAGAACGGATGGATTGTGACAAGGAAGTAGAGAAGTGCATGAAGGTTCTTAAGAAACCAAAAATATTATTTTATGTATCAAGTGCTTTGTTTGTTTACTCTTATTTAGCTGTTAAGATGAATCATTTTCATATTTCAATATAAAAAGTCACTCACTAAATATAACAAAACAAAAGCACCAAAGCAATCACCACTGTGATCCGTCTGTTATTATTTTCAATACATATTCTTGTATATTTGATCACAGTCCAGTCCTACATGGAGGTGTCTTCACCTGGGGGTTGTTAAGGAACGTCTCCATATGGTTGATGCAGCCTCCACATCGACTTCTCTTATCCACACATGCCTTCCATCCTCCTTCCGCCTCTGGACCATGCGTCTCCTCCTCTTCCTCCTCCTCCTCCTCCTCCTTCCCCCTTCCCTGCGCCTCCTCTTCATTGGATCCACTTACTTTCCCCTTCTCACCCCTCTCTCTTCCTCCTCTTCCACCTTTTCCTCCTCCTCTCCCCACAGCCCTCTGTCTCTCGCCGAGACGGGGCTGCTTGCGGTCCCCTCTTCGCCGGTTTCTTCTTACTCCCCCTCCTCCTCCTCCTCCACCTCCTCCTCCTCCCGTCCCAGAGGCCGGTGTGTGGAGGAGGGTGGCGTGATCCAGAGAGGCCCCCGGCGCCAGGGCCCATTCCCCGAAGCAGCTCTCCTCCCTCCAGTGGGAGGCGGGCCACAGCAGGGCCTTCTCCGCCAGGTGACACACCACCACGTTGGTGAAGTAGCGACAAAAGTCCCCGTACTCCATCCTGACGGGTGGGGTGGGAAACACTTGTTAACCAGAACATGAAGTTTGCGAGCCTCCACCTACACTCTCTGGTTCATAGTATACCTAAATATATTAGTGTACCTACATATCTTTATACTTATACACTGAATACTGTGTAAGTGTCACTGAGGTAAAGGCGGTTAGAGCGTCCTGCTTGAGGAGGTTGGTCTGTGAACATCGGGCGTCGAACCTAGAACGTTTTGGCCAGGCATTGAGCCATAGCAGACTATCCTTCCCACCCAAAATATATTCAATATATAGCCTTTGGTAGCCCTTAGTGGTAGGTGTGTTCTGTACGTGTATTTAACGACGTCATGCACATGGTGAGTCAGTGTCTACCAAAACTCTCCAACATCTCGGACTTGGATCCCCATTTTCTCTCTTTCGGTGCGACTCAGCTGCTGCCACTCCTGGGACCTATAGTGTCGAGGGGGGGCGGGGGGATAAAAAAATGTTTACGATCCTCATCATCATCATCATCATCATCATCCACATCATCACCCTACGCCCCATCCTCCTCACCTCTGGCTCCAGGCACCGGTCCAGTCCGTGGTGCCCCAGGGGTTCCTCATGCGCACCATCAAGAGGCGGGACATCCCGCTGTGGCGCAGCGGCTTGTCCTCGGCCCGCCACACCTTCCTCACGCCAGTCACCCCGTAGGCGTGGCCGCGCACCAGGCCGCAGTCCAGCACGGATTCCACCGCCTCGCCCTCTGCTGGCTGGGAGGGGCATAGCACAGCTACATGGGTGCACGTTCGTTCGTCGCTATCACAGAGCACGGACATTTGTACCCTGACATGGAAATACGTGGAATGAAATACACCAGTGGAGACGTTTGAGATCCACTTAGGAGAAATTTCATTGCTGTTTATTTCTTCACAGAGGCAAAGTTGTCGGACCAACACAGGTGTGGCTGATGATGGATACTGCAGCTTGTGCACCAGAAGTAACGGACAAAACTAGTCACACATTGGCTGTGTCTGAAGTCACTCCCTACTCCCTAAATAGTGCACTACGTAGTGCGTTTGCCATTTTGTAGTGCTGTCCAAACGTTAAGTAAGAATTGTGATACCCTATATAGGGCACTCAATGTGTCCCACAATGCATCATGAAAAGTAGTGTGCGCCTCTGTGAGAAGGGTCCGACCCGTATGAAGCAGGTGATGAGGGCGTGGCGGTCGTGAGCCCCGCTGAGCGTATGGAACAGCGCCCTCCGCTGGTGGGCATCGCGGGGGAGGGCCTCGGGGTCCAGGGCCAGCGTCTCGGAGAACCCGCCGGTGAAGTCTATCAGTGCCTCCGCCGTGTTGCCGCCCTCCAGGGCCTCGTAGCAGCCGCTCAGTCTGCACACAGGGGGATGCGGGGTTGTTTATGATGCCTTTCCGATCACTCATTCCCGGTCTCCCTTTCTCAATCGCTCTTTACGGTCACTCTTTCCTGGTCATTCTTTTCCCATTCACTCTTTCTCGGTCACTCTTTCCCATTCTCTGTTTTTCAGTCACTTCGTTCACTCTTTCCGGTCACTCTTCCTGGTCATTCTTTCCCCATTCACTCTTTCCGGTCACTCTTTCCGGTCCACTCTGTCCTGGTAACTCTTACTGTTCACTCTTTCCTGGTCATTTTTGCCCATTAACTCTTTCTGGTTCACTCGGTCACTCTGTCCCGGTCACTCTTCCTGTTCACTCTTTCTTGGTAACTCTTTCCGGGCCACTCTTTCCCAGTGGCTCAGGCTCTCACTTGGCGTAGGCCTTCTCCAGCAAGGCGCTCCAGAACTCCCTGGGCGTGGCGGAGCGGCAGAAGAGCAGAGTTCCCTCTCGGCTGACGGGCAGCCGGTCGTCCACCACTACCTCCGTCCAGCCGCCCAGGCGCCAGAAGCGGAAGCGGAAGAGACCCGCGTAGAGGTCTGGTCGCTTGGGGTTCCACTCCTGGCGCCGGTGGTCAGGGATCACCTGGAGGGGTGTGTGAAAAAGAAGAGGGAAGGTAAGGCAAGGACGGGGATTGGACTAGAATCTAACTAGAATCCATTGTGACCAATGACTACATATAAGCTCAACACACACACACACACACACACACACACACACACACACACACACACACACACACACACACACACGTGTACCTTCTTCCACAGTGTGGGCTCGGATGCCAGACAGGAAGTGGCTGCCACCATCCAGCAGTTGCCCAGACTGCCCTGGTGCAGGTCCCGCGTGCTGATGCCATCTACAAACAGACGAGGGTCCTTACACAACTCCTGGGGTGAGAGACAGCAACAGAGAGAGAGAGAGAGAGAGAGAGAGAGAGAGAGAGAGAGAGAGAGAGAGAGAGAGAGAGAGAGAGAGAGAGAGAGAGAGAGAGAGAGAGAGAGAGAGAGAGAGACTTATTAGAGTCGAAAACTTCTTGAAGTCAATTTAAGATGTTATTAAGGAGCAGGTCGCCATAATCTCTCCAGTCTAACATGAATGTGCCCTTCCCGCCCAAAACTCTACCTGCTCCTTAGCAACCGGGATATGGATTAAAGCGTCTACAGCCAAATTAAATATAACGTTATTAAATATAACGTGTGTGTGTGTGTGTGTGTGTGTGTGTGTGTGTGTGTGTGTGTGTGTGTGTGTGTGTGTGTGTGTGTCTGGGGGTTGAAGGTTGAAGAGTATCAGCTGCCTGAGTCTGCTGAGCAGACAGATCCACTGAGAGGGAGAACCCAGTTGATGTCAGCAAGGACCGGCTCAGGTAACAGCGCACACACACATGCACGCGCGCGCGCACACACACATGCACGCGCGCGCGCACACACACATGCACGCGCGCGCACACACACATGCACGCGCGCGGGCGCACACACATGCACGCGCGCACGCACACACATGCACGCGCGCGCGCACACACACACATGCACGCGCGCACACACACACACACACACACACACCCCTCCCCTCCAGTGCTGAGTCACATATACATTATGGAGAACCAACAAATACAGCTCTACTGCTGCGGTTACTACCTGCGTTTTGAAAAAAATTTGATTTTTGAACGCCATTGACGTGAGTGAACGTGAGTAGAGCCCGCGGAGCTCTCTCTCTCTCTCTCTCTCTCTCTCTCTCTCTTTTTTCCCGTCCCACTGACCGAACCCACCCTGGGTCTCTTCCACGTGAGTCCCGCCGGCGGCTCCCGCCGGTAGAACAGCGACTGGGAGGAGGCGGGGAAGAGCGGGTCTTTATAGAGGGCGCCGCGGCGCAGGCAAGCGCGCCTCAGCTGGTGGTAGCTCTGGCCCTGGAAGTCCTGCACTCTCTCTGGCATTCTGCACATTGGAGAATGGAACGGGTTTAATGATGTAGATCATTTAAAACACAAAAGGTGTGAAAGGTTCAGGCGTTGAAACCCCTGGTCCAATGTCTAATGTGTGTGCGTGTGCGCTGTAAGGTAGCTGCACTGTTTAAGTCATTAGAGCGATAAACTGCCAAGCACTCATGTGTCAGTGTGTGTGTGTGTGTGTGTGTGTGTGTGTGTGTGTGTGTGTGTGTGTGTGTGTGTGTGTGTGTGTGTGTGTGTGTGTGTGTGTGTGTGTGTGTGTGTGTGTGTGTGTGTGTGTGTGTGTGTACACACACACACACACACACACACACACACACACACACACACTTGTATTCAGTGTCAACAGGGGGCAATGCAGGGGGGCAAAACTAACACCAAATCATTCAGCAAGTATCTGCACTACGCCTTCTATCTAAGACCATCTAGACTATATCTAAAACAGCAAAATGCTAAAGTGTGTGAAAACAACATACTTACCTTCACATGAAACTTAAGACCGATCAGTGTATTCCTTCTTGCCAGCGATGGGGTGCTGAACCGAGGATTAAGTCCATGGAGCCGCTCACACTAAAGCGCGCGCTCTCTCGCACTCTCTCTCTCTGCTGTTGTGGCTGTCCGTCTACGCCGTCTCCATGACGATAGACATGTGGATCTTCAGCGCTTCCATCGCTGTCGGCCGTAGGGGAACATCGCTCCTCTGCTTTTATTGACTTCTTTTCTGTTTTTTAGGTCAACCTTTGAACCTTCAGGATTCTCAAAAATGTCATCCGACCCTAACTAATCCCTATGAATGAAATACAAAACGATGACACAAGCTTCTCCCCTCTGTAGCTACGTAAACCTACAAGAGCTGGAAGTGTCCAGCTATAATTTCTGTGTACCGTTGTCGTTTGTGTGTGTGTGTAGGGGGGGGGGGTGGGGGGGGTTGGATATACAGTTGTTACTGTATATCCAATAGCTTCTAAAGCCACTACCCCTTGCAAATCCTACACCACTGGTGTGGAAATGTACACATGCATGTGTTTCAAACATGCATGTCGGTTCATGTGTGATTGCATGTGTGTGGTTGACAATGTGTGTGTGTGTGTGTGTGTGTGTGTGTGTGTGTGTGTGTGTGTGTGTGTGTGTGTGTGTGTGTGTGCGTGTGTGTGCGTGCGTGCGTGTGCATGCATGCAAGCATGTGTGTGTGTACAAGGTGACACCCGTGGAACTGAATTCCCCCTGTAACCCTATATCTGACCACACAGACAATACCCGGGCCTCCCGGGCCAAGTGACATTTTATTTTACTCGCTTGTAACGTTTGTGACATAGAAACATCTGGGAAGTGCTAACTTCACTGCGCCTCTCATATAGTGTTTAAATTCAGGTTGGATTTTGTATATTTGACATTTTAGATTGTCGTTTTAAAGATGGGGCTTTTTTTTTGGCAAATGTCCTTTCAAAAGGTAGATTCTGATAATGGATATTAAAGTGCTGATATACACTATAATGCTGCTGCACTAATAGCACTTAAATGCTTTTTTCACACTATATAACATATCACCCATCAATCACTTTATTGTTCTTTTTATGTTTATTTTTTATTTGATTGTGTTTAGTATTTTTATAGTATTGTTCTAAAATGTCATTCTGCGGGAGGGAATGGGGAGTAAGCATTCCATTGTGCGTGTTGCAAATGGCAAATGCAATTCTTTAATCTTGAATCTAAAAGATAACTGAATGTAGAAAAACCCACATGCTTCTTCATATTTAGATTCATGTTCATGATTCATGGTGTTTATAATATACAATATAACATCTGACCACATTATGAACCCCGTCTTGGTGGTGCAGTGGAGAGAGGCGTTGGTTAAAGGCTCAGAAGAGCTGGGTTCAAGTACTGTAATGGCAGTTTCATCGAAACCTTTTACTTTTGGAAACCCAGCAATATCATGTGCATTGTAATGTCAAATATAACCTCCGACCATGTCAAAGCCGGTGTCTCTGTGGCCTAGTGGAGTGAGCTAGTGCCTATTAACCCTGGAAATACAGGTTCAGGTCCCACTGAGGTTGGACTCCTTGTCAATGTAAAATTTTTGTAAAAGTTTATATGTCGGGTAAATTAAATGTCAAATTGGAAACCCAGCAATATCATGTGCATTGTAATGTCAAATATGACTTCCGACCATGTATCAACTAGCACCACTGTGGCGTAAGCTGGTGACCATCAACCCTGGAGATATGGGTTCAAGAGAGATAGAAAGGGGCCTGTTGAGGTTTTGGTCGAGGAAAAAAAAAAAGTCTTTATTGGAACATTAAAATCCTTGTTTGGGGCATCGCCATGGCAGCGCCGGTCACCTGGTCCGGCATGACCTGTGATTGGTCACTAGCTACACACAGGAAGCAGATTTATAGAATTATACAATAACTTTACACTAATATAGTTAACAGCTCAATGACTCATTACATTGCTAATACAAAACTATATCTATTTATACAAATATTAATACTATTATACTTCCGCTACAACATGCAATAGGTTAACAACACATAATACAATATGAATAAATGATTAGAATTACTTCAAAACTAGTATACCAACATGAATTAATACTATTTATTATCACATTGTATGAAATCAAACCCTTTAGTCTTTAGGCTAAGAATGGATCTCCCTAACCTCTAGACTACACATTCATATCAAGGTTGAGATGATAGAGTAACAGTCACCTGTCAGAGACCTGCTCCAAGTCCGTCTTCTGGTCGCTGTGGAGGAGCAGCTGGCTGACCTGTAGTCACGCAGCACACACACGAAGAAGGTGATACTCTGATACTGGAGTCCAGCAGCAGCTTGGCAGCCGCCATGGCACAGGTCACAGGTCAACCACTAGAGACAAAACACACAAGGTAAGGCTCTGGGAGGAGCAGAGCCTGATGGGAGATGAGGTGTGTCTGTTTACACTACAAAAAACACTAGTTCACCTTGATTATGAGTAAAAGATGACAAGATGCCACAACAGAAACGGCAGGACAGCATAACATATAATTTAAAGGAGATAAAAATAACAGAAATTAGACGCATAATTAAATCTAAAAAGACAGTGACATGTTACATCAATATTTCTTGTCGTTATTCCCGACACAACAAACACACCACACATTCATCATCACACAGAGTTGACCTGTAGATATTTTAGATAATATAAGTAACTTATTCAATATTAACTCTGACGATGAAAAGGGTTAATGTGCTCTGGTCGGTGAAGAAGATGTGTGTTCATGATTAATATAACATTAAATATGAATACAGGCTCCACTAGAAAGCCCCTTGGTACATGGAGAACTCTATAAAGAGCTGGGATGAAAGGAACATACTGGACTCTAACATGGCCATTGGGACTAAAAGCGTGAAGTTAGAGAGCGTTAATAACTTTAAAGTGAGAGAGTTAACAACTTTAAAGTGAGTTAGCATTAATAACTTGAAAGTTAGTGAGAATTTATACATTTGAATTCCCAAATTTCCATTTACAACAAGTACAATGTACTCCCCATAAAGTTAGTGGAGTTAATTACTTAAAAGTTTGTTACAGTTAATTACGTTAAAGTTGAAAGGAGCTCACGAGACAATTTTCTTCTGTCAATAATGAAGTCGAGGTGGATCACTACCCTCCGCTGGATGGCTGAGATATTAGGTTATACTGTTAACACGACTCAAGGTACTACAGTTTAGACTACTAGGTACTACAATATTAGATCATATATATTGCAATACTCAATACTGTCCGTCGTCGGGTATTGCACATAAGATTTTCACACCACTGCTTTATACTTGTGTAAACTGTGAAGTGACAATAAACTTGACTTGACTTGACTTGACTACTAGGTCCTCTGTTGACTGATTAACACATGCAAAATGACTACACTATTATATTTAAAATGAGTCAACGTCTGACCTTTAGGGGATTAAGGAAGTGTCATCTTACCTTAAAATCCTTGTTGGGTTCAGGGGGAAATCGCCATGGCAGCGCCCGTCGCCTGGTCCTGCATGACCTGTGATTGGTCAGCAGCTACACACAGGAAGCTAATTGATAGAATTATCACATTAAACAATAACTTTATCATCATACTGGTCAATATGTCAATACTCATTATATTGCTAATGCAAATCTATCTATATTTATATAAATATTTATACTAGTTAACTTCCACTACATCATGCAATAGGTTAACTATACATAATACAATATGAATAAATGATTATAATTACTCAAATAGTAGTATACCAAAATAATTAATAGCAATTAACACATATGAAATATATGAAAACAAAAAGTAGTATTATTGAAGTGTGTATTAATATATATATATATATATATACTATCGTATATATATATATATTTTTTTTTTACATTCACAGAATAGGATCAAACCCAGAGTATTTTGGCTGAGAGTGGAACTCCACTAGACTACACATTAGTATCAACGTTGAGATGATAGAGTAACAGTCACCTGTCAGAGACCTGCTCCAGGTCCGTCTTCTGGTCGCTGTGGAGGAGCAGCTGACTCTAGTCATGCAGCACACACCTGATTTAAGAGATTCAAGATGTTTTTATTTGCCATATGCAACAAGTACAATAGAATCCCCATTCTCTCCCGCAATAAGACTTTTCTACAATTTACACTATATACTTTACTATGTACTACCGGTATTTATACTATACAACACAATACTATGAAGTAAAGTAAAGTTAGAGAGAGTTAATAACTTTAAAGTGAGTGAGCGTTAATAACTTGAAAGTCGGTGAGAATTCACAAATGTAAAGGAGGGGTTAATAACTAAACGCTTACGGTGGTTAATAACTTAAAAGTTAGTGACAGTGGGAGTGGGTAGTAGGATTTATATTGATCTACTGTACCTGTTGTATATGGCAAATAAAAACATCTTCAATCTTGAAGTTAATAACTTTTAAGTTGAAAGGAGCTCCTAGTTAGCTGGTGGCTAACTAGCACACTAACACTGCTGTCTTCGTGTTTAAACTCCTGCTAAATACGATGTCCTGTGACACAAACATTTGCATGGATTCATAGCGGAGACGGTACGTGTTTCAGACGATATATATTGATTTTATTTATAGCTCGTTATATTGTTGTTGTCACGACTTACCAGGTTTACAATTATTATTATTATTATTATTATTATTATTATTATTATTATTATTATTATTATTACAAGTTGACGAGACGCACACTTTCTTCTTCTGTCAATTAGAAGAAAGAAGTATAGTTGTGGTAGAATGAAGTCGAAGCGGATCACTGCCCTCTGCTGGACGACTGAGAAATTACAACACGTTACAATTACAAAACACACACGCCAGTGGTGGTTGTGACCGCCATCAGAATTATGGCGTACTTAAGCTGTACTTTTGTTTTATCTATAAATAAACTATGCATGCATTTTTGTTTGAGTCAAACCACACTTTGCACATGCTATCTTTCAGGAGCATTTTATTTTACTATAAAGTTAACAATTCCTAAATGAAAACTAGAGCAATAGCCAATAGCGCTGGCCACGGCACCATCAAATAGCCTGCTAGGAAGTGATCAGAAGTTATACTTGACTTTACAATTTGCATGACTTAGAAATAAGAGATTGCAACTGGTAGGGATGACTACTATTGGCTGACCACCATCCGGACCATCAAGACGGAGACTAAAACGTAGTCTGAGGTTATATATGACATTACAATTTGACATGACAGCGTTAGGTTTAAAAGGGACAGTGATATTGGATGGAGAAGTCCATTGGCAGGACTTGAAGCCTTGTCTACAGAGTGTTCACAAACAGCTCTCTCTCTCCGCTGGACCACCAAGACGGTGCCACGTGATCAACAGTTATACTCGACTTGAATGGAGTTTGGCCAGAAGCAAAATCAGTGTTCAGAGTTATTTAAAACGTTTGTCAACAGCGCTGTCTGCTGCACCACAAAGACTTGACAATATGACATTGTCACTGGTTATATATGACGTACAATTCACATGACTTCATTAAGTTTAACATTTTTGATTTGATGGAAAAATCCCTTGGCGGCACACATCCCTGCACCACAGATTGTCAAAAAGACAGGGGTGGCAGGTCATCATTTACATTTGCAATTCACATGAGATTCTTTTCAAAGTTACAGTTGCGTTCAATGGAGACCTTCCTTGGAGGACATTGAATACAGGTGAGAGAGAGACGTTAACCAACAGATCTCTCTGCTGCAGCACCAAGACAGCCAGACAAGCTAGCCATGATCTTGTCTGAGGTTCTAATTGACATTACAATTAACACAACATGGGCCTCAATTGACGAATGGTCTTGGCAGGACTCGAACACGGATCATATCTGCTGTGCCACCAAGACACAGGCTAACATTTGGAGGATAACACCGACACAGACACACACACACAGACACACACACACGCACACACACACACACACACACACACACACACACACACACACACACACACACACACACACACACACACACACACACACACACACACCACTGTAAATGGTAAAATATCCTCTCATTTAGGGTTATGAACGTTTTCTAGTGTTCTTACAAAATTATTCATATTTTTTTTAACTTTGATTGAAGGGACAGGAAATGTGTGCGGTACGACTTGCCCCACCCACCACCACTCGTTAAAAAAAAACGAAATATGAAAATTAAGATGTTTATTTTTGATGTGGCATAATCAAACCCACGAGACAACGAGACACATTTAAATCTAATTTGAAAACAAACAAACAAACAAAAATATTCTTGTCATTCTTTACGTCGCAACCAGTGAACACGTGGGCCCGCGTCCGGTCGGCGATTCAAACTCCCCTGCTCACCAAACGAACGAACAAGGCACACAAATCAACAAGCTACTTACCGATATTGTAAGTATCTGTGTCAGGCTGTGATATCACAATGTAATATCATTTAAATAACCACAATAGGAAAAAGAAAGAAAATGTCCATGTAAAATCGTGTTATTTCGTTTTTGTTTTTGTTTTTTGTTCTACTAGAAGAAGAACACAATGGCGTTCGTAGGCCAGAAGCCCACCGCCCTGCTTCTCCACAACAAGTGTGTGGTGGTGATCGGCGACTCCAGTGAGTGAACAACGTTTCAAATATCCATCAGGCTGCATGGCTTTGGTTTCACACACTGCTTAGATTAGATTAGATTAGATCAGATTAGATTCAAATGTATTGTCAGTGTACTGCACAAGTACAGTACAGCGAAAAAATAATTAAGCATCTAACCAGAGTGCAAATGTTGCAGTAAAGTGCATGGTAATATATAATCTACAGTTGCTAAAAGACAGTCTACTAGGTACAACAAATATAAGGTTATAAGGTTACTTATAGAGTATGTGTGAGATATGTGCATAATAATATATATATATATATATATATATATATATATATATATATATATATATATATATATATATATATATATATATAAGTATAAGTATTACAGGTAGTGATCAGGGGTATGCAATTATGAAAAACAGGATAAATATATAATGTATACAGCAGGGATATACAGTTGTAGACTTGAAGATTCAAATATATACGGCAGGTACAGTAAAAATGTACACATTTACAGGGATCTTATCAATACATATGTAAACTATAGGTGGCTGTAGCTAGCTGTGATTTAGTTGTGGTTTCACACACTGCGATGAATGACTGACTGACTGACAGACTGGTGTAGTCCTACAGTTATCTTACTCTGGTATGTTGTTGTATCCCACTTAAACCCTAACTCACAAACCCTGACACTAACTCACTAACCCTGACACTAACTCACTAACCCTAACTCACTGAACCCAACTTTCTAACCCTAACTACCCTACCCTAACTAAAGTGAACTACACGTCAACAATGAATTGTTTACATTCCACATTCTTGTGTTTTTGCATATTTCATATTTTAACAGTCCAGCGGTCTGTGTACAAGGACATCGTTCTTCTGCTGCAGAGGGAGACCTTTCTGTCCCCCTCTCAACTCTGCAGCAAGGTGAACAATGCCTGGTGGAGGGTTTGTCCTCCAGAATGAAAAGACAGACATACTGTAGCTGTTTTTTGGACTCCGTTTTGTAGTTTATGGTAGTTTTTTTATTTTAAATATAGGCACTAGCAGATACATTTGGAGTTGAACTGTCTTCCGGTAGGCCTATGTTTCTCCGTTGTCTAATGACATGCTAATCTATCTCGGAATCAGAAAGTAGTTTAGTTTATTGCCATACACCGTTGTAAAAACACGCATTGGAATTTGACACGGGTCCGGAGCAACCCAGTAACGTGCAAAACAAAACAGTACAGACAAGGCTAAACAATACAAGGCTAAACAATAAATATAAATATAAATATTGGTCTGTATGTGTGGGTGTATGAGGGCTGGGTGCAGAGAGACTGGGGCCTGGGTGAGAGGGGTCCAGACAAAACTGATCAAAACAAGGCAAAAACAATATGTACAAAAATATTCAGTAAGCGGACTAAGTCCAGTGCAAATGTTGTATGAATATTGTTTGAATATTTTCTGTATGAATGTATGTGTGAATGTGTATGTGTGTATCTAATGATATTCTCGTTTTCACTACCTCTCTGCTTGGTAACTGGTAAACACACTGACAAAGATCTGATGTACTTATCTCCGCACTTTAATATTAAGATATATAGAGGAAGACGTCAGGTAAGGGGACGTGCATGAATATACCATGTAGCCATTTAGAAATGCAACGCAAAGTTATTTTTCCTTTTTTATTTGTTACTTATTTTTTTCTTATTTGTACGGCAGATATCGCGCATCAAAGTGCTTTCCATATTACACCACTATTTTAAATTCCAAAATGCTCCTTTTCAGGGCGAGGTGACGTTCGAGTCCGACGCCCTGGTGGAGGGCGGTTGTCTCGCCAACATGAACAACGGCACAGACTATCGGGAGGTGCGGCAGTTCCGGTCGCGGCACCACCTGGTCCGCTTTTACTTTGTGACGCGGGTCTTCTCCCGCTACATGCGGAGCGTGCTGGACGACCTCCGCCGCGGGCCCACCCCCGACCTGGTGGTGGTCAACTCGTGCGTCTGGGACATCTCCAGGTGGGTGGGTGGCAGTGGCTTTCAAAGTTTACTCCTTAAAAAATTGGAACCGTATTGGAAGTGTAGTCAGAATATTAACAGTGGGGGGTGGGGGGGGGGGGGGGTGCAAAAAAAGCCAAAAATCCATTTGTAGTCAATTTAAGATTGGAGAATGTGTAGGTTTGTGTTTGGAGTTGCAGAAAAGTGAATGGGAATTTGTGACTGGGTTGGTTTGCACACCTGTAGTCTGGACGCTTACACCTGTCAACACATTTGAACATTAATACGTGTACGTATTACACCACTGTATAAACAACTCCTTGTTTATCTCGGAACCCACCCCCCCCCCCCCCCCCCGCCCCAACCCCAGGTACAAGACGGTGTGGGCGGAGGACTACAAGAAGGACCTCCACCTCTTCTTTGGGGGACTGAAGGAGGTCCTGCCCCAGGAGACGCTGGTGGTGTGGAACCTCAGCATGCCCCTGGGCCATAAGATACTGGGGGGTTTCCTGACACCAGAGGTACCCTAACCTCACTCACCTCGTCTCACCACTTTCAGATCTATGTCTTCAACAACAACTGGAGTATCTGCACTGCACATTACACTGTTAGCTTTATACTTACAGTATATTTATACTACTGTTGTAAGTGACATGTGAATATATTCCGCTATTATGTGAATATGTACTTGTATGTATTTGTGTACTCTCTTGTATTTTTGCATCTCTGTAAATTGTCATTCTTCATTCCCCCCCCCCCCCCTTCAAGTTATCGCACAAGGCGGCCCAGCTGCGCTCCGACGTGGTGGAGGCCAACTTCTGCAGCAGCCAGGTGGCGTGCTCCTACGGCGCCGACGTGCTGGACCTGCACTACAGCTTCCGCCTCTCGCTGCAGCAGCGGGTGCGCGACGGCGTCCACTGGAACGCCATCGCGCACCGCCGCATGACCTCGCTGCTGCTGAGGCACGCGGCGGACTCCTGGGGCGTCCGGCTGCCGGCGCCGGCACCGCCGCCTCCCTCCCGTCACGGACCTCCTTCTGCGGTCGCGGCCGCCAAGGCCTCTGGCGGTACGGTGACGTTAGGCGTGAGGCGCGTTGCGCTGCCACACCTCGCACCCGATTTTCTCCCCTCTGCAGCCGCCTGGGGAACGAGATCGAGCAGCCTGGGCCTTCTGCCAACACCCTGCCACCCTCCTCTTCCTACTCATATAGGTGTGGTTTATAACACTGGTGGTGGTGGTGATGGTGGTGATGGTGGTGGACACCTCATTGAAAGGGAGCCAAAGCAGAATAGCACACGGTGGTCTCAAATAATGATTCACGTTAAACTACTTTTTGTGCACTGATTCACTCTTTTAATTTTGACGTGTGTGTGTGTGTGTGTGTGTGTGTTTAATGGCATGTGTGTGGTAGAACTGGCTCTTCTTCCTAGCCTCGGTTGTGTGTTTCCTCCCCCTCCACATCCCCTCAAACCCTTCCTGTTCTCTTCATCATTGTGCACTGCAGTTCTGCACATGATGGGTTTCAACCCTGGCACCAAGGCCCCCAAGCATCGGATCCGAGACACACAGCCCCGGGAATGGCTGGCGTACTCGCAAAGTGAGTGTGACGACTGCTATAACTGCTACTGCTCCTACTACTTATACTATACTAATACTACTACTGCTACAGTTTGAAATTCCATCAACAGTGCTTCTGCAAGGTATATTTCACAGAAAAGGGCCCCCACAAGCATCAGATTCATCTGGACCACAGCTTCCCCACTGCCAACGATGAAGATAAACCAATAGAATGCATTTTCGATTTAGCTTGCGATAGTTCTCTTGTCCTCTTGGTCTGTTATCGTGATGATAAACCGCTGCAAAATGGAATGCAGTTTTATTGGGGAAAGTTTCTCTTCATTCACTTGAATCCTAGTTTTGCTTAAAGGCTACCATTGTTTAACAGGGTCCAGGAAGTGTGCAAGTGGCTATAATCTGGCCTGTGTTTTCACTGTGGTTCTTATGTTATATTTTCTCTTTCAGATCACAGACCTACCGCTGCTCCAACAGTGTTCCAGTCCGACCGGTCGTCCGCTCACCTCCACCACCTCCCTGCTCACCCTCGGTTGGTGATGAGGAACCGGCACGCCAGGAAAGCATATGCCCCCTACGACCAGCAGAGACCCAGCCACTCGCCGAGTCGCAAACACATCTACATTTAGCCCTGGGTTTTTTAATATTACTTGCGTCTCACTTTTTTCTATGTTCGAGCCTTAGCAGGTAAAGGGAAGTTCTTAATATGGTCCCAGAACCGAATGTGTGTGTGCGTCTTGCATCGTTGATGTCAAACTACCAATTCCAAAAAGCACTTTTTTTGTTCTGACTGTTTATACCTAGATACTTGTATAGAGAGTAGTGTGGCATACTACTATATACTTACGTATTGTATATACACTAGTATATACATACTACTATAACACTAGAGAACCAAGTATCTGTTTAGAAATAGTTGTTGTATATTTGAGTTTTAGCTTTTATTCACAAGACCACTGTTGATGCATACATTAGTCATTAAAAGTTCACATTTTAATCCCCTTGCCTTGTCTTAATTCACAGTAGCAACCGATTTCGAAGATTCTTCTTCCCTTATAACGACCTGAAATGTGTGGTGCAGACCAGAACTCAGATTTGAAATATAAACATGACGCTCCTTCGCTTTCTTTGTATGAATTTTATTGAGCGTCTGGTTCAATGATGGAGCCCAGCAGGCCTTACAGGAAAGACAACCACAAACGAGGTGTGTTGCTGATTCACCGACAATATATTCATTTGGAAAATATCAGGGAAAAACAAGCCCCGCCCACCAACACCTGCCAATGGCTCTTCCGTAACCCATAGCAACAGTCGCCAAGAGAGTATAAAGAATACAAGTTGTGGCCAAAGCATTGTATGATTTTTATTAAACCTTGGACAAAAAGTTCTAATGGGAAAAGAGAAGTACAAGAATGTTGATAAGATAGCCGTTTACAACACTAAAATGCGGGCTTGTACAACGTGGAAAAAAGTGACTAAGTCCATAAATAAGCGTAGTAAGATACTGTACGGCTGTGAATTGGCAGTGGACCTCCATTTAAAATTATGAGTCCTTGCAAGCTCTGCAGTCTAAACTTAACTCAATCAACTCTCTAAGGTCATTTGTTTTGATTTGAGTTGGTTATGTATAAGGATCCGCTCAACGTGAAATTAAATAAAAAAAGTAGGGTTAAGGAAAGGACTTACAAGTGAGTGTAATGAACAAAAATATATATAATTATACTACTAGCGATACACTTTGCAAGTTTATGCCTTTTCCATTTTTTTGCGATTACTCCAAATATCTTCCATTCGCGGTCGGGAACACGATCACGGGGTCCCGCTTGGCGTCACGTCATGATGTGTGTGTCCACCCCCCATCAGACCATGAGGAGACGGTGCACCTGCTGCAGCTGGTGCTGTGATAGGACGAGGCGGTGGGTCTGTTCCTGACCGCGGGGGCAGGGGATGGCCACACGGCCCACAAACACAGCCCCCTCCTTCGTCTCCTCCTTCGCCTGGATGACCCCCACGGAACGAGAGAGAGAACAAGAGACAGACACACACACACACACACACACACGGAGGTCAGGGACGGCGATGTTGCTTTGTAATGCAAGACCACGCCTCAAAGAGATACATATACTCAAATACTTGTATACACAATGTATGTTAGAATCAGATTTAAAGCTGGGCGAACATATGGAGCAAACGGTTCCCCTTTGAATCATTTTTATACCAAACTAACAATTTAGGTGTAAGGAAACGGTGAATCTTTAGACAATGGTCGGTGCAATAAATGTGACAACAACCCAAAAAATGTGTGTGCTGGTTTAAAATATTGCTTTCACATGACACGTGTGTCCGTGTGTGCGCTACCTTAATGAAGGAGGAGACTGGGAAAGTGGCGAAGTCGGAGGACACCTTGGCTCCCGGGTGGTGTGAAACTACGTGCTCCGCTACTTCACCCTGAGAGAGAGGAGAGGAGAGGGACGTGCAGAAGATGTAGTCTGAGATGCTGAGATGACCAAATGTTGTCGTTAGGAATGCCAGAGAGAAGGAAGGATACGGCAGCATAGTAGAGGTGTTTCACTGAGACGCTCGTGTACTCGTCTCTGTGGCCCCCTTTCACACTTGTACTTAACGTGTGGTTTTGAAACCACATACGGAGGTGGTTTCATGTGGTCTGGGCCACTTGCGACAAGTGACCACATTACTTTTAGCAGTGTGAACGCAAATGTGTCTTTGGCCACATTAAGTACTAAAGTACTATACAAGCAGTAATTACGAAAGAGAAGAACAGGCGGAATGGATCTTCACGGATGGTCGACTCTGGAGACACGCCGCCTCATCACCATTTGGGCTTAAGAGTCCGTTCAGGGCAAACTTGGTGATTTGTATCGCAACCGTGCGGTTTATGACTTATGAATTCATTCAAATGTTATTTTAAAATGCTTTTGTTTATTTGCATATAGAGCTGGGAAGTTCAGATCAAATCTCATGTGGTGAGATGTAAACGGGGCCTGTGAAAGCTGTGTCGATTTGGATGTGAAATAATCAAAAAGCTAGGATTACGGCGAATAAGTCATTTCCCTATTTAGCAGGGTGTTGCCCGTGCTTGTAACAACATATTGCTGACTATACTGCCTACGATAAGTATATTTGTGACCGTATTGCTAGGCAAACCGCTATAGCCTGCTGGTGGGAGCAAGCAGCCCGGCTAGCACCGAGCCCACGCTCCCCGTACAGCAGTGCCAGGTACAGCCGGGGAAGATACCTTGAGTCGGTCCACCGCGTCGCTGAAGCTCTTGAGCCGAGCCGTCTGCTCCAGAAGCTGGGCGCTGGCGCTGACTGTGGGACAGGCAGAAGAGAAGGGGAAGAGTTGACACACTTGGACACACCTCTTTCATACACCCCTACCCCTTATGTCACTTATGGCACCCATTGCACTCCTGAACCATCCCTGTCCACTCTGCATTCCTTCTCAAGATTTCTTCCTCCATCATTCAGGGAGTTTTTTTTCCTGCCCTTAGGGGGGCTAGCGTTTGGGATGGGGGGTGTTGTAAATATGTGTCCTGTGAAGCCCTTTGAGCCTGTAACTGTGATTAAGGGCTATACAAATGAAATGTACTTGACTTCTTGACTACCCCTCCCTACACCCCCACCCATCTTCCTCCACATCCCTACCGCTCTCTCCACCTACACACCCCAATCTCTACCTCCATTGCTTCCCTTTCAACCACCACTCCCTCGCTCCACACCTACACCCAGCCCCATCTGCCTCCACCTACCTATAAGCTCCTCACCCCTAGTGGACTAAACACAGTAGCAGCGCACCTGGAGTCTTCCCGGTGATGTCCACCACCTTGACCTCGGAGCTCAGCTTGAGCAGTGTGGCCTGCAGTTGGTCCGTGCGCCTGTAGATGGCGCTCTTGAGGCTGTCCGTGGAGGTGGAGCCCTGGCCCTCCCGGGTGATCTGGGGGAGCTTGGGGGGGCAGAGAGGAGTCAGGGATGCCAGCTGGGCTCTCATCTTCTCCGCCTGCAAGTGAGGGGGGGGGGGGGAGAGAGAGAGAGAGAGAGAGAGGGGTGTTGGTTGTGTTTTCCATTAAGAGTGGTTGTTTTCATGCATCAACACACAGCCAGAAAAAAGTTCAAGCATACGCTAGTGATACATTTTTCCCCTCCGATTCATGAAATTGCTGTCAAATACAAAAAAAACATTAATAAATGATTATACTGCAACATTATATGCTCAAACATTTTTAAAACTCACGTTTATTCTCAGCCTTTGTCAATGGTTTAGAAAAATGAGCATGAAAACATCAAAGTTCACAATGTGCCAAAGTACCACTATGTACTCATAGTACATTGGCTCATGCACTATGAGCCAATGAAAGACGTTTGAAAGACGGCGTTTGACGTCATGTGGCGCGTCCTTCCAGCAGTCTACCTTGAGTCTGATGTTCTCGTTCTTCAGGTGCTTGATGCCCAGCCGCTGGGCCTCCACCTGCTGCCTGAGGAGCGGGGAGTCCACCACCTGCATGGGCCCCCCCCCGATGGACGGAGGGACCCCGGCTGGAGGGCGGGAAGGGGGGGTCAAAGAGGACTAGTCAGGAGCCAATCAGGAGAGCAAAGGTTACGCAAAGGGACATGCTGTGATTTCAGGTGCAGTGATTGTGGGTGGGTGTATTCGGGTCTAAGCATACAAGTAGTTAAAAACAGTACTTTTTAGAAACATCATAGGCAAACTACAAACTGCGAATTTGTAATGTTTTCACGTTGGATCACTGTATCTTGAATTGCTTCGAGTATTGATCATTTATCATAGAAGTGTCTAAAGTCCTCCATCCACGTCATACAATGTGGAGTGTGTCAGTGTGTGTGTGTGTGGTTGGAGTCTGGTTAAAGCAGCCTCACCTGGCCCCAGGTGGTCAGACTGATTAGACTCTGCGGCTGCTGGGTGAGGCTGCACACCTGTGGGTCCTTAGGTAATCAAGGACCCACAGGTTAAACCAGTCACCAACACACACACAGGAGGAGCACTGGTGTGTACCATCTGCACTGCTTGCTAACAACAAACAAACTCCACCGACAAACCGGTTTACGCATCATCATGTTGTCGACGAAAGAAATCTGGAACCAGTACAGCGCTCGCGCACGCCCACACACACACACACACACACACACACACACACACACACACACACACACACACACACACACACACACACACACACACACACACACACACACACACACACACACACACACACACACACACACACACACACACACACACACACACACACACACACACACACACACACACACACACCTGGTCCGGCCGCTCCCTGGACGATGGAGGCGATTCCGGAGGCCGCTTGCTGGCCTCTGAGCCCCTCGATGGTGATCTTAGATTGGTTAGTGATGCGCTGCTTCAACTCCGCCTTCTCGGCCTCCAATTGGTCGATGTCTGCCTGGAGGGCGTCCATCGTCTCCTCAAATTCTCTGTGGCGGTGAAGGAACAAGAGATGAAAAATCAATACAAGACCATGAAGTAAAATATAAATGGTGAAGCGAAAATGCCTACGATGTGTGCGTATAAAGGCTGACGACTCACTTTTCCTTCTTCTTGAGCAGGCTGTGGGTGTCGTCCAGCTTGGTCTGGATGCGCTCCACCCGTTCGTCAGCGTCCTTGGTGGACGTGTCCAGCTTCTTCTCCAGGAGACTGAGCCGCACGCTGGCCTCACTCAGCTCCTCTCCCTGTGTGTGTGTGTGTGTGTGTGGGGGGGGGGGGGGGTGGATTCATGAATCATCATGAAGAGAAAACACATGTTATGGAGAAAAAAAAGGTATCTCATCTCTTGTCAAAAGACACGCCAACAAAGGTTTGCATTAGCGGTACTCGCAGCGGAGTACATGCGATGAGAACAAGAACCACTCCTGTCGCCACATATTAGGATTCAGTTCAGTCTTGCCAGTCTTGCCAGGCGTTAAAGAGACACAACTGAGGTGGACATGACTACATAAAGTAATGCATTTGTTTTGAATCCTTTATAATTAATCATGTGTTTGACTAGGCGTCTTCGAGGCGGGGCTCGTGTCAACATAACGGCAACAATGCAGTGGTTTTAGAATGGAATCTGAATCAGAATGCTTTTATTGTCATTGTTCGAGTACAACACAATTGTATTGTTGAGTGAGATTGCCAAATATGAGTCAAATTGTATGTATACATATTGCAGTGACAAGGTAAGCAATCCCTCTTATAGTAACTTTAGCAAACATAGTAACTTTCTGTACAATAGGTGTGTGTGTGTGTGTGTTACCTTGATCTTGAGGGACTTCTTAAGCTCCTTGCTGGCGGTCTCTCGGTCCTCCAGCTTCACCCCCAGACCTTCGGCGTCGGTCATCTCCGCCCGCACCGCCGCCGCCCGCACCTCCACCGGGGGGAGCTGGGCAGGGAGGGGAAAACGAGAAAAAAACGGTTTTGCTCCATTTTAAACCGCCGGAAGCTAGGGCCGCATTCCAAATCGGTGTTGTACATTGACCACTCTTTGAAGCAGCTAGGGGGCAGCAGTAGCTCAGTCTGTTGGGACTTGGCTTGGGAACCAGAGGTTCCCGAGGTCCCCGAAACAGACCAAGTACGGAGTGAGAACGAGTACTTAGAAAAAGGGGGCCAGTCCTCCTCCTGGTGCCCTTGAGCAAGGCACCAGACCCCTAACACTGCTCCCCGGGTTCTGTATATACAATAGCTGCCCACTTCTCCTAATACTACGATGGGTTAAACACAGAGAAACAAATACACACACGGTTTGTGTGTGTATACATGTGTATACATTTGACCAATAAAGAGGATTCAATCCTCCAGAATTAGATTTAGCTTTGGCGGGCGCCATGGACTGCCGCTCTAGCTTACTACAAAGTGGGTATGAACAGCGATGGAGGAAAAACATGGGGGGGGATTTTAGAGGAGGCCATCCCGTGAGAAAGCAGCCTAGCAGCAGCGCTGTCGTAGTACATGGTGCTCGTCGGGGGGCGGCATGGACTGTACCTTGCCCGCCGGCTTCTCGGCGTCGTACTCCCCCTCCTGCATGGCGGTGGCCATCTTGTTCATGGTGGCGATGACGGCGCAGCACGACTGACGCAGACACTCCGGGGGGTTGGTGTCTTGTGGGCCGTAGACCTGCAGGGGTGGGGTGGAGGAGGAGGGTGGAGGAAATATACAAATTAGATGGGAGGAATGTGGGAAGAAACAACGGATGACCCTCCCTCAATCACCTCTGTCTGGAAAAACAGATTGTAGAGCGACGTGTTCATTTTCACGCCCCTTATGAATACAGAGGCTGGCTGCTTTTGGTTATGTTGCACACACACACCCTAGTGCCCCTCCAGAAGAGCAACCAGCTCATCCCCGGGGGGGGGGGGGGGATGTAACCCTACCTTCTCCACGGCCTTGAAGGCCACGTCCTCCAGCTTGAGGGCGCTGAGGCCGCCCTGCTCCGCCAGCGGCGCCATCATCTGGGCCCCGGCCGCCGCCACCTCCTGCAGCACCGCCACCACACGGGTCAGCTGACGCCTGCACTCCGACAGCGTCTCGGACACCTGGGAGAGAGAGAGAGAGAGAGAGAGAGAGAGAGAGAGAGAGAGAGAGAGAGTGAGTGAGTGTCTGTCTGTCTGTCTCTCTGTCTGTCTGTGTGTGTGTTTGTCTGTGTGTGTGTGTGTGTGTCTGTCCCTACCGGCGCCGCGAACACGAGGGCGGCGGGTGCGCCCATGACGTCGGTGCCGGGCATGCGGCGCCGGATCTTCTTGCAGAACTGTCGGATGTCGGAGCAGGACGTGTCCAGGTCCTTCAGCAGCACCGCCAGGGCGGAGGTCTCCTGGCCCGCCGTCAGGAAGACCCGCAGACGGGACACCTCCACCCCCATGCAGTCCAGCGCCCCCTGGGTGAACTACAGCCAGCCAGAGGGGTAGAGGGGTGGAGGTGTGGTGGGTGGGGAGAGCGAGAGAGAGAGAGAGGCTTGTTACCAGGGTACAAAATGAACACCTGAACAATGGCTGACCATTTGGCAGGTAACAAAATGCTGGGTTACATATTAAAACCTACTTGGCTGGTCGATTGTTACACTCTGTGCAGGTAAACAAAGAAGACCCCTGTATGCTACTGATAGTGTTGTTGCCCTTGGACGTACAAGCTTTAATTAAATAAGATGTACTTTTGGGCAACACATAAGGATCAAATAAACAACCAATAAATAAAAAGGGCAGCAACAATATAATCCACAAAATAACAACCATGCATTTCTTAGTGAAACAGTCACGTGTGTGGGGGGGGGTACCTTGATGTGGTCGGCCAGCTGCACCGTACAGTCCTCTGTGTGCTGGGACAGGTGGATGCTGTACAGGTGCTGAAAGATTCAACGACAATCAAAGCAGGTTCAGGATTACTGGGGGGAGGGGTGGGGGGAGGGGGAGATCACGTCATCGATGACCTTCATCTAAATAGCACAAGGATGAAAACTGACACAAGGGATGCGTTTGTGTACATAACCCCCTTCACCGACACGTATTATAGAGACTGCTGCAAGATTCTTCATTAAAGATTGTGTTGTAGGGTCTGTGTGAGTGTGTGTGTGTGTGTGTGTGTGTGTGTGTGTGTGTGTGTGTAAGAGGGAGAGAGTGAGAGATGGAGTGGTGTGAGAGAGAGGAAAGGCTGTGCGTGTGTGTGTGTCTCCGTGATGGGGGGGGGGGGGGGGGGGATGTACCTGGTAGTACTTGATGGCCCTGGTGAGGGGCTCCACCTGCACGGTCTCGTCCAGCTGGTCCTTGTGCAGCAGGTCGATGAAGTAGTCCAGGGAGCGCTCGTGCACGGTCATCTCAGAGTACAGCGTGCCCATCAGCTTGAAGACCTCCACGCCGCAGCCGCCCAGAGCCCTGGACGCCGGAGATAAAGAGAGAGGGAGTGGGAGGAGCTTTGGGTTTGGGTTAAGATACAGCTTCTACGCATCTTGTTTGTCCTCAACCTTTTTCAGCCCAGGGACCCCTTGGTGGATTGAGAAACAGCGCAGGGACCCCCTATATATATTTTTCAATCAAATGGTGTGGCATTTTTATCCCAGGCCTATAGCCCTCATAATATATTTATAATTTATAATTAACTTAAAATATCCAGCTGTGATGCTTAGTTATAAGCCATGACGACATCATTCAAATCAATGCATCAAGCTCAAACTTTTTTTTACTGTACGATGACTTGTGGTGTGTGGCAGGATAAAAATGATTTCGAGGCTCGGGTCTATCTATGTCGATGACCTAAGACCTCCATCTGGAGCAAACACTGACTTGAAGGTGGAACATGGGGGTAAGGTGACGGCAAGAGTTGGTTTCTGCATAGATCGTGTTTGTGGACTCCCCGGAGTACCTCGGCGGACCCGAGGTCCGGACAGGGGTCACAGACCCCTGGTTGAAGACCACTGCTCTAAAGACCATAGCCTGCTCACTGCCCTCTTTTGAAAGACGTTTTCAGCAGTTCTCCGCAGGTCTCCGACGCAACATCTGCTCACTCACTGTTCGTATTTGTGCAGGGTGGCCTGCAGCAGGCCGAGGGAGTAGACAAGGCCCGAGGCGAAGCTCAGCTGCTCCCCAGGCGGGCCCCGCATCTCGGGCCCCTTGAGCGTGTTGCCGTTCAGGTCGAACTTCTCCTGGGCCTGCTTGCTGATCAACTCCGCCTGGTGGAACCACGTGAAGCGCACACAACAGTTGGTTTCCACTTATGCGTCGTCGGGCCGGTTTATTAAAGATAACTTCATCTGACTTTGTATAATGCTACCGTTATGTTGCTGTTAACTGATGGCAGACCAGGGCTCCTATAGCTTAAGGCAAGTTAGGACTTTTTATTTTTATACCGCTCGTAAATTACATTTAACTTTACAATGACTAAAATTTAAGAAAACAATGACTTATAAATGGCTTAAGGACAATTTTAACCAAAATGTTTATTGTAATGTGAAACGTGACCTTTTCGCCCCAGTAAAAAAAGGTTAAGATGATCTACTTCAAATGTTGAACAATAGGAGTGTTGTTGGTTCCGCCAGCCTGATCTGCATCATGTTGATGATGAAATCATTTAAAACAGATGTTACCAGTTCAACCTTTGAAAGATTGATTGAATGAGGGAACGGGGAGGAAGCATTCCATTGTTCTCGTTCTTGTTGCATATGGCAAACAAAAATCTTGAATCTTGGTATCATGTCGATACCAATTAAAGCCATATTTTTAGATTTATTAACTAATTTCAGACTTTTTTTTAAAGGATCGGCTGGGAACCCTTGAGAAATTGGGTGTTCTATTGATCCCAACGGTAGGCAATCTGAAACACAGAAATACACACACACACCTTGCATATGAGTCTGGGGATGAGCAGGAGCACCAGAATACAGTCGTGGTCCCCCCCGTGGCGGAGGAAGGAGTCGGGCATGAAGGAGGTCAGCAGGGACACCTGTCGATTGGCCTGGCCCACCTCCATTTTCCTCAGCTCCATCTCGATGGCCTGAGGAGGAGGAGGAAGAGGAAGAGGAAGAGCGCGCGCACGCACGCACGCACGCACACACACACACACACACACACACACACACACACACACACACACACACACACACACACACACACACACACACACACACACACACACACACACACACACACACACACACACACACACACACACACACACACACACACACACACACACACACACACTCGTCAGCGGAAAATAAAGACGCTTGGGTGAAGAGTGTGATGCTCCAGCGTCTCCCGGGGGGGCCTACCTTGGCGTAGGCCTTGGTCTCCGCGAACTTGATCTTGAAGTCGAAGAGCTCCGCGGGAGCCTGTTGGACCTGCTCGGCACTGGTGCTCTGGGCGTTGGTCAGCTCTCTGTTGGTCTCCTAAGAGAGACACACACACACACACACACACACACATATATATATATATAAATATTATGCAACGATATTTAAGAGATGTTTTGTTTAATGCTACAGTTAAGTAACACATGGCCAGTGGAACCTTCAGAACCTTAATATAGCGCTTTTTGGGGGTCATTTCTGCCTTATTGTCACTCTAGACATCTGGTACTAGTTTCTCTACAGAGCCCAGCCTTTTTCCATGCTCCTGGTTTCTTAATCACTGTTTAGAAGTGTATCCTGCTAGCTCTACAACAGTAAGAAGCAGGTCAGATACTGTGTATTCGATCACTCTTTTTGTTGTTGTTGGTATTCCTTGCATCCCGATTTGTGTTTCTCTGAAGTCGTTAATCTGTGATACCTCCAGAGCCCCAAGTGTGGTGCCCAGGGTCCACCACCACCACCACCACCACCACGTACCTGCAGGCTGGCGGTGAGCTCCCTGTATTTGTTGATGGTCTGCTGGTAGTCGGCCAGAGTCTCCTGGGAGGCCTCCACCCTCTGGTGGGCCTCGCGCACCTTGGCCCCGCTCAGGTCCACCTGCTCCCGTAGCTCCATCTCCGTCTCCCGCGCGTTCTCCTGCAGCTCGTCGTTCATCTCGTTAATGGCCTCCTGCGGGAGGAGGTGGAGAAATAGAGAAGTTAAAGGATGGGAGGAGGAGGTGGGGGAAAAGGAAGGGTTCAAACAAAGACGGCGGAGAAACAGAAGGGTATATAGATTGGACGAGGGGTTGCAGAATAAAAAGGGTTCAAATACGGGAGTTTTAAACCATTGTTAACTTTGTTTTTAATGATGCATACAAAAACCAACATTATTACAATTAAAAGAATTAAAATAAAAACACCAATGCACATTGAGAGAAAAATAATGAGATAACATTTTCATGATATCATTTAAAATGATGCTAGAGGGGAAAATAGGTACAGGGGGTCAAGGTTACAGCCAATCCACCCCAGATCAGGGTTGGACTGGCGAGGAGGTAATAAACACAAAGTGAGACTGACCAGATCGGTGACCGTCTCACGGAGCTCCCGCACTTTCTCCTCCAGGTCCAAGTTCCTCTCTGTCAGGGTCTCCACCATCTCCTCCGCACCAAGGGCCGCATCCACCTGGGAGAGAGGAGAGAGAGAGACAGAGACAGAGACAGAGAGAGAGAGAGAGGAGAGAGACAGAGACAGAGACAGACAGTGATGGAGATCTAAATGAATGATAGCACACGTTGTATTTCAAGTTGCAACCTGGGCGATGGACGTAACCCTAAAAGAGTCAGCAAGTTCAGAACAGCAGATGAACAAGGGACTCCTGTTATGCAGGAGCCAGACTTGATCGATCTAATACTAATTGTTGTTAGAACACAGCTTTATTTCATTCGAGGTGAGGAGATGGCAAAAGATGGAATAATATCAAAAAGTTGTAAATCCTCCATTCCATTGCTTTTCTCTTTTCTTCATCGTGTCATCACCCATCTCCTCACCTGCTCCTTGAGCTCGTCGATGGTAGCCTCGGCCAGCTTGGTCTCCTCCTGCAGCTTCTCCTTCTGGCCCCGCAGGCTCTCCAGCTCCACGTTCTTCTTCTCCATCTGCTTCTGCAGCTTCACGTGCTCCTGCTTCTCCGACGACGACAGGTCACGCATCCTGGCAGGGGAAAGGGGAGGCGAGTCCTTTAAGTCCAAACATCTTTCCATCCATCATCCACCTTCCCTTATTTCGCCTCTCCTTCCATCCCTCCTTTGCTAGCCCTCGCTCCCCTCGCTCCCTCTCTTCCTTGCTTGCTTCCTTCCCTTATCCCTCCTTCCTGCCTCCCTCGAAACCTTCTTTCCACCCGCTACCCGAGCATAGAAGAATGCTGGAAGCCTCCATTTATTCCTTCTCCTTCCCAAACACGACAAGTATCATCTTATCTCGGAGAAAAGGGGTTGTTACCTCTGTATGTGAAACATTAAACATATATATATATCATGCGTTTAGGGGGAGAGACTGACCTGACCAACGCCTCCTTCAGCCGGCCATTCTGCTCCTCCAGCTGTTTGACGTGGTAGCTGGAGGCAGCTCCATCCGAACCTGGCAGAGGGACATAGAGAGAGAGAGAGAGAGAGAGAGAGAGAGAGAGAGAGAGAGAGAGAGAGAGAGAGAGAGAGAGAGAGAGAGAGAGAGAGAGAGAGAGAGAGAGAGAGAGAGAGAGAGAGAGAGAGAGAGAGAGAGAGAGAGAGAGAGAGAGAGAGAGAGAGAGAGAGAGAGAGAGAGAGAGAGAGAGAGAGAGAGAGAGAGAGAGAGAGAGAGAGAGAGAGAGAGAGAGAGAGAGAGAGAGAGAGAACATTAGATGAGACAGAGGAACTGTAACAAAACATAGTGTAGTGTTAGACGCATGTGCCTCCCACATGATTCATAAATCAATCCATTATGTCCTCGGAGCTAAATTAAGTAGAGAGTGTGTGTGTGGGGCATGACGTTTGTGTTTGTAAGGCGCGCGCGCGCGCGCACACACACACACACACACACGCGCTCACGCACACACGCACACACCTTTCTCCTCGATCTCATGCTTGAGGATCTCCAGGTCCATGGACAGCTCCTCCATCTTCTCCTTCATGGACTCCACCTCCACCTGCAGCGACTCCGCCCGCTCCTCCGCCATCTCCTTGTCCAGCGTGGCCATCTCGATGGCGTCCGCCGTGTCCGACATCTCCTCCATGTAGTGCTCCTTGCCCTCCATGGCCTCACGCGCATCCTGGACGGGTGGAGGAGGACGGAGGAGGAGACGAAGATGAGGTATAGACAATGGTGTGATTGTATTGTTGTTGTTAAAAAAAAAACCTCTCTCTCCGTCACCTCTTTCAGAGTCTCTGCTTTTAAAATGTTTTGATGCCACTTTGAATTGATATTTGCTTATTTCTATTGCCATTTCTTGTCTTATTATGTAAATGTGTCAAACGTAATAATATTATTATCATCATCATGATGATGAAGGGGTGGATGTGAATAATATAAATGTAACTGCATTATAATAATTGTTCAGTAAGCGCCACTTAATATTAATTTAATTGAGAAGAGTTAATTCGCAGAGTTAATTGCAATGAATAACCGCAATCACAAAATAATCACATAATCATTTTTGTCCTAATCGTGCAGCCCACACACTGGACCCCCTGGATGGTCTCAATTTATAGAGTCGATTTACTTTACCTTCTTGGCCTCCTTGAGCTGCTTCTGGAGGTCCACCTGCTGCTCCTGCATCTTGCTCTTCCACTCCTGCAGCTGCTCCAGCTGGATCTTGTGCTTCTCCAGCTCCTTCAGCTTCACCTTGTCCTCCGCCCGCTTCATCTTCAGGGTCTCCAGCTTCTCCTCCAGGTCCTTCACCTGGGACCGCAGGGACTCCTCCTCCTGGTGGACAGAGGTGTGGGGTGGGGTGGGGTGGACGGATGGTTGGGCGGGCGGGTGGGTGGGTGGGGCAGACGGAGGGATGGGAAGGAGAGGATGAAGGCATGATGGGGGACGGACGGACGGAGATGGACAAAATCAATGGCGGTGGAGAAGGAGAAACAAACAGTGTACAAACTCAAGACTTCGGGGTCAGTTAAGCAAACACTGGGAGTGGACGTCTGGGAATACCTCCATGCAGTTTTGGTGGTCTTCATGGATTAGTATGTTATATATATATATATATATAGTATATTCATGATATGATTCATTAATCATGAAGATATACAAGCCAAGAACAACCCAATGCATCCACCCGTCCTCGGGGAAACAACATTCAACATTCATTGTAAAATGTCAATCGTCAGTTAAATCAGGAAAACCATTGGCGTTAATTACGGGCACCAAGAAAGTCTCCACAGTCCCACAGACAAACAAGCTGTAGAGGCAACACACACACACACACACGCGCACACACACACACACACACACACACACACACACACACACACACACACACACACACACACACACACACACACACACACACACACACACACACACACACACACACACACACACACACACACACACACACACACACACACCTCAAAGACAACATGGTCCATTTGTTTGAATCGGTTTCCAACATGCACCCAACACCAACATAGGGGGCCGGTAACAAAACAATGATTATTGTCATTATTCACAACCAACACTTCGCAATGAACCCTTCATGCCAGATAGTAGCAGCATGGCGGCAGCTGTGAGATGAAGACTCTACCTGCATGGGCGCAGCCAGCTCCACCTGAACCGGGTCAACAATGACAACGACACAGGTGAACACAGGCCGTGACGAGGGTCGGACGGTGCAGGTGATGATGAATGAATGAATGGACTGACTGACTGGATGATGCACAGGTATCGCTAGATTGGGCTGTGAGCTACCTGATCAGGTACCTGAACTATTGCCCAAATATGGGATTCAATCGATAATACGATTTTGATCGTGAATGAATAACAGAGTTGGGACTTACTCATATTACATGATGCATTATATTAATACATCTAATACAAAACGCACTACTCAAGTTAGCATGAAAACACCTAAATTACATTACATACAGAACAAAATGTGTACGGCTCCAGCCACATCAAGGTCCATCTTTTACATCACTTCCTTGACACATTTTCAATGTAAATAAAATAATATCTATTTTATATACATCACCTTTAACTAAATATCAGTTCAGGACTAGCAACTAAAGGGGACCGACCTTGCTTTGCCCGGCAGGGGTGGGGGCCGCTGTTGCCGCAGGTAACCCGCTAAGCTGAGGGATGACCGGGGCCGCCAGGGGCCCCTGGGAGGAGACGCCCGCCTCGCTGACATCACCGATGAGAGAGGAGAAGGCTGGGCGAGGTGTCTGGGAGAAAAGAGAGAGAGCGAGAGAGCGAGAGAGAGCGAGAGAGCGAGAGAGCAAAAAAATAAGGATTGCACTGAAGACCGAGGCAAATCAAAGCCAACTGATAACTTTAGAACATTAAAACCATGTGACCCAAGAAGCACAACTCGTGTAAGCAATTGCTGCCGAGCCCAGAGTGTGGTGACACCGTGACCATCACATGATGGGTAAGTTCTCTACTCCCTCATGAAACACTTGCACAACACAGTATGTCTAGATAGAAACCTTGTAAAGTCTTCGCACAAGAAACAACCCACCGTCCACTGTCTGTGATTTTAGATCAGAACAGAAGAAAACTACTCAAAACACCAATAAAGCCTTTTAGAAAACCATTTCAAAAGGGGGCTAACCTCCACCAGTGACCGCACCACAAACACACACACACACACACACACACACACACACACACACACACACACACACACACACACACACACACACACACACACACACACACACACACACACACACACACACACACACACACACACACACACACACACACACACACACACACACACACACACACACACACACCGCATAAACCCTTCGAACCCAAGTTCTTTTATACCATGGGGGGGCGTCCTGTGGGACGTATGTAGAGGGAGGGGAGGGAGGTGGCCGACACAAGGCGACCTGGCGTGGTCCACTGTCGACGTTGTGAGCCCACACACACACACACACACGCACACGTATATGATGCAATCCGTTAATCTTATGCACCACAAGCATGTGTGGTGGAATCAGTGTAACTAGAAATCTATACCAATGATTACATTTTTAAATAGATCAATAGTGTCCAATGTACCTACCTAGTAACCTAATATATCCTACTCCTATCATGTTATATCCACGTATAAAATAAGTATCCAGGCTGATGATCGCTGCGCAAATGACAGAGAACGTACCTGGTCATTCGACCACACAACTAACCAGAAGGCCCTCAGTAGAGTGCCCACCTCTGCCACACCAAAACGTCCCCTGGATCCAGATTTGTATTTGGATCGGGATCTGCCCCAAAATCTACTCAACTCTTCCTTAGCCCATAAGTAATCTAAACACCAAGTTTTGTCCAATTGCTCTAAGAAACCAACAGGCGAAAAACATAACCTCTTCCTAGATGGCGGAGGTAAAAAAAATAAGGAAAAAATTGGCAGCAAATCCGAATGAACCCGAATAAAAAAAAAGAGATTAAACAATACAAACAAAAAAATAATTAGCAAGTTGGTTGGACTCGTTCCGGCTGAACTTTTTTGACCTCCTAGCAACGCGTATCGACAGGCTCACCTTGACAGAGCGACGGCTAGCAGACTGGAGAAGGGGGGGGGGGGGGGGTACAAGGGTAGGAGGAACACACACACACACACATACACAGATCCAAGGAAGAGGAGAAGCAAGGGGAAGAGGTTAGCGGCACAGAGATGACATTCTGCTCGTTAGTCGGCATCCATAGACGACGGCTTTAAAAAAAAAAAAGAAAAAAAAAATAGGGTTGACACGAGTTAACCCTGAATGTGCTCCCCAACCTGAACCTCTGTGTGCAGAGGTTCTGTGGAACCGTTCTGTGGAACCGTTGTGGGGAACCGTGAACCCCCAAATGAAGCAAGCGATGCTCGGTGGGGTGTGGGGGGAGGGGATCCATTCCAAATCATAGGCGGGAAGAGAAGATGTGAAATTATTTTAAACCAAAAGGGGTTGTCGTAAAAAAAAGCCAAGACCAATGTTTCCCCCGACGATACATACACACATATAGATATTGCCGTGATATTTATATTCCGTTGGGTGTCAACGCATGCCGGGTGCCTCCGCTGGAAAAAGGGTGAAGCAAAACAAAAAGGTCTGAAATACGTCGCTGTGGGGTCTCTCTCGTTTGCTGGGATGCTTCCTGTTGACCAATTACGGGCGGGTCACGTGAGCAGCCAATAAAGAGGCTCCCAGGGGTTGCCATGGTAGTGCGAGTCAAGCTTTTCTCACGGTGCTCCATTGTCCTAACCGATCTACAGCCTACATCAACTCACCCTAGACTCTTGAATCACAGAAGCCAATCAACATTGTGATCATTTCTTAATTTTCTAATTTATTTTCAATTATTTTGATTGGATTTTCTTACCTTGGTTGGCACTTCATAGCCTTGCCTAATAACATTACAATATTTTGTATTTATTATTTAAGAAAATAGGGAGCATGTTTTCTATGGTATTTTTTTTGCTTATAAGTGGCCAAGGAAGGGCCCCCCAGCCAAAAAGACAGACCCCTACATGCGGACAAAAAACATTAATAACATTAAAGACGGAACAGATGGGTGAGCTCCGAACGCCCTGTGACAAGTGAACAACCGATGAAGCACAGTGACGAAATGCATATTCCAGCGTGACGACGAGGGGTGGCCAACCACGGTGAGGCGATTCATTAAGTGAAGGTGAATTAATACTGTGGATTTCCAAAAGAGCTACCTTCTTGATGCTCAACGGGGTCTGTTGATCGTGTCAGTGGAGAGAGGAGGGGGGGGGGGAACAATGCATATAAAAAGACACAGAAACAAGACAAGGAAAAGACAAAAAAAAGTAAATCTATGCAATCCCGGTGGAAACTGGAATGCAGGCTTGAACGTTATCAAGGTCAAGCCTTGAGGCGCACAGACTCGTGACAGTTCAGTTCAGTTGAATTCTCAAAACCACATAGTACCCAAGAGCAGGTTATTGCTAATTCACCAGCCGCTACCGAGACTCAGCCTGTGTGGACACATTCAAATGCTGTGCATCAAATATTCAAATTCAGGGACATGGGCCTTCTCATCATTATTTTACCTGTTTGGTTGTTCTCGGAGTCTCTGGAATATCTAAGAGAGAGAGAGAGAGAGAGAGAGAGGTTAGATTAGTCTAGTATTACGTCAAGCAGTAAGTATTTTGACAATATGCAAATGTATGCTGACATAATCTATTAATTATCAACGCTAGTAGGTGTTGTGAAAATTTGTTCGTAAACATAAAAGAAAATTTCTACCCTCGTCCTTCTCACCTTTCTGCCGAGGAATTTTGGACGTGACGGAGTCTGGAGTCTCTGGTGATGTGGCAGCCGAGCCGTCCTCCACCAGCTGGATCTAAAAGGCGGGAATACCAGAACACAACATCAACAACAACACTAATGGTTTATGTAAACACAAACAAGTGGGGAGCCAGAGCGCACGAGAAAATGTGACGCCAACTGGTGTAGGTCAGACCGTAGTGACGCTAACTGGTGTAGGACTGTAGTCATGCTAACTGGTTCACGACTGCAGCGATGCCAGCTAGTGGAAGACTGCCAGAACGCTAACAGCAAAGCAACGCATCTTTCCCCCCCCCCCCCCCTATTACCTGGGACTGCCTGACGAATATCCCGTGGTTCTCCTCGCAGGTGAAGTAGCGTTTACCCTGCACCGTGCCGTCGTTCTTGCCCTTGGCCTCGTCCAGGATGACACCCACCCATTTCCCGGAGGCGAAGAGCGTGGCGCCCACGTAGGCTACCGTACCACGCTGGCCCTTCCCGATGACTTCAACCACGGAGCCCACCTTGTACGGAAACAGTGAGAGGAGCTCTGGAGTTAGGTCTGTTAGCCCCGTTGACACATTCACTCACGGGAGCTCTGGTGTGGCAGTAGGATTCGGGACGATAATTCCGCAAACACATCGACTTGAACTTAAGATAAAAACCTTTGATTGGACAACCGCTAAGATTTTTCAATCAAAAGGTTTTGATTCAAAGGTTTTGATTCGAGTTCAAGTCGATTCAAGTGAACATTAACACTTCATTTGCCATTTGCAAGAAATACAATGGAATGTTTACTCCCCATTCTCTCCCACAGTATGCATTGACAGAATGAACAATACTAATTTTATCTATACAATACTATACTATAAACAACACTATATACCACCTACAATATGCTATACTATAAACAACACTATACTATATATACAATATATAATACGAAATAAAAGGAACAATAATGTGCACATACAGTGTATACATATACATATACGAATTGTGCAAAAAGCATTTTAAAGTGCCAATAGTGCGGCATTACATGAATACAGTGCAGTACAATGCAGAACAGTGCAGTCACTGTAAAGTGTCCGGAAAGTCCTGCAAAAGAAGTATGACAGTGTAATGTAATATGGGTGACAAGTTACCCATATTTAGCACTCCTAACAGTTCAGTTCAATATGCATGGTCTGCATGCTGCAGTATGCATGCCGACTGTTTAACATCTGGAGTGGGATATTGTGGGATTATTGTGACATAAATCATATTTTTCCAATATAACCTGAAGACCTACATACCTGTAGTATACTACTTCTTTGAGAAACTACAGAGAGTTTATACCAGAGGCGGCTGGTGGTCTTTGAAATGGGGGAAGCTCAGTTTAGGCCTACGTCATAAAATGTGTCAGTTATTACATTAGTTGTAATTGATATGTGGATTCTGCCCTCCTTTCTTTTTCTAGGAAATGGTCTATGACCCTTTCATACCAACTGGGATTATTTTCCAGAGACTTGACCAGTTTCCTCTCAATAGCCAGCAGAGCCAGGTTGCTCAAACGTTTTTGGCCCGTTGAGTTGGGAGTGTATGACTTCACTTGTTTTAAGCAGGAGAAGCTCCTCTCTACACCTGCTGATATACAGTAGCTCCAATTGTTGCAGCTAAAGACATCCGCTTGTAAAGCTGAGACATTGCTATATCTAACTCCATGTCTTCAAAAAAAACACTAAGAAGTCACACAACTTCCCCTTGCTGCCCTGAATCTAGCTTAGAACAAACAACGTTTACTTAACTGAAACGAAAGCAAGTAACAAACTCAAGAACTCTATATTTACAGATGTAAATATAGAGTCCTGTAAAGTCCTGTAAATTATACTCAACGCAGAGTATAATTTATAAAAACTAGTCAAGAAAGACGTCCCGCCCTTTCGAGAGTTCCTCCAATCATCATACAGCAGCCCGGCGTCCAGTCCAACCTCACTGTCCATTGACTCCCAGTGAAGCCGGGCGTCAGGACATGACGTTTTAAAAGCCTATTGTCCAAATAAATGTCTAGCTCTGCTGTACTGAAACAAAGCGTATTCTGAAGTGCCATTGAACCCCAGAGACCCTGAGCTTCAATGCATTTTAATGGGTCGTCCTCCCACGGGCTTCTATGGGAATCAAATCACGTTCAACTAAAACGACCCGCGAGAAATTATTGCTGAACGAACTCGAGCCGTGAAGTTGAACACTTTATAGCCCAAAGTATTGATTTGAAATAAGAGACTTTATGCAATATAACCTATTTAATTGACAAACTTTTTATGACATTTTAGAGGAGGATGGGCTTTTCTCGTAGGTCTTAGAGCAGTCGCCACTGGTTGACACACAGCGCCTTAAGACCCTTACCTTGGCGGGCTTCCCACTCTCTATCCCTCCTCCACTGCTCATTTTGCTGATCAATGGGCTGGTCAGCTGGGAGATGACGAAGAGATGACGAAGAGGTATGAAGGGATGAGAGAGGCAAAGGCGGAGATTGGAGAAGAAGAAAGGAGTTAATGCATTGAACATTATACAATATACACTTAAGTATGACGATCACAAATTGGACTCATTGGACCACCGTGAATTTTAATTGCCCCTAAAAACTTAACTGAAAGCAGTTTAAGTCTTCAGAAAAGAGCAAAAGCATGTGACTCAACATGACTTGATGAGCAACAGCTCGTTCCACTGTGAACTCCATGTCCCATAATGACTTGTGCTGTAACACAAGCCCCTCCCCTCCCATATCAGGGTAAACAACCGTAAAAAAAAAAACAGAAATACTCAGTGGTGACCATTGGGTAGAGTGAGGAGTGCCTCGAGCCATGTGTCAAGCAAAGAAACAACTGACTCTCTTGCACACACACACACACACACACACACACACACACACACACACACACACACACACACACACACACACACACACACACACACACACACACACACACACACACACACACACACACACACACACACACACACACAGTCATATGGCAGTAGAACAAGCAGTATACACAAAACTAGAACTCCCCCTCACAATAAAGACCTCTATTCACAGTGACGAGGTGACAAACTCTCATATGGCTGAGGGGACCATGTGAACAGGATAGAGGAACTAAATAAGTTTCCTTTTATTATTACTTCAGCAAAGAAGAAGAAACTTTGGATTTACCTGAAGGGAATGTTATGCAATTCATTTCAATTCAATTTTAATGTCTTGCACAGAACAGGTAAGCATCTTTAAATTGTGTCTATAAAAACCTGCCTTCCATCACATATGAAAAGTACAATGATGCAAGGGGAACAATCGCATGACTACAACATGGTAAGTATTGCATAGGAATAACAATGTCCCTTTATTGCAGATATGGAACCTAGCACTAACCTTTTTATTAAATAAAAGGTAATAACTTTATATATGTAATATGCATCCCACTTACCCGAGGAGTATACGAATGCCGTCTGTTTAACGCCATTGTCCCTCGTATAGAAATACTCTTATTTCTCTGTGTCAATATGCCTACTCCCTAACTAAATGATGCCTCTCCCATCACCACATTAACATCACTCTCTCTCTGGAAGAAGGCGAGACCACTGGAGAACAAACGGGGAGGAGTCTCCAAGATGCGTTAGAAAGCGTCACCATATCTCCTACAAATAAACATGCCTGTTTTGATGCGTTTGGAGACAACCTGTACAGGACACACTATGAACCCCCATCGAGCTTATTTCAGACTATATATTCGATTGGGAAAGCAAAAGGGTAAATAGACCGACTAGCATATTTGGCAAACATGTGTGGGTAGGGCCGAGCTGTCAAATATCCAAGTGGGCCAATTCTCCATATGTTCCTCAATGGCAATCTAGGAAGGATGTCTTCGTTTGTATCTTCTACATAACGCATTTAACTGTGTCCATTAGAGCCCTTTGCATCGGTTTCATGGTTTGTGTTTATTCCAGTTACCCTCATAAAACAAACAACAAACAAAGAGAGCCACCCAGCTGGCAATGTAGTCTCTTCAGTACACTGCAGTGGCATTAAAAAAGAATGAACTGGTGCCCACTTCTCCAATCCAAAACCAGAATATGATAACAAGGAGACAAGATGCATAACAACCTGACATTGTACCAATATTGTTTGATTTGCAATCGGCTCAACTAGCTAAGTAAGCTAGTACTTCGGTAGCATAATGTATGTTGCCAGCTAGTATCCCAAAGCATTGTTATTATCGTCATCGTACTGATACGTACCTGGTTATGTGTCGTTTATATGTTGGTGTCCACGCAGGTTGACAAAAAGGACTGAGTAATATTATTGTTTATAATTGTTGATGAAAGCTACTAGGGTCGACAGTAGAGAGAGGAAACACAGACACCGCGGACACTTCCGGTACGCCGACAGCAACATCCGGTGGGGCAGGGATGACGTGCCCGGCAGAACACGTGACCACTATGCAGCCGTGACGTTGTCCAGTGGAAGTGTGTTAATGTTCACTAATGTGTATGCATGTTTATAAGTCATATCGTATCATATCATATATGCTATGCATTATTTCCATTGTTTCAGTGGATTTCACTCTTGCTGTTCATTCCTTGTCAGAAATGAAGATTCCTACAGCCCTGGGTAACAGCTCTGCTGAACATTTCCTTTTCATTAGCTGGACCTGTTCTTCCACATAGAAGGGATATATATATATATATATATATGAGCCACATCCCCTGTCAGGCCGGATGAGCCTGCTGATACAATGATATAGGCCATTGTTAGGAATGAAATGCACTTGTTAGTCAAAAGTCAAAAGCGGTCTGCTAAATGACTGTAATGTAATGTGTTGTGTCATAACAACGTAATGGGGGGGGGGGGAGGCCTATAACCGCTTAATTAGCCCCTATAATGTAACTCAACCAATCCAAGAGCAAACTTCTGCCAGTATAACGTTTGACATCATTTTTTAACTAGTAGTATCCACGGTGTCGCTGCTGTGGAGAGAGATCTGGGAGGGCTCTGAGACATCGTGTGTCTCAGAGCCCCAGAGAGAGAGATATCTCTATGACATCTCTATGACATCTCTATGACATCTCTATGATATCTCTACCTGTGATATCTCTACCTGTGATATCTCTCTCTATGGCTCTGGCGTGTCTGTCTGTGGAGAGATGCGTGCGTCGTGACGTCATTTAATTAGCGTGCAGCCAGCCAATCAGGCGGTCGGGCTTGACTCCGGTAGTCCCGACGGCCAGCGCCGGGACTCAGGTGGCGGCGGACGGACGGACGGACGGACGGACTGACTGACAGCGGCTGGCAGGAGCGAACGGTGGCAAAGCAAGCAACAGGTCTTTTTTAATTCCCCCCCCCCCCCAGTCTGTTATTCAAGGTACAGACCCGTTTAATCGTTGTGTTCGTGTGTGTTTGTTGGTAAAGTTATAATACAGCTGAGGAGGGGGGAGGGTGTAATGTTGAAAGTTATCACTTGGGATAATAACATGGTAACTACTACACCACACTACGGATGACAGGACACACACACACACACACACACACCGGTTATAGCGACAACAATAGTAACAATAGTCAATAGTCGGAGTTCAACAACAACAAGACGAAAACGTGGTTCCGATCATTTAAAAAAGGTAGAGAGAGAGAGAGAGTGAAACTTTATCCCCGATTTCGGTCGCGACGGTTGCCCGTTGAGGGTGCGGAGTGTGGAAGCGTGACGGATGACGTCAGCACCCCGTCCTGATCAGTCAGTGGACCCCCTCCTCTCATCCCACCAGAGAGAGAGTACCCCGTCGGGGGATACACTCCGTAGAGTAGGCTGTGTGTGTGTGTGTGTGTGTGTGTCATGATAGTGGTTATTCACCTGACATGGCCTATGATATACACTAAACTAAGAGCCACACAGAGAGAGAGAGAGAGAGAGAGAGAGAGGGGCAATGGGTTCAACGGAAGTCGTCGAGCAGCAGCGTGGAGTTATAGAGAAACAAAAGTGAAAATGCCGAAGGTGTGTCCCTGTCCTTTGGCCCGGAGTCCATTGGCGATATTATATTCCCAGCATGTATTCCAGCAGCCATATAGTATCTTATGCATCGCGTCGGTTGTATGTGCTCTCATTATTTAGATAATAACTAATACCTAACAACTCGTTGCCTGTTGTGACAGAGGGCTGTTACTATTACTATTACTATTAGTATTACTATTACTATTACTATTACTATTACTATGAATGAAAACGCGAAGAGCTCCGCAAAATAGCGAACAGTAAGCCAATAACTAAACCTCTTTAAATTATAAGGATAACTGAAGGGAAAGTGCTACTGTGACGTGTTCAAAAAAGAGATCGAGTTCTCTATAAAGATACCGATAGCCAGACACACGCTTTAGCCGACTCGTCGATTTGAATCATTTGATGATCACACGTTCACGAGGTGAGGTAAGTTGTACATTAGTACTTGTAGTACTTGTGTAAGTAGTACACAAAAAGTCAGTATTCCCTCAGCCAGCCACAACAGTGTTGGAGCAGTGTTGTCACATTGACCCCCGAGCTGCCTCTGAGTAACATGTGAATAGAGCCCTTTCACAGAGGGGCCATAGGCTAATCATGGGTATCTGACCAGTAAATCATGGGTATCAGGCCAGTAAAGAGACAAAACTAGGGATGATATCACACATTGACCATCGCTGACGCTTTGGGTAAAAGCTCCTCGATAATGATGAGCTTTATTTTTGCGCTTAAAGGTGTCTCTTTAACCATAACGTCTGTGGGTCTGTTGGGACTTGGGGCTCGGGAACCGGAAGGTCGCCGGTTCAAGTCCCCGAAACACCCGGGCCACTGCCGAGGTGCCCTTGAGCAAGGCACCAGACCCCCTAACACTGCTCCCCGGGCGATGTATATAAAATAGCTGCCCACTGCTCCTATTACTAGGACGGGTTAAATGTGTGTGTACATGTATGTGACCGATAGAGAGGATTCAATCCTCCGGATTTAGATTTAGAAAGGGACATAACCGTCCATGTACCATGTACCGCCTCGTGATGAATATTTTTCTTTCTGTTATGGATTCGGCAAACTTTTCTCAAGATGGCGGACGCAGAGCCGGTGAAGAAGATGTTCCGGGAGGTGCACCAGGGGAACCGCGGCGGCGGCAGGTCCTCGTCTGGGCCGCGGGCCGAGTACGACCGGGGGGCCTTGACCCGGGAGCCCGGTATCCCCCACAAGCTGCCGGACCACGACCCGCCGGACTCCCTGCTGGCCTGCGTGCCCTCTGGGGTGCGGTGGGAGCGCAACCGCGCTGGAGAGGTACCGTGGGTTTGGACCGCACCGCTCCGTGATTGAGAACGCTTGGCGCGCTTTTTTGTGTTCAAGGTCGACCGACTCACTTAGTGGATTCTGGGACACAGGTCGTTTTAGGAGAAGGTATAGGGACATGGTGCTCGTTTAGGGGATCGAACCCAAAACCTTTCAGCCAGGAAACAGTCAATGTTTTTTTTTTCAATACGGTTTTTGTGCCATATCCAATGGCAATGGAAGTCAATTAATCCACTGCGATGCTTATTGGCCTATGCTAGCAAAATAGATAAATAAGTATTGTTTTTATGTTGTTTCAAACTAGATGCTATGTCCTATTTCCATATACTTTTTATACAGGCTTATTATATAGGCACAAACCTTTTATAAAGGCTACTTTTAAATACAAGAAGCAGCATGCCTTCAAATGAAAATTCAACAAAAAATATGAAATGTATTGATTAATGTAATTATGTAAATAATATATAATGATATATACTGATATGTTATGTATAAAAACATCTTAGTACAGTACTATCTTGTAATATCTCTCTCTCTCTCTCTCTCTCTCTCTCTCTCTCTCTCTCTCTCTCTCTCTCTCTCTCTCTCTCTCTCTCTCTCTCTCTCTCTCTCTCTCTCTCTCTCTCTCTCTCTCTCTACATCATCTTTAGATGATGTACTTTGCGTCGGCCGGGGTGGAGACGGCACGTGTGGCAAAGGTTGCGGCCTGGCAGCGGAGCTCCAAGAGGACGGGCCGCGCCCACCTGGTCAACACCCAGATGAGGGTGAAACCCGCCGCGCCGCTCGTCCTGAACGGTAGGCCTCTCCGTGTTCCGCCGCCGCCGTTAGGTTCTCTCTTTGAGGACGAGACCAGGGGGAAGCAGGGGGGAGGAGGACGGAGAGACAGTGGTGTGAAAAAAAAAGGTGTTCACTCGTGAACACTAACGATGAGTCTGCTGCTTGTATGCACTGGGGGAACGCACAGCAGACTTTATAAACATGAGTAATATTATATATATAAACTAAACTAAAATATTATATAAAGGTGCTTTCTGACCAAACTGTTCTGGAGGCTGGGGGAACCAGGAACTAGGGACCCGGGGAGGAATAGTTCCTTTAAAGGCTTTTTTTGTTTGCATTCGCACCACCGATAGGAGCCTTACGTCATTGACGGAACGTAGCGCGAAATTCTAGCGGAAATGCTCGAGAATATTTTAGCATTTTGGCAGGACAATTCAAACCCTCCGTTGCAAATACCTGTATACTCAATAACGCTTGGACTTTGCTGTCGGCCCAACTTTTGTCTGTGTTTTGTTGAGTTTCTACAATTCCCTTACCGTTTAAGCGCTGTTTTTTTTGTTAGATGCCGGAACGGAAAGGTTATGTGAAGGTTATTATTATGCATTATATTTGTTATTTTTCTGTTTCGATAGTGAGTGGTGTGTGTGTGTGTGTGTGTGTGTGGTGTGTGGTGTGTGGTGTGTGGTGTGTGTGTGTGTGTGTGTGTGTGTGTGTGTGTGTGTGTGTGTGTGTGTGTGTGTGTGTGTGTGTGTGTGTGTGTGTGATAGTGATAGTGGACCAACACAGGTTCAAGAGCAGTTTGAAACGTGGGTCAGGGAGATTTGAACCATTCAAATATGTCATAGGTTCAACTCTCTCGTCTATGACAAAAACAACTGTTAAGTGTGTTCCCTCCCTGAATGGGTGCAGGCTATTTTGTTTAAAAGTAAGTATAATAGTATAATATGGAGGAACAACTACATTTAGCCAGATGCTAGTCGACGCTAGTGGCTAGTAGCCAGTAGCCTGTAGCCCTGACAGAGTGTATGGATGACTGGCCTATTTAGCCTTAAGCTGTGTGTGTATTTTGTGTGTGTGTGTGTGTATGTGTGTGTATGTGTGTGTGTGT
This sequence comes from Muraenolepis orangiensis, assembly GCA_027704905.1. NCBI lineage: Eukaryota > Metazoa > Chordata > Actinopteri > Gadiformes > Muraenolepididae > Muraenolepis > Muraenolepis orangiensis. Next base: position 9,705,606 of record CM051021.1, on the reverse strand, counting down.
GTGTGTGTGTGTGTGTGTGTGTGTGTGTGTGTGTGTGAGTGTGTGTGTGTGTGTGTGTGTGTGTGTGTTTGTTGAGGTGTGACAAACGATTAAACATAATTAAACACTCACATGAACACACGTATGACATATCATATTTGTGACTCGTGACATAGTTCACCATCGTTCACCATCATTTTACATCATATTTACAAGATACAAGGTACAATATATTTGTATTGGCCAATTGCAATTCCAAGGTACATTGGAATGCTTACTCCCCATTCCCTCCCGCAATAAACATCTCCGAAACAATACCATAACAATAAAAATAATATATACAATAAAAATAAACAAAAAAATTACTTACAAAGTGACTGTTAAATTATGTGTTGAATGTACATGTTTTTATTTTTTTTACAAAAATCTTAAAAGTATTTAAAGTGCCAGTAGTGCAGCAGCATCACGAATACAGTGCAGTAACTCGGATGAGTCCAGAAAGTCCAGCAAAGTGTGTAAGTGTAAAGTGTAAGTGTACATTTCAGGGGGACTGTTCCTTTAAGAGAGAGAACGGGGACCACGCAGGCTAATAAGATTGAGAGAGAGAGGCAATGGATGTAAATTAGGGGATGTGTGTGTGAGAGAGAGAGAGAAAGAGAGAGAGTGAGAGAGATGGGGCAAAGACAGAAAGGCAAGCCAAGATGTTGCTGGGAAGAAAGAGAGAGAGGGAGTGAGAGAGAGAGAGAGACGGGGTATACGATTTCTCTTCCAGCTGCAAGGAGCAGTCGATGTCTGCTCTCTCTCTCTCTCTCTCTCTCTCTCTCTCTCTCTCTCTCTCTCTCTCTCTCTCTCTCTCTCTCTCTCTCTCTCTCTCTCTCTCTCTCTCTATCCTCCACTCTCTCTCTCATTCATTCTCACTCTATCTGCTCCTTGGCGTCACCGGGTGGGAGAGACAGAGGGGGCTCGTGGCTGTGTTCCCATGTTGGTGAGGTGACGTTACGTCTGCTTTCAATGAACAAATGTGTGTGTGTGTTATTCCTATATATATTATGCGAATGATTTGTCCTGCTTGTCTATGCATTTGTTAGGCAAATGCAATGTGTGTGTGCATGTCTATTTGTGTACATCCAACATATGTGTGTGTGTGTGTGTGTGTGTGTGTGTGTGTGTGTGTGTGTGTGTGAGAGAGATAGTTTGTGACGTCATACATAACTTCACCTGTGCAACCGAGGCTTTTGAAATGATGGGGTGATGCACCATAATTAATTCCTTGTGTGTGTGTGTGTGTGTGTGTGTGTGTGTGTGTGTGTGTGTGTGTGTGTGTGTGTGTGTGTGTGTGTGTGTGTGTGTGTGTGTGTGTGTGTGTGTGTGTGTGTGTGGAGGAACAAGAGGAGATATAAACAGAAAGAGAGAGAGAGAGAGATTGACAGAAACAGTAGCAGGCCGTTGATCTGCTGTGCTGTGTCATTGGGAGAAAGAGAGGTAGACACTGTGAGGTAGAGCTGTAGAGAGAGAGGTAGACAGACACAGAGAGATAGAGGTAGAGAGGTAGACACAAATAGAGAGAGGTCGACAGACAGACACAGAGAGAGAGAGAGAGAGAGAGAGAGAGAGAGGGAGAGAGACAAAAGAGAGATGACTTGGAGGTCTAGGAGAAGGACATGTTCTAGATAGATTTAGCTGAGGAAACCTCTCTCTCTCTCTCTCTCTCTCTCTCTCTCTCTCTCTCTCTCTCTCTCTCTCAGCCAAACCTCAGACGTCTCTGAGACAGCCGGACCAACGGGGTCGAGGTGGGGGCAGAGGCCGGGTGGCGGGACATGGAGACTTCAGACACTCGAGGGACGTGAGGGACAGCCTATCGGAGGGCGATCCCGGAGCACACCCCAATAAGCCTCCCAATCAGAACTCACCCAGCAAGAAGCCAACAACGCCCACAGAGAAGTGAGTCTTGGAGCTGTCAAAATGTTTTTTGATTTGTAAATTTTATTTCCCCTGTACCGTATATAAAACAATGTCTGACTGGCAAATATTATTATGTATTATTTATGATGTAGTATTATTTTTGTTAGTATTGTATTATTATGGTATTATGTAGCTAAGTAACATCCAGCTATCATGCACAACTAAAATCCGGCTCCAATACTGATTAGCATTTATTTGTAACATTTTCAGCTGTGCCAGGTGTATTCTTCCCTTCCAAAGACTCTTGCATGTCGCTTTCTGGCCTTTAGGCCATTATGAAAACAAATTCCTCATTCCTCTTTCTCTCTCAGAGAATGTCAAGGTCAATGTCTCTCCCTCTAAAATCAGTGTGTCTCTCTAGCTCTCTTTCTAACTCTCCAACTATCTGTCTCTCCTCTCGCTCTCAGAAACTCTCTCTCTCTCTTTCTGTCTCTGTCTCTGTCTCTCTCTCTCGCTCTCTCTCTCTCTCTCTCTCTCGCTTTCTCTCTCTCTCTCACACTCTCTCACCCTTTCTCTGTAACTCTGCATCTGTGTCCCTCTCATTCTGAACCACAATGGGGGGGTCTCTGGAAACGATGGCTAGATGGCTAGTGGAGCTGGAACTAATCCCTGTTTTATTCTCTGCTAGCTTAGCGCCACTAACCCCCTGCTGAGTGAATCAGCACATCTCTCTGTGTAGGCTATTTATCATGGCATGTGTGTGTGTGTGTGCATACACACGTGCATGTGTGTATGCACTTGGATCAGTGTCACGTGTATCAATGAATTGATCAATGAATGGATCAATGCGTGCATCTCACACACACACACACACACACACACACACACACACACACACACACACACACACACACACACACACACACACACACACACACACACACACACACACACACACATACACACACAAACACACCATGTACTACTGCAGCAGCAGCAAAAGGTCAATTCAGTATATTACATCTATTGGAAATATATACATCTTAAAGGTTTTCTCATTTTCTAAAAGGTTCAGGGGTTTAGAAAAAACACCTTTCTCTTCAATCACTTGTACATGCCATTTGAAAAGTAACAAGCAAGCAAACCCCTAGATCGGACTAAAGTATATAAGGGGGCTGGATTGTCTCGTGAAGTCCCAATCTATGCAGTCTACCTGGAGGCATCCTTGAGCAAGATGCCCCTACGTGCGTCCTTAACGACATGCATCTGAATTCACTGTCGATAAAAGCGTTGTCGTGCTGACAAATAAATCAAATAGACGTGAGACGTCCACCTTCTTCATGTCTGGGATTAATATTATAGTACGAAAGTCTGCATCTCATCCTCTCCTTGTTCCGCTCAGCAGGTCGGACAAGAGGATGGCCCTTCCGCCCAGGTTCCAGAAGGAGCTCCACACTCACCTCTCCAGGAACCCTCAGCCCCCCGGCAGCCGTGAGTAGGACAGCCCACTGACCAGTCAGAACCACACACATCCCGCCTGTGTGTATATACCGTATTGACCCGAATATAAGACGGGTTTCTTTCCTAGAAAAAAATCTGAAAAAGAGGGGTCGTCTTATAATCGGGGTTTAGACTGTCGCACGAGACACCGTGCGACACTTAAAGTCACTCAAAGTCTTAAAGTAACAGTACATAAAAACAGTTACCTGGAGAGATAGAAATGGAGAGACACAGCGACCAACTTGAAAAAAGAAAAACGCCTGTGTATTTTGACATGCCAACATCTGTCACTGTGCATAAGAAAGGTGACAAATCAGTGATTGTGAAGTCTACTGGAAACGAGAAGAGCCGAGTAACGGTCATGTTAACGCGCCTCGCAGATGGGACTAAACTTCCCCCGTACGTGGTTTTAAAACGCAAGACTGTACCTAAAGAGGCAGTGGCTGTACCTAAAGAGGCAGTGGCTGTACCTAAAGAGGCAGTGACTGTACCTAAAGAGGCAGTGCCAGCTGGCATTATCGTAGTGCCCAGGCAAAGGGCTGGATGGAGACGGAGCTTGTGGTGGACTGGCTCAAGGTGGTGTGGGGCAGACGGCATGGGGGACTCAGAAAGAAGAGGAACATGTTTCCGTGGACACTTGACTGAGCCAGTCAAAAAGCAAGTGAAAGAGTTGAATGGTGACCTAGTGATCATACCGGGCGGAATGACAAGCCAGCTGCAGGTGTTGGATGTGGTCGTTAACAAACCATTCAAGGTTCATCTGCGCAAGAGATCCACAGAGTGGCTCCTGGCTGCTAATCACGCACTGACACCGTCTGAAAAAATCCAAAAGCCTGCGTGCTCTGTGAATGGATCTTGCAAGCATGGGCTGACGTTTCCCCAGAAAGCATCATTAATGGGTTAAGAAATGCTGCGTATCAAATGGATGGCAGCGAGGAGGACGTGATGTGGGAGGAGCAGAAGCAGACACCGTGAGTGACGATAGCGGGAGTGAGAGGAACAACCAGCGATGTAGAAGACGAGCTGAATGAGAAGACGTGATGTGACCAATAGACTGATGTTCTGAAATGTTGCACTGTTTTATTGCTCTACTGTTTTATTGCTCTACCGTTTTATTGCACTACTGTTTCATTGCAATCTATCTAGCCTGTTTTGTTTTTTGTTTTTTTTGTTTGCCAAGTTAGGCAAATTTGTGTGTTATCATTATTTTCATATTATTATTATTATTATTATTATTTTTTAAATGAGTCTTGAAAAAGAGGGGTCGTCTTATAATCGGGGTCGTCTTATATTCGGGTCAATACGGTATATACAAACAGATTATACAGAGTTGTAGACTCGAACATTGCCCCCACTCTTAAGGCTGTGACACACCGAGCCAACGGTCGGCTGTAAGGCCTGGCGATGGGCGTCACGTGACCCAAATCTTGGCGGGGACAGGGCAACACTAGTCGGACAGTCAGCGGCACTCTATCTCTGTCTCTCTCCCTATATTTCGTCCTATAGGTTTAGCTACAACTCAAGCAACTAGAGGCTGCTAATGGGACCACTTATCTTGCGCAGGTCTAAATATCTATTTTACGTGCAGTCCCCCAGTCCTACCCGAGCGAGGGCCTGCCGTCAGGAGGTCGAGGGAAGCCATACAACGCCCAGCAGGTCCAGGCCCGCCTGCGGGAGATCCTGGCCAAGTACGGCAACGGCTTCTGGGTGTCCAAGCTGCCCCCGATCTACAAGGAGCTGTACAAGCAGGAGCTCCCTGCCGACGCACTCAAAGACCTGGAGACCTGGACTCACATCTGCATTGTACGGCCCCACACCCCCCCCCCCCCCCCACCAAGCTTGCTTTATTGTTGGTTAGGGTGCTACGGGCTAAGGGCTAACAAACGTTCTCACCCGGTACTTTTGATCCCTCAACAAAAAATTGAGTGCAGTAAAATTACAAAAAAGTACAAGCAATACATACACACACAACTCATTACCATGTAAAAAAAAAAAGGGAGATCATTCATATAAAATGTTTCTGTTAATTGTTCAATATTGTATTCCTGTTTTGAGTCTTCAAACATATTTATGATCAGATCAGACAAAGGCATGTCTGATTTGATATATATATAAAATCTCGTCCATTGAGGAAAGGAAGGTCCATCCATCCATCACATGTCAGCGAAAAAAGAGAAAAAAACCAAGCAGCACCCCCTACCGCAATAGAAAAACACTGTACTGTACTGTAAACGTGTGAGTGTGTACGGTAGTAGCCAGAGGCTCTGTGGACCAATCAGCAGAGCTCACTGCGCTGGTGAATAACACCCAATCGGAGTTATCGTTAGTTGGAGGGTTATCGTCACCCACGGGTCTATCCTGTGTCATTCATTAATTCCGCGTTTCCAGACAAACCCGTGAGTCGTATATTTTTTCTCGACATAAAACTTTCGCGTTGCCTTTGCTGAAGTTAATAGACGCACAGTTATTTGCGTTGTTGTCGTCGTGACGTTTGACACTCCACGCCGATCGAAGCTGTTGTCCTTACTTGTACGGGACAATGGCGAAGAAAAGTATCTTCCAATTTTTTTAGCGAAAACCAATAAAATCATGCATTTTCACTAGCGCTTCTTCTTCAAAAAAATGATATGTTTATATATGGATGAACGATGGATTTATGTATTAGTCTTTAAGAAATGAGTCGTTCTGTCATTTCGCATTTTATTTTATCTTCGATGCTGTGTAACGTGTAATGTTATCCGACGACGTTCTCGGGGAGTAACCTTTTTACTAGTGTTAATTGTTGAAATCGGGATCGACGACATGACTTAAAAGTGTATCAAACTGCGGTCGTAGGCGTCGTGGGGCTGCATTGGAGACCTATGAGGGCGGTTTCCCTCTGGTTCATATGCAAGGAGGCTGTACTGACTGCCAAGAGTTAAATGGTCTAATGTAAACGAAACACCACCAACACCATTGTCATCTTGTCTCACCGCAATCCCATTTAAGATCAATGATTTCTGTCACTGCGCCGATCTTTAATTTGTCTGAAATAATCAGCCCTTGAGATAGCAGTATGATCCCAAAGAAAAATGGATTGGCTTATACATTCAAACTGGTCTTAGATTGATCTATTATTTTGCTCCTTAACTTCTAAGGTTTAGGACACCAGGTCAGACTTCAGTAATCTCTAAATAACAGCTGATTGTGCCTGATGAAGACAAAAAAAAAGATGGTTGTAAGCAGCACAATTTCCCTCTGGGTATAGCTCACTAGTTACACAAAATGTCCTCCTGCTGCTTCAAATGGGTCTGGGTTTGACATGCCCGCAAGAAGGGTGGTGACCTAGCTCCTCTCCTCTGTGTTCCAGGTAGAGAAATCCTGTAGCAGCGGCCGGCCAGAGCTGCTCCTCTACCCGGCCAAGGAACGGCCACCCGCCACTGCACCACCTTCCTCTTCCCCTTCCTCCGCCGCCACCCCCGTCATGGACACACCCACCGCGGCCCAACCGCCCCGTGCTGCCCACCGACCCCAAACCCGACCCCGGTCCGAGCAGTCCTGCTCCTCCGCTTCCCCTTCCTCCTCGTCCTCCACCTCGTCCCCCAGCCGGCCCGGCTCCCCCCCGGCAGGCCTCTCCGCCGAGCTGCGGCAGAAGCTGGAGGAACTGCTGCTGAAGTACCCTAGCGGCCTGTGGACGCACGCCATGCCCAAGCTCTTCAAGGACACCTACAAAGTCAGTTCTTAAGAGTTCATGCATAGTAGTAGTAGTAGTAGTAGTGGTGGTGGTGGTGGTGGTTGTTGTTGGACACACTGCTACCCAGGATATATACGGTTGGGGGTTTTGAGGAGTGAATGGTATGGATGTAATTCTTTCGACAGGACACACTGCCTGCCCATCTTAGTTTATTATGTTGCTGATTTGTTTAGTGCATAGATTTAATATACTAGGTTGTTTTTTTGTCCCTCTTTTGACGTCTCCAGAGTTGCCTTGAGTCCCTTGAGTCTCACGTTTCAGAAGCGTGTGGCGCCACCACAGCAAAAAAAGTCGACAGAAAACTTTGATGCTTATAATATTGATGCTTTATAATTGCTGAGGTGATTTATAAAGATTGAGACAATGGCAAATATTAAGCCTCTAGTTGTAAAATTAAATTACAGAATTGTGGTTATAGATTTACCTTTTAGATTTTGTTATTATGATTGCTATTGTTGATATTGTAGTTATGGTTCTGATCATCGGTGAACAACACCCAATCGTTGTTCCTGTTCAGACCAAACTGCCCGGACACATCCTGGAAAACCATGAGCTACTCACCGACTTCTGCACCATCGACTACCCCATGCCGGACAACCCCAAGCGGGCCATCCTGTACCGGAAGAGCAGCATCGGAGGAGGCGGAGGCGGCGGAGGCGGCGGCGGCGGAGGCAACGTGAACGAGAACCGCAACCCCCAGTGTCGGAGCTCGGCGGCCAGCGAGGGGCAGGGCGAGGCGGGGAGGCAGGAGGTGAAGGCCAGGCAGCAGCCGGAGGAGCAAAAGGAGGTGGGGGGGAGGCTGAGCAGCCAGGGCCTGCCTTCTTCTTCTTCTTCTTCTCCTCCTCCTCCTCCTCCACCTCCCTCGCCTCTCCTCATCCCCAATGAGGAGTACCCCTCGGTGCTGGTGGTGGAGGCCAGCAACACCGACACAGTGGTGCTCAGGTGAGGAGCACTTAGGTGTGTGTGTTTTGCGTTTTGCCATTCTGGAAAAGTATCAAATAGGCTATTTGACATTCTTTAATGTGTTTTTTTGGTCCTTTTGGTCATCTTCCAATAGAACTGTGTCCCTGTGTTTTTTTGGGGGGGGGGGTTTTCTATACTTTCAAGAAGGATTACTCAACAACTACTAACTCACTCTCCTCTTACCACCTCATCTCCTCCCCCCCTGCCTCCAGGTACATCGGAAAGGGCTACTCCCTGGCACAAGAGTCCATGGAGGACGAGATGGGGGAGTGTTACGGAGGGCGGAGCCAGACCCTGTCCTGTTCCCCCGTCGTGGGGCAGCTGGTCGCCGTGCTGGCTGAGGAGGAAGAGGAAGTGCTGCGGGCCCAGGTCTGCGAGGTCATGGGCAACAAGGTCAAGGTGAGGTTCCAAAGGTCAACTTTCTAAATGTGACTTCAATCAATCATGATGTCGATAGCCTAAAATCCCAAAAAAAAAAAGAGAAGGTCCCAGACCTAGACAAAAATTCGGTCTCTCCAGGCCAAGAACGGACTCAAGTACTACAGCCCTGATTTTTACTTGGTTGAGAACAGCTCATTTTATTTAAACTACCGGGCACTCCGTAGAAGCGCATACCGCCGCCACACCAAAAAGTCCCCCGGTTCGGATCCGGATCTGCGGCAAAATTGAATCTAATCTAAATCTGGAGGATTGAATCCTCTTTGTTGGTCACACTCACAGTGAAATGTGTTTCTCTGCATTTAACCCATCTTAGTATTAGGAGCAGTGGGCAGCTATTGTACATACAGCGCCCGGGAAGCAGTGTAGGGATCTGGTGCCTTGCTCAAGGGCACCTCGGTGCCAAGGTGTGTCGGGACTTGAATCGGCGACCTTCCGGTTCCTTAGCCGAGTCCTCACTGACTTAGCTACTGCCGCCCCATCTCAATCTAACCACCAAGATGTGTCCAATTCCATACATAACTTTTGGAGTTATCTTGACTTTTGGTCTCCCATTGAAAATATTTACATTTGCTTTGATCAGAAGAATCCATCCATACTTTGTAATCCGAGGTTTTCTCTGTGTTTGATGCAACTGATTTCCAAATGTGTCAATAATAGCACTGTGTTTATCTGTGTGCGTGTCTGTCTCTGCAGGTTTACTACGTGGACCATGGCTTTTCGGAGGTGATCAGTAAATCCAAAGTGTTTGAACTTCACAAGAGGTTTTTCAAGCTGCCTTTCCAGGCGACCAAGTGTAAACTAGCCGGTGAGTTGTGTGCGTGTGTGTGTGTGTTTTAAGTTCTGTACATTTTTCCAAAGTCTTTATAGCCTCGCCTTCACAACGACGATACAAATCCCCAAAATGTGTCATGTGACTGTGCCCCAGGCTTGGGGCCCTTTAGCCAGGAGCCGGCAGTCCTCAAGACGTTCGAGGCCGTGGCCGGCAGCAAGATCCTCTTAGCCGAGATCCTGGAGCGAGGCACCGTGCCGCTGATTGTCCTGTACGACACGTCGCAGGACGACGACGTCAACATCAACGTCGCCTGCCTCAAAGCCCTCCAGGACAAGACGCTTGCCAGCCCCTTACAGGTGAGGAGAGGACAGGGAGGGAGTGAGTGAGTGTGAGTGTGCGTGTGTCCTTTTTGCACAGGCGTCATCGTAGGGCATACTAACGATGGGTCTGATGTACTTTTGTCTGCCCGGTTTTTTGAGTTTGTTGCACCTTGCATGTTAATCCCAAGTGGGTTTCACTCACAGTCTGACCACAACCACCACCCCCCCCGTGTGTGTGTGTGTGTGTGTGTGTGTGTGTGTGTGTGTGTGTGTGTGTGTGTGTGTGTGTGTGTGTGTGTGTGTGTGTGTGTGTGTGTGTGTGTGTGTGTGTGTGTGTGTGTGTGTGTGTGTGTGTGTGTGTGTGTGTGTGTGTGTGTGTGTCCAGGTGAACAGCATGCACATGAACGTGACGGTGAGCAGTGTGTGTTCGGACGGCACGTTCTACTGCCAGCCGCCCTCCAGGGGCCTGACCATGCTCACCGAGACCCTGGAGAAGATTAAGACTTATCTACACTCACAGGTTCTCTCTCTTTCTCATACACACACACACACACACACCACCGTTTTTGCTATCAATGTGGGGGCGGTTACATCCATGTTGCACATTACCATTACACTTTCTAGTGTATTTTAATGGGATTATTGTCCCTTTTGTGAACACCTTACAATGCAAATACTTAATCTACACATAATATCTGCACACACATGTTGAATTTTGAGGAGTATTTCAGGAGGATAACCGATGGCAGAGTCATCAAATACGTTATCATATTCACTATAAATTATAATTAGAAGCAATAACCAATTGATCATATATTGCCTCTGACAACATTGGTGATATTGCCACCAGCATAAATATAACATTAAGTGTCGATGTTAATTAACCATCTTCAATTAACACATTCAGCCCAGATTGGCTTTTGTTGCTGTATCAATGTGTGCTCAGTAGGTTGTTCCGGGCCTCCCCTAAAGAGAGCTGTGAACAGATTGAGATAAGCACTATAATCTCTCGCTAGGAGGGCCTCGCCAAGCCTTGTTAATCTGCAGGGTGGTTGGTTAGCCTATTGTGTGCTGCTACTACACTGCTGAGGTCAACCTCACTGGAACCCAATGGGAATCACAATGCTAACCGCAGGAGGACCAATTGTACGATGAAGGTGGTGAATAAAATATGATCCTCCATGAAGTCATATATTTGGAAATAAAAAAGTTGATTATACTTCGATAATCAAAGGGCAGATAGCTTTGTTAGGTGGTAGGTAAGCTAGAAGCTAGATGAACTGTTAAAATCCCAAAAGGTCTAAACAATCCAACAATAACACATCTAATGCAAAATACAAAAACAGAAATCCCTCTAGAAAGGTGAACACATGCCCCCTCCCCCCTCTCTCTACGCTGACGACCTGACCTGCTGTCTTCCAGGTGACCTCAGACTTCCTGGTCTCCAGGCCTTTCTGTGGGAAATGCTGCCTGGCTCGCCACAAAGGAAAGTGGTCCCGCGTGGAGGTGAGACCAGGCATACCTTTTTCCACGTCTGTCGCTGTTTGTTACACATTTCTTCGGGCGGCGATCTTGGGAGTTCTTGGAAGCTCTTGAATTTCCTTCCCCTGGCTGTAGATCACCAACCTGCACGGGAGCAGAGTTCTGGACCTGCTGTTCGTGGACCTCGGGGTGCAGGCGTCTGTGGAGATGTTCGAGCTCCGGGAGATCCCACCCCAGTTCCTCCGAGACCTCACCACTATCCCCCCACAGGTGTGTGTGTGTGTGTGTGTGTGTGTGTGTGTGTGTGTGTGTGTGTGTGTGTGTGTGTGTGTGTGTGTGTGTGTGTGTGTGTGTGTGTGTGTGTGTGTGTGTGTGTGTGTGTGTGTGTGTGTGTGTGTGTGTGTGTGTGTGTGTGTGTGTGTGCGAGCGAGATGTTCAAAACAATCACAGCCTTGCAATGCATCCCATGATCCCCCCCAACGTGTGTGTGTGTGTGTGTTCAGGCTGTGCGGTGCCGCCTTGCAGATTTGGATCTGGGTCTGGGGGCCTGGAGCCCAGAGGCCGTCCAGTGGCTCAGAGAGAGGGCCCTCAGTGCCCCCAACTGCTCCATGAAGGTGGGTGGCTTAGTGGGTGTTTGGGACCTTGTTTAGGACCCATCTAGGTCCTCGTAACTACTGGGCCAGTGAAGATGGTGGAGAATCCACATGGATTTAGTGTTTAGGATTAATAAATCTATTCATGAATATGAAGAGGATTATAGTGAACTTTCTCCTTGTTTACAATCATATGTTGTTCTATTTGATCTCTTGTTGTTATGTCTTATGTTATCTTTCTTTTTTTTTTTCGTTGTCTTGTTTCTCGAATTTTTCCCCTATTTATCTATTTATTTTTCTATTCTTTCTTCCTTTCGTTCTTTAATTTCTAATCGCCTTCCTTCCCTCCTTTCTATACCTTCTTTCTATACCTCCTTTCTATACCTCCTTTCTATACCTCCTTTCTTCCCTCCCGCCCTCCTCCAGGTGGCCAAGATGGACGCCGCCAAGCGCTGCGCCCACGTGCACCTCTTCACAGAACGCCACGACGACGGGCCGCCATGCAGCCTCAACCGCCAGATGTTCCAGTCTCAGCTGTTCAAGCAGCTGCCCGATGCGTTCCTCACCACCCACAGGTTTCTGTTCCGTCACGCTTCGCTCCAATCGTGTCCTCTTTTATATTCTGGTATATATTGGTTAAAAAAAGGAAATTATTTAATGTGTGTGTGTATATATATATATATGTGTGTGTGTGTGTGTGTATATGTATGTATGTATGTGTGTGTATATATATTCTTCATTGTGCGTTATGATTGGTCACTGTTTCTATTACCTATATTTTATTTCTTAATTGTATTTTATTTATTTTGTATTCCAGACGTTTTATTAAAAATTTTATTTAAACGTGTTCATGTTTAAATGAACACGTCAAACATTCTCCTCATATTAGATTCTAATTTATTGTCATTGCACAGCACAAGTACGTTACATACAATCATATGTTTTCAAATCGACAATAGTTCGGACCTTAAAGCAATTCCCGCGGTTTAATTGATTTTGAATTTGATCTTACAGCAGCGTCAAGACCCCTTCACCCTCCATGTCCCCCGGAACCATGCGCACCATGGACGCCGCCAACGGGAACCCCGGCCCCACCTCCACCTCCACCTCCACCTCCACCCCCAGCCCAGCCAAGCCCCAGCTGTGCAGGGCTCTATCTGGGTTGGGCTCCCGAGGAAGAGGAGGGCATGGTGGAGGAGGCGGGAGCCACAACGGTAGTGGACCCAGTACCCCACCAGGAACAACCCTGCCCCCCTCGTCACCCCCCTCTCTCCAGCTGCCCCCTCTGTTAGAGCTCCCCCCAGTGGGTAAGGACGATATAACACCTCTTTGTAGTTCAAATCCTACCTGGTTGGAGATGATGAAGGGGTTTGAAAAAGAGCTAATATGAGCTAATAAGCCAAGACATGCAATAACATGCTGTACTCATCAGACCATTCATAAGAACTCAAATATTTATCATATATATATATATATATATATATATATTTTTTTATTTTTTTTTTATTTATATATATAAATGATAATATATTATCATTTAAATAATTTGTAAGGACTAGGGGGGATTTCCTTTTCTATAAGATCATACACAAGCCTTTTTGTTTTGTTATACTCAAAACAGTAAATGATCTAAATATATTTTCATATCACATACCTACACATTTCCTTGACAAAAAATATCACCAACAACATACTTTCTGTCCCCCCCCCCCCCCCCCCCATTCCAGGTAGCAATATGGACGTCTTCGTGACGGTGGCGTGTCACCCTGGCCACTTTGTGCTGCAGCCGTGGGTCGAAATGTACAAGCTGGTGGCCCTGATGAGGGAGATGATCCTGCACTACAACCAGGCGGAGGACACGCCCCTGGAGGTGGAGAAGCACCACATCTGCGCCGCCAAGGTGGAGAACAAGTGAGTGGGGCTTCTCTGCTGTGTGGGTGTGTGTGTGTGTGTGTGTGTGTGTGTGTGTGTGTGCGCACACATGTATATGACCGAAAAAGAGGATTTAATCCTCCAGATTTAGATTTTTTTAGACATTTAACCCATCCAGTGGCGAAGCGTGTCTATCACAACTGGACCTTCTGTAGACCAGGGGTTCCCCAACTTAACAGACTGGCGACCCCCCCCACTATCACCGTCCAAGGGGGGGGGGGGGGAGGGTGTATGTCGAGATCGCGAACATCGTGTGTGGCTTTTTTCTCAATGATGATACTGTCGTGAATCTGTGGAAAACAGGATTCCTTTATTTGTCACTCACGTTATTATTAACAATAATAATAATAAAATAAAAAATAACATCAAGAGGATTCTGAAATCATCCCGCGACCCCCACTTTGGGAACCCCTGCTGTAGACCACCACCCCCCCCCAGTCGAAAATCCCGTTCTAGTCAGACTGACGTCACGGAGGAGTTACTTTATGCCTTACAGCCCATCATCTTCACTTTCGCCATTTTTACGTCAAATCCTACGTAGAAAAAACGCAGCACTACGCTAGATCCCCTCTCGCTCCAGTATACCTTCTAGCTCCCTATTGAGCTGTGGGGAAATCTGAAAGAATACGCCCATTGGTTACAAATCACTATATGATTGGTTGATCAAATTGTCAATCCAAACGTACGCTCTCATTCAGTCTAAGGGCCAAAGTCATCGGGAATACTTTGGTTGAAGGATGTTCTTCCCAGCAAACTTGAAAAATATCTGATTGGTTGCATTGTTTTTCCAACACAAAACCACTCAAATGCGTCGTGCATGGACCGAGAAAGACAAACAAATCAACGTAACACGTAATAACAGATAACAACACAGATACCATTCTCATTTATTCATTTGATTTAAATTAGATTCAATTGTATTACATTTTATTAATACAATTAGTTCGATTTTTTTTTTTTGTTTCATCTGAGATTTCCAGGGTCTTCTCTGAATACCTTGAAGGCCCTGACGCTTCACCACTGAACCCATCCTAGTATTAGGAGCAGTGGGCAGCAATTTTATATACAGCACCAAGGGAGCAGTGTAGAGCAGGGTTTCTCAAACGTTTTGGGGCCAGGGACCTCTTAAAGGGGACCAACTTAAAAAACGATTTCATAGTAACAGAAACACATTTAAATTTGAATCATGTTTAGCATTTTTCCTTTTTTAACTAATTGATCCAAAAAGCTCTCTGAACAGTTAACGGTTAACAAGATGAACAGTAACAACATGAACGAGACATAGTCCTATGACTATGAACAGTAACAAGATGAACAGTAACAAGACATAATCCTATGACTATTGTAATGGGGGGAAAAAACCTCCGGTGCAGTAAATCCCCAATCGTTGTTGGGACCATCTGTGCCCCACCAGCTGGACGTCGTAGAACAGAGGTGTGTTCTGTGTGTCTCTCCCACTCCCAACGAGAAAGAACATAAACAAACCTGGAGAAGGCCAGCGATAAGTGTATGTGGGCTCTCTCAAGGTTGAGGTATTTACTCCTACCAACCCAGACTTCCTGTGCGCCAGCTCGCCCTCTGAGAACCCTGGCCATTCCCGACTGATAAGGACGGAGATGAGCTAGGGCGCACATAGGACGCCTGTTTGCGGAGACACGGTTGAAGAGGAGGATGCTCTTGTAAGTGCGTTGGACTTCTCTCTGCACGCCTTGCGAGACGTGTGGATAGAACTCTCGGACTGGGCGCCCAACCTATTGATTGTTTGTGTGATTGTAATAAATACGATAGTCAGACTTATTTAGTTTTAAATGACTTTATTCTTAAACAGCTTTCAGAGTTAGACCACTGGACGTGTATCAGAGAATTCCCACCATACTATGAACTGTAAAAAGATGAAAAGTAACAAGACATAGTCCTATGACTATGAACTGTAACAAGATGAACAGTAACAAGACATAGTTCTATAACTGAAAAGTAACATGACTTAGTCCTATGACTATGCACAGTAGCAAGATGACAGTAACAACATTAACAAGACATAGTCCTATGAATATGAACAGTAAAAATATGTGGCATGGTCCTAATAAGCCCAGACATTTAAAATGACCAGTCTAAGGCTGACTTTCATAAGTGCTTCAACTTTCGGAACTTACAGAACACATCGTAGTAATGAAGCCCATGCCAGTGTTTTTTGGCGGATGTATTCCTCGCTCATTAGATGGAAACATTATTTTGTTTTGTCCTTATATAATAAATACCGGGTGCTTTGTAATCAGAGGTCGCTTTAGCTTGGCTGGCTTCATTCTTACCTGAAGACACATGGCGCACTTCGGCCTCCTGTCGCTCCTGACACTACATAATTGTCATCGATTTTTCTTAATTTAGCTTGTTTGGGCTTAGCGTTAACTTGACCGTGGACTGACCAGATTGAATGAAATATTGATCCGTATTAAGCTGGCAAGCTAGCAGGATGGATAATAAGCAGAGCTACGCAGCAGCAGAAACGGTTTGTTGCAGTGAAGTGAATAAGTCATGATGATGATCTCATCAGTTTCTATTGGCCCAAAGCTAACATGGGTGGGAGTAATGAACACAATTAGCTTGTTTTATTGGCGCAAATGGTCCCCTTCTGTAGATATGCATTTTTTTTTTTTAATATTAAAACAAAATCTATTAATTTTACAATTAAAAAATATATATCGCAGACCCCATGGCTATGGCTCACGGACCGACCCCAGTTTGAGAACCCCTGGTGTAGCGGTCTGGTGCCTTGCCCAAGGGCACCTTTGCAGTTTCCAGGAGGCAAACGGACACCCTTTTCCAAGTACCAGTTCTCACTTCATAATTCTCACTTCTGTTTGGGGACTTGAACCGGCGACCTTCCGGTTCCCAAGCCAAATCCTAATAGACTAAGCGACTGAGGAGCTACTACCGCCCTGATCCGTCCATAGTGATAGAAATGCATTTAGTTTTTTTAGAAAGGCTAATTTCCTACCATCAGGGGATCTCTTCCCTGATTGGTTGTCTGTCAATCACAGGTGTGTGAAATGCAACACTGTGGGAAACGTGGGTGGGGAGCAAAGAGGGAGAGGACATTTCTTTGGCTTGTTTATTTTCTAAATCGTGCTTTCTTTCGACCTTTTTTGCTCTTTTCTTTCCGACGGCATTTTTAATTATTTAATTATTTGTAATTCATTCATGTTCTCCCGTTTGTCTCTCCCTTTCCCTCTCTCCCAGCTGGCACCGGGTGCTGGTGCAGAGCATGCTGCCCAACGGCCTGGTGTCCGTGTACGAGCTGGACTATGGCCGGCATGAGCTGGTGGGCCGGGCCCAGCTGCGGACCCTCATCCCGGAGTTCAGGCGCCTCCCCTTTCATGCCGTCACCGCTCGGCTCGCTGGTAAGGGAGAGGGGGGAGAGAATGGAGACGAGGATAGGAGGGTAAAGAAAAGGAGAGGGAGCAGAGAAGATGGGGGAGGAGTAGGGTGGAAGAGGCAGCCACACCTAGGTCTTCTGTAACACAGCCAGTTGAAGATGGGGAGGTGTTTTGCAGTTCATATATAGAGCATTGTATGGCCCGAGTCTCAACGTCTTGACCTCCCTGGCGGTCTCTCTCTCTCTCTCGCTCTCTCTCGCTCTCTCGCTCTCTCTCGCTCTCTCGCTCTCTCTCTCGCTCTCTCTCTCACCACCACCACCATCAGGGGTGAAGCCCAGGCAGTGGTCGGAGCAGGCCTCCATCGTCTTCCGGAACCACGTGGAGAAAAAGCCCCTGGTGGCCCAGCTGGAGTCCGTACAGGAATCGACGAACGCCTGGGACAGGAAGCTCAGCGTCTTCCTGGTGGACACCTCGCAGGAGGAGGATGACCTCTGGATGCACAACATCATGACTGAGATCGCCGACAATCTGGCCAAAGAACCGTAACGAGACGGAGGCAGTGGACGCAGACCACTCAGCGAAGGACGCCTGTTGTTTTGTAAAAATGTTTTAAATAAAAATGGGTTTAGGTTGAAAAAAAGATTATCCGCTGTGAATGTATGTTGAAGGCCAATTTCCACGCTCTTACTTTTAACTTTCAAATATATAAATATGTTGAATATGTTGATCAAGTTGGTTTTTAGTTGCTTCACGAAAGTATGTTTGAATAACTAATAATTATTATATTATTTTTCTCCTGACCCTTGGACCATAGCTTGGGAACTGCAATTGTTTCTGTCATAGTTCGCAACGACAGACTTTGACAACGCTGCTTTAAGCTGCGCGAAAATATAGTGACCTGAGTTTGACTTGCGTTGTTCATATATTCTTTAAATAAAAGACTAAGTTACTTTAATCATTTCCATTTTGTTTTAACGGGAATGGTGTCGGTGGCGTAGGCCTTTATCACAGAGGTGTAGTCGGGGTGAAGCTAATTTTGCGTGAGCTGCACCTGTGATTACAGCTCTGTGATGAAGGCACATTTTGAGAGAAATGTTTAGGAATAAAGTTAACGACACGTTGGTGGGGGTCTTGTGATTCTCATTCTTCTCCCATTACTTGCGCAAAACAAAAGTCAACGTCAACCTTCTTAATTTCTTTATTAAAATAATCAAAACACTCATCCTATGTACGTAACAGCATGGGGGGTCAGGTATCCAGCATACATTCAAGTATGGATAGCATGCATCTCAAATGTAGGAATTATTTTCCTCCGTGACATAAGTACATCTTTCTTGTATATTCCCTGGAATGTTCTAGAATATAGGCCCTGCAGTATGTTAAGCAGTCTATACGTTGTTAGGATATTCATCTGTCAAATTAGACCCATTGTAAACATGTCCCTGCTTCTCAGGGACTGTTAGTCCTATTGAATGTGTCCACCTTATTTGTTCGATTAGTTATTTTGTTGTATATTAATATGTGACGTTGTTTGCCTTTACAAATGCAAGAGGTAGACGCACCAGGTTGTTTAGTGTCGAACTCGAGGAGGCTCGTCGTCATTGCGTGACGTCATATGTAGGCGTACCCACAGACAGGTGGGCGTACCCCATAGAAATATGGGGGCTCACCTGCACACTACATACATTAGGTTGGTCGTAGAAATAGTGCTGTATTACCACTACCTTTCGATTTTTTTAAAAACGGGAGTCGTTGTGCCCTATCGATTCCCCTGCGAATCGAAAGTGGACAAGTGCCTACGGTGCCTTGTTTGTTGTGACATGTCTGGCGCAAAGTTGCATCGCGTGGAAAACTAGGACATTGCACCTCACTATCACTACGACATCGACATTGCATTAAACGAAAGCCACCAGACATTGGTTGGCTCGATTTAAACGCAGAGTTAACGATTCGCGCATTTGCCGCAAAACGAAAAATCGAAGAAAGAACACCGGAAACCGTACTGTGATGTGGAGTTGCGCAAAAAAACCAGGTCTTTGTTTCTAACGTTAGGCATTATAAATGACAACCTCAAAACTGTCTGGGGTGCACACAAAGTATGTATTCACTCGTTCATAGCAACATACCGCTTTTGTAGCATTAGTATTGTTAGTAATAGCATTATAGTAACACCCATATATTCACTGCAGGTGACTATGTTTCCAGCAGTGGTTAAGCGTCAGGGCCTTCAAGGTATTCAGAGAAGACCCTGGAACTCTCAGATGAAACTAAAAAAAAAATCGAATTAATTGTATTAATAAAATGTAATACAATTTAATAAAATTTAAATAACATGAATAAATGAGAATCGTATTTGTGCTGTTATCTGTTATATTACAGTTACGTTGATTTGTTTGTCTTTCTCGGCCCATGCACGACGCATTTGAGTTTTTGGTTTTGTGTTGGAAAAATAATTCAACCAATCAGATATTTTTCTAGGTTGCTGGGAAAAATATCCTTCAACCAAAGTATTCCCGATGACTTTGGCCCTCAGACTGAATGAGAGCGTACGTTTGGATTGACAATTTGATCAACAAATCATATCGTGATTTGTAGCCTATGGGCGTATTCTTTCAGATTTTCCCACAGCTCAATAGGGAGCTAGAAGGTATACTGGCTGGAGCGAGAGTGGATCTAGCGTAGTGCTACGTTGTTTCTACGTAGGATTTTACATCAAAATGGCAACAGGCGAAGATGATGTCGTTGCGGATTTATTGTCGGAACCATTTTCAAGACGACCATTCAATGTAAAGATGGACATTATTAAAAAAGGTCGTCCAACGCCTGACAATCTTGAGCTGAATCAAGTTGTTAAAGCAGGCTATGTTCGCCATTTTCAGGCTAGCAACTGGGAAAGATACCCGTGGCTAACGGGCTCTACTAGCCACGAGAGGCTCTACTGCTGGGAGTGTTGCTATTTGGGACCGACCAGAGGGCAGGGAATTGGAAAGGCAACTTATTTTGGATCTGAAAAGCAGTGATCAGCTTTATGACCAGGTGGTCGGACCATCCAGAAGGACAGGAGAATGGATTTGGACTTTAAGTGAACATCATTGGTGAGTGAGACTCATTTGTCTTTGCTGGTTTTGTCTCAGTGTTGCGTCTCGTTGAGCTGGTTGTTGCATTTTGTTTCCACACACTTGTTGAATGATTAGTTAATGGCTGTCTTCAGTTTGTTAAGTATTGTTGTGCATTTGAATTGAGAGTTTTGACTTGATCTTTCTTTGCACCCGCGATCAATAATCACCTAATTTGCATATGTCTTGTCATTAGCACTTTCACCTTTTCACTTTCATTTTGACAGGTGAAGTGCTAATGACAAGACATATGCCAAAGACATTTGGTGATTATTGATCGCTTTTTTGGAACTTAAAGTTACGTTAAGCCTTTTCACGTGAAGCGTGTTAGACCGTCCCTTTAACCGATAGCCTGTGTGTGGTGGTCTGTGTTGGTCTGTTACTTCACTACACGGACACTGCTTTACAACTATGGTACACTTGTAAATTGGCTGCGACAATTTCCCAAAGTGGGGGTATTATGTAAGTCCGTTTAATATGTGAGGGTGATGAATAAAGTAATTCTGATTCCGACAGATTCACGACTATCATTTGCAGCTGGAAAAATGTTATGTTGGGGGTCGCGGGCTGAAAAGTTGGGGAACCCCTGGTCTACAGAAGGTCCAGTTGTGATAGACACGCTTCGCCACTGGTTTCCAGGGTAGCTTGAGGGACCGTCGTGGACGACGAAGACCTGGGCCTGTGCTCCTGCAGCTAGCGGATGGACAGCATCATCACAAACTCTGCAGAGAGATGTGAGAGAGAGAGAGCATCCCAGTTTACCCACAGCAGGTCAGAAGTTAGGACTGATCATGCCTCAAGCGCAATCCTCGACCAAGACTTTGGCGAATCAATTGTATTCGATTCCGATACTTGGTGTCACTGAAAACCTGCGGCCCAGTAACCATGGAGACAACATCCGCCACAACCACCGCTCACCTTCGAAGTCGATGTCTCCGTCTGCGTTGATGTCCAGCTCCTTCAGGATCTCCTCCATCTCCCCTTTCTTGGGCTTCTCCCCCAGCAGCGCCTTCACCGCCTCCTTCATCTCGTCCTGGTCGATCTTCCCGTCCCCATCCAGGTCAAACTGATGAGACAGAGAGAGGCAGGGAGATAGGGGGAATGAAGGAAGACGAGTCAAATCTCCACATTTTATGTCCACCACAGAAAATAGTTCCAACAAAACAGTGTTACGTTAAATCAACATTGGTTATCTGAAAGACCGACTCCTATATAGGGGGGACATAGAGGAGTAGATTAACTGTTAACATTAGGTTAGTTAAGGTTAGGTTCAGATTAGAGGTGGGACGATCGATCGGCTTCCGATCATTATCGGCCGATTTTGAAGAAAAATGCGCAATCGGAGAATGCCGATCTTTCTTTAATGTTGCCGATTTCATAGCCGATCCTGCACGTGAGAAACACGTGAGCTAATTTCTTTACCAACAAGACAAATTTAATAAGACACCTGAAAACCCATCACCCAGCGCAGCATGGCGAGTTTGTTAAACTGACCGTGGAGAACGAGAACCCCAGGAATGCATGATGGATGAAACTGTTCTATAATACAGGGGTTCTCACCCTTTTTTGTGCCACGGACCGGCAGATACATGAAAAAAAATCTCGCGGACCAGTTGTCAATTTTCGCGGACCGGTTGTCAAAGTGTGTGTCAACACACACCCCTAACAAAACGGCAGGGCTCGATTTCAGTATAAACGCGCATGTACGCGGAGCGCCCGTAACACAAACCCCGGCTCGTTCGCGACCGACACGTCACTAGCGCGTAGTCTCTTTAGTAGCGCGTGCAACTGAAAGTCTCTCGTTATGCCGCCGATATATATTTAATCTATATATATAGATTATACCGCTATATAATCTATATATATAGATTATACTATATATATCATCTCTATATATAGATTATACCGCCCGCCGTTCACCTATACTCAAATTATTTGAGTCAAATATGATGATAAACACACAGCTGTTTCGCCGCCCGGCAGTAACACCTCCACGGCCCGGTACCAGTCCGCGGCCCGGCGTTTGGGAACCCCTGCTATAATAGACAGCTATAGCAGCAATACACTGTAGACCGCTATAGCTGCAAAAAAAATAAAAAATCGGTGATCGGTGATCAGTGGGGCAGATATTTCTCATTGTGATCGGTGATCGGTGGCAAAAAACGTGATCGTCCCATCCCTAGTTCAAGATTCAACTGAAATTCACAAGTACCACAAAACGCAGTTTTGAGTTGGTGTCTTGTGTCTTATCCAGGCTTGACATAGAACCCACAGTTGAAACTTCAAACATCAAATCCAGAGTTGTCTAAAACATGTAGAGCCATTCGAGGACGATGGAGACGAGTGTGGACGGATCTCTCCGCGTGACTGAAGTAAAGAGAGGAGGGGGTAATGTCCGGGTCGGGGCCGGACCTGAAGGAAGGCGGACTGGAGCTCCTTGAGGCCCAACATGCCCGCCGTTTCCCCCATCATCCGGGGACCCATCAGCTCGGTGAAGTCCTCAAAGTCCATCAGTCCCCCCACTGCCAGGGCAGAGGGGAACATGGGGGGGGGGGGGGAGAGGAGGTGAGGGGGGGGGGGGGGGGGAGGTCAGGGAAGGCAAGGGAGGGAGGGACGACATAACATAACAGTGTTTACCGACTCAAACACACAACATTCACTTAAAACAACAGTAGGATATAGCTGATAGGATGTTCATTCACCGAATACAAAGACACTCCCTCGACGCAATACCTTAAAGTTAGTCGAGTTAGTTAATCGCTGGACAATTCCACAGCATCAACATGCTGCATCAACATGCAGTGAGTTAAATAACCTACTTAAAATTGAGATTAAAGCCATAGCAGACTGGGTCAACAATAACAAACTGGTACTCAACATTGCAAAAACAAAAGCAATGGTGTTCGGATCCAGACATATGTTAAGCAGCAATCCTCAATTAAGCCTGACACTGGCTGGTCAGCCAGTGGAACAGGTAAACCAGACTAAGTTGCTTGGCATTGTTCTTGATTCTGGTTTAAAGTGGACAAAGCAAATTTACAGTATCGTAACTAAAATGGGAAGGAGCATAGCTGTGATGAGGAAATGTACAAAGTATGTAACACCAACCACTTTGAAACAAGTCAAAAACACATATACAGAAATTACAAATAGCTCAAAACAAGGCTGCCAGACTAGCTCTCCACTGTTCGAAGCGCACTCATATTGGAGTTATGCATAGAAACCTATCATGGCTTCCAGTTGAGAAACGTCTGCAATCTCGTGTTATCACTTTTCTAAAAAATGTCCAATTTAGCAAAAAAACATTGTATTTTTATGATCAAATAGTTTACACAAGAGATGAGCATGACCATAAGACTAGACAAGCTACATCAGGCCATCTACTGGCACCCAAACCCAGGACAAATCTTCTGAAATCTTCTGTGACTTATAGAGCTATAAAGGAATGGAACTCATTGCCAAACTACCTTGCTGAAATAGAGTCCAGAGCCTCTTTCAAGAAGAGATTGAAGGGCCATCTACTATCGAGCATGTACCCTTGTGAACTGTGAACCCTAATTTAATTTTATCTCATGCTTTGTACTGGTGGGTGTCTTGTGCACTCATCCTTGGCTGAGATTGATATTGAAAGTGGATGACATTGTTGATGATGTTGGAGATTGTTGATGATATTGGTGATGTTGTTAAGGTTGTTAATGATGTCAGGACTTATGTCTTGAATGTTGTTGTATTGTTGTTGTATTATTGTTGTATTATTGTTGTATTGTTTTAAGTGTCGGACCCCAGGAAGAGTAGCTTTTGTCAAGAACAAAAGCTAATGGGGATCCTAAATAAACATAAACATAAACATAAACAATTCCATCCAGAATTATCAGAATGCTACGGTTACATGTAGAACTTCATACATTGCCTGTGTTTTTGGAGGATTCCTATACTAATACAGTACAAGGTAAGAAGTACAAGGCCCACTAGAGACCCAATCAACTTTGGACTCACTCCTCATCTTGATCTGCTGGACGATCTCCAGCAGCTCCATCTCCGTGGGCATATAGCCCATGGTCCTCATACACTCTGCCACGTCCTTGTAGTTCAGGTAGCCGTCTTGATCGTAGTCAAACTCCTTGAAGGCCTCGGACAGCTCTGGGAGAGAGTGGGAGAAAGGAGTGGGGGGGGGGGGGGGGAGGAAAGAAGGACAAATTAGAAACAGATCAGTGTATTTGAAGAACACCCAGGGAAACTGGGAACAGATTTAGAGTACGTGTCCATCTTGTGTTACTCACCATCCAACTCTCCCTGAGTCAATTCTCTCTCCTGCATTAAACAAAATAATAAATATAAAAAAATTATCCAGTTGGAAAAGCAGACAAAATATAGACATATATTTGATTCAGAGACCTTTCATATAGAAAAGCCAACTAGCCGGCGATTTGCTGGTTTGAATTGCACCCGCACCCTCAGATCTGCCAACAGCTTGCTCCTCAGGGCCCTCAGTACTTAGCTCCGCACCATGGGGGACCGGGCCTTTTGCTCAGCTGCGCCACTCCTCTAGAAGGGCCTTCCTCGTCATTTAAGGCCACCACAGACCCTGGACTCTTTTAAGACGGGCCTAAAAACCTTTTTATTTAGGAAGGTCTTTTTATGTTAATATCAGTGCTCACTATTTTCAGTAATTGTATTATGTTTGTTTGCTTTGTTTATTATTTATTTTTAACTTTGTGAGATTCTGAGATTTTCTTATAAATGAAAAGTGCAATATAAATAAAATGCATTATTATTATTATTATTGTACAACGCAATTAGCCTAAGTGAAAGACCCATTTGTGACATCACAACTAGTGCATGTCCTCACTAGTTGGTGAGTGGTGGGAGACCAGGCGAAACCTATGAATGAGTGTGTCTTTAGTAGGATGTTCGGGACTTCAGAAGACATTTGGAACGCGTCCCTGTGAAGAATTTAAACCTTCCACTGTTCACTTCCTTTGTGGAATCCCCTTTGGCAAGACACACTGTGACGTTGGGCATGCATTAAGGCCAATGAATGCGATAAGATACACATGTCCACAGCAGGCTTATTGCCTTAGAGCTCGCTACCTGGCAGTGGATTAACACACATGCATGCATTGCACGTGCGCAAACACACACACATACACACACACACACACACACACACACAACCTCAAAAGGTCAAAGGTAAGCTGCAAAAGGGCTATTGACTTTTCTGTGTACATTTCGTATGCATTTGGAAATAGTGTCCTGTTTTTTGAAAGTAAAGAAGTGCTTTAAGAGAATAAAATAGAACTGAATACAATACAGCACACTACAAAAACCAGTTGGGATCAACGTATCCAACCACTCATATTTAACCAAAACCTAAACAAAAGTCGAATCACTGCATTTTTGTCGGGACTCGTATTTAATTAATTTGTTTGTCACGTACCGCTCCGAACATGCTGTTGATCACCGAGGTGTACACCATGGTCATGTTCTCCGTGGTCATCTTCTTGGACCTCTTGGACTTCTTGGGCCGCTCGGAGGACGAACCCGACTGGGACCCGCTGTCCGGACTACCGGATGAGAGACATTGTCAATGACATTTTCTGTTTCAATTTCATTAAAAACTGGAAACTGTTAAGTTTCAGGCAACTTGACTGTAAATAGTAATAGAATGAGTGCTTAGTACTTAGTGTTCATTAAGCAGACACTTTAATCAAATAAAGTTGTTTACATTTTTTAGTTGTACATTTTTTAAGATACGTGTCATTAATGAGCAGGTAGGGTAGGGATAAGAATAATTAACAATTAACAATTATTTTAAAAATAATTGTTGTTTTAAGACATTTTTATTCAGGAATAAAATGTTATGTTAAAATTAGTTTTAACTATTGTTAGTAATTATATTGTGTGTTTGTTTGCTATGTTTTTAACTTTGTAGCACTCTGAGTTAATTTTTTTGCAATTCAAATAAAATGCATTTATTTTATTTATTTATTTATTTATTTGTTCAAGGATATTGGGAGAGATTGTCGAACCATGAACATGTCGGTACTTCAATGTTATCCAAAGAGTCTTACGATACCATGTGTGCATACATGGATCTTACCCCTCTGCTGAGGATGTGGAGCCATTGGAGGCGATGGAGAGGGCGGAGGTGGTCGAGGGAGTCCTCTCCCCAGCCTTGGACATGCTGTGGAGAGGGGGTAGCAGAGACACAAGTCAAAGTGTCACAGGTCATGCTTTATCGCTATATTATACATAGACACTGTTTCAGAGGTGACTCTGAGAATTGTGGGTCTCAAAGTACCATTCGATTAATTGAATGTCCATTTACTGAAATCTCCAATTACATTTCTAATTGAATTTACACAACAACATTTATTTTTCTCTTAGCTGTAACAACTCACAACCTCAACTTTATTGTCCGACCGTCCTATCTCACTCACAAATGACAATTGGCTGTTTTATTGACCAAATCCTCACCTGGATCACTTCTTGTCTTCTTCAATAAAAAAGAAAGCGGCAAACGGGCGTCCTCTTACGACTCCTCGTCCGTCCGTTCGTCCCGCCTAGTCCACTCCAACTACCTTCCTTCCTACCTTTCCTTATCCTGTCTAGTGTCTATGGAGGTCTGGCCTCCCCCCCCCCCACGGAGAGGCTTACGGTGTTAATCAGCTCACCTGGCCCAGCGAGTGGTCAGAGATTAGAGAGCAGGACGTCACATGAGGGAACAGCTTCAGACACACGCCAGACTAGACTATCCTGTGTACACATGTATATTTTTCAGATGTATATTTGTATACAGATGTATACTTGTCATGACGTCTGTTAAGATATGTGTTCTCATATGTTAAAAAGAGAATGCACTCATTGTACATGTTTTGTTTTGTAATACTTTGTGCACCCCTATTACAAGAGTTACGTTGTTCTGTGTACACGTGACACGTCAATCACATGATATGTATGTTGCTACTTTCTGGCGCGAACCTTGTTCAATAAAGATGGTTGTTTGCTGCAGTACTGATGACCAGGGTGCGAACTGGAGGGGAGCAGGGGTGTGGTGACATGAGCTCCCCTGGGAACATGGTTTGTGAAATTTGGGGGGAGCTCTCTAAAATACTGATATGATGACCAAATAAATTCCATTTTTTTTTCAAAGGTGTAAAATAAGTGAAATAAAATTATATTTAGAGTTTATGATTCATGAAAAAAGTGTCGCCTGCTTGCACGCTGCCCGCAGCTCCACCCACTACTAGTGGGTGTAGCTGTGTAGCTGCTCCACCCACTAGTAGGTGTAGCTGCGGGCAGCGTGCAAGCAGGCGACACGAGAGAAGGGCTCTGTGCATCGTTGTGTTGTGTGTGTGGCGTCGCGTCTCTCCAGGCAGTGAGAGGGTTGTGTTGTGCTATAGCTGTATTATTAATATTAATATTGTTCATGGTTGGTGCCGCTGGCTGCTCTTATCGCGTGTGTTCGGCTCTGTGTAGGCTACTGCCATAATAGGCTATAGCCCATGTGAAACAATGTAGCCTGTTTTTGAGTCATTTTAAGTTGATTTAATTAAACAGTCAAACGTTACATTGGTGGTCCGTGGATTATTTATTATCAAGTTGATGTTTGCGTAGCCCATACATGCTCGGGCAATCTGTTGACATGAACATGATCCATCGGGACGTTTCATGTAAATGTAGACCTGTGGCACCACCCCGTGTGCAACAGATTTTCTCTTTATAATAGGCCTATGTCTGTGCTGTTGCTATTAATGCACGGATCAGCATTTACCCCCTCCACCCCCCCCCCCCCTCTCTCTCTCTCTCTCTCTCTCTCTCTCTCTCTCTCTCTCTCTCTCTCTCTCTCTCTCTCTCCTCTCTCTCTCTCTCTCTCTCTCTCTCTCTCTCTCTCTCTCTCTCTCTCATGTCGCTCATAGCTCGTTGCTCCCGGATAGACGCGAGGGATGAACAATATGGGCAGTTTATACAAATATTTACCGATGGTTCCAAAAATCCCGAAAATGGTCAAACTAGTTGTGCATTTTATGTTCCTGAGTTAAAGGTCAAAGTAGGAAAGCGAACGAGTGATCACATCGCAGTATACACAGTAGAGATGATATCTCACTAGCACTTCAGTGGATAGAGGAAGTACAGCCAATGAGAGTGGTCATTTGCTCTGACTCCAGCGCAGCTCTGGAGAGTATAAACAACTTTTCGTCAGAATGTCGTCAGGATATTTTACATGACATTTTACACATCATGTTTAGGTTAGTCCATTTGGGAATTGTTGTTCAATTTGTGTGGGTTCCAGCGCATGTGGGTATTAGAGGGAATGAGGTAGTGGATCAACTGGCAAAATGTGGTTTGAAAGCAAATCAGATCGATATTATGGTACCCGTCAGTAGAGCAGAAATCAAATCCGTTACAAAAGTTGTCATCAAGCAACAATGGCAAAAGTTATGGGACAGTAGCACCAAAGGACGACATTTATACCAGATACAAAGGGAAGTAGGAACGGAAAGCACTTGGGGGAGTAGTAGAAGAGAACAGAGCATTATCAGCAGGATAAAAATGGGTCACTCTGGACTAAACTCATCACTGCATCTGATTGGAAAACATCCAAATGGCAATTGTGACGGTTGCCAACAATCAGAGACAATACATCATGTATTTTTTTTAGCTGCCCGGAATATTCAAGGCAAAGGCTCATTCTGAAAACTGCACTGGAACAACATAACATAAAGGACATGGATTTCAAGGCAATATTCGCAAGTAACTCAAGAAAT
>CM051021.1:9637354-9676631 GCA_027704905.1 Muraenolepis orangiensis | reverse complement strand
TGATCCTCAAGTTTCTCAAAAACACTGGTCTGAGGATTTAACATGAACATTAAATAAAACAACAGTAGGTGGCGATATATGCTCCAAGTGGAAGTGATTGGCCATTAAACCAAAGAAGAAGAAGAAGAAGACGCGAGGGGGGGCGGGGCCACGAGATTACGTCACTTTTGAGGAAGTAAAACTCATCAAAACCAAAGCAGCAATACGCGACGTGGAGACAGACAGTTCCTCTCTTTGTGACT
Source organism: Muraenolepis orangiensis (assembly GCA_027704905.1). Taxonomy (NCBI): domain Eukaryota; kingdom Metazoa; phylum Chordata; class Actinopteri; order Gadiformes; family Muraenolepididae; genus Muraenolepis; species Muraenolepis orangiensis. Next base: position 9,676,389 of record CM051021.1, on the reverse strand, counting down.
CGACGTGGAGACAGACAGTTCCTCTCTTTGTGACTCGACGTGGAGACAGACAGTTCCTCTCTTTGTGACTCCACGTGGAGACAGACAGTTCCTTTGTCCAACTAAGCGGTGGACAGCGTTCTAAGGTGAGACACTTTGATGGTGGACCATTGTTAAGTTCATGTAGTATTAGATGTGTATTATATGTTTATATCAAGCCCTACGCTACTCCATCACTCATATATATGTACAAATAGAACCATTGTAATACGTTTTAAAAATAATGTGATCGTTTTTTAACTTGATTCAACAATGTTTTGTAGGAATGGCGTCTGCTAACACTTCTTGGTCTGAGGTGAACTTTTCCTGTTCCGTCTGTCTGGAGGTGTTCAAGAGTCCAGTTTTCACACCATGTGGACACAACTTCTGTAGAGCCTGTATCACCACGTTCTGGTCGGACAAGGTCCAGTTCAAATGTCCTGTTTGCAACAAGCTGTTCCACACAAGACCTGATCTAGGGGTCAATTATCTCTTATTAGAGATGGTTGATCAGTTTAGACGGTCCGTACCGGTCAAAGAGCAGTCTTGCGTTGAACCAGGAGAAGTTCCCTGTGACGTCTGTACCGGGACCCAGCTGAAGGCTGTCAAGTCCTGCCTAGTGTGTCTTATGTCCTTCTGCCACTCCCACCTGGAGCCACATCAGAGAGTCGCAGGCCTGAAGAAACATAAGCTGGTCGAGCCTCAGGACCGTCTGGAAGACAGGATGTGTAAGAAACACAATTATCAACTTCTGGAGCTCTTCTGCCAGACTGAACAGGTGTGTGTGTGTCAGTTCTGTACAGAGACGGACCACAGGTCCCATCCTGTTGTACCTCTGAAGGAGGAATATGAGCTGAAGAAGGCCCATCTGGGGAAGATAGAGTCTGATGTTAAGCAGATGATCCAGGAGAGAAAAATAAAGATTCAGGAGATCATAGAAGCAGTGAAGCTCAGCAGAGCAGACGCAGACCGAGAGCTAGCCCACGGTGAGCAGGTCCTCGCCGCTCTGATGCGCTGCATTGAAAAGTGTCGGGACGATCTCAACCAAACGGTTCAAGAGAAACTGAAATCCATAGAGAGACAAGCTGAAGACCTCATCAAAGAGCTGGAGCGGGAAGTTAAAGATCTGACCAATAGGTGCTCAGAGGTGAAGCAGCTCTCACACACTGAAGACCACCTCCACTTCCTCCAGAGCTTCAGATCCCTGAAGAATCCTCCACACACCAGGGACTGGACCAGGGTGGAGGTCCCTCCGTCATACGTAGGGACCTTGAGGAGATCCCTGGATCAGCTGAAGGAGACACTGGACATGGAGATGAAGAAGCTGCCTGACCTGAAACCAGCTGTAAAGAAGTGCAAGGAGATGGAGAAGCTGCCTGACCTGGAACCAGCTGTAAAGAAGTGCATGGAGATGGAGAAGCTGCCTGTCCTGAGGTCGACTCTAAAGAAGTGTAAGTGTCTGTTTAGTTTGAGTCATCACAACAACACACTAACTCCTCAGATTGAAAGTCCATCCACACAGCAGGAGGTGATGTCCTACTGGGAATGAACATGATGGTGGACATCATGTATCTTATCAATATATCAATATATTGATAACATACATCAGGGGTGGCCAACCAGTCAGAGGTTAAGAGCCAAACATGTTTCTATGTTACTGTAAAAAGAGCCACATCGTACACACAGTCACAGATGGCCCCCCCTCTCCTTCTCTCTTCTGTTCTCAGCCTTTCTCTGTGCTCCCTCACTCTCTTCCTCCCCTCTCTCTCTCACACAGACTAAATGAACATCTAGAACTTTACACACACACTCAAGATCCTCCCTCCCAAAGACACACACACCCTCACACAGACACACACACATAGCTCTGCTCTGACAGATTTATTGTAAGTGTCACACACCATAATATTGACAGAAATTGAATTAAACCTCTCCTACTAGTATTCAGAGGCCAGTTATTATCAACAATGAACATTGTGTGCACTCTCACACAAACTCTCAGTAAACTAAATGTGAACAAGTTCTTTATCTTCCTACGCATGTTGCTTCTTTAAATGAAATGAGTGGGACTTCTGACATTCCTTGCCTTGAACAATCCTCCACCTTGTTTCAGTTTTTGGTTTTCTGGAAACAAGATTTCAACCACGTCACTGAGGCATGTTTTAACAAACTCCCCTTCATTGTAGGGCTTTTTAGCTCGTGCTATGTTCCAAGCAACTTGATATGATGCAAGCGTTACGGTCTCCGAGGGCTTCCTTCTTTTTTGGAAAAACTGTGCTTTTCCGCCTGACTTTTCAAGGTGTTTAACTTCTGCTTGGGAAGTTCAACACCTTTAGTGAATTCCTGGTGGATGGAGTGAGCATGGAGTGAGGTGAAATGGCACTGAAGATGTGAAGCCTTGAAATGGGCTAATGACGTCTGGCATAGAAGGCAAAATGGCTTGCAATTGCGTTCTATAAAAAAAGATGAACTCTCCCACTCTACTAAAAACGTCCTATGGTCGTCTTCATATTTTCGCTTAGCTGTGCATTTTTTCCCTGCCATTTTAGGTTTGAACTCAGATGGTCAACTCAGATAGTGCTTGATAGGGTTTTCCCCCCTCGAAGGTGATTGGTTCACTGCATCGCAGGCATTTTAGTGATTGGCTCTTGGGCCGCATCACAATTAGATGCGCTGTCATGCTCTCATACTGACACCACTCACACACAGTGGCGTAGGGGAGGGGCCCGCCAGGCACCCACTGCGGGGGGGGGAGGGGCCCGCAAGGCACCCACTGCGGGGGTGCCTTGAATAATATATATTTATATTTAATAATATATATATTAACATATCATCTAGATATATTAATATAGAATAATACATCTATTCATGATACTTGTATGTGTATTTTATATGTAGTATTTCTGTGTAGACTCATCATGTCTTTCCTTCTCTCCCATCAGATGAGTGTGAACTCACACTGGACCCAAACACAGTCCACAGAGGACTCTCTCTGTCTGAGGACAACAGGAAGGTGACGAGGGTTAGAGAGAGGAAGTATCCTGATCACCTGGAGAGATTTGACTACTATCAACAGGTGTTGTGTAGAGAGGGTCTGACTGACCGCTGTTACTGGGAGGTGGAGAGGAAAGGAGGAGGTCTTGGTATAGGAGTGACATACAGAGGAATCACTAGGAGAGGAGGGGGTGATGACAGCTGGCTTGGATTAAACAACAAGTCCTGGAGTCTTCATTGTTATGATGATGGTTACTATGTCTGTTACAACGGTAGTGAAACAGCCATAGATCTCCCCCCCTCTAACAGAGTAGGAGTGTATGTGGACCGACCTGCTGGCTCTCTCTCCTTCTACAGAGTGTCCCCAGATGGAGGAGGGTCCTCAGACACACTGACACTCATCCACACCTTCCAGTCCACATTCACCCAGGAGGACCTCCTCCCTGGGTTTGGGTTCTGGGGGGGTTATGGTGCCTCAGTGTCTCTGTGTCGCTTGTAGCAACACACATAGAGCACACACACACACACACATAGAAATACACACACACATAGAAATACACACACACATAGAAATACACACACACACATAGAAATACACACACACACACATAGAAATACACCCTCACACACACACATAGAAATACACCCTCACACACTCACATAGAAATACACACACACACATAGAAATACACACTCACACACACACACACATAGAAATACACCCTCATACACTCACATAGAAATACACACACACTCGCATAGAAATACACACACACACACACATAGAAATACACACACACACAGAAATACACACACTCACACACACGCATAGAAATACACACACACATGCGCATAGAAATACACACACACGCGCATATAGAAACACAAACAAACACATGCACACAAACACACACTCACCATTGTCTGTATGTAAAATGTGTATGTATAAAAATATATACACACACATAGAAACACACACACACTCACCATTGTCTCACTGTGTGTGTGGTTGTGTGTTTGATGTATTTTTGTTTTTTGGAGATCATCATGAAATAAAGAATGTTCTAGAGACCCCAGAGAGATCTGTCCTCTTATTAGAAATCACAAGCAGTTACAAGTTCATATATAGAATTACATATAGATCTATATGTATTTAGATCTAAATATCTCTATCTATAGATGGATCAAATCTATCGATAGATAGATAGATAGACAGAGACTGTCTGTTCTCATAAGAAATCACACACAATTACAAATAAATATATGTAGATGTATAGAGAGATAAACTGTATGTAGAGATATATATCTATCTACAGTATATATAAACATAGATCTAGCACCATGGCTGCAGGTGTGTGTATATAGATATCAAAGAGGGACCTAGTGAGGATCAGTCTACCCCCCGTGTCCCCCCTCAGTACATCCAAGGAGCAGAGCCTTCATGCTGAGTGGAGCCCTGAGTTCCTCCTACCTCCACCACGCCTCGTGGAGATGCACTGGACTGGAGGTTAAAGGTCACATTCAGACACTTCTGCAGACGGCTCTACTTCCCCATTGTAGTGGTCCAAATGGCTCTTACTCAGAGGCCTTGAAACAAGTAGAAGAAGAGCAGGACACTAGAGATTAGACGGGACACGGTCCTACAGTCAGTGGTTCAGTAAGTGGTCCTGTGTTATGAATCAAGTTATGGACATATATATGACATAGCTTCTGTTGGAAACTCATTCTGTGTCTCTGTTGCTTCAAAGTGTTCCAAGTGTGTTTCTTTTTAATCTAAATATGGATCAATGGGAAGGGCTTTTAATAACTAGTAATGAATAACAGAGAGAAATATATATATATAGATCTATAACTCTCTTGTCAGTTTCACTTCCTGTCAAACTACAGCGTACTGAAACCCCACATCAACAGAGTTCACAGTCCAAGACAATCGCACATCCACACATACCGTAGTTATGCTCCTCTATAGCTGTAGTTAAATGTGTGTCTATAGATACACACACACACACACACACACACACACACACACACACACACACACACACACACACACACACACACACACACACACACACACACAGAGGAGCATAACTACAGTATGTGTGTGTGTGTGTGTGTGTGTGTGTATCTATAGACACACATTTAACTACTACAGCTATACACACACACACACACACACACACACACACACACTCCCTGGAGATGGACTGGGCATTGGTATGTCCTAACCAACATCTTTCGCAGAAGACCTGGTCTCACTCCTCTGATCCAACCTAAACCTCCATATTTGTAGTCTTTTGGTGGGGGTCTCAGCATGAGGGCCTCGGGGCCCTCCGGCCCCTCGGTGCTGGTGCTCTTCCAGCTGGGTCTGTCCCGGGAGGCGGAACCTCAGCTAGCGGCACGCCAGGGGGCCGGCGTCGGAGATCATGGCCCGCAAGGTGACCACGCACACGCACACATAACAAACACACACGCACACACGCAGACACACACTGGTGCACACACACAGACACATGCTCACACATCCACAGTGTTTCAGCTTTAGGGTTAATGGGGGCCACTGGCCTTTGGAGTTGGTTTACTTTGCCTAACCCTTTGTTAATGATTTGACCTGAATTGAGTGCCCTCAAATGTGTGTGTGTGTGTGTGTGTGTGTGCCTGTATCTGTGTGTGTGCGTGCGTGCGTGCGTGCGTGCATGTGTGCGTGTGTGCGTGCGTGCCCCAGCCACGAGCTGTATTCCTTTCACCGTCAGCCAGGCAATACCTCAGTATCACGTGCCGTACAAATAGACTCAGAGACAGCTTCCACAGTCAGGCCATCAGGCTGCTGAACAAGGGCCTATACTAGCATATAACAATGGAGATGTTATTACATCCATTTATATATACATATTGATCTTTTTCTGTGCCCATATATCGCATTTTATAAATTGTATTTTTATTTATTTTTTTACTTTTATTCTATTCTGTTTTATTCAATTTGTATTGTATTTTTATCAATTTTTATCTCATTTTATCTTATTTTTATAACTGCTGTCTGTCGTCGGGTTTTGCACATCAGATTTTCACTCACTGCTTTATACTTGTGTAAACTGTGAAGTGACAATAAACTGGACTTGACTTGACTTGTGTGTGTGGTCTGTATTTGTGTAGGTGTATCCAGGGTGCGAACTGGAGGGGAGCAGGGGGAGCTATAGCTCCCCTAGTGGTGACATGAGCTCCCCTGGGAACATGGTTTGTGAAATTTGGGGGGAGCTCTCTAAAATACTGATATGATGACCAAATAAATTCCATTTTGGGCATGGTTTTTTTTTTCAAAGGTGTAAAATAAGTTAAATAAAATTATATTTAGAGTTTATGATTCATGAAAAAAGTGTCGCCTGCTTGCACGCTGCCCGCAGCTCCACCCACTACTAGTGGGTGTAGCTGTGTAGCTGCTCCACCCACTAGTAGGTGTAGCTGCGGGCAGCGTGCAAGCAGGCGACACGAGAGAAGAGCATTTATTATTTTCACGACAAATCCCTCGTATAGTTTGACAGAACATTGTTCCTTTTTAGTAGGCAATGGGCAATGTACTATTTTAAAGTAAAATAACATTAATATAAAGGATATGTCCCTTTATATTAATGGTGTCTTTCCTTTTTTTACATTATTGTCGCTGAACTTTGACCTTGCTGGTAGGAGCAAGCTACATCCATGGTCGACAGCACGACGAAAGTATGTGCTTTATTTGTGTGCAGTTACATTCATTTTCGGCGTAATTAGATATTTTTATAGTACACGTAGCTAGAATGATTTGACTTCTGACCTATTTGCCATTTTATCACGTTTGTAAAACACGTGTTTCAATTAGAGTCCTCAAGTTTTCCCGTTGCATTTCTTTGTTATCCCGCTAGCTGTGGTTTAGGCCTACATGTCCTCCAGTGGCGGCTGGTGGTTGTAAAAGGAAGGGAGGGAGGGAGGAAGGAAGGAAGGAAGGAAGGTGGCAAGGTGCACGGTGAAGCTTTGTGAAGTGTGGTGGATGGGGATGTTTGTGAGGGCATGTAAAACCCTGACACTTAAAGTAGCATAAGGTAACTAGTGAGCTATACCAGAGGAAAATTGTGCTGCTTTTATTTAGATATTACTGAAGTGACTTCAGTAATATCTAAATAAAAGCAGCACAATTTTCCTGAAGTCTGACCTGGTATCATATAAGAAGTAAGGAGCAAAATAATGGATCAATCTAAGACCAGTTTGAGAAATGTACACACCAAACAAGTTTTCTTTGGGATCTTACTCCTATCTCAAAGGCTGACTATTTCTGACTAAATAAAGATCAGTGCATATAATACTGATCTTAAATTGAGCTCAGTTTTGTCTAGGATAAATAGGCTAGACAAAGATCTTATTTTTATTTTTATTTAGAATTATAATTGTGTCTATACAAGTGTATTTTTGAGATAAAGTTGCCTATTTGTGTTGTCAAAGCTGATCTTCTTGGCCTGGCTGGCCAGGGGGAATTGTATTCTGTTCTTCACATGACAATATGACCTACTTTAAAGATAGCGCCAAACATAATTGAAGATCTGAGGGGGAAGAAGCATTGATATGATGAAAAATAGCTATTTAGCTATTACTGATCTTCTGAAAAGTTCTTTCAAACGGAATTGGAATTAAGTGAGATTTGAGGTTTGCCTGCATTTAATTTAAATAGGACATACTATCATATAGTACAACCAGTTATGCACGTACATCACGTCCAACCGCGACCACCTTGTCACGGTCAGCCATGCGTTCTGTTGCACCTGGAACACTGAGTTCGTAACTCGATATTCTACCCACGAATTGTCTGGAACGCGGAATTAATGAATGACACAAGAATAGATCTTTCCGTGATGATGTCATGTGAACGTAAACGTTAACAAGACAGTGCGTCAGCGACCATAGACCATGGATGTATTAAAATAACGCTGTAGACGCGTTCTGATTGTTCTAATCTAGAGTATGTCATTTCTCAATAGTCCTGCGGGGGGCAGTGATGCGTTCATACAGTAGGTAACCCCAGAAGAAGAATACAGCAACGATACAACTATATTCATTATATTACTATTATCATGTGTTTTATTAGTATCTTGTGGGATACAGATATCAGTTGGTTGATTTAAGTGTATTAGCCAAGGTATGATTGTTTTACATTAACATGTTGGCACCATGACGTAGACTGTTATGTGAGAGAGTCAGTCCATCACGTGTGCCGTGTACAACTCATACTTACCTGGCAGGGGAGATACCATGATCATGAAGGTGGTTCACCCAGGGCGAGGCTCAGCCATTGCACTCCGGCTGTGCTGACCCGTGCGAATTCCCCAAATGTGGGAATCTCGACTGCAAAATTTCTGGTAGTGGGGGACTGCGTTCGCGCTCTCCCCTGATCAAGTTGTGAATATAAATGTCTTTAGTTTAACCACTATATGACATGTTTGTTTTCGTCGCTCTCCAGCGTTAACAACCACTCCTAATTATATCAGCCTATGGATGTGAAATTGTGGCTCCTATGCTGTACTTGTACTGTATGTTATGGTTGCGGATATCTTTGATGGATGCTTTGATGCTCATCTGACTACGCTATATTAGCATAACATATGATTGGTATGACCCTCTGGATGTATTTTCTGTCCTGTGCAGTGATGTTGCCATACCACACAGTGACCCCACTCGTCAGTACACTAGTCAACATATGATTGGTAGTCAGTGCATCAGCAACCATAGACAGGTCCGCGTTCTGGTAGGTCAAGAGTCTATGTTGACTGTAGACTCAAGTCAAGTCAAGTCAAGTCAACTTTATTGTCACATCAAAGTTATACAAGTATAAGCAATGGGTGAAAATCTTACGTGCAATACCCGACGACAGACAGCAGTTATAAAAATTAAAATAATAAAATAAAAAAATAAGTAAAAAGTACAAACTGTATAAATGCAATATATTAGAAACAAAAAAGAGCAATATATATATATATAAATCAATGTAATAAAATATACATTGTTATCTGCTATACCTCCTTGTTCAGCAGCCTGATGGCCTGACTGTGGAAGCTGTCTACAAGTCTATTTGTGTGGCACTTGATACTGCGGTATCGCCTGCCTGACGGTAAAAGTGAGTACAGTGGCTGTGGTGGGCATTGTCTTTTATGATGCGTTTGGCCTTGGCCACGCACCGCTTGGTTGTATATATCCAGGAGGGAGGGGAGTTCACCTCCAACGATATACTGGGCCGTCCGCACCACCCTTTGAAGCGCTCTGCGCTCGAGTGCGGTGCAGTTCCCGTACCAAGCGGTGATACACCCTGTCAGAACACTCTCGATTGTGCTGGTGTAGTATGTTCTCAGGATGCGGGGGCCCATGCTGAATTTCCTCAGACGCCTGAGGAAATACAGGCGTTGTTGGGCCCTTTTCACCACGTGAGTGGTGTGCGTGGACCATGTGAGGTCCTCGGAGATGTGCACACTGAGGAACTTCAAGCTGCAACACCGTCGATGGAGATCGGGCCGTGCTCTTATCTCTGCTTCCACGATCAGCTCCTTGGTCTTCTTGAGGGCGAGGCTGTTTTCCTGGCACCACTGCTCCAGCCATGCAGTCGTGGGTGTTGAGGGAGTACAGGAGAGGGCTCAGCACGCATCCCTGGGTGGTTCCCTTGTTGAGGGTCAGTGGCTCTGAGGTGGTGCTGCCCATCCTCACCACCTGGCGGCGGTCCGACAGGAGGTCCAGTATCCAGCTGCACGTGGATGGGGGCACGCCTAGACTTCTAAGCTTGGTGTTGAGCTTGGCAGGGACTATCGTGTTGAACGCTGAGCTGTAGTCCACAAACAGCATTTGCACATAACAGTTCTTTCCCTCCAGGTGGGAAAGGGCAGTGTGGAGGGCCATGGCAATTGCGTAGTCCGTGGATCTGTTTTGACAATATGCAAATTGCCATGGGTCCAGCGTGGCAGGTAAAATGGAGCAAATAAAGTCCTTGACCAACCTCTCGAAGCATTTGCTGACAATCGAGGTGAGGGCTACAGGTCTATAGTTGTTCAGGCATGTTACCTTGGGTTGTTTAGGGACAGGCACGATGGTGGACATCTTGAAGACCGCGGGAACAACAGCCTGGGCCAGGGAGAGGTTGAAGATGTTTGCAAAGACTCCTGACAACTGGTCTGCGCATGCTCTGAGGACACCATACTCTAAACCAATCACAACGCATAACTGTCTACAGTCAAGATAGACTGATGTTTAGCCCTACATATTTGTTCAATCTTTGTTATGCAAAGATTTGAATGCACAAATGTGACCTTAGGTACTAATGGGAATTTGTTCATAACTGGGGTTCACTTTTCCATTGTGGGAAGTGGGAGGCATTGAGATGCCAAATGAGAAGATATGTTGTTGTAGAAGATCTGTTTGTTGGAGACAAATGAGTGTGTTTAAAAGCCTGCTGCTATACGTTTTGCAGCTTAGTGGGCTAAGGGCCGATTTCTTAGCTGGCACTTTTTTTACGATTACCTGAGCACTTTCAGTTGAATTTTTGGTTACATTTGTCTTCTCAGAGTTAATTTGTGTGTCTCACAGTGGTTGCCTGTTGCTGTATTTGTGCATTTAATCTCTGACAAACATTCACAACTTCATGTAATGGGTAGTAATACCGAATGTATCAGTTGAAATTTCAAGGGCTTAACCAACCCTGTTAAGAGCTGTAGGTTATATTGCACCTAGAGCAGCTTAAAGTGGGAATTGCCTTTTGGCAAGCAACCCACCTTCATGACTCAGACTGCTCACAACACTCTTTTCGGGGATCAGAGGGTATATTCTATAGCAGGGGTGGCCAACCCGCGGCTCTCGAGCCGCATGCGGCTCTTTGCCCAGTTTCATGCGGCTCTTCAGTTCATATCGAATTATATTTGTGTGTGTGTGTGTGTACGTACCTGTGTGTACGTGTGTGTGCAGTGGCGTAGAAATATCGCGATGTGCGACAATCGTTGACGGGGGTGGGGTGCTACTACCCGATCAGAAATTAAGATATATAGATGTTAATTTTTTTTCTTACATCCAACGCCAGGGGGGGGGGCCCCACTGCAAGGCACCCACTGCGGGGGGGGGGCCTTCCCTACGCCACTGTGTGTGTGTAGTGTCAGTATGAGAGCATGACAGCGTGTCTAATTGTGATGCGGCCCAAGAGCCTATCACAAAAATGCCTGCGATGCAGTGAACCAATCACCTTCGAGGGGTGAAAACCCTATCGTTGAGTAAGCACTATCTGAGTTGACCATCTGAGTTCAAACCTAAAATGGCAGGGAAAAAATGCACAGCTAAGCGAAAATATGAAGACGACCATAGGACGTTTTTAGTAGAGTGGGAGAGTTCATCTTTTTTTATAGAACGCAATTGCAAGCCATTTTGCCTTCTATGCCAGACATCATTAGCCCATTTCAAGGCTTCAAATCTTCAGCGCCATTTCACCTCACTCCATGCTCTCTCCATCCACCAGGAATTCCCTAAAGGTGTTGAACTTCGCAAGCAGAAGTTAAACACCTTGAAAAGTCAGGCGGAAAAGCAGACACAGTTTTTCCAAAAAATAATGAAGCACTCGGAGACCGTAACGCCTAAACCAATGCGTGGTTGACATCTTGTTTCCAGAAAACCAAAAACTGAAAAAAAGGTGGAGGATTGTTCAAGGCAAGGAATGTCAGAAGTCCCACTAATTTAATTTAAAGAAGCAACATGCGTAGGAAGATAAAAAACTTGTTCACATTTTGTTTACTGAGAGTTTGTGTGAGAGAGCACACAATGTTCATTGTTGATCATAACTGGCCTCTGAATACTAGTAGGAGAGGTTTAATTCAATTTCTGTCAATATTATGGTGTATTATGGTGTATGGTGTAATAAATCTGTCAGAGCAGAGCTATGTGTGTCTGTCTGTGTGACGGTGTGTGTGTCTTTGGGAGGGAGGATCCTGAGTGAGTGTGTGTGTAAAGTTCTAGATTTTCATTTAGTCTGTGTGAGAGAGAGAGAGGGGAGAAAGAGAGTGAGGGAGCACAGAGAAAGGCTGAGAACAAAAGAGAGAAGGGGTGGGGGGGGTGGGTGCGCATCTGTGACTGTGGTACTGTAGTAACATTTTTGGCTCTTAACCTCTGACTGGTTGGCCACCCCTGTTCTATAGGGTCTGTGGATCACTTCTTGAATATTTTCAAAGGCCTTTCATTGTGATATAGACCTCTGCACTGTATTCACGTTTTTTTAAATTTTTTATATTATAGTTTTTTCTAATAATATAATTTGGATTTATTATTATTATGAATTGTTTATGAACAAGTTTATTTTTCTCTGCACGAGTGTAATGTAATATTAACAAGACAGTGCGTCAGCCATCGTAGACAGTTGCGTGTTCTGATTGTTCTAGACGTCTACGTTGAACGTAGACTCGACCAGTCAGAACGAAGTCTGTAATCTCTCCATAGTCCTGCGGGGGGCAGTGATGCGTTCATACAGAGGTAGCCCCAGAAGAACAATACAGCAACGATACAACTATATTCATTATATTACTATTATCATGTGTTTTAATAGTATTTTGGGGGACACAGATATCAGAGGGTTGATTGTAAGTTTATTAGCACGGCGTATGATTGTTTTACATTAACTTAATACAATGCTGGCTTTGTACTGTACTCTTTGATATCAATGTATGCAATGTCAATAGAAAAGGTGTATTTAAAAAACGAGTTAGTAAACATTTGAGTTATTGGATACAGTGGTTAAATAAGATGTAAAAACAGGTATGAAAAAGGGTAGAAAATAACATATAGAGTAGGTATGAGATGAGGTATTGGTAGTGTGTTGTTCGAGATCGTTTTATAATAATTTGTTCATATACAAATCACTAAAATAATAAGAATTTTCTTCATCCGTGCATGAGCGTGCATTATGTTTAATTTATAGAACATAGTGGGCCAGAATAGATAGTTGGTCGGTCGTGTATGACATGCAGGGTGTAATTCCTCAAATGTCCAGCTGAGAGCAGTGATGTGCCTTTTACAGTTTCTAACCACAGAAGAAGATTACAGCAATGCCCGATGGGAAACGGAAAAGATACTATAGTCATTATATTAGTATTAACGTGTCTTTTATTTGTATATTGAGGATACAGATATCAGATGTTTTTATAAATTATTTTTGCTGAGGCGATATTGTTGTACTTTGTACTTTAAATGTCAGCACCATGACGTAGACTGTCATGTGGGATAGTCAGTTCATCACGTGTGCCGTGTACAACTCATACTTACCTGGCAGGGGAGATACCATGATCATGAAGGTGGTTCACCCAGGGCGAGGCTCAGCCATTGCACTTCGGCTGTACTGACCCGTGCGAATTCCCCAAATGTGGGAATCTCGACTGCATAATTTCTGGTAGTGGGGGACTGCGTTCGCGCTCTCCCCTGATCAAGTTGTGAATATAAATATAAGAAGCTGAATGGCGGAAAATCTTATTTGTAACTGTCCTGTCCATTAAAGTTGTCAATCACGTTTGATTTCATCAGTTTATTATTTAAGCTCCTATGCTGTGCTGAACTTTCTTGTGTGATTCAAGATAACTTTATTTATCACGAGGGAAATTAAGGTGCAACAGTTGAAACGGGGAATAAATGCACACAAAAATATACTAATACCTTAAAGCTAAAAACTAAATAACAAACGAACTAAACAAAACTAGTATAAACAAAATAGAACTAAATTAACTCTAAATCAAATCTAAATGTATTGATAGATGAATTGCACAATTTACAGTATTATTACAGTAATACGTAGGTATATACAATACACAACAATACGTATAGTGCAAATTGGCAGTAATAAAATACTAATAAATAACTCAGATGAATACTGAAAAGTGAAATAGAAATTACAGGGCAAAATTACAGTGAAAGGATTTACAGTGCGTTGACCAAAAAAATAATAATAACAGTGCGTTGGCCTCAGGTCACTGAGTCTCCACTGTCCCTCTCACAACCCGAGGTAGATGAATTATAGAGACTGATGGCCACAGGAAGAAAGGACTTCCTGTGGCGTTCTGTGGTACACCTTGGTGGAATCAGTCTGTTGCTGAAGGTGCTTCTGTATGAGCTGATGTGTAATTATTCAACCGTCCTGCAGGCTGCAATGTTTGACAGGTAAACAACAAAGATACAACTATATTACTTATTTAGCTATAAAATTGTGTTTTAACTGTATGTTGTGGATGCGGATATCTTTGATGGATGCTTTGATGCTCATCTGACTACGCTATTTTAGCATAACTAATATAATTATATCCTAATTATATCAGCCTATGGATGTGAAATTGTGGCTCCTATGCTGTACTTGTTTGTGTGATATGTGGTTGGTGTAATTCCTCAACCGTCCTGCAACAGATACAAGATAACATATTTTTTGCAACAGGTACATTGGAATGCTTAGTCCCCATTCCCTCCCGCAGTATACATCTCCAAAACAATACCATAAAAATAATATATACAATAAAAATAAACAAAAAAAGAACAGGAAATTGACTGATAAATAATATTTACATGTGTTGAATGTACATGTTTTTTGTTTTTTTACAAAACTCTTTAAAAGCATGCCAGTAGTGCAGCAGCATCATGAATACAGTGCAGTCACTATGATGAGTCCAGCAAAGTATGTTAGTGTAATGTTAATGACAATTGTAACTGCCTCTGTGTTCAGTTTGAGTTTTGGTTCCTACCAGTTTTTGGTTCCTACCTAAATGCTGTAGAGTAAGAGTGGAACTAATGGTTGAAGCGCACAGTGTTCCGGGGACGGTTTATGCCGACGCACACGCGTGTAGAAATCTCTATATAAGAGAAAGTTCCGTCACAGTCAGTCAGTTCGGTCGATCAGTTCAGTCAGTGAAGTTCCATAATTTCCTCTCTTATTGCATGCAGCCAATAAGGTACGTTTGGTGTTGTGGTTGTTAGTTGTGTGTAAGCTCAAGCCAGGTAGCTAAAGTGCTAACGAAATGTTTGTTAAGTGAGTTTATTATTATTATTATTATTGCAGAAGGATTTAATGTGTTTTGTAGGTTAAGTTCATTTTGGTAAACAATATTGTAAAGACATGTGACACTAAGAGACGAAGTAGAATTAATATGAATGTATGTTGTTATTGTTTGATCTGTGATTTATTGTATTTCATGTGTGTGTTTCACAGTTCTCACGGTTTGGATTGAATAAATCCTATCAGTATCATAAAGAACGCATAGCTGTCATCATTGCATGAGAGGGAGTTACAGTGAGAACTTACTGCTCCATAAGACAGCATCAGAAAGCAGTGAGTAACAACGTTAAACAAGTGAAGATGTCTGAGAGTGGCAGCCAGCGTGTGGTTGTTGTGGATGTGCATTGCACAGACATGCAGGCACAAGCACCTGACGAAGAGGGTGCAAATGAAGACAGAGCAACCGTGCAACCACAAAGGGAAGAAGGCACAATAGTTAGCAACCCCGCTTCCTCAGAAGAGCCACGAAGAGGCCAAAGAGTCCGCATGTTGACGGAAAAGGGTCAAGAACTGCATGATGAGCAAATAAGAAAAGTTGCACATTGTTTCAGTGTGGGCTATGAGAAGTGGAAAAATGTTGCTAAAGAAGCTAACCAAGCGCTGTGTGCACCGAGCTCAGACGACCTGCTGGATGGACACGTCACTAAAGTATGCAGTGCCTCTAGGAGTCTGAATGAGGTTTATGACGATTGGAAGCGCATTGAGGTGCCTGACCATAACACGCGTCGCAGAGTCGACACCTGTGAATCAGTAACAAAGAAGATTTGTAATAATGCAATGGACCTTTTAGACACAAGAAAGGCTAAAGGTCAAATGCATGAAGAACAATTCATGGAAGAGATAGTGTCTGTAGCCTCAGGCAAGACAGGCACCAGCTCTCGCCACACTAAATTCTCCTCTGCAAGCAGAACAAGTGCAGCGGCTGAGGTTGCTGCTAACCAAGCCACCTTAAAGGTCCTGCTAGAGCAAGAGCGTCATATTGAAGAACTTCAAAGACTTGAAGCTGAAGACAGGAGACAGGAGGCTGAAGCCGCCCAGTTAAAAGCCAAGATGAAGGCTGAAGCCGCCCAGTTAAAAGCCAAGATGGAGGCTGAAAAAGCCAAGATGGAGGCTGAAAGCGCTAAGATGGAGGCTGAAGGCGCCCAGTTAAAAGCCAAGCAGGAGGCTGAAACTGCAGAAAGACAAAGAGTGCTAGAAGCCAAACGCAGAGAACTAAATCGATTGGAAACTATTAAGAAGTTAAAGGCTGCCAAGGCACGACAGCAAGTATATGAGCAGAGCGAATCTTCAGCTCAAGCAGCTAAACGAAGTGACTGCTCAGATGAAGAAGTAAATGAGCTTCTCCATCGACGTGTCTCTGTGAAGAGTGAAGTGGAAATCAAGCCTCAAACTAGCCTATTGCAGCTCCGTTCTCCACCACGAGCTGTAACGCATCCAAGACAAGAACAGCACCGGTCTCCACCACGAGCTGTATCACAAACAAGGCAAGAAGACAGATCTGAAGACAGCACCGCAACGCTTGTCAGATTGTTCGCAGAAACCATCAGTGCAAGTCGCATTCCTATACCTGAACCTACAGTGTTCAATGGCGACCCACTCAGATACAACGACTGGAAGGTGTCCTTTCAGACGCTTGTTGGCAGGAAGAACATACCAGCCGAAGAGAAGATATATTATCTGCGCAAGTACGTGGGTGGATCTGCCAAGAAGGCCATAGAGAGCTACTTCTTACTAGGCACAGAGTCAGCCTATTATGCAGCATGGCACATCCTAGATGAGCGATATGGCGATCCATTCCTCATTGCCAAGGCCTTCAGAGATAGGATTGAGTCATGGCCCAAGATAAGTTCCAAATGCAGTATGGAACTTCAAGAACTCGCCGACTTCCTGCGCAGCTGTGAGGCTGCCATGTCTCAGGTCAGAGGTCTTGAAATACTTAATGATTGCAACGAGAACCAGAAAATACTCTTCAAACTTCCAGAGTGGCTGACTTCAAGATGGCATAGGGAGGTCATGGCCACAGAAGAAGAAACTCGCATGTTCCCGAGTTTCAGCCAGTTTGTCAAGTTCCTCACACGTGAAGCCAGAATCGCTTGTCACCCAGTAACCGCTCGTCATGCTCTGGAGGCAGGGGAGAGTATTCTGGGCAAGGGTTCCAGGAGCAGAGATCCTGGAGCAAGGGTTTTAGCAACCAGCTCAGATGAGAAAGCCGTCGCCACAGGCTGTGTCTTCTGTGAGAAGGCAGGACACAGTCTGCAGAAGTGTCGCAAGATTATGCAGATGACAATCGGTGAACGAATTAAGTTTGTTCAAGAGAAGAGCTTGTGTTTCGGCTGTCTGAAGTCTGGCCATCGCTCCAAGGACTGTAGAGATAGAAACACCTGCGACACCTGTGAGAGAAGACATCCAACTTGCCTCCATGATGATCGCACCAAGGAAGAAAGGATGTCAGCAAGGCCGGATGGAGCAAGGAACAGTGAAAAGTACAAAGAAAGAGAGAATAATCAGCCACAAGACCAGGCAGAGAGACCATCACGTGAGGCGACATCGTTTAGAGTCATCCAGAATGATGGGAACACTCATACATCCACAATAGTTCCAGTGTGGGTGTCATCTACAAGTGAGCCAAGTCGTGAGGTTATGGTGTACGCACTCCTTGATACACAAAGTGACACAACCTTTATCCTCGAAGAGACAGCAAAGGCTCTCAACACAAAAGGTGAACCAGTTCAGCTAAAGCTCTCCACGCTAGCTTCAAGAAACACAGTCGTGTCCTGTTGGAAGCTGACAGGTCTACAAGTAAGAGGATTCAATTCAGACAAAATAATCACTCTGCCAGCGACTTACTCAAGAGAGTTTATCCCTGCAAACAGAGACCATATTCCCACACCAGAGACAGCGAAGGCATGGCCTCATCTTGAACACATTGCAGATGAGATCGCTTCTCAGCAAAGCTGTGATGTCGGCCTGTTAATTGGCTACAACTGTGCTCAAGCCCTCATTCCAAGACAAGTGGTGACTGGTGAGGAACATCAGCCGTTTGCTCAGAGAACAGACTTGGGCTGGAGTGTGGTGGGATATGGTAAACCGTGTCTCAACTATGGAGATACAATCGGAATCAGGCACCAAGTCATGGTGAAGCAAGTGACGCCAGGTCTACCGTCCTCTTCCGACCTCACAAGTGAAGTGCACTATGTCTGTAGAACACAGATCAAGGAAGTTGTGTTACCTGCAGATGCCATAAAGATGCTGGAGTCTGACTTCGCTGAAAGAGTGTCAGAAGCCAGCCCCATCTCTCAAGAGGATCTAAGGTCGAAAATGGAGAAGGGCATCAAGTTAAAGAGCGACGGTCATTATGAAATGCCGCTGCCATTCAAGAAGGAAAGGCCTAACTTACCTGATAACAAGATCTGTGCTATCCATCGTCTCAATTGCTTAGAAAGAAAGTTGAGAAGAAACGATCAGTACCACAAAGACTACAAGACCTTCATGGATGGGACCATAACCCGCGGAGATGCAGAAAGGGTCCCAAAGAAAGACATTTACAAAGCTCCAGCGTGGTATATCCCACATCATGGGGTGTATCATCCACAAAAGCCTGGGGAGATACGTGTTGTCTTCGATTGCTCCGCCAAGTACCAAGGGACATCCTTGAACGACTATCTCCTGACGGGTCCAGAGTTGACAAACACCTTAGTGGGAGTTCGGTATCGCTTCCGAAGAGGTCCTGTGGCAAATCGTGTAGAACGCATCAAGCAAAGCACAGAGTCTACACAATGGAAGCCCAGACTTTCTTTGGCAGAAAGAGTTACCAAGTGGAGAAGTCAAGGTGGGAGAGATCGCAAGTGACGACCCTGAACTTAAGAAGGCCCAGGTTCTCAACACCCAGGCGCAGTCAGAAGTGACCTTTCCTGTGGAGGCCAAGGACCGAAGTTATTGTATTTAGTTTTGTTTACTTTCTATGTAGTATGTTGGTTCTAAGTCATTGTAAAATCATATACAATTGATATGTTTGGTGGGAGTGTAACTGCCTCTGTGTTCAGTTTGAGTTTTGGTTCCTACCAGTTTTTGGTTCCTACCTAAATGCTGTAGAGTAAGAGTGGAACTAATGGTTGAAGCGCACAGTGTTCCGGGGACGGTTTATGCCGACGCACACGCGTGTAGAAATCTCTATATAAGAGAAAGTTCCGTCACAGTCAGTCAGTTCGGTCGATCAGTTCAGTCAGTGAAGTTCCATAATTTCCTCTCTTATTGCATGCAGCCAATAAGGTACGTTTGGTGTTGTGGTTGTTAGTTGTGTGTAAGCTCAAGCCAGGTAGCTAAAGTGCTAACGAAATGTTTGTTAAGTGAGTTTATTATTATTATTATTATTGCAGAAGGATTTAATGTGTTTTGTAGGTTAAGTTCATTTTGGTAAACAATATTGTAAAGACATGTGACACTAAGAGACGAAGTAGAATTAATATGAATGTATGTTGTTATTGTTTGATCTGTGATTTATTGTATTTCATGTGTGTGTTTCACAGTTCTCACGGTTTGGATTGAATAAATCCTATCAGTATCATAAAGAACGCATAGCTGTCATCATTGCATGAGAGGGAGTTACAACAATATTTTTAAAGTGAAAGTGGCAGCACTGCCTGTGGATAAAAACTATCCTTAAACCTGGTAGTCTTTGTACAGATGCTGCGCAACCGGCATCCAGACGGTAGGGGGGAGAAGAGATGGTTCCCAGGGTGGTTGCAGTCCTTTATGATGGACATGGCCTTCTTCCGACATCTGGTCCTACAGATCTCCTCAATGCACACCCGATGAGCTTCTCTGCCGTCCTCACGACCCTCTGGATGGTTTTCTTGTCCTGTGCAGTGGTGTTGCCGTACAACACAGTGACGGCACTCGTCAGGACGCTATCTACAGTGCCACGTAGAAATTCACTAGCCACATCTGGCCTATTCAAGAGAGGCTCACAGGACTGGCACTGATGTCCATCCAACGTGATGTTTGAAGGTCTTTGGATATGGAAGACCTTGTGGTTGCATTTGCTGAAGCCAAGGCCCGCAAGCGGCAGTTTTAAAAGATTTGCACAACAGTTTTATAAGCAAATGCACATTTAACCCTTCTTTGTCATCATCCACAATATTTTCCTTTACTAATTTCTAGTTCCAACACTCATGTTGTTTTTTGTGTTATTTATATGTTATATAAATGTATATGTATACATATATATGTTATTTATAATTGATATGTTAATTATATTGATATGTGTGCACTTGTGGTTGAAGACTAGGGTTTTTAAATGCATGTTTAAGATGTGCCTTGGCTGGGGTGGGGGAGGGGTGTTATTACACGTGCACTTTATTGCCCGTTTGAAAATAAAAGGTTTGTTTGAAGACTAGAATGCGTGATGCGTCTTTGATTTCACATGGAGGGGGCGGGTGGTTAGGGCCCCTAGAAACGCCCCTGCACACAGCCTCTGGGTAGACCAGCGCTTCCCTTACTGCACTACTCACTCATGTTAAAAACCAGGACTTATAACCAGGAGCAACCTTAGACGCGGTCTGTAATTTCTCAATAGTCCTGCGGGGGGCAGTGATGCATTTATACAGTTGGTCGACCTCAGGCCCAGAAGAAGAACACATATGAGGAACAGCAACGATACAACTACATTCATTATATTACTATTGTTTTTTAATGTTTTTAATTGTATCTTGGGGATACAGATATAAGAGGGTTGATTGTATGTTTATTAGCCAAGGTATGATTGTTTTACATTAACTTAATAAAATGTTGGCACCATGACGTAGACTGTTATGTGAGAGAGTCACTCCATCACGTGTGCCGTGTACAACTCATACTTACCTGGCAGGGGAGATACCATGATCATGAAGGTGGTTCACCCAGGGCGAGGCTCAGCCATTGCACTCCGGCTGTGCTGACCCGTGCGAATTCCCCAAATGTGGGAATCTCGACTGCATAATTTCTGGTAGTGGGGGACTGCGTTCGCGCTCTCCCCTGATCAAGTTGTGAATATAAATGTCTTTAGTTTAACCACTATATGACATGTTTGTCGTCATGCACTTTGAATGCACAAATGTGACCTTAGGTATGTGATGTATGGGACATAGACACACACACACCACTAGTTGGCTCTGTGCCGCCGTTGTTGCATAACTTTTGATTGTACGTTTATTAGCTTTGCGTATGATTGCTTTACTTCATCAAATGTTGGCACCATGACGTAGACTGTTATGTGAGAGAGTCAGTCCATCACGTGTGCCGTGTACAACTCATACTTACCTGGCAGGGGAGATACCATGATCATGAAGGTGGTTCACCCAGGGCGAGGCTCAGCCATTGCACTCCGGCTGTGCTGACCCGTGCGAATTCCCCAAATGTGGGAATCTCGACTGCATAATTTCTGGTAGTGGGGGACTGCGTTCGCGCTCTCCCCTGATCAAGTTGTGAATATAAATGTCTTTAGTTTAACCACTATATGACATGTTTGTCGTCATGCACTTTGAATGCACAAATGTGACCTTAGGTATGTGATGTATGGGACATACACACACACACACCACTAGTTGGCGCTGTGCCGCCGTTGTTGCATATCTTTTGATTGTACGTTTATTAGCTTTGCGTATGATTGCTTTACTTCATCAAATGTTGGCACCATGACGTAGACTGTTATGTGAGAGAGTCACTCCATCACGTGTGCCGTGTACAACTCATACTTACCTGGCAGGGGAGATACCATGATCATGAAGGTGGTTCACCCAGGGCGAGGCTCAGCCATTGCACTCCGGCTGTGCTGACCCGTGCGAATTCCCCAAATGTGGGAATCTCGACTGCATAATTTCTGGTAGTGGGGGACTGCGTTCGCGCTCTCCCCTGATCAAGTTGTGAATATAAATGTCTTTAGTTTAACCACTATATGACATGTTTGTCGTCATGCACTTTGAATGCACAAATGTGACCTTAGGTATGTGATGTATGGGACATAGACACACACACACCACTAGTTGGCGCTGTGCCGCCGTTGTTGCATATCTTTTGATTGTACGTTTATTAGCTTTGCGTATGATTGTTTTACTTCATCAAATGTTGGCACCATGACGTAGACTGTTATGTGAGAGAGTCAGTCCATCACGTGTGCCGTGTACAACTCATACTTACCTGGCAGGGGAGATACCATGATCATGAAGGTGGTTCACCCAGGGCGAGGCTCAGCCATTGCACTCCGGCTGTGCTGACCCGTGCGAATTCCCCAAATGTGGGAATCTCGACTGCATAATTTCTGGTAGTGGGGGACTGCGTTCGCGCTCTCCCCTGATCAAGTTGTGAATATAAATGTCTTTAGTTTAACCACTATATGACATGTTTGTCGTCATGCACTTTGAATGCACAAATGTGACCTTAGGTATGTGATGTATGGGACATAGACACACACACACCACTAGTTGGCTCTGTGCCGCCGTTGTTGCATAACTTTTGATTGTACGTTTATTAGCTTTGCGTATGATTGCTTTACTTCATCAAATGTTGGCACCATGACGTAGACTGTTATGTGAGAGAGTCAGTCCATCACGTGTGCCGTGTACAACTCATACTTACCTGGCAGGGGAGATACCATGATCATGAAGGTGGTTCACCCAGGGCGAGGCTCAGCCATTGCACTCCGGCTGTGCTGACCCGTGCGAATTCCCCAAATGTGGGAATCTCGACTGCATAATTTCTGGTAGTGGGGGACTGCGTTCGCGCTCTCCCCTGATCAAGTTGTGAATATAAATGTCTTTAGTTTAACCACTATATGACATGTTTGTCGTCATGCACTTTGAATGCACAAATGTGACCTTAGGTATGTGATGTATGGGACATAGACACACACACACCACTAGTTGGCTCTGTGCCGCCGTTGTTGCATAACTTTTGATTGTACGTTTATTAGCTTTGCGTATGATTGCTTTACTTCATCAAATGTTGGCACCATGACGTAGACTGTTATGTGAGAGAGTCAGTCCATCACGTGTGCCGTGTACAACTCATACTTACCTGGCAGGGGAGATACCATGATCATGAAGGTGGTTCACCCAGGGCGAGGCTCAGCCATTGCACTCCGGCTGTGCTGACCCGTGCGAATTCCCCAAATGTGGGAATCTCGACTGCATAATTTCTGGTAGTGGGGGACTGCGTTCGCGCTCTCCCCTGATCAAGTTGTGAATATAAATGTCTTTAGTTTAACCACTATATGACATGTTTGTCGTCATGCACTTTGAATGCACAAATGTGACCTTAGGTATGTGATGTATGGGACATACACACACACACACCACTAGTTGGCGCTGTGCCGCCGTTGTTGCATATCTTTTGATTGTACGTTTATTAGCTTTGCGTATGATTGCTTTACTTCATCAAATGTTGGCACCATGACGTAGACTGTTATGTGAGAGAGTCACTCCATCACGTGTGCCGTGTACAACTCATACTTACCTGGCAGGGGAGATACCATGATCATGAAGGTGGTTCACCCAGGGCGAGGCTCAGCCATTGCACTCCGGCTGTGCTGACCCGTGCGAATTCCCCAAATGTGGGAATCTCGACTGCATAATTTCTGGTAGTGGGGGACTGCGTTCGCGCTCTCCCCTGATCAAGTTGTGAATATAAATGTCTTTAGTTTAACCACTATATGACATGTTTGTCGTCATGCACTTTGAATGCACAAATGTGACCTTAGGTATGTGATGTATGGGACATAGACACACACACACCACTAGTTGGCGCTGTGCCGCCGTTGTTGCATATCTTTTGATTGTACGTTTATTAGCTTTGCGTATGATTGTTTTACTTCATCAAATGTTGGCACCATGACGTAGACTGTTATGTGAGAGAGTCAGTCCATCACGTGTGCCGTGTACAACTCATACTTACCTGGCAGGGGAGATACCATGATCATGAAGGTGGTTCACCCAGGGCGAGGCTCAGCCATTGCACTCCGGCTGTGCTGACCCGTGCGAATTCCCCAAATGTGGGAATCTCGACTGCATAATTTCTGGTAGTGGGGGACTGCGTTCGCGCTCTCCCCTGATCAAGTTGTGAATATAAATGTCTTTAGTTTAACCACTATATGACATGTTTGTCGTCATGCACTTTGAATGCACAAATGTGACCTTAGGTATGTGATGTATGGGACATAGACACACACACACCACTAGTTGGCTCTGTGCCGCCGTTGTTGCATAACTTTTGATTGTACGTTTATTAGCTTTGCGTATGATTGCTTTACTTCATCAAATGTTGGCACCATGACGTAGACTGTTATGTGAGAGAGTCAGTCCATCACGTGTGCCGTGTACAACTCATACTTACCTGGCAGGGGAGATACCATGATCATGAAGGTGGTTCACCCAGGGCGAGGCTCAGCCATTGCACTCCGGCTGTGCTGACCCGTGCGAATTCCCCAAATGTGGGAATCTCGACTGCATAATTTCTGGTAGTGGGGGACTGCGTTCGCGCTCTCCCCTGATCAAGTTGTGAATATAAATGTCTTTAGTTTAACCACTATATGACATGTTTGTCGTCATGCACTTTGAATGCACAAATGTGACCTTAGGTATGTGATGTATGGGACATACACACACACACACCACTAGTTGGCGCTGTGCCGCCGTTGTTGCATATCTTTTGATTGTACGTTTATTAGCTTTGCGTATGATTGCTTTACTTCATCAAATGTTGGCACCATGACGTAGACTGTTATGTGAGAGAGTCACTCCATCACGTGTGCCGTGTACAACTCATACTTACCTGGCAGGGGAGATACCATGATCATGAAGGTGGTTCACCCAGGGCGAGGCTCAGCCATTGCACTCCGGCTGTGCTGACCCGTGCGAATTCCCCAAATGTGGGAATCTCGACTGCATAATTTCTGGTAGTGGGGGACTGCGTTCGCGCTCTCCCCTGATCAAGTTGTGAATATAAATGTCTTTAGTTTAACCACTATATGACATGTTTGTCGTCATGCACTTTGAATGCACAAATGTGACCTTAGGTATGTGATGTATGGGACATAGACACACACACACCACTAGTTGGCTCTGTGCCGCCGTTGTTGCATAACTTTTGATTGTACGTTTATTAGCTTTGCGTATGATTGCTTTACTTCATCAAATGTTGGCACCATGACGTAGACTGTTATGTGAGAGAGTCAGTCCATCACGTGTGCCGTGTACAACTCATACTTACCTGGCAGGGGAGATACCATGATCATGAAGGTGGTTCACCCAGGGCGAGGCTCAGCCATTGCACTCCGGCTGTGCTGACCCGTGCGAATTCCCCAAATGTGGGAATCTCGACTGCATAATTTCTGGTAGTGGGGGACTGCGTTCGCGCTCTCCCCTGATCAAGTTGTGAATATAAAGTCTTTAGTTTAACCACTATATGACATGTTTGTCGTCATGCACTTTGAATGCACAAATGTGACCTTAGGTATGTGATGTATGGGACATAGACACACACACACCACTAGTTGGCGCTGTGCCGCCGTTGTTGCATATCTTTTGATTGTACGTTTATTAGCTTTGCGTATGATTGTTTTACTTCATCAAATGTTGGCACCATGACGTAGACTGTTATGTGAGAGAGTCAGTCCATCACGTGTGCCGTGTACAACTCATACTTACCTGGCAGGGGAGATACCATGATCATGAAGGTGGTTCACCCAGGGCGAGGCTCAGCCATTGCACTCCGGCTGTGCTGACCCGTGCGAATTCCCCAAATGTGGGAATCTCGACTGCATAATTTCTGGTAGTGGGGGACTGCGTTCGCGCTCTCCCCTGATCAAGTTGTGAATATAAATGTCTTTAGTTTAACCACTATATGACATGTTTGTCGTCATGCACTTTGAATGCACAAATGTGACCTTAGGTATGTGATGTATGGGACATAGACACACACACACCACTAGTTGGCTCTGTGCCGCCGTTGTTGCATAACTTTTGATTGTACGTTTATTAGCTTTGCGTATGATTGCTTTACTTCATCAAATGTTGGCACCATGACGTAGACTGTTATGTGAGAGAGTCAGTCCATCACGTGTGCCGTGTACAACTCATACTTACCTGGCAGGGGAGATACCATGATCATGAAGGTGGTTCACCCAGGGCGAGGCTCAGCCATTGCACTCCGGCTGTGCTGACCCGTGCGAATTCCCCAAATGTGGGAATCTCGACTGCATAATTTCTGGTAGTGGGGGACTGCGTTCGCGCTCTCCCCTGATCAAGTTGTGAATATAAATGTCTTTAGTTTAACCACTATATGACATGTTTGTCGTCATGCACTTTGAATGCACAAATGTGACCTTAGGTATGTGATGTATGGGACATACACACACACACACCACTAGTTGGCGCTGTGCCGCCGTTGTTGCATATCTTTTGATTGTACGTTTATTAGCTTTGCGTATGATTGCTTTACTTCATCAAATGTTGGCACCATGACGTAGACTGTTATGTGAGAGAGTCACTCCATCACGTGTGCCGTGTACAACTCATACTTACCTGGCAGGGGAGATACCATGATCATGAAGGTGGTTCACCCAGGGCGAGGCTCAGCCATTGCACTCCGGCTGTGCTGACCCGTGCGAATTCCCCAAATGTGGGAATCTCGACTGCATAATTTCTGGTAGTGGGGGACTGCGTTCGCGCTCTCCCCTGATCAAGTTGTGAATATAAATGTCTTTAGTTTAACCACTATATGACATGTTTGTCGTCATGCACTTTGAATGCACAAATGTGACCTTAGGTATGTGATGTATGGGACATAGACACACACACACCACTAGTTGGCTCTGTGCCGCCGTTGTTGCATAACTTTTGATTGTACGTTTATTAGCTTTGCGTATGATTGCTTTACTTCATCAAATGTTGGCACCATGACGTAGACTGTTATGTGAGAGAGTCAGTCCATCACGTGTGCCGTGTACAACTCATACTTACCTGGCAGGGGAGATACCATGATCATGAAGGTGGTTCACCCAGGGCGAGGCTCAGCCATTGCACTCCGGCTGTGCTGACCCGTGCGAATTCCCCAAATGTGGGAATCTCGACTGCATAATTTCTGGTAGTGGGGGACTGCGTTCGCGCTCTCCCCTGATCAAGTTGTGAATATAAAAGTCTTTAGTTTAACCACTATATGACATGTTTGTCGTCATGCACTTTGAATGCACAAATGTGACCTTAGGTATGTGATGTATGGGACATAGACACACACACACCACTAGTTGGCGCTGTGCCGCCGTTGTTGCATATCTTTTGATTGTACGTTTATTAGCTTTGCGTATGATTGTTTTACTTCATCAAATGTTGGCACCATGACGTAGACTGTTATGTGAGAGAGTCAGTCCATCACGTGTGCCGTGTACAACTCATACTTACCTGGCAGGGGAGATACCATGATCATGAAGGTGGTTCACCCAGGGCGAGGCTCAGCCATTGCACTCCGGCTGTGCTGACCCGTGCGAATTCCCCAAATGTGGGAATCTCGACTGCATAATTTCTGGTAGTGGGGGACTGCGTTCGCGCTCTCCCCTGATCAAGTTGTGAATATAAATGTCTTTAGTTTAACCACTATATGACATGTTTGTCGTCATGCACTTTGAATGCACAAATGTGACCTTAGGTATGTGATGTATGGGACATAGACACACACACACCACTAGTTGGCTCTGTGCCGCCGTTGTTGCATAACTTTTGATTGTACGTTTATTAGCTTTGCGTATGATTGCTTTACTTCATCAAATGTTGGCACCATGACGTAGACTGTTATGTGAGAGAGTCAGTCCATCACGTGTGCCGTGTACAACTCATACTTACCTGGCAGGGGAGATACCATGATCATGAAGGTGGTTCACCCAGGGCGAGGCTCAGCCATTGCACTCCGGCTGTGCTGACCCGTGCGAATTCCCCAAATGTGGGAATCTCGACTGCATAATTTCTGGTAGTGGGGGACTGCGTTCGCGCTCTCCCCTGATCAAGTTGTGAATATAAATGTCTTTAGTTTAACCACTATATGACATGTTTGTCGTCATGCACTTTGAATGCACAAATGTGACCTTAGGTATGTGATGTATGGGACATAGACACACACACACCACTAGTTGGCGCTGTGCCGCCGTTGTTGCATATCTTTTGATTGTACGTTTATTAGCTTTGCGTATGATTGTTTTACTTCATCAAATGTTGGCACCATGACGTAGACTGTTATGTGAGAGAGTCAGTCCATCACGTGTGCCGTGTACAACTCATACTTACCTGGCAGGGGAGATACCATGATCATGAAGGTGGTTCACCCAGGGCGAGGCTCAGCCATTGCACTCCGGCTGTGCTGACCCGTGCGAATTCCCCAAATGTGGGAATCTCGACTGCATAATTTCTGGTAGTGGGGGACTGCGTTCGCGCTCTCCCCTGATCAAGTTGTGAATATAAATGTCTTTAGTTTAACCACTATATGACATGTTTGTCGTCATGCACTTTGAATGCACAAATGTGACCTTAGGTATGTGATGTATGGGACATAGACACACACACACCACTAGTTGGCTCTGTGCCGCCGTTGTTGCATAACTTTTGATTGTACGTTTATTAGCTTTGCGTATGATTGCTTTACTTCATCAAATGTTGGCACCATGACGTAGACTGTTATGTGAGAGAGTCAGTCCATCACGTGTGCCGTGTACAACTCATACTTACCTGGCAGGGGAGATACCATGATCATGAAGGTGGTTCACCCAGGGCGAGGCTCAGCCATTGCACTCCGGCTGTGCTGACCCGTGCGAATTCCCCAAATGTGGGAATCTCGACTGCATAATTTCTGGTAGTGGGGGACTGCGTTCGCGCTCTCCCCTGATCAAGTTGTGAATATAAATGTCTTTAGTTTAACCACTATATGACATGTTTGTCGTCATGCACTTTGAATGCACAAATGTGACCTTAGGTATGTGATGTATGGGACATAGACACACACACACCACTAGTTGGCGCTGTGCCGCCGTTGTTGCATATCTTTTGATTGTACGTTTATTAGCTTTGCGTATGATTGCTTTACTTCATCAAATGTTGGCACCATGACGTAGACTGTTATGTGAGAGAGTCACTCCATCACGTGTGCCGTGTACAACTCATACTTACCTGGCAGGGGAGATACCATGATCATGAAGGTGGTTCACCCAGGGCGAGGCTCAGCCATTGCACTCCGGCTGTGCTGACCCGTGCGAATTCCCCAAATGTGGGAATCTCGACTGCATAATTTCTGGTAGTGGGGGACTGCGTTCGCGCTCTCCCCTGATCAAGTTGTGAATATAAATGTCTTTAGTTTAACCACTATATGACATGTTTGTCGTCATGCACTTTGAATGCACAAATGTGACCTTAGGTATGTGATGTATGGGACATAGACACACACACACCACTAGTTGGCGCTGTGCCGCCGTTGTTGCATATCTTTTGATTGTACGTTTATTAGCTTTGCGTATGATTGTTTTACTTCATCAAATGTTGGCACCATGACGTAGACTGTTATGTGAGAGAGTCAGTCCATCACGTGTGCCGTGTACAACTCATACTTACCTGGCAGGGGAGATACCATGATCATGAAGGTGGTTCACCCAGGGCGAGGCTCAGCCATTGCACTCCGGCTGTGCTGACCCGTGCGAATTCCCCAAATGTGGGAATCTCGACTGCATAATTTCTGGTAGTGGGGGACTGCGTTCGCGCTCTCCCCTGATCAAGTTGTGAATATAAATGTCTTTAGTTTAACCACTATATGACATGTTTGTCGTCATGCACTTTGAATGCACAAATGTGACCTTAGGTATGTGATGTATGGGACATAGACACACACACACCACTAGTTGGCTCTGTGCCGCCGTTGTTGCATAACTTTTGATTGTACGTTTATTAGCTTTGCGTATGATTGCTTTACTTCATCAAATGTTGGCACCATGACGTAGACTGTTATGTGAGAGAGTCAGTCCATCACGTGTGCCGTGTACAACTCATACTTACCTGGCAGGGGAGATACCATGATCATGAAGGTGGTTCACCCAGGGCGAGGCTCAGCCATTGCACTCCGGCTGTGCTGACCCGTGCGAATTCCCCAAATGTGGGAATCTCGACTGCATAATTTCTGGTAGTGGGGGACTGCGTTCGCGCTCTCCCCTGATCAAGTTGTGAATATAAATGTCTTTAGTTTAACCACTATATGACATGTTTGTTTTCGTCGCTCTCCAGCGTTAACAACCACTCCTAATTATATCAGCCTATGGATGTGAAATTGTGGCTCCTATGCTGTACTTGTTTGCGTGTGATATGTGGTTGGTGTAATTCCTCAACCGTCCTGCAAGAGATACAAGATCAAATCTATTTGTATCAGCCAATTGCAACAGGTACATTGGAATGCTTACTCCCCATTCCCTCCAGCAGTATACATCTCCAAAACAATATAATAAAAATGATATATAAAATAAAATAACAAAAGTCACTGATCAATTCTATGTATATTAGAATAATTTAAAGTGCCAGTCGTGCAGCAGCACTTTGAATGCACAAATGTGACCTTAGGTATGTGATGTATGGGACATACACACACACACACCACTAGTTGGCGCTGTGCCGCCGTTGTTGCATATCTTTTGATTGTACGTTTATTAGCTTTGCGTATGATTGCTTTACTTCATCAAATGTTGGCACCATGACGTAGACTGTTATGTGAGAGAGTCACTCCATCACGTGTGCCGTGTACAACTCATACTTACCTGGCAGGGGAGATACCATGATCATGAAGGTGGTTCACCCAGGGCGAGGCTCAGCCATTGCACTCCGGCTGTGCTGACCCGTGCGAATTCCCCAAATGTGGGAATCTCGACTGCATAATTTCTGGTAGTGGGGGACTGCGTTCGCGCTCTCCCCTGATCAAGTTGTGAATATAAATGTCTTTAGTTTAACCACTATATGACATGTTTGTCGTCATGCACTTTGAATGCACAAATGTGACCTTAGGTATGTGATGTATGGGACATAGACACACACACACCACTAGTTGGCTCTGTGCCGCCGTTGTTGCATAACTTTTGATTGTACGTTTATTAGCTTTGCGTATGATTGCTTTACTTCATCAAATGTTGGCACCATGACGTAGACTGTTATGTGAGAGAGTCAGTCCATCACGTGTGCCGTGTACAACTCATACTTACCTGGCAGGGGAGATACCATGATCATGAAGGTGGTTCACCCAGGGCGAGGCTCAGCCATTGCACTCCGGCTGTGCTGACCCGTGCGAATTCCCCAAATGTGGGAATCTCGACTGCATAATTTCTGGTAGTGGGGGACTGCGTTCGCGCTCTCCCCTGATCAAGTTGTGAATATAAATGTCTTTAGTTTAACCACTATATGACATGTTTGTTTTCGTCGCTCTCCAGCGTTAACAACCACTTCTAATTATATCAGCCTATGGATGTGAAATTGTGGCTCCTATGCTGTACTTGTTTGCGTGTGATATGTGGTTGGTGTAATTCCTCAACCGTCCTGCAAGAGATACAAGATCAAATCTATTTGTATCAGCCAATTGCAACAGGTACATTGGAATGCTGACTCCCCATTCCCTCCAGCAGTATACATCTCCAAAACAATATAATAAAAATGATATATAAAATAAAATAACAAAAGTCACTGATCAATTCTATGTATATTAGAATAATTTAAAGTGCCAGTCGTGCAGCAGCACTTTGAATGCACAAATGTGACCTTAGGTATGTGATGTATGGGACATAGACACACACACACCACTAGTTGGCGCTGTGCCGCCGTTGTTGCATATCTTTTGATTGTACGTTTATTAGCTTTGCGTATGATTGCTTTACTTCATCAAATGTTGGCACCATGACGTAGACTGTTATGTGAGAGAGTCACTCCATCACGTGTGCCGTGTACAACTCATACTTACCTGGCAGGGGAGATACCATGATCATGAAGGTGGTTCACCCAGGGCGAGGCTCAGCCATTGCACTCCGGCTGTGCTGACCCGTGCGAATTCCCCAAATGTGGGAATCTCGACTGCATAATTTCTGGTAGTGGGGGACTGCGTTCGCGCTCTCCCCTGATCAAGTTGTGAATATAAATGTCTTTAGTTTAACCACTATATGACATGTTTGTCGTCATGCACTTTGAATGCACAAATGTGACCTTAGGTATGTGATGTATGGGACATAGACACACACACACCACTAGTTGGCGCTGTGCCGCCGTTGTTGCATAACTTTTGATTGTACGTTTATTAGCTTTGCGTATGATTGCTTTACTTCATCAAATGTTGGCACCATGACGTAGACTGTTATGTGAGAGAGTCAGTCCATCACGTGTGCCGTGTACAACTCATACTTACCTGGCAGGGGAGATACCATGATCATGAAGGTGGTTCACCCAGGGCGAGGCTCAGCCATTGCACTCCGGCTGTGCTGACCCGTGCGAATTCCCCAAATGTGGGAATCTCGACTGCATAATTTCTGGTAGTGGGGGACTGCGTTCGCGCTCTCCCCTGATCAAGTTGTGAATATAAATGTCTTTAGTTTAACCACTATATGACATGTTTGTTTTCGTCGCTCTCCAGCGTTAACAACCACTTCTAATTATATCAGCCTATGGATGTGAAATTGTGGCTCCTATGCTGTACTTGTTTGCGTGTGATATGTGGTTGGTGTAATTCCTCAACCGTCCTGCAAGAGATACAAGATCAAATCTATTTGTATCAGCCAATTGCAACAGGTACATTGGAATGCTGACTCCCCATTCCCTCCAGCAGTATACATCTCCAAAACAATATAATAAAAATGATATATAAAATAAAAATAACAAAAGTCACTGATCAATTCTATGTATATTAGAATAATTTAAAGTGCCAGTCGTGCAGCAGCACTTTGAATGCACAAATGTGACCTTAGGTATGTGATGTATGGGACATACACACACACACACCACTAGTTGGCGCTGTGCCGCCGTTGTTGCATATCTTTTGATTGTACGTTTATTAGCTTTGCGTATGATTGCTTTACTTCATCAAATGTTGGCACCATGACGTAGACTGTTATGTGAGAGAGTCACTCCATCACGTGTGCCGTGTACAACTCATACTTACCTGGCAGGGGAGATACCATGATCATGAAGGTGGTTCACCCAGGGCGAGGCTCAGCCATTGCACTCCGGCTGTGCTGACCCGTGCGAATTCCCCAAATGTGGGAATCTCGACTGCATAATTTCTGGTAGTGGGGGACTGCGTTCGCGCTCTCCCCTGATCAAGTTGTGAATATAAATGTCTTTAGTTTAACCACTATATGACATGTTTGTCGTCATGCACTTTGAATGCACAAATGTGACCTTAGGTATGTGATGTATGGGACATAGACACACACACACCACTAGTTGGCTCTGTGCCGCCGTTGTTGCATAACTTTTGATTGTACGTTTATTAGCTTTGCGTATGATTGCTTTACTTCATCAAATGTTGGCACCATGACGTAGACTGTTATGTGAGAGAGTCAGTCCATCACGTGTGCCGTGTACAACTCATACTTACCTGGCAGGGGAGATACCATGATCATGAAGGTGGTTCACCCAGGGCGAGGCTCAGCCATTGCACTCCGGCTGTGCTGACCCGTGCGAATTCCCCAAATGTGGGAATCTCGACTGCATAATTTCTGGTAGTGGGGGACTGCGTTCGCGCTCTCCCCTGATCAAGTTGTGAATATAAATGTCTTTAGTTTAACCACTATATGACATGTTTGTCGTCATGCACTTTGAATGCACAAATGTGACCTTAGGTATGTGATGTATGGGACATAGACACACACACACCACTAGTTGGCGCTGTGCCGCCGTTGTTGCATATCTTTTGATTGTACGTTTATTAGCTTTGCGTATGATTGTTTTACTTCATCAAATGTTGGCACCATGACGTAGACTGTTATGTGAGAGAGTCAGTCCATCACGTGTGCCGTGTACAACTCATACTTACCTGGCAGGGGAGATACCATGATCATGAAGGTGGTTCACCCAGGGCGAGGCTCAGCCATTGCACTCCGGCTGTGCTGACCCGTGCGAATTCCCCAAATGTGGGAATCTCGACTGCATAATTTCTGGTAGTGGGGGACTGCGTTCGCGCTCTCCCCTGATCAAGTTGTGAATATAAATGTCTTTAGTTTAACCACTATATGACATGTTTGTTTTCGTCGCTCTCCAGCGTTAACAACCACTCCTAATTATATCAGCCTATGGATGTGAAATTGTGGCTCCTATGCTGTACTTGTTTGCGTGTGATATGTGGTTGGTGTAATTCCTCAACCGTCCTGCAAGAGATACAAGATCAAATCTATTTGTATCAGCCAATTGCAACAGGTACATTGGAATGCTTACTCCCCATTCCCTCCAGCAGTATACATCTCCAAAACAATATAATAAAAATGATATATAAAATAAAATAACAAAAGTCACTGATCAATTCTATGTATATTAGAATAATTTAAAGTGCCAGTCGTGCAGCAGCACTTTGAATGCACAAATGTGACCTTAGGTATGTGATGTATGGGACATACACACACACACACCACTAGTTGGCGCTGTGCCGCCGTTGTTGCATATCTTTTGATTGTACGTTTATTAGCTTTGCGTATGATTGCTTTACTTCATCAAATGTTGGCACCATGACGTAGACTGTTATGTGAGAGAGTCACTCCATCACGTGTGCCGTGTACAACTCATACTTACCTGGCAGGGGAGATACCATGATCATGAAGGTGGTTCACCCAGGGCGAGGCTCAGCCATTGCACTCCGGCTGTGCTGACCCGTGCGAATTCCCCAAATGTGGGAATCTCGACTGCATAATTTCTGGTAGTGGGGGACTGCGTTCGCGCTCTCCCCTGATCAAGTTGTGAATATAAATGTCTTTAGTTTAACCACTATATGACATGTTTGTCGTCATGCACTTTGAATGCACAAATGTGACCTTAGGTATGTGATGTATGGGACATAGACACACACACACCACTAGTTGGCTCTGTGCCGCCGTTGTTGCATAACTTTTGATTGTACGTTTATTAGCTTTGCGTATGATTGCTTTACTTCATCAAATGTTGGCACCATGACGTAGACTGTTATGTGAGAGAGTCAGTCCATCACGTGTGCCGTGTACAACTCATACTTACCTGGCAGGGGAGATACCATGATCATGAAGGTGGTTCACCCAGGGCGAGGCTCAGCCATTGCACTCCGGCTGTGCTGACCCGTGCGAATTCCCCAAATGTGGGAATCTCGACTGCATAATTTCTGGTAGTGGGGGACTGCGTTCGCGCTCTCCCCTGATCAAGTTGTGAATATAAATGTCTTTAGTTTAACCACTATATGACATGTTTGTCGTCATGCACTTTGAATGCACAAATGTGACCTTAGGTATGTGATGTATGGGACATAGACACACACACACCACTAGTTGGCTCTGTGCCGCCGTTGTTGCATAACTTTTGATTGTACGTTTATTAGCTTTGCGTATGATTGCTTTACTTCATCAAATGTTGGCACCATGACGTAGACTGTTATGTGAGAGAGTCAGTCCATCACGTGTGCCGTGTACAACTCATACTTACCTGGCAGGGGAGATACCATGATCATGAAGGTGGTTCACCCAGGGCGAGGCTCAGCCATTGCACTCCGGCTGTGCTGACCCGTGCGAATTCCCCAAATGTGGGAATCTCGACTGCATAATTTCTGGTAGTGGGGGACTGCGTTCGCGCTCTCCCCTGATCAAGTTGTGAATATAAATGTCTTTAGTTTAACCACTATATGACATGTTTGTTTTCGTCGCTCTCCAGCGTTAACAACCACTCCTAATTATATCAGCCTATGGATGTGAAATTGTGGCTCCTATGCTGTACTTGTTTGCGTGTGATATGTGGTTGGTGTAATTCCTCAACCGTCCTGCAAGAGATACAAGATCAAATCTATTTGTATCAGCCAATTGCAACAGGTACATTGGAATGCTTACTCCCCATTCCCTCCAGCAGTATACATCTCCAAAACAATATAATAAAAATGATATATAAAATAAAAATAACAAAAGTCACTGATCAATTCTATGTATATTAGAATAATTTAAAGTGCCAGTCGTGCAGCAGCACTTTGAATGCACAAATGTGACCTTAGGTATGTGATGTATGGGACATACACACACACACACCACTAGTTGGCGCTGTGCCGCCGTTGTTGCATATCTTTTGATTGTACGTTTATTAGCTTTGCGTATGATTGCTTTACTTCATCAAATGTTGGCACCATGACGTAGACTGTTATGTGAGAGAGTCACTCCATCACGTGTGCCGTGTACAACTCATACTTACCTGGCAGGGGAGATACCATGATCATGAAGGTGGTTCACCCAGGGCGAGGCTCAGCCATTGCACTCCGGCTGTGCTGACCCGTGCGAATTCCCCAAATGTGGGAATCTCGACTGCATAATTTCTGGTAGTGGGGGACTGCGTTCGCGCTCTCCCCTGATCAAGTTGTGAATATAAATGTCTTTAGTTTAACCACTATATGACATGTTTGTCGTCATGCACTTTGAATGCACAAATGTGACCTTAGGTATGTGATGTATGGGACATAGACACACACACACCACTAGTTGGCGCTGTGCCGCCGTTGTTGCATATCTTTTGATTGTACGTTTATTAGCTTTGCGTATGATTGCTTTACTTCATCAAATGTTGGCACCATGACGTAGACTGTTATGTGAGAGAGTCAGTCCATCACGTGTGCCGTGTACAACTCATACTTACCTGGCAGGGGAGATACCATGATCATGAAGGTGGTTCACCCAGGGCGAGGCTCAGCCATTGCACTCCGGCTGTGCTGACCCGTGCGAATTCCCCAAATGTGGGAATCTCGACTGCATAATTTCTGGTAGTGGGGGACTGCGTTCGCGCTCTCCCCTGATCAAGTTGTGAATATAAATGTCTTTAGTTTAACCACTATATGACATGTTTGTCGTCATGCACTTTGAATGCACAAATGTGACCTTAGGTATGTGATGTATGGGACATAGACACACACACACCACTAGTTGGCGCTGTGCCGCCGTTGTTGCATATCTTTTGATTGTACGTTTATTAGCTTTGCGTATGATTGTTTTACTTCATCAAATGTTGGCACCATGACGTAGACTGTTATGTGAGAGAGTCAGTCCATCACGTGTGCCGTGTACAACTCATACTTACCTGGCAGGGGAGATACCATGATCATGAAGGTGGTTCACCCAGGGCGAGGCTCAGCCATTGCACTCCGGCTGTGCTGACCCGTGCGAATTCCCCAAATGTGGGAATCTCGACTGCATAATTTCTGGTAGTGGGGGACTGCGTTCGCGCTCTCCCCTGATCAAGTTGTGAATATAAATGTCTTTAGTTTAACCACTATATGACATGTTTGTCGTCATGCACTTTGAATGCACAAATGTGACCTTAGGTATGTGATGTATGGGACATAGACACACACACACCACTAGTTGGCTCTGTGCCGCCGTTGTTGCATAACTTTTGATTGTACGTTTATTAGCTTTGCGTATGATTGCTTTACTTCATCAAATGTTGGCACCATGACGTAGACTGTTATGTGAGAGAGTCACTCCATCACGTGTGCCGTGTACAACTCATACTTACCTGGCAGGGGAGATACCATGATCATGAAGGTGGTTCACCCAGGGCGAGGCTCAGCCATTGCACTCCGGCTGTGCTGACCCGTGCGAATTCCCCAAATGTGGGAATCTCGACTGCATAATTTCTGGTAGTGGGGGACTGCGTTCGCGCTCTCCCCTGATCAAGTTGTGAATATAAATGTCTTTAGTTTAACCACTATATGACATGTTTGTCGTCATGCACTTTGAATGCACAAATGTGACCTTAGGTATGTGATGTATGGGACATAGACACACACACACCACTAGTTGGCTCTGTGCCGCCGTTGTTGCATAACTTTTGATTGTACGTTTATTAGCTTTGCGTATGATTGCTTTACTTCATCAAATGTTGGCACCATGACGTAGACTGTTATGTGAGAGAGTCAGTCCATCACGTGTGCCGTGTACAACTCATACTTACCTGGCAGGGGAGATACCATGATCATGAAGGTGGTTCACCCAGGGCGAGGCTCAGCCATTGCACTCCGGCTGTGCTGACCCGTGCGAATTCCCCAAATGTGGGAATCTCGACTGCATAATTTCTGGTAGTGGGGGACTGCGTTCGCGCTCTCCCCTGATCAAGTTGTGAATATAAATGTCTTTAGTTTAACCACTATATGACATGTTTGTCGTCATGCACTTTGAATGCACAAATGTGACCTTAGGTATGTGATGTATGGGACATAGACACACACACACCACTAGTTGGCTCTGTGCCGCCGTTGTTGCATAACTTTTGATTGTACGTTTATTAGCTTTGCGTATGATTGCTTTACTTCATCAAATGTTGGCACCATGACGTAGACTGTTATGTGAGAGAGTCACTCCATCACGTGTGCCGTGTACAACTCATACTTACCTGGCAGGGGAGATACCATGATCATGAAGGTGGTTCACCCAGGGCGAGGCTCAGCCATTGCACTCCGGCTGTGCTGACCCGTGCGAATTCCCCAAATGTGGGAATCTCGACTGCATAATTTCTGGTAGTGGGGGACTGCGTTCGCGCTCTCCCCTGATCAAGTTGTGAATATAAATGTCTTTAGTTTAACCACTATATGACATGTTTGTCGTCATGCACTTTGAATGCACAAATGTGACCTTAGGTATGTGATGTATGGGACATAGACACACACACACCACTAGTTGGCTCTGTGCCGCCGTTGTTGCATAACTTTTGATTGTACGTTTATTAGC
>CM051021.1:9605157-9636354 GCA_027704905.1 Muraenolepis orangiensis | reverse complement strand
TTTGTCGTCATGCACTTTGAATGCACAAATGTGACCTTAGGTATGTGATGTATGGGACATACACACACACACCACTAGTTGGCGCTGTGCCGCCGTTGTTGCATATCTTTTGATTGTACGTTTATTAGCTTTGCGTATGATTGTTTTACTTCATCAAATGTTGGCACCATGACGTAGACTGTTATGTGAGAGAGTCAGTCCATCACGTGTGCCGTGTACAACTCATACTTACCTGGCAGGGGAGATACCATGATCATGAAGGTGGTTCACCCAGGGCGAGGCTCAGCCATTGCACTCCGGCTGTGCTGACCTGTGCGAATTCCCCAAATGTGGGAATCTCGACTGCATAATTTCTGGTAGTGGGGGACTGCGTTCGCGCTCTCCCCTGATCAAGTTGTGAATATAAATGTCTTTAGTTTAACCACTATATGACATGTTTGTTTTCGTCGCTCTCCAGCGTTAACAACCACTCCTAATTATATCAGCCTATGGATGTGAAATTGTGGCTCCTATGCTGTACTTGTTTGCGTGTGATATGTGGTTGGTGTAATTCCTCAACCGTCCTGCAAGAGATACAAGATCAAATCTATTTGTATCAGCCAATTGCAACAGGTACATTGGAATGCTTACTCCCCATTCCCTCCAGCAGTATACATCTCCAAAACAATATAATAAAAATGATAAATAAAATAAAAATAACAAAAGTCACTGATCAATTCTATGTATATTAGAATAATTTAAAGTGCCAGTCGTGCAGCAGCACTTTGAATGCACAAATGTGACCTTAGGTATGTGATGTATGGGACATAGACACACACACACCACTAGTTGGCTCTGTGCCGCCGTTGTTGCATAACTTTTGATTGTACGTTTATTAGCTTTGCGTATGATTGTTTTACTTCATCAAATGTTGGCACCATGACGTAGACTGTTATGTGAGAGAGTCACTCCATCACGTGTGCAGTGTACAACTCATACTTACCTGGCAGGGGAGATACCATGATCATGAAGGTGGTTCACCCAGGGCGAGGCTCAGCCATTGCACTCCGGCTGTGCTGACCCGTGCGAATTCCCCAAATGTGGGAATCTCGACTGCATAATTTCTGGTAGTGGGGGACTGCGTTCGCGCTCTCCCCTGATCAAGTTGTGAATATAAATGTCTTTAGTTTAACCACTATATGACATGTTTGTTTTCGTCGCTCTCCAGCGTTAACAACCTCTCCTAATTATATCATCCTATGGATGTGAAATTGTGGCTCCTATGCTGTACTTGTTTGCGTGTGATATGTGGTTGGTGTAATTCCTCAACCGTCCTGCAAGAGATACAAGATCAAATCTATTTGTATCAGCCAATTGCAACAGGTACATTGGAATGCTTACTCCCCATTCCCTCCAGCAGTATACATCTCCAAAACAATATAATAAAAATGATATATAAAATAAAAATAACAAAAGTCACTGATCAATTATATGTATATTAGAATAATTTAAAGTGCCAGTCGTGCAGCAGCACTTTGAATGCACAAATGTGACCTTAGGTATGTGATGTATGGGACATAGACACACACACACCACTAGTTGGCGCTGTGCCGCCGTTGTTGCATATCTTTTGATTGTACGTTTATTAGCTTTGCGTATGATTGTTTTACTTCATCAAATGTTGGCACCATGACGTAGACTGTTATGTGAGAGAGTCAGTCCATCACGTGTGCCGTGTACAACTCATACTTACCTGGCAGGGGAGATACCATGATCATGAAGGTGGTTCACCCAGGGCGAGGCTCAGCCATTGCACTCCGGCTGTGCTGACCCGTGCGAATTCCCCAAATGTGGGAATCTCGACTGCATAATTTCTGGTAGTGGGGGACTGCGTTCGCGCTCTCCCCTGATCAAGTTGTGAATATAAATGTCTTTAGTTTAACCACTATATGACATGTTTGTCGTCATGCACTTTGAATGCACAAATGTGACCTTAGGTATGTGATGTATGGGACATAGACACACACACACCACTAGTTGGCTCTGTGCCGCCGTTGTTGCATAACTTTTGATTGTACGTTTATTAGCTTTGCGTATGATTGTTTTACTTCATCAAATGTTGGCACCATGACGTAGACTGTTATGTGAGAGAGTCACTCCATCACGTGTGCCGTGTACAACTCATACTTACCTGGCAGGGGAGATACCATGATCATGAAGGTGGTTCACCCAGGGCGAGGCTCAGCCATTGCACTCCGGCTGTGCTGACCCGTGCGAATTCCCCAAATGTGGGAATCTCGACTGCATAATTTCTGGTAGTGGGGGACTGCGTTCGCGCTCTCCCCTGATCAAGTTGTGAATATAAATGTCTTTAGTTTAACCACTATATGACATGTTTGTTTTCGTCGCTCTCCAGCGTTAACAACCACTCCTAATTATATCATCCTATGGATGTGAAATTGTGGCTCCTATGCTGTACTTGTATGCGTGTGATATGTGGCTGGTGTAATTCCTCAACCGTCCTGCAAGAGATACAAGATCAAATCTATTTGTATCAGCCAATTGCAACAGGTACATTGGAACGCTTACTCCCCATTCCCTCCAGCAGTATACATCTCCAAAACAATATAATAAAAATGATATATAAAATAAAAATAACAAAAGTCACTGATAAATTCTATGTATATTAGAATAATTTAAAGTGCCAGTCGTGCAGCA
This sequence comes from Muraenolepis orangiensis, assembly GCA_027704905.1. Lineage (NCBI taxonomy): Eukaryota > Metazoa > Chordata > Actinopteri > Gadiformes > Muraenolepididae > Muraenolepis > Muraenolepis orangiensis. The sequence continues at coordinate 9,633,657 of CM051021.1, read as the reverse complement.
GCACTTTGAATGCACAAATGTGACCTTAGTTTTTCTGGTAGTGGGGGACTGCGTTCGCGCTCTCCCCTGATCAAGTTGTGAATATAAATGTCTTTAGTTTAACCACTATATGACATGTTTGTCGTCATGCACTTTGAATGCACAAATGTGACCTTAGGTATGTGATGTTTGGGACATAGAAACACACACACCACTAGTTGGCGCTGTGCCGCCGTTGTTGCATATCTTTTGATTGTACGTTTATTAGCTTTGCGTATGATTGCTTTACTTCATCAAATGTTGGCACCAAATGCACAAAAAACAGCTTCTTGTCTTGAAGTCTGATGTTCCCAGGACACGGTTTTTACTTAATGTATTGGCTGGTTACTTGCGACTATAAAGCCAATACTTGGCGCACCATTAGAACAAAGATCTTACGCATCATGTATGCTGGCAAAGAAGTTTCACTGTCCACAAGGATTCTCAACCCTGGTGCTGCCACCTACAGACCAAAGGAAAGGACAAAAGTTTGGATTAATGATTGCTCAACAGCACCCCCACTGGTTGTTCGTCCAAAGGACAGGACACAGATAGGAACTTCACAATCAGAAAGGGCCAATACCAAGACTCAATCATTTCCAATCTATGACAATCCTTTCATGGTTCAGAAACAGCCAAAAGCAAATCCTGTGAGACATGACACTCAGATGATGCCCATGGTTCACATCCAAGCACAAGGGAATTCTGTGCGGCATGGTCAATCTCAAACTCAAGTATTGAGGGATGTGGGTCAAAATGATATTGTTGGTATTATGCAAAGGCAAAATGACATTACAACTTTATTGGTTCAACAAAATCTTGCCTCTGCTCTTCCAGCAAGACAAATTCCTGTGTTTGATGGAGACCCCCTCCAATACCATGCTTTTATGCGAGCATTTCAGAATGGAGTCGAAGAAAAGTCCAACAACTACAGTGACTGTTTGCACTTTTTGGAACAGTACACTAAGGGTCCGCCAAAGGAGATAGTGCACAGCTGCCAGCATCTGCCTCCTGAGCAAGGATACCAAAGGGCTAAAGATCTTCTCATTGAGCACTTTGGTAATGAGTATAACATCAGCGCTGCTTACATGGATAAAGCTTTTAGCTGGACACCAATCAAAAGAGAAGATGTCAAGGCACTACAGGCGTTTGCTTTGTTCCTCCGTGGATGTTGCAATGCAACAGAGCAGATCCAGCATATGAGGGACTTGGATATACCGTCCAACATGAGGAACATAGTGTTGAAGTTGCCCTATGGGCTCCGGGAAAAGTGGAGAAGCACTGCATGTGACCTGCTGGAGCGCCATGGTCAGAGGGCCATGTTCAGTGATTTAGTTGGATTCATTGAAAAACAAGTCAGAACAGCCACGGATCCACTGTTTGGCAACATTCAGGACACCCAAACCTCTTCAAGTAAAGGCTCAATTCCAAGTCAGATAAAGGATCTGAAAGAGCGCAAAGGAAGCAGTTTTGCCACAAATGTGACTGCAGTAGGAGGAAAAGGGCGACCTGAATGGATGGAAAATAAATCACATTCCTCCACTCTTCCTCTCCAAGGCTGTATGTTTTGTAAAAAGAGTGGTCACTCTCTGGAGAAGTGCACACAATTCAAAGGAAAGTTGCACCGGGAAAAGATTGACTTCATTAAGGAAAAAAGGATCTGTTTCGGCTGCTTAAAGGTGGGCCATGTTAGCAAAGCCTGCGAAGATCGATTGACTTGTGATGTGTGCAGCCTAAAGCATCCTAGTATTCTCCACATTAAACATCAGGTTAAAGAACCAGCAGTCACGGCACCAGCAGTCACCACTGAAAATGCTGCGCCAAAAACGTGTGGCCATATTGGGGCCGGTTTTGAGGATGATTGCATCTTTTCAATTGTACCAGTCCAAGTTAAAGCAAAAAAGGGTGATGTCATACTACAAACCTATGCTTTTTTGGATCCTGGTAGCTCTGGTACATTCTGTACAGAAAGCCTGGTTCAACGATTGAACGTGAAGAAACGGAGTACCAACTTTATGTTGCGGACGTTGGGACAGGAAAAAACGATTGCCAGTCATATTGTTTCTGGACTAGAGGTGTCAGGATTGGACAACGATGATTTCATTGACTTACCTGATGTTGTTACCCAAAGATGCATGCCTGTTTCCCAGCACAACATCCCCAGGCAAGATGATGTGGATCAATGGCCATATCTCAATTGTGTCAAGCTCCATCAAATTGACTCTGACATTGACCTTCTCATTGGAACTAATGCATCAAAGGTAATAGAACCATGGGAACTCATTAACAGTCAAGAAGATGGGCCCTATGCTGTAAGGACTAAAGTGGGATGGGTGCTTAATGGCCCACTTCGAGCTGGCAACGACAGCAGGAGCAAGAGTGGCAACTCCATAACTGCCAATCGAATATCTCTAGTTCAACTAGAAGAGATGATGGTTCAGCAGTACAATCATGACTTCAATGAGAAGACTTCAGAGGAACAAGCTGAAATGTCAAGAGAAGACCTCAAGTTCATGAACATTATGCACAGCTCCTCAGTGTTGAAAGATGGTCATTACTCCTTGGACCTACCTTTCAGGAGTGAAAATTCCATCTTGCCAAACAATCGTTGCATTGCAGAACAGCGCCTCATGAGCCTGAAGAGGAAGTTTGGAAAGAATCAAGTCTTTCGAGAGGAGTATGTAGCTTTTCTCAGTGATGTAATTGATCAAGGCTATGCTGAGGTTGTGCCAGAGGATCAGTTGAACCAAGAGGATGGAAAACAGTGGTATATTCCACATCATGGAGTTTATCATCCTAGAAAAGGAAAGTTAAGAGTTGTGTTCGACTGCGGAGCAGTGTACAAGGGGACGTCAATCAACTGTAAACTTCTGCAGGGACCAGATCTTACAAACTCCCTGGTTGGAGTTCTTCTCCGATTCCGACAGGAACCTGTTGCACTGATGGCTGACATTCAGGCCATGTTCCATCAGGTCAAAGTGTCAGAAAAGGACATCAATTTCCTTCGGTTTCTGTGGTGGCCTCACGGAAATACAGAACACACTCCAGTTGAATATCGGATGACTGTACATCTGTTTGGAGCTGTGTCATCGCCAAGCTGTGCGAATTATGCACTGAGGAAAACCGCAGATGATAATGCAGGTCAGTTTCCATCAGAAGTGGTCGCTACAGTCAAGAACAATTTCTATGTCGATGACTGTCTGAAGTCCTTGCCTTCTGAGGAGGAAGCAATACAGATGGTGAAGAACCTCACTACGCTCTGCAGGAAAGGGGGATTCAATCTCTCCAAGTGGATAAGCAACAGTCGATCAGTGCTGACATCAATTCCACAAGAGCACAGAACAAAGGAAACGAAAGAGCTGGATTTGGATTGGGAGAGTCTGCCATTGGAGAGGGCTCTAGGACTGCAATGGTGTGTTGAAAATGACCAGTTCAAGTTCAAGACCACCATCAAAGAACAACCACAGACAAGGAGAGGCATCTTATCAGTGGTCAGTTCGCTCTATGACCCGTTGGGATTTCTTGCATCCTTCACTCTGTCAGCCAAATTGATTTTGCAGGAGTTGTGCAAAAGACGCTATGCATGGGATGAGGACATTCCTCCATACTTCTCACAGCAGTGGTCAGAGTGGCTAAAGGACCTGGAGAAGATAGCAGAGTTCAAAGTGCATCGTTGTTTCAAGCCCACAGACTTCGGCAAGCCCATCAAAGCACAACTTCACCATTTCTCTGATGCCAGTCAAGATGGCTATGGCACCGTGTCTTATCTGAGGCTTGAGAATGATGACGGAAGACTTCATGTTGCATTCCTCTTGGCCAAAGCCAGAGTTGCGCCACTGAAACAAAGCACAATTCCTCGGATGGAACTCACAGCTGCTGTTCTGGCGGTGAGGGTTGATGGGATGCTGCAAAAGGAGTTGCAACTTGAGTTGGAAAAGTCCACATTCTGGACGGATAGTACAACAGTGCTTAAGTACATCAGCAATGAAACCAAGCGGTTCCACACCTTTGTTGCAAATAGAACAGCAGCCATAAGAGAAGCTACCAGTGTGGAACAGTGGAGGTACATCGGTACCAAGGAGAATCCAGCGGATGATGTGTCGAGAGGGATGAAAGCCACTGACTTCCTGGCAAGCAAAAGGTGGAGTAAAGGACCAGAATTTCTGTCCAAGCCAGAAGAGGAGTGGCCCAAGTCTGACTTGAAGATTCATGGGATCGCTGAGGATGATCCGGAGGTCAAAAGAGACTTGACAGTCAATCTTATTGTCACGGCTGGAGAGAGCCACACCAACCAACTGATGAGCTACTTTTCAACCTGGCAGAAACTGAAAACTGCCGTAGCCTGGTTTCTGAGAATCAAGCAATGTCTCAAGCTGCTGCGACAGAACAGAAAGGAAATCCAAGCTGCTGTCTGTGAAGATGAAAAAGACCTTGAGAAACAAAAGTCTGAAGTAGCAAAGAGAATGGAAAACTTCAAAGCCACACTCAGTGGACAAAGTCTACATCTTGAAGACCACGCCAAGGCAGAAAAAGCAATTATATGCTTTGTGCAAGGTCAGAGATTCAAAGATGAAGTTGCCTTATTGGAGACTGGTGTCAATGTCAAGAAAGACAGTCAGCTGTACAAGCTGGATCCAGTATTGGAGGGAGGCATCCTGAGAGTTGGTGGCCGGTTGAGTCGATCATCAATGCCAGAGGAAACTAAACACCCTGTTATCCTGGCCAAGGATCTCCATGTTTCGACACTCATTCTTCGCCACATCCATCAGCAGTTGGCGCATGGAGGGAGGAATCATGTGTTAAGCCACCTCAGGAAGAAATACTGGATCACCAACGCCAATTCTGCAATAAGGAAGGTCATTTCAGAATGTGTCACATGCAAACGTCACAGAGGGAAGATCAGTGACCAGAAAATGGCGGATTTGCCAAAGGAAAGAGTCTTGCCTGACCAAGCTCCGTTCACCAGTGTGGGGGTGGACTACTTCGGTCCCATCGATGTTAAGAGGGGAAGAAGTCTTCTCAAGAGGTACGGAGTGATCTTCACGTGTTTGACCAGCAGGGCTGTACATCTTGAAGTGGCGTACAGTCTGGACACAGATTCCTGTATAAATGCTATAAGAAGATTTATCTGCAGAAGACGACAAGTGTCAAGCATACGATCAGACAATGGCACAAATTTTGTTGGAGCCAACAGAGAATTGAGAGAGGCTTTGGCTGGCATCAACAACAACAAGATCCAAGGTGCTCTACTTCAAGAGGGAGTGACATGGAATTTCAATCCTCCTGCAGCCTCGCATCATGGCGGGGTGTGGGAACGCCTAATACGCATGGTGAGAAAAGTGCTCGAGTCTGTTCTGCATCAACAGACCCTTGATGATGAAGGATTTCAAACCATCCTCTGTGAGGCAGAAGCCATCTTGAATAGCAGACCCATCACCACTGTTTCAGATCAGCCGGATGATCTTGAGGCCCTCACTCCTAACCACATCCTTCTCTTGAAAGGGAAGCCAGTGTTGCCTCCTGGACTGTTCGACAAGAAAGATCTATATGTCAGAAGGAGGTGGAAGCAGGTGCAGTATATGGCTGACCTGTTCTGGACTCGATGGATTTCTGAGTACCTGCCTTTGCTGCAAGAGAGGCAAAAATGGTCGAAGAGGAAAATAAATCTCGCTCCTGGAGACATCGTCATCATTGCAGATGCAACTGCCCCCAGAGGCTCGTGGATGCTGGGAAGGGTTTTGGAGGCTAAACCTGACGCCAGAGGCCTAGTACGCACTGTACGGCTCCAAACGAAGACCAGCGTGCTGGAAAGGCCTGTCACAAAGCTGTGTCTACTACTGGAGGCTGAAGACTAAGACTCAGACTTATGATCGTAACGACCGTGACTTTTCTAACCTTTTTTCTTTTCTACAGGGTCTACTACATTTACATTTACATTTACATTTAGGGCATTTGGCAGACGCTTTTATCCAAAGCGACTTACAAGGTGTACATTAGTTGAAGCAGACAATAGCATAACACTGGGGTACGCAAACATATAAATACAGCAGTTCACAAGTATTCATATTGACAAGATGAATAACACAATTTCGTACTGCTAGGTCACCTGCTTAAGTAGCTGTGATAAGAGCGTGTTAACAACATTAAGGACATACACTTGCTAACATATACAACATGCTAAGAGCTATAAATGTCTGTCTCTGAACAGGTGGGTCTTGAGTCTCTTGCGGAAGCTGGCGAGGGACTCTGCCGTCCTGACATGAGACGGGAGTTCATTCCACCACTGTGGGGCCAGAGCCGTGAAGAGCTGGGTTTTGGACGAGCGATGTTTGGTTGACCTTAGTGAAGGTCGAACAAGTCGCCTGGCAGAAGTTGAGCGGAGCGCTCTGGCTGGGATGTAGGGTTTGACCAACGCCTGGAGGTAGGCCGGGGCAGTTCCATTGACTGCCCTAAAGGTCAGCACCAGAATCTTGAATTTGATGCGAGCATTTACCGGAAGCCAGTGGAGTTCGCGGAAGAGAGGGGTCACGTGGGAGAATTTCGGTAGGTTGAATACCAGGCGTGCTGCTGCGTTCTGGATGCGTTGGAGGGGCTTGGTTGCAGAGGCGGGGAGTCCCGCCAGGAGAGAGTTGCAGTAGTCGAGGCGGGTGATGACGAGCGCTTGGACCAGGATCTGCGCCGCTTCACGTGTGAGGAAGGGCCGGATCCTGCGGATGTTGTAGAGGGCAATTCTGCAAGATCGGGCCACCGCGGTGACGTTGGCATTGCAGGACAGCTGGTCATCTACCACCACACCAAGGTCTCTTGTTGTGGTTGAGGGGGAGACTTGGGTGTTCTCGATGGTGACCAGTAGGTCCATCTGAGGGCAGTCTTTCCCCGGTATGAAGAGGAGCTCAGTCTTGTCAAGGTTGAGCTTCAGGTGGTTGGCGGCTGTCCATCTGCTGATGTCGGCCAGGCATTTCGAGATGCGTGTTGCTATTTGGGTTTCTGAGGGGGGAAAGGAGAGAAACAGTTGAGTGTCATCCGCATAGCAGTGATAGGAGAAGCCATGAGATGCGATCACAGAGCCTAGCGATTTAGTGTAAAGAGAAAACAGAAGGGGTCCCAATACTGAGCCTTGAGGAACTCCGGTGTCCAGGGTGCAGGGTTTGGACAGGGAACCGTTCCATGTGACCTGATAAGTCCGATCTGCAAGGTAGGAGGTGAACCAGGATAACGCAGTTCCAGCGATTCCAAGCTCGGCGAGAGTGGAGAGGAGGATCTGGTGGTTCACTGTGTCGAACGCCGCAGACAGGTCGAGAAGGATCAGTACCGATGAGAGGGACGAGCTTCTGGCATCACGAAGAGACTCTGTCACTGCGAGCAGTGCCGTCTCCGTGGAGTGCGCAGCCTTGAAGCCTGACTGGTGAGGGTCGAGGAGGTTGTTCTGGGAGAGATAGGAAGAAAGTTGTGAGGAGACAGCCCGTTCAAGGGTTTTGGACAGGAATGATAGGAGAGATACCGGTCTGTAGTTTTGGACATCAGTGATGTCTAGGGATGGTTTCTTGAGGAGCGTCTTGAAGGCTGCCGGAAACAGGCCTGCCTCAAGGGAGATGTTGATTTGGGATGTAAGGAAGGGAAGGATATCGCCCGAGATGTCCTGGAGAAGAGAGGAGGGGATTGGGTCGAGGGGGCAGGTGGTAGGGTGGTTAGATGTCACCAGTTTGTTAACTTCATCGGGGGAGAGGGGGTTGAAACAGGTAAGGTTAGTGGGGGTGGGAGAGGAGGGAGGGAGGAAAGCGGTGGGGGTGAAGGAGGAGGTAATGTCGTTCACCTTCTTCGTAAAGAAGGTGACAAAGTCATCAGCTGAGAGGGAGGAGGGAGGGGGAGGGGAGGGGGGGTTTGAGGAGGGAAGAGAACATGGAGAAAAGTTTCCTTGGGTTAGAGGCAGAAGAGTTTATTTTTGTACGGTAGAAGGCAGATTTAGCAGCCGATACCGTGGAGGTGAAGCCAGCGAGGAGACGGAGGTAGTGAGCGAGGTCATCAGAGGAGTCCGATTTCCTCCATTTTCTCTCGGCCGCCCGTAGCTCTGCTCTACAAGCCCGCAGAGGTTCGGACAGCCAAGGAGGTGGAGGAGAGGCTCGTGCTGGTCTGGAGGTGAGAGGACAGAGAGAGTCGAAGGAGGAGGAGAGAGAGGAAGTCAGAGTGGAGGAGGCTTCCTCCACCGACAAGAGAGAGAATTGTTGGGGGGATGGTAGTGAGGATAGGACAGATGCGGAGAAAGAAGAGGGAGAGAGAGTTTTCAGGTTACTACGGAAGGTAACAATGTGGGGAGTAGTGGGTAGGGAGGTGGGGGATTTGAGAGGGAGAGAGAAAGCAACAAAATGGTGATCAGAGACAGGGAGGGGTGTGACCGAGATCACCGAGGTGGTACAGGATCTTGTGAAGACAAGATCCAGTTGGTTCCCAGCTCTGTGGGTAGGGGGAGAAGGAGTGAGTGTTAGACCGAATATGGCAAAAAAGTTAATGAATTCAGGAGATTGTAACTTATCCGACTGGATGTTGAAGTCACCCAGAACCACGAGTGGGGTGCCGTCCTCAGGAAAGCAGCTGAGGAGGGCGTCCATCTCGTCAAAGAAGTCACCAAGAGGGCCCGGTGGTCGGTAGATTACGGCAATGTTGAGCCTAGTTGGGATTGTAACAGAGACAGCATGAAATTCGAGTGCCGATCTGGTCAGATGACCCAGAGGGAGTACCTGATATGACCAGTTTGGAGAGACTAGGAGTCCCGTTCCTCCACCACGCCCAGAGGGTCGGGGGGTGTGGGTGAAGGAGTAGGTCGCGGAGAGAGCAGCTGCGGTAGCCGTGTTCTCAGGGGTGATCCAGGTCTCGGTGAGAGCCAGGAAGTGGAGAGACTGGAGTGCGGCGTAGGCCAGAATGGTTTCTGTCTTCTTGACCGACGATTGGCAATTCCAGAGTCCCCCTTTCACCACAAGATCTGTGAAGGTAGAAATAGTAGGATAGAGGAGATTGGAAGGGTTGCGGCGTCGAGAGGGAGAGGCTCGATGCCATCTATTGCGGGAGGATGTCCAGACTACAATGGAATGACGACACATAGCAAGGGTAGGGGGACTAGATTTGGCTAAGTAGGACTAACTCCCTAGACAGACTCCGGTAGAACGACTCCTTGGTCTACTACCAAAGAAGAAGATCGGTAAATACATTACACACAGTGCGAATTGAAAATGTCTTTATTATTATTGGTTTTTTTTGGTTGTTAAATAGCTTCTTCAGAAATATTTGTGTAATTGTGTATAATGCCCAATTAGGGGCCGGAGTGTAGAAGCCATTTCACTGTTTAGTATAATTATTAGTTGTAGCTTATTATTGTATTTGATTATTGTATTTGCTTATAAGTATCAGCACATTTGGGGAGATTCCCCCAAAGTGGGAATCTCGACTGCATAATTTCTGGTAGTGGGGGACTGCTTTCGCGCTCTCCCCTGATCAAGTTGTGAATATAAATGTCTTTAGTTTAACCACTATATGACATGTTTGTCGTCATGCACTTTGAATGCACAAATGTGACCTTAGGTATGTGATGTATGGGACATAGACACACACACACCACTAGTTGGCGCTGTGCCGCCGTTGTTGCATATATTTTGATTGTACGTTTATTAGCTTTGCGTATGATTGTTTTACTTCATCAAATGTTGGCACCATGACGTAGACTGTTATGTGAGAGAGTCAGTCCATCACGTGTGCCGTGTACAACTCATACTTACCTGGCAGGGGAGATACCATGATCATGAAGGTGGTTCACCCAGGGCGAGGCTCAGCCATTGCACTCCGGCTGTGCTGACCCGTGCGAATTCCCCAAATGTGGGAATCTCGACTGCATAATTTCTGGTAGTGGGGGACTGCGTTCGCGCTCTCCCCTGATCAAGTTGTGAATATAAATGTCTTTAGTTTAACCACTATATGACATGTTTGTTTTCGTCGCTCTCCAGCGTTAACAACCACTCCTAATTATATCAGCCTATGGATGTGAAATTGTGGCTCCTATGCTGTACTTGTTTGCGTGTGATATGTGGTTGGTGTAATTCCTCAACCGTCCTGCAAGAGATACAAGATCAAATCTATTTGTATCAGCCAATTGCAACAGGTACATTGGAATGCTTACTCCCCATTCCCTCCAGCAGTATACATCTCCAAAACAATATACCGTATTGACCCGAATATAAGACGACCCCGATTATAAGACGACCCCTGTTTTTCAAGACTCATTTTTGGAGAAAAAAAAATTTGAAGACCAAATATTTTTTTTTTGAAAGAAAATAATTTTATTTGAAAATAATGATAACACACATTACACATTGTGTTCAAATTTGCCTAACTTGGCGAACAAAAACAAAACAGGCTAGATAGATAGCAATAAAACAGTAGTGCAATAAAACGGTAGCGCAATAAAACAGTAGAGCAATGAAACAGTACAACATTTCAGAACATCAGTCTATTGGTCACATCACGTCTTCTCATTCAGCTCGTCTTCTACATCGCTGGGTTGTTCGCTCTCACTCCCGCTATCGTCACTCACGTTGTCCGCTTCCCCGTCTCCTCCCACATCACGTCATCCTCGCTGCCATCCATGGCATTTGTACGCAGCATTTCTTAACCCATTAATGATGCTTTCTGGGGAAACGTCAGCCCATGCTTGCAATATCCATTCACAGAGCAAACGTACTGCAGGCTTTTGGATTTTTCCAGACGGTGTCAGTGCGTGATGACCAGCCAGGAGCCACTCTGTGTATCTCTTGCGCAGATTGCGCAGCTGGCTTGTCATTCCGCCCGGTATGATCACTAGGTCACCTAGTGATCATCACTCTTTCACTTTTTGACTGGCTCAGTCAAGTGTCCACGGAAAGCATCCAGAATCAAAATATTCCTCTTCTTTCTGAGTCCCCCACGCCGTCTGCCCCACACCACCTTGACCAACTTGCCAGTCCACCACAAGCTCCGTCTCCATCCAGCCCTTTGCCTGGGCGCGTACGATAACGCCAGCTGGCTGCCTCTTTAGGTACAGTCACTGCCTCTTTAGGTACAGTCTTGCGTTTTAAAACCACGTACGGGGGAAGTTTTGTCCCATCTGCGAGGCGCGTTAACATGACCGTTACTCGGCTCTTCTCGTTTCCAGTAGACTTCACAATCACTGATTTGTCGCCTTTCTTATGCACTGTGACAGATGTTGGCATGTCAAAATACACAGGCGTTTTTCTTTTTTCAAGTTGGTCGCTGTGTCTCTCCATTTCTATCTCTCCAGGTAACTGTTTTTATGTACTGAAATGTACTTTAATTACCGTATTGACCCGAATATAAGACGAGGTTTTTTTCCTAGAAAAAAATCTGAAAAAGAGGGGTCGTCTTATAATCGGGCTTTAGACTTTTCGATGTACCGTAATTGCACATGTAATTGCGCAACAACAGATCGCGCCAAACGCGTGTTCCGAGACACCGCGCGACACTTAAACTACCGTAACTCAAAGTGTTAAAGTAACAGTACATAAAAACAGTTACCTGGAGAGGTAGAAATGGAGAGACACAGCGACCAACTTGAAAAAAGTGGCTCAAAAGTAGGGCAAGTCAATAAACAGGAGAGACGAAGTTACGATGGCAATTTTAAAATAATGGTGACAAATGAAGCAGAGACATCAAACAACTGTCGAGCAGCAAATAAATATGGTGTAACTGAGTGCAACGTTAGAAGATGGCGAGCCCAACAAGACCGTCTTAGAAATGTTCACAGTCAGAGGAAAGCCTTCCGCGGTCCGCAAAGGGGCCGCTTCCCGGAGGTTGACAGGAGGGTGTTTGAGTATGTGAGCGAAAAACGCAATGAAGGTATGCCAATTACCAGAGCTGTAATACAGCTGAAAGCCTTGGAAATCGCCAAAGAGCTCAACATACCACCCACCGAGTTCAAAGCTAGCATGGGCTGGTGTAGAAGAATGATGTCGCGTAACGGGCTGTCATTGCGACGCAGGACAAGCCTTGCCCAGCGCCTGCCCTCAGACTTCAGAGAAAAGCTACTTTCTTATCAGCGATATATCATCAAGTTACGGAAGAAGCACTCATACCCCCTTGATCAGATGGGCAATGCTGATCAAACACCTGTGTATTTTGACATGCCAACATCCGTCACTGTCGGATCCGCCCACCGTTCGGCAAATCAGATCACCGCTCTATCCAGCTGCTCCCCGCCTATAGGCAGAGACTGAAGCAGCAACCGATCGCTGTGAGGGAGGTCCAATGCTGGTCGGACCAATCAGATTCTACGCTGCAGGATTGTTTTGATCACGCTGACTGGCACATGTTCCGCGTTGCCTCGGACAATAACATCAACGAGTACGCGTCGTCGGTCACCGGGTTCATCAAGAAGTGCATAGATGACGTTGTTCCGACCAAGTCGGTTCGGATATATCCCAACCAGAAACCGTGGATTAACGGCGATGTTCGCGCTGCCCTACGTGCGCGTAACGCCGCCTTTGGTTCCGGGAATACGGAGGAATATACGAGAGCCCGTTACGACCTCCGTAAGACCATCGTCACTGCCAAGCGGGAGTATAAGGACAGAGTGGAAGATAAATTCAAGAAACACGATGCGAGGGGTATGTGGCAGGGGCTGCAGAAGATAACGAACTTCAGAGGGAGAACCAGTTGTGTAGAGAACTCCTCTACCTCCCTCCCAGGAGAGCTAAATACATTTTTTGCTCGGTTCGACGTAAACGGCAGCCCGCCGAAGCCAGCACCGACTGGGGAGACCAGCCAGCTGCGCATCTCGGAGGCGGATGTGCGCCGCACCTTTAAGCGGCTGAACATCCGTAAGGCGGCAGGCCCCGACGACATCCCGGGCCGCGTCCTCAGAGCATGCGCAGACCAGTTGGCAGGAGTCTTTGCAGACATCTTCAACCTCTCCCTGTCCCAGGCTGTTGTCCCCGCGGTCTTCAAGATATCCACCATCGTGCCTGTCCCTAAACAAACCAAGGTAACATGCCTGAATGACTACAGACCTGTGGCCCTCACCTCGATCGTTAGCAAATGCTTCGAGAGGTTGGTCAAGGACTTTATTTGCTCCGTGTTACCTACCACGCTGGACCCATGGCAATTTGCATATCGTCAAAATAGATCCACGGACGACGCAATTGCCATGGCCCTCCACACTGCCCTTTCCCACCTGGAGGGGAAGAACTGTTATGTGCAAATGCTGTTTGTGGACTACAGCTCAGCATTCAACACAATAGTTCCTGCCAAGCTCGACACCAAGCTGAGAGGTCTAGGCGTACCCCCATCCATGTGCAGCTGGATACTGAACCTCCTGTCGGACCGCCGCCAGGTGGTGAGGATGGGCAGCACCACATCAGAGCCACTGACCCTCAACACGGGAGCCCCCCAGGGATGCGTGCTGAGCCCTCTCCTCTACTCCCTCTACACCCACGACTGCATGGCTATGCACAGCTCCAACGTCATCGTCAAGTTTGCTGACGACACGACAGTGATGGGCCTGATCGCCGGCGACGACGAGACAGCCTACAGGGAGGAGGTCGGATCGCTGGAGCAGTGGTGCCAGGAGAACAGCCTCGCCCTCAACGTCAAGAAGACCAAGGAGCTGATCGTGGACTTCAGGAGGCAGAGGGGAGAGCACAGCCCTATCTCCATCGACGGCGTTGCAGTAGAGAGGGTCAGCAGCTTCAAGTTCCTCGGCGTGCACATCTCCGAGGACCTCACATGGTCCACGCACACCACACACGTGGTGAAAGGGCCCAACAACGCCTGTATTTTCTCAGGCGTCTGAAGAAATTCAGCATGGGCCCCCGCATCCTGAGAACATTCTACAACGGCACCATCGAGAGTGTTCTGACAGGGTGTATCACCGCCTGGTACGGGAACTGCACGGCACTCGAGCGCAGAGCGCTTCAAAGGGTGGTGCGGACGGCCCAGTATATTGTTGGAGGTGAGCTCCCCTCCCTCCTGGACATTTACAACCAGCGGTGCGTGGCCAAGGCCAAAAGAATTATAAAAGACATTGCCCACCCCAGCCACGAACTTTACTCACTATTACCGTCAGGCAGGCGATACCGCAGTATCAAGTGTCGTACAAATAGGCTTAGAGATAGCTTCCACAGTCAGGCCATCAGGCTGCTGAACAAGGGCGTATAACATATAACAATGTATATTTTATTACATTGATTTATATATATATATTGCTCTTTTCTGTGCTGATTTTTGCATTTTATAAATTGCATTTTTTATTTTTATTTTATATTATATTCTTTATTCTATTTTTTATTCTATTTTTTATCCATTTTTATTTTATCTTATTTTATAACTGCTGTCTGTCGTCGGGTATTGCACACAAGAATTTCACATCACTGCTTTATACTAAACTGTAAACTGTGAAGTGACAATAAACTTGACTTGACTTGACTTGACTTGACTGTGCACAAGAAAGGCGACAAATCAGTGATTGTGAAGTCTACTGGAAACGAGAAGAGCCGAGTAACGGTCATGTTAACGCGCCTCGCAGATGGGACAAAACTTCCCCCGTACGTGGTTTTAAAGCGCAAGACTGTACCTAAAGAGGCAGTGCCAGCTGGCATCATCGTACGTGCCCAGGCAAAGGGCTGGATGGAGACGGAGCTTGTGGTGGACTGGCTCAAGGTTGTGTGGGGCAGACGGCGTGGGGGACTCAGAAACAAGAGGAACATGCTGATTCTGGATGCTTTCCGCGGACACTTGACTGAGCCAGTCAAAAAGCAAGTCAAAGAATTGAATGGTGACCTAGTGATCATACCGGGCGGAATGACAAGCCAGCTGCAGGTGTTGGATGTGGTCGTAAACAAGCCATTCAAGGTTAATCTGCGCAAGAGATACACCGAGTGGCTGCTGGCTGGTCATCACGCACTGACACCGTCTGGAAAAATCAGAAAGCCTGCGGTACGTTTGCTCTGTGAGTGGATCTTGCAAGCATGGGCTGACATTTCCCCAGAAATCATCATTAGTGCGTTTAAGAAATGCTGCGTTTCAAATGCCATGGATGGCAGCGAGGATGACGTGCTGTGGGAGGAGACGGGGGAAGCAGACGCCGTGAGTGACGATAGCGGGAGTGAGAGTGATCCCAGCGATGTAGAAGACGCAGCTGAATGAGAAGACGTGTTGTGACTGATGTTCTGACATTTTGCACTGTTTTATTGCACTACTATTTTATTGCACTATCGTTTCATTGCAATCTATCTAGCCTGTTTCAAATAAAATTATTTTCTTTATAAAAAAAGAAATTTGGTCTTCAAATTTTTTTTTACAAAAATGAGTCTTGAAAAAGAGGGGTCGTCTTATAATCGGGGTCGTCTTATATTCGGGTCAATACGGTATGTACTTTAAGACTGAGTGACTTTAAGCGGTGTCTCGGAACACTCGTTTGGCGCGATCTGTTGTTGCGCAATTACATGTGCAATTACGGTACATCGAAAAGTCTAAACCCCGATTATAAGACGACCCCTCTTTTTCAGATTTTTTTCTCGGAAAAAAACCCCGTCTTATATTCGGGTCAATACGGTAATAAAAATGATATATAAAATAAAAATAACAAAAGTCACTGATCAATTCTATGTATATTAGAATAATTTAAAATGCCAGTCGTGCAGCAGCACTTTGAATGCACAAATGTGACCTTAGGTATGTGATGTATGGGACATAGACACACACACACACCACTAGTTGGCGCTGTGCCGCCGTTGTTGCATAACTTTTGAATGTACGTTTATTAGCTTTGCGTATGATTGTTTTACTTCATCAAATGTTGGCACCATGATGTAGACTGTTATGTGAGAGAGTCACTCCATCACGTGTGCCGTGTACAACTCGTACTTACCTGGCAGGGGCGATACCATGATCATGAAGGTGGTTCACCCAGGGCGAGGCTCAGCCATTGCACTCCGGCTGTGCTGACCCGTGCGTATTAGCTTTTCCCCTGCGTAAGGATGACACGCAAATTTGTGAAGCGGTCTATCTTTTGTCTTGAACACAAATGCAATCAATCGACTTGTCAACGTGTTCTAGAAGGAATGTTATGGATTATTGTGATAGAATGAGTAGTTCTAACTGACTTCATACCGTATAGATTTTAGACTATACTCAGAAGACATTTATTATTATTATTAAGCTCCTGTGAGTTCACTGTAGCTTCAGGTTAACTTTAAATTAAGTTTAACCGGTTTGGCGGTCTAGGGGTCTCTTGGTTCTACCACTCAGTCAATCCATTGGACTGAGGGAGGAAACTGGAAGATAAACTGACAGCGGCTCCAATTAACGAGCTGAACACCCTTAGACATACCGGCGTGAACTGGGACCCCTGTCTGAGACCACGTCGGTGGCGAGACAGTGTAAGCGAAAACATGTTTCAGTACCAGTTCAGCAGTTCCCTTGTCTGAAGGGAGTTTGGGCACGAAGTGGGCCATCTTGCTGAGCCAACGCCTGGAACACGGCTGGGGCGTTGGTTAGGCCAAAAGGCATGACCAGAGATTTACTTGAATACTTGAATACTTGAATACCTTAGAATGCTGTACAATACCCAGAGATCATTGCGGGTATGTGCTATGGAACGACACCATTAGAAGAACGGTCAAGTATGAGTAGAGGTATAAATTAAATCCAGCTTCGGTGTATTTCTGTGTTACTTCGGTATCACATATACTAAAATTGGAACGATACAGAGAAGATTAGGATAGCCCCTGCGCAAGGATGACACGCAAATTCGTGAAGCGTTCTATCTTTTGTCTTGAACACAAATGGAATCAATCGACGTGTTCTAGAAGGAATGTTATGGATTATTGTGACAGAACGAATAGTTCTATCTGACTTCATACCGTATAGAACTTGAGCTAGACTCAGAAGACATTTATTATTATTATTAAGCTCCTGTGAGTTCACTGTAGCTTCAGGTTAACTTTAAATTAAGTTTAACCGGTTTGGCAGTCTAGGGGTCTCTTGGTTCTACCACTCAGTCAATCCATTGGACTGAGGGAGGAAACTGGAAGATAAACTGACAGCGGCTCCAATTAACGAGCTGAACACCCTTAGACATACCGGCGTGAACTGGGACCCCTGTCTGAGACCACGTCGGTGGCGAGACAGTGTAAGCGAAAACATGTTTCAGTACCAGTTCAGCAGTTCCCTTGTCTGAAGGGAGTTTGGGCACGAAGTGGGCCATCTTGCTGAGCCAACGCCTGGAACACGGCTGGGGCGTTGGTTAGGCCAAAAGGCATGACCAGAGATTTACTTGAATACATGAATACTTGAATACTTGAATACCTTAGAATGCTGTACAATACCCAGAGATCATTGCGGGTATGTGCTATGGAACGACACCATTAGAAGAACGGTCAAGTATGAGTAGAGGTATAAATTAAATCCAGTTTCTGTGCATTTCTGTGCATTTCTGTGCATTTCTGTGCATTTCTGTGCATTTCTGTGCATTTCTGTATTACTTCGGTATCACATATACTAAAATTGGAACGATACAGAGAAGATTAGCATGGCCCCTGCGCAAGGATGACACGCAAATTCGTGAAGCGTTCTATCTTTTGTCTTGAACACAAATGCAATCAATCGACGTGTCAACGTGTTCTAGAAGGAATGTTATGGATTATTGTGATAGAACGAGTAGTTCTAACTGACTTCATACCGTATAGATTTGAGACTATACTCAGAAGACATTTATTATTATTATTAAGCTCCTGTGAGTTCACTGTAGCTTCAGGTTAACTTTAAATTAAGTTTAACCGGTTTGGCGGTCTAGGGGTCTCTTGGTTCTACCACTCAGTCAATCCATTGGACTGAGGGAGGAAACTGGAAGATAAACTGACAGCGGCCCCAATTAACGAGCTGAACACCCTTCAACATACCGGCGTGAACTGGGACCCCTGTCTGAGACCACGTCGGTGGCGAGACAGTGTAAGCGAAAACATGTTTCAGTACCAGTTCAGCAGTTCCCTTGTCTGAAGGGAGTTTGGGCACGAAGTGGGCCATCTTGCTGAGCAAACGCCTGGAACACGGCTGGGGCGTTGGTTAGGCCAAAAGGCATGACCAGAGATTTACTTGAATACTTGAATACTTGAATACCTTAGAATGCTGTACAATACCCAGAGATCATTGCGGGTATGTGCTACGAAACGACACCATTAGAAGAACGGTCAAGTATGAGTAGCGGTATAAATTAAATCCAGGATCGGTGTTTTTCTGTGTTACTTCGGTAACACATATACTAAAATTGGAACGATACAGAGAAGATTAGCATGGCCCCTGCGCAAGGATGACACGCAAATTCGTGAAGCGTTCTATCTTTTGTCTTGAACACAAATGCAATCAATCGACGTGTCAACGTGTTCTAGAAGGAATGTTATGGATTATTGTGATAGAACGAGTAGTTCTAACTGACTTCATACCGTATAGATTTGAGACTATACTCAGAAGACATTTATTATTATTATTAAGCTCCTGTGAGTTCACTGTAGCTTCAGGTTAACTTTAAATTAAGTTTAACCGGTTTGGCGGTCTAGGGGTCTCTTGGTTCTACCACTCAGTCAATCCATTGGACTGAGGGAGGAAACTGGAAGATAAACTGACAGCGGCCCCAATTAACGAGCTGAACACCCTTCAACATACCGGCGTGAACTGGGACCCCTGTCTGAGACCACGTCGGTGGCGAGACAGTGTAAGCGAAAACATGTTTCAGTACCAGTTCAGCAGTTCCCTTGTCTGAAGGGAGTTTGGGCACGAAGTGGGCCATCTTGCTGAGCAAACGCCTGGAACACGGCTGGGGCGTTGGTTAGGCCAAAAGGCATGACCAGAGATTTACTTGAATACTTGAATACTTGAATACCTTAGAATGCTGTACAATACCCAGAGATCATTGCGGGTATGTGCTACGGAACGACACCATTAGAAGAACGGTCAAGTATGAGTAGAGGTATAAATTAAATCCAGGATCGGTGTTTTTCTGTGTTACTTCGGTAACACATATACTAAAATTGGAACGATACAGAGAAGATTAGCATGGCCCCTGCGCAAGGATGACACGCAAATTCGTGAAGCGTTCTATCTTTTGTCTTGAACACAAATGCAATCAATCGACGTGTCAACGTGTTCTAGAAGGAATGTTATGGATTATTGTGATAGAACGAGTAGTTCTAACTGACTTCATACCGTATAGATTTGAGACTATACTCAGAAGACATTTATTATTATTATTAAGCTCCTGTGAGTTCACTGTAGCTTCAGGTTAACTTTAAATTAAGTTTAACCGGTTTGGCGGTCTAGGGGTCTCTTGGTTCTACCACTCAGTCAATCCATTGGACTGAGGGAGGAAACTGGAAGATAAACTGACAGCGGCCCCAATTAACGAGCTGAACACCCTTCAACATACCGGCGTGAACTGGGACCCCTGTCTGAGACCACGTCGGTGGCGAGACAGTGTAAGCGAAAACATGTTTCAGTACCAGTTCAGCAGTTCCCTTGTCTGAAGGGAGTTTGGGCACGAAGTGGGCCATCTTGCTGAGCAAACGCCTGGAACACGGCTGGGGCGTTGGTTAGGCCAAAAGGCATGACCAGAGATTTACTTGAATACTTGAATACTTGAATACCTTAGAATGCTGTACAATACCCAGAGATCATTGCGGGTATGTGCTACGGAACGACACCATTAGAAGAACGGTCAAGTATGAGTAGAGGTATAAATTAAATCCAGGATCGGTGTTTTTCTGTGTTACTTCGGTAACACATATACTAAAATTGGAACGATACAGAGAAGATTAGCATGGCCCCTGCGCAAGGATGACACGCAAATTCGTGAAGCGTTCTATCTTTTGTCTTGAACACAAATGCAATCAATCGACGTGTCAACGTGTTCTAGAAGGAATGTTATGGATTATTGTGATAGAACGAGTAGTTCTAACTGACTTCATACCGTATAGATTTGAGACTATACTCAGAAGACATTTATTATTATTATTAAGCTCCTGTGAGTTCACTGTAGCTTCAGGTTAACTTTAAATTAAGTTTAACCGGTTTGGCGGTCTAGGGGTCTCTTGGTTCTACCACTCAGTCAATCCATTGGACTGAGGGAGGAAACTGGAAGATAAACTGACAGCGGCCCCAATTAACGAGCTGAACACCCTTCAACATACCGGCGTGAACTGGGACCCCTGTCTGAGACCACGTCGGTGGCGAGACAGTGTAAGCGAAAACATGTTTCAGTACCAGTTCAGCAGTTCCCTTGTCTGAAGGGAGTTTGGGCACGAAGTGGGCCATCTTGCTGAGCAAACGCCTGGAACACGGCTGGGGCGTTGGTTAGGCCAAAAGGCATGACCAGAGATTTACTTGAATACTTGAATACTTGAATACCTTAGAATGCTGTACAATACCCAGAGATCATTGCGGGTATGTGCTACGGAACGACACCATTAGAAGAACGGTCAAGTATGAGTAGAGGTATAAATTAAATCCAGCTTCGGTGTATTTCTGTGTTACTTCGGTATCACATATACTAAAATTGGAACGATACAGAGAAGATTAGCATGGCCCCTGCGCAAGGATGACACGCAAATTCGTGAAGCGTTCTATCTTTTGTCTTGAACACAAATGCAATCAATCGACGTGTCAACGTGTTCTAGAAGGAATGTTATGGATTATTGTGATAGAACGAGTAGTTCTAACTGACTTCATACCGTATAGATTTGAGACTATACTCAGAAGACATTTATTATTATTATTAAGCTCCTGTGAGTTCACTGTAGCTTCAGGTTAACTTTAAATTAAGTTTAACCGGTTTGGCGGTCTAGGGGTCTCTTGGTTCTACCACTCAGTCAATCCATTGGACTGAGGGAGGAAACTGGAAGATAAACTGACAGCGGCCCCAATTAACGAGCTGAACACCCTTCAACATACCGGCATGAACTGGGACCCCTGTCTGAGACCACGTCGGTGGCGAGACAGTGTAAGCGAAAACATGTTTCAGTACCAGTTCAGCAGTTCCCTTGTCTGAAGGGAGTTTGGGCACGAAGTGGGCCATCTTGCTGAGCAAACGCCTGGAACACGGCTGGGGCGTTGGTTAGGCCAAAAGGCATGACCAGAGATTTACTTGAATACTTGAATACTTGAATACCTTAGAATGCTGTACAATACCCAGAGATCATTGCGGGTATGTGCTACGGAACGACACCATTAGAAGAACGGTCAAGTATGAGTAGCGGTATAAATTAAATCCAGGATCGGTGTTTTCTGTGTTACTTCGGTAACACATATACTAAAATTGGAACGATACAGAGAAGATTAGCATGGCCCCTGCGCAAGGATGACACGCAAATTCGTGAAGCGTTCTATCTTTTGTCTTGAACACAAATGCAATCAATCGACGTGTCAACGTGTTCTAGAAGGAATGTTATGGATTATTGTGATAGAACGAGTAGTTCTAACTGACTTCATACCGTATAGATTTGAGACTATACTCAGAAGACATTTATTATTATTATTAAGCTCCTGTGAGTTCACTGTAGCTTCAGGTTAACTTTAAATTAAGTTTAACCGGTTTGGCGGTCTAGGGGTCTCTTGGTTCTACCACTCAGTCAATCCATTGGACTGAGGGAGGAAACTGGAAGATAAACTGACAGCGGCCCCAATTAACGAGCTGAACACCCTTCAACATACCGGCGTGAACTGGGACCCCTGTCTGAGACCACGTCGGTGGCGAGACAGTGTAAGCGAAAACATGTTTCAGTACCAGTTCAGCAGTTCCCTTGTCTGAAGGGAGTTTGGGCACGAAGTGGGCCATCTTGCTGAGCAAACGCCTGGAACACGGCTGGGGCGTTGGTTAGGCCAAAAGGCATGACCAGAGATTTACTTGAATACTTGAATACTTGAATACCTTAGAATGCTGTACAATACCCAGAGATCATTGCGGGTATGTGCTACGGAACGACACCATTAGAAGAACGGTCAAGTATGAGTAGAGGTATAAATTAAATCCAGCTTCGGTGTATTTCTGTGTTACTTCGGTATCACATATACTAAAATTGGAACGATACAGAGAAGATTAGCATGGCCCCTGCGCAAGGATGACACGCAAATTCGTGAAGCGTTCTATCTTTTGTCTTGAACACAAATGCAATCAATCGACGTGTCAACGTGTTCTAGAAGGAATGTTATGGATTATTGTGATAGAACGAGTAGTTCTAACTGACTTCATACCGTATAGATTTGAGACTATACTCAGAAGACATTTATTATTATTATTAAGCTCCTGTGAGTTCACTGTAGCTTCAGGTTAACTTTAAATTAAGTTTAACCGGTTTGGCGGTCTAGGGGTCTCTTGGTTCTACCACTCAGTCAATCCATTGGACTGAGGGAGGAAACTGGAAGATAAACTGACAGCGGCCCCAATTAACGAGCTGAACACCCTTCAACATACCGGCGTGAACTGGGACCCCTGTCTGAGACCACGTCGGTGGCGAGACAGTGTAAGCGAAAACATGTTTCAGTACCAGTTCAGCAGTTCCCTTGTCTGAAGGGAGTTTGGGCACGAAGTGGGCCATCTTGCTGAGCAAACGCCTGGAACACGGCTGGGGCGTTGGTTAGGCCAAAAGGCATGACCAGAGATTTACTTGAATACTTGAATACTTGAATACCTTAGAATGCTGTACAATACCCAGAGATCATTGCGGGTATGTGCTACGGAACGACACCATTAGAAGAACGGTCAAGTATGAGTAGCGGTATAAATTAAATCCAGGATCGGTGTTTTTCTGTGTTACTTCGGTAACACATATACTAAAATTGGAACGATACAGAGAAGATTAGCATGGCCCCTGCGCAAGGATGACACGCAAATTCGTGAAGCGTTCTATCTTTTGTCTTGAACACAAATGCAATCAATCGACGTGTCAACGTGTTCTAGAAGGAATGTTATGGATTATTGTGATAGAACGAGTAGTTCTAACTGACTTCATACCGTATAGATTTGAGACTATACTCAGAAGACATTTATTATTATTATTAAGCTCCTGTGAGTTCACTGTAGCTTCAGGTTAACTTTAAATTAAGTTTAACCGGTTTGGCGGTCTAGGGGTCTCTTGGTTCTACCACTCAGTCAATCCATTGGACTGAGGGAGGAAACTGGAAGATAAACTGACAGCGGCCCCAATTAACGAGCTGAACACCCTTCAACATACCGGCGTGAACTGGGACCCCTGTCTGAGACCACGTCGGTGGCGAGACAGTGTAAGCGAAAACATGTTTCAGTACCAGTTCAGCAGTTCCCTTGTCTGAAGGGAGTTTGGGCACGAAGTGGGCCATCTTGCTGAGCAAACGCCTGGAACACGGCTGGGGCGTTGGTTAGGCCAAAAGGCATGACCAGAGATTTACTTGAATACTTGAATACTTGAATACCTTAGAATGCTGTACAATACCCAGAGATCATTGCGGGTATGTGCTACGGAACGACACCATTAGAAGAACGGTCAAGTATGAGTAGAGGTATAAATTAAATCCAGCATCGGTGTTTTTCTGTGTTACTTCGGTAACACATATACTAAAATTGGAACGATACAGAGAAGATTAGCATGGCCCCTGCGCAAGGATGACACGCAAATTCGTGAAGCGTTCTATCTTTTGTCTTGAACACAAATGCAATCAATCGACGTGTCAACGTGTTCTAGAAGGAATGTTATGGATTATTGTGATAGAACGAGTAGTTCTAACTGACTTCATACCGTATAGATTTGAGACTATACTCAGAAGACATTTATTATTATTATTAAGCTCCTGTGAGTTCACTGTAGCTTCAGGTTAACTTTAAATTAAGTTTAACCGGTTTGGCGGTCTAGGGGTCTCTTGGTTCTACCACTCAGTCAATCCATTGGACTGAGGGAGGAAACTGGAAGATAAACTGACAGCGGCCCCAATTAACGAGCTGAACACCCTTCAACATACCGGCGTGAACTGGGACCCCTGTCTGAGACCACGTCGGTGGCGAGACAGTGTAAGCGAAAACATGTTTCAGTACCAGTTCAGCAGTTCCCTTGTCTGAAGGGAGTTTGGGCACGAAGTGGGCCATCTTGCTGAGCAAACGCCTGGAACACGGCTGGGGCGTTGGTTAGGCCAAAAGGCATGACCAGAGATTTACTTGAATACTTGAATACTTGAATACCTTAGAATGCTGTACAATACCCAGAGATCATTGCGGGTATGTGCTACGGAACGACACCATTAGAAGAACGGTCAAGTATGAGTAGCGGTATAAATTAAATCCAGGATCGGTGTTTTTCTGTGTTACTTCGGTATCACATATACTAAAATTGGAACGATACAGAGAAGATTAGCATGGCCCCTGCGCAAGGATGACACGCAAATTCGTGAAGCGTTCTATCTTTTGTCTTGAACACAAATGCAATCAATCGACGTGTCAACGTGTTCTAGAAGGAATGTTATGGATTATTGTGATAGAACGAGTAGTTCTAACTGACTTCATACCGTATAGATTTGAGACTATACTCAGAAGACATTTATTATTATTATTAAGCTCCTGTGAGTTCACTGTAGCTTCAGGTTAACTTTAAATTAAGTTTAACCGGTTTGGCGGTCTAGGGGTCTCTTGGTTCTACCACTCAGTCAATCCATTGGACTGAGGGAGGAAACTGGAAGATAAACTGACAGCGGCCCCAATTAACGAGCTGAACACCCTTCAACATACCGGCGTGAACTGGGACCCCTGTCTGAGACCACGTCGGTGGCGAGACAGTGTAAGCGAAAACATGTTTCAGTACCAGTTCAGCAGTTCCCTTGTCTGAAGGGAGTTTGGGCACGAAGTGGGCCATCTTGCTGAGCAAACGCCTGGAACACGGCTGGGGCGTTGGTTAGGCCAAAAGGCATGACCAGAGATTTACTTGAATACTTGAATACTGAACCTTAGAATGCTGTACAATACCCAGAGATCATTGCGGGTATGTGCTACGGAACGACACCATTAGAAGAACGGTCAAGTATGAGTAGAGGTATAAATTAAATCCAGGATCGGTGTTTTTCTGTGTTACTTCGGTAACACATATACTAAAATTGGAACGATACAGAGAAGATTAGCATGGCCCCTGCGCAAGGATGACACGCAAATTCGTGAAGCGTTCTATCTTTTGTCTTGAACACAAATGCAATCAATCGACGTGTCAACGTGTTCTAGAAGGAATGTTATGGATTATTGTGATAGAACGAGTAGTTCTAACTGACTTCATACCGTATAGATTTGAGACTATACTCAGAAGACATTTATTATTATTATTAAGCTCCTGTGAGTTCACTGTAGCTTCAGGTTAACTTTAAATTAAGTTTAACCGGTTTGGCGGTCTAGGGGTCTCTTGGTTCTACCACTCAGTCAATCCATTGGACTGAGGGAGGAAACTGGAAGATAAACTGACAGCGGCCCCAATTAACGAGCTGAACACCCTTCAACATACCGGCATGAACTGGGACCCCTGTCTGAGACCACGTCGGTGGCGAGACAGTGTAAGCGAAAACATGTTTCAGTACCAGTTCAGCAGTTCCCTTGTCTGAAGGGAGTTTGGGCACGAAGTGGGCCATCTTGCTGAGCAAACGCCTGGAACACGGCTGGGGCGTTGGTTAGGCCAAAAGGCATGACCAGAGATTTACTTGAATACTTGAATACTTGAATACCTTAGAATGCTGTACAATACCCAGAGATCATTGCGGGTATGTGCTACGGAACGACACCATTAGAAGAACGGTCAAGTATGAGTAGAGGTATAAATTAAATCCAGCTTCGGTGTATTTCTGTGTTACTTCGGTATCACATATACTAAAATTGGAACGATACAGAGAAGATTAGCATGGCCCCTGCGCAAGGATGACACGCAAATTCGTGAAGCGTTCTATCTTTTGTCTTGAACACAAATGCAATCAATCGACGTGTCAACGTGTTCTAGAAGGAATGTTATGGATTATTGTGACAGAACGAATAGTTCTATCTGACTTCATACCGTATAGACTTGAGCTAGACTCAGAAGACATTTATTATTATTATTAAGCTCCTGTGAGTTCACTGTAGCTTCAGGTTAACTTTAAATTAAGTTTAACCGGTTTGGCGGTCTAGGGGTCTCTTGGTTCTACCACTCAGTCAATCCATTGGACTGAGGGAGGAAACTGGAAGATAAACTGACAGCGGCCCCAATTAACGAGCTGAACACCCTTCAACATACCGGCGTGAACTGGGACCCCTGTCTGAGACCACGTCGGTGGCGAGACAGTGTAAGCGAAAACATGTTTCAGTACCAGTTCAGCAGTTCCCTTGTCTGAAGGGAGTTTGGGCACGAAGTGGGCCATCTTGCTGAGCAAACGCCTGGAACACGGCTGGGGCGTTGGTTAGGCCAAAAGGCATGACCAGAGATTTACTTGAATACTTGAATACTTGAATACCTTAGAATGCTGTACAATACCCAGAGATCATTGCGGGTATGTGCTACGGAACGACACCATTAGAAGAACGGTCAAGTATGAGTAGCGGTATAAATTAAATCCAGGATCGGTGTTTTTCTGTGTTACTTCGGTAACACATATACTAAAATTGGAACGATACAGAGAAGATTAGCATGGCCCCTGCGCAAGGATGACACGCAAATTCGTGAAGCGTTCTATCTTTTGTCTTGAACACAAATGCAATCAATCGACGTGTCAACGTGTTCTAGAAGGAATGTTATGGATTATTGTGATAGAACGAGTAGTTCTAACTGACTTCATACCGTATAGATTTGAGACTATACTCAGAAGACATTTATTATTAATATTAAGCTCCTGTGAGTTCACTGTAGCTTCAGGTTAACTTTAAATTAAGTTTAACCGGTTTGGCGGTCTAGGGGTCTCTTGGTTCTACCACTCAGTCAATCCATTGGACTGAGGGAGGAAACTGGAAGATAAACTGACAGCGGCCCCAATTAACGAGCTGAACACCCTTCAACATACCGGCGTGAACTGGGACCCCTGTCTGAGACCACGTCGGTGGCGAGACAGTGTAAGCGAAAACATGTTTCAGTACCAGTTCAGCAGTTCCCTTGTCTGAAGGGAGTTTGGGCACGAAGTGGGCCATCTTGCTGAGCAAACGCCTGGAACACGGCTGGGGCGTTGGTTAGGCCAAAAGGCATGACCAGAGATTTACTTGAATACTTGAATACTTGAATACCTTAGAATGCTGTACAATACCCAGAGATCATTGCGGGTATGTGCTACGGAACGACACCATTAGAAGAACGGTCAAGTATGAGTAGAGGTATAAATTAAATCCAGCTTCGGTGTATTTCTGTGTTACTTCGGTATCACATATACTAAAATTGGAACGATACAGAGAAGATTAGCATGGCCCCTGCGCAAGGATGACACGCAAATTCGTGAAGCGTTCTATCTTTTGTCTTGAACACAAATGCAATCAATCGACGTGTCAACGTGTTCTAGAAGGAATGTTATGGATTATTGTGATAGAACGAGTAGTTCTAACTGACTTCATACCGTATAGATTTGAGACTATACTCAGAAGACATTTATTATTATTATTAAGCTCCTGTGAGTTCACTGTAGCTTCAGGTTAACTTTAAATTAAGTTTAACCGGTTTGGCGGTCTAGGGGTCTCTTGGTTCTACCACTCAGTCAATCCATTGGACTGAGGGAGGAAACTGGAAGATAAACTGACAGCGGCCCCAATTAACGAGCTGAACACCCTTCAACATACCGGCGTGAACTGGGACCCCTGTCTGAGACCACGTCGGTGGCGAGACAGTGTAAGCGAAAACATGTTTCAGTACCAGTTCAGCAGTTCCCTTGTCTGAAGGGAGTTTGGGCACGAAGTGGGCCATCTTGCTGAGCAAACGCCTGGAACACGGCTGGGGCGTTGGTTAGGCCAAAAGGCATGACCAGAGATTTACTTGAATACTTGAATACTTGAATACCTTAGAATGCTGTACAATACCCAGAGATCATTGCGGGTATGTGCTACGGAACGACACCATTAGAAGAACGGTCAAGTATGAGTAGAGGTATAAATTAAATCCAGGATCGGTGTTTTTCTGTGTTACTTCGGTAACACATATACTAAAATTGGAACGATACAGAGAAGATTAGCATGGCCCCTGCGCAAGGATGACACGCAAATTCGTGAAGCGTTCTATCTTTTGTCTTGAACACAAATGCAATCAATCGACGTGTCAACGTGTTCTAGAAGGAATGTTATGGATTATTGTGATAGAACGAGTAGTTCTAACTGACTTCATACCGTATAGATTTGAGACTATACTCAGAAGACATTTATTATTATTATTAAGCTCCTGTGAGTTCACTGTAGCTTCAGGTTAACTTTAAATTAAGTTTAACCGGTTTGGCGGTCTAGGGGTCTCTTGGTTCTAC
>CM051021.1:9595157-9597657 GCA_027704905.1 Muraenolepis orangiensis | reverse complement strand
TTGCGGGTATGTGCTACGGAACGACACCATTAGAAGAACGGTCAAGTATGAGTAGAGGTATAAATTAAATCCAGGCTCGGTGTATTTCTGTGTTACTTCGGTATCACATATACTAAAATTGGAACGATACAGAGAAGATTAGCATGGCCCCTGCGCAAGGATGACACGCAAATTCGTGAAGCGTTCTATCTTTTGTCTTGAACACAAATGCAATCAATCGACGTGTCAACGTGTTCTAGAAGGAATGTTATGGATTATTGTGATAGAACGAGTAGTTCTAACTGACTTCATACCGTATAGATTTGAGACTATACTCAGAAGACATTTATTATTATTATTAAGCTCCTGTGAGTTCACTGTAGCTTCAGGTTAACTTTAAATTAAGTTTAACCGGTTTGGCGGTCTAGGGGTCTCTTGGTTCTACCACTCAGTCAATCCATTGGACTGAGGGAGGAAACTGGAAGATAAACTGACAGCGGCCCCAATTAACGAGCTGAACACCCTTCAACATACCGGCGTGAACTGGGACCCCTGTCTGAGACCACGTCGGTGGCGAGACAGTGTAAGCGAAAACATGTTTCAGTACCAGTTCAGCAGTTCCCTTGTCTGAAGGGAGTTTGGGCACGAAGTGGGCCATCTTGCTGAGCAAACGCCTGGAACACGGCTGGGGCGTTGGTTAGGCCAAAAGGCATGACCAGAGATTTACTTGAATACTTGAATACTTGAATACCTTAGAATGCTGTACAATACCCAGAGATCATTGCGGGTATGTGCTACGGAACGACACCATTAGAAGAACGGTCAAGTATGAGTAGCGGTATAAATTAAATCCAGGATCGGTGTTTTTCTGTGTTACTTCGGTAACACATATACTAAAATTGGAACGATACAGAGAAGATTAGCATGGCCCCTGCGCAAGGATGACACGCAAATTCGTGAAGCGTTCTATCTTTTGTCTTGAACACAAATGCAATCAATCGACGTGTCAACGTGTTCTAGAAGGAATGTTATGGATTATTGTGATAGAACGAGTAGTTCTAACTGACTTCATACCGTATAGATTTGAGACTATACTCAGAAGACATTTATTATTATTATTAAGCTCCTGTGAGTTCACTGTAGCTTCAGGTTAACTTTAAATTAAGTTTAACCGGTTTGGCGGTCTAGGGGTCTCTTGGTTCTACCACTCAGTCAATCCATTGGACTGAGGGAGGAAACTGGAAGATAAACTGACAGCGGCCCCAATTAACGAGCTGAACACCCTTCAACATACCGGCGTGAACTGGGACCCCTGTCTGAGACCACGTCGGTGGCGAGACAGTGTAAGCGAAAACATGTTTCAGTACCAGTTCAGCAGTTCCCTTGTCTGAAGGGAGTTTGGGCACGAAGTGGGCCATCTTGCTGAGCAAACGCCTGGAACACGGCTGGGGCGTTGGTTAGGCCAAAAGGCATGACCAGAGATTTACTTGAATACTTGAATACTTGAATACCTTAGAATGCTGTACAATACCCAGAGATCATTGCGGGTATGTGCTACGGAACGACACCATTAGAAGAACGGTCAAGTATGAGTAGAGGTATAAATTAAATCCAGCTCGGTGTATTTCTGTGTTACTTCGGTATCACATATACTAAAATTGGAACGATACAGAGAAGATTAGCATGGCCCCTGCGCAAGGATGACACGCAAATTCGTGAAGCGTTCTATCTTTTGTCTTGAACACAAATGCAATCAATCGACGTGTCAACGTGTTCTAGAAGGAATGTTATGGATTATTGTGATAGAACGAGTAGTTCTAACTGACTTCATACCGTATAGATTTGAGACTATACTCAGAAGACATTTATTATTATTATTAAGCTCCTGTGAGTTCACTGTAGCTTCAGGTTAACTTTAAATTAAGTTTAACCGGTTTGGCGGTCTAGGGGTCTCTTGGTTCTACCACTCAGTCAATCCATTGGACTGAGGGAGGAAACTGGAAGATAAACTGACAGCGGCCCCAATTAACGAGCTGAACACCCTTCAACATACCGGCGTGAACTGGGACCCCTGTCTGAGACCACGTCGGTGGCGAGACAGTGTAAGCGAAAACATGTTTCAGTACCAGTTCAGCAGTTCCCTTGTCTGAAGGGAGTTTGGGCACGAAGTGGGCCATCTTGCTGAGCAAACGCCTGGAACACGGCTGGGGCGTTGGTTAGGCCAAAAGGCATGACCAGAGATTTACTTGAATACTTGAATACTTGAATACCTTAGAATGCTGTACAATACCCAGAGATCATTGCGGGTATGTGCTACGGAACGACACCATTAGAAGAACGGTCAAGTATGAGTAGCGGTATAAATTAAATCCAGGATCGGTGTTTTTCTGTGTTACTTCGGTAACACATATACTAAAATTGGAACGATACAGAGAAGATTAGCATGGCCCCTGCGCAAGGATGACACGCAAATTCGTGAAGCGTTCTATCTTTTGTCTTGAACACAAATGCAATCAATCGA
>CM051021.1:9496937-9594157 GCA_027704905.1 Muraenolepis orangiensis | reverse complement strand
TTCAAGAGAAGGGTGTGGCCAACAGCAAAATGGCGGCGGAAGAGGTATGGGCGCAGCTGACGCAGGAGAGGCAGCTGATGCAGGAGGACGGGATGGTGGTGGAGAGGAGACAGGCGCAGACGGAGAGGAGGAGGGAGAGAAGGAAGAGGAGGAGAGTGGAGAGCGCATGGAGGAGGAAGAGGGGCAGGACGGGACAATGAGTGTATAGGAGGCAGATGCAGACAGATAGGAGGATGGAGAGGAGGAAGAGGAGGATGATTGGAAGGTTGGTGGTGGCAGTGTGGACGGAGTGGAGGGTGGGCGACAAGGTGGCGGCGAGGTGGAGAGTTGGGAGGGAGAGGAGGAGAGTGGAGAGCGCATGGAGGAGGAAGAGAGGCAGGACGGGACGGTGATTGGAGAGGAGACAGGCGCAGATGGAGGGGGGGAGGGAGAGAAGGATGATGGGAGGGTTGGCGGTGGCAGCGTGGACTGAGTGGAGGTGAAGGAGGAGGAGCTTCGGGTCGGGGAGAGAGGTGGGCTGATTGGGCTGAAGTTTGGGCCAAGGAGGAGCACGCTGCAACAAAGGGCCAGAGCGAGTGGAGGTGGGACAAGTGGTGGGGATGACAGGATTGCGATGGAGGAGGTGATGGAGAGGGAGAGAGAGGAGAAAGCAAGGAGGAGGAAGGCGAGGAAGGAGAGAGAGGCAGAGAAGAAAAGACTGGAGCAGGTCAACAGCTGATTGTTTTATTGGATGTTTGAGCCGACGTGTACAGAATATACGTATTTACATATATTTAAGGCTGTTTGTTCAGGGTTGGTTTGGCTGCAGGTTGGGGAGCAAGCCTGGGTGCAAGCCTGGGTGCAAGCTGGCATAAGGGCCGTGAGGCCGGATGGCGTAAGGGCCCTGGGACAGGCTGGCGTAAGGGTCGTGCAGCAGGATGTGGGGCAGGCTGGGTGGCTTCAGTCTGCAAACAACAAGATCCAAAAAAAGCTGTCAGGTGATTTGCCAACAAAAGCAATAATAACAATGAGTTCAAGCGTGTGCACAACATCAAGTATGTGACCTGTCTGGGGTCCGTGCTATGATTGTTCCGCCAGCCAGTCCTCCACCAAAAGGCCCTCGGCCCGGGAGCAGAAGTGCTCCCCCTCTGTAGCGGCTGTGGCAGTGTAGTTTCTGAGATTTCAAAATACGCCCACTCTCCTCCAGGGCACGCAGCAGATTTTTCTCCCTGATCTTCCTCTGCCAAGCTATGGAGCGGGGAACAGTGGGGGCTGTGGTGGCAACAGAGGTGGAGGGAACAGAGGTGGCGGCAGCAGATGTGGCGGCAGCAGAGGTGGATGGAGCAGAGGTGGCGGCAGCAGAGGTGGGGGGAGCAGAGGTGGAGGTGCCAGTGGAGGCAGCACAGGTGGTCGTGGCAGAGGTGGAGGCAGCCAAGACAGCAAAGAGCTTCGGTGCCAGGGGCCCTCGGTGGATGACAGCTTGACCAGAGGTGTCCTTAGGGAGAGGCAGTGGCAGAGGCTGGCTCCAGATGATCCAGAAGGCAGTGGCAGAGGCTGGCTCCAGATGATCCAGAAGCAGAGGCCTGGATAAACTCAGCAGGGCCTCTCCAGAAATCTGCTCACCGTTGGACCCCGGCACAGCCACACACAGGGAAACAAGAGGTACTGGGTTTGAACTGCCCGTGGGAATAATGAACATGGAGGTGTTTTCACTTTCTACCTTTCTGTTTTTAGAGCACTCCATGTGAAATTACTCTGACTGTTTCTCTGTGTGTGTGTGTGTGTGTGTGTGTGTGTGTGTGTGTGTGTGTGTGTGTGTGTGTGTGTGTGTGTGTGTGTGTGTGTGATCTGTTGCTCACAGACTGCAGCGATATGATTTGTTGAAAAGCATCACGTGAGATGATTTGGGCCCTTTTTGGGCCCTCTAGTAATGATTGTTATTGGTTGATTTGATCAGTAAATAAACTTTCTCAGGTCTTAATTACATTTCTGCAATGCATTTCAGAATAGTTACTTTGTTTTCTCTAAATTGAAATTAAATATATGGAACTTTAAATGAAAGATCCCCATAGCCCCCACCAACTATGTGATCGGCATTCGGTATCGGCAGATTCTGATTCCGGTGATCAGAAATCAGCCCCAAAAACCCTGATTGGAGCCTCCCTAGTTTTGATCATCCTCATTATCATCATCTTCTGTACACTATTTACATTCTTACAATCACTGCGTGACATGCACACATGTCCTACCGCTGCAGAAGATGATGGGGAACTTCTACATGGGAGTGAGGGACACCAGCGGGAGGGACACCTGCCCCTGCACGACCCACGCTCAAAGATTGCAGATCACCGACAAATAGGTCATAGAGCGCCTCACCAACTCCCTGGTGTGCTGCTCCATCAGAGAGAAACAGAGGCGAGACGCACTGTTCCCCAACGTGTACTCCTTCATCTGCCCGATGACCGTCTTGTCGCAGGACAGCCTGGGGGGAAGAGGGGGGAGGGGGTGGGAAGAGAAGCGCAGGCTGGCAAGCTAACAAAAGGTCTTTTCAGACACAGTTACCCGTGTGCTTTATGTGCTGAGGACATGCTGGATCATATCTCTGCTTACTTGTGCGTGAGGACTGCTGGAAATTCCTCCTGGTGTACCAGGTCCATCTGATGTCCTGGGCCCACGCCGCGCACTTCCTATGACTTGAAAAGCCTTCCAGGTACTCGGTGCCCATGCTGAGGTTCAACACTCGGTAGACGGTCTTGTACAAGCCGGCACTTGTCATCTTGCACCCACAGCTGGGCCACGCCAGCTTGTACGCCCACATCCTGTAGGGCGCCCACAGGAAAAAGCGTCTGTGGAAGAAGGTGTTGGCCGAGGCTGGCGGCTGGGTGTAGAGGAGCCAGTTTCCTGGGGGGAACCACCGCAGGCTGAGCTTACTTGTGAGAACGAAGCCTGGCCCAGCCAGTAATGCTGCTTCTCCGGCAGTGTCAGCCTCCAGGTGGTTGAGGGCGTCTTTGTTGGTGGCAAGGGGAGACCCTCCTTCCCTCTCCCTCTGGTGAGGCGACAGCAGGCTACAGGCGTAGCCCGCGTCGTTGCTCAGCAACCACGTCTGCTCTCTGTACTGGCCCAACTGGAGCTGGCTCTTGCTCAGCACCAGCCAACCGCACGCAAGGTCTCTTCTGCCCTGGGGGATCCAAGCATTCGCCTCCGCGCTCACCCTCTCAGGCATCTTCACCCGATACGCCACAGCCGACCCTTGCAGGCATTGGCCAGCATCGACGCATCGTAGGTAGGCTCGAGGGTGAGTTCAGCAGTCTCAGGCCGCTTTTTTAAAAGTGGACGGAAATCCATTCAGGAGTCAGACACAGGCAGTTGTATCTCTTGTCTTTAACGTATCGGGAACAAAATAAGTGCCAAACACACCTGACTTTACATCGACTTGGATAAAACCAAAATAGTACAAATGCAGCTCACTTTACATCGAC
Source organism: Muraenolepis orangiensis (assembly GCA_027704905.1). Classification (NCBI taxonomy): domain Eukaryota; kingdom Metazoa; phylum Chordata; class Actinopteri; order Gadiformes; family Muraenolepididae; genus Muraenolepis; species Muraenolepis orangiensis. The sequence continues at coordinate 9,590,699 of CM051021.1, read as the reverse complement.
TTTTAGTGACTTTAAGAAGAAGAAGAAACCGCCTGGAGATCTTCCATTTAACGTTCCATCTGTTGTGTCGTATTATATATTTAATTACTACGTATATGGAGCAATAAGTGTATCTATTCAGAAATGCATTGCAGAAATATAATTAAGACCTGAAAAGGTATCATGAATTGATAATGTGTATTTACTGGAAGGCAACATCTGAAACATTTTGAAGAAATGAAAACCAACTACAATCCTGGTGCACCATACACGTCCCTCCACTCTGTTTCTACCGAAGACAATAAATACGTCTACGGCTTTAAAGTCCCCTTTTGCCTCCGACTCTGTGTACTACATAGGGGTTCCGCCACACACACACACACACACACACACACACACACACACACACACACACACACACACACACACACACACACACACACACACACACACACACACACACACACACACACACACACACACACACACACACACACACACACACACCAGTGGCGAAGCGTGTCTATCACAACTGGACCTTCTGTAGACCAGGGGTTCCCCAACTTTTCAGCCCGCGACCCCCAACATAACAGACCCCCCCCCCCACTATCACCGGAGGGACTGAAACATTGAAACAACGTGTGCGCAGATCTTCACCATCGAGAACATCGTGAAGTCCAAGGGGGGGGGGGGGGGTAATCGTGATATTGAAAATTGTGTGGGGCTTTTTTTTCAGCTGCAAATGATACTGTCGTGAATCTGTCGGAATCAAAATTCCTTTATTCGTCACCCGTACATATATAAAAATATCTATGCACACGTTATTATTATTAACAATAAAAACCTCATGGTCACATCAAGAGGATTCTGAAATCATCTCGCGACCCCCCCCCCCTCGGGGTCCCGCGACCCCCACTTTGGGAACCCCTGCTGTAGACCATCACCACCACCATTCGAAAATTCAGTTGTTCTAGTCAGACGGACGTCACGGAGGAGTCACTTTATGCCTTATCTCATTTAGGAAGATCAGATTGTCGCAGCCAATTCCCAAGTTGACCATAGTTGTAAAGCAGAGTCCATGTAGTGAAGTAACAGACCACCACACACAGGCTATCGGTTAAAGGGACAGTCTAACACACAGGCTATCGGTTAAATGGACGGTCTAACACGCTTCACGTGAAAAGGCTTAACGTAACTTTGGAACTTTAAGTTCCAAAATAGCGATCAATAATCACCAAATGTCTCTGGCATATGTCTTGTCATTAGCACTTTCACCTGTCAAAATGAAAGTGAAAAGGTGAAAGTGCTAATGACAAAACATATGCAAATTAGGTGATTATTGATCGTGGTTTTGTAACTCTTAGTTACGTTAAGTCTTTTCACGTTAAGCGATGCAAAGAAAGATCAAGTCAAAACTCTCAATTCAAATGCACAACAATGCTTAACAAACCCAAGACAGCCATTAACTAATCATTCAACAAGTGTGTGGAAACAAAATGCAACAACCAGCTCAACGAGACGCAACACAGACAAAACCAGCAAAGACAAATGAGTCTCACTCACCAATGATGTTCACTGAAAGACCAAATCCATTCTCCTGTCCTTCTGGATGGTTCGACCACCATCAGGTCATAAAGATGATCGCTTTTCAGATCCAAAATAAGTTCCAATTCCCTGCTCTCTTGTCTGTCCCAAATAGCAACACTCAGCAGTAGAGCCTCTTGTGGCTAGTAGAGCCCGTTAGCCACGGGTATCGTTCCCAGTTGCTACTCTGAAAATGGCGAACATAGCCTGCTTTAACTACTTGAGTCAGCTCCAGATTGTCAGGTGTTGGACGGCCTTTTTTAATTATGTCTATCTTAACATTAAATGGTCGTCTTGAAAATGGTTCAGACAATAAATCCGCAACGACATCATCTTCACCTGTTGCCATTTTGACGTAAAAAAAACAACGTAGAAAACGTAACACTACGCTAGATCCACTCTCGCGCCAGCCACCACCTTGCACCTTCTAGCTCCCTATTGAGCTGCGGGGAAATCTAAAAGAATACGCCCATTGGCTACAAATCACGATATGATTGGTTGATCAAATTGTCAATCCAAACGTACGCTCTCATTCAGTCTAAGGGCCAATGTCAGCGGGAATACTTTGGTTGAAGGATATTCTTCCCAGCAACCCAGAAAAATATCTGATTGGTTGCATTGTTTTTCCAACACAAAACCACTCAAATGCGTCGTGCATGGACCGAGAAAGACAAACAAATCAACGTAACACTGTAATATAACACAGATATGATTCTCATTTATTCATTTTATTTAAATTTTATTAAATGTTATTAAATTGTATTACATTTTATTAATACAATTAATTCGATTTTTTGGTTTCATCTGAGAGTTCCAGGGTCTTCTCTGAATACCTTGAAGGCCCTGACGCTTCACCACTGACACACACACACAGAAACAATCAGAGTAGTTTCACATGGAGTGCTCTAAAAACAGAAAGGAAGACAGCGAAAACAGACTCCTACATGTTCGTTCTACCCACAGTTCAAACCCAGTCCGGCACTACGGCAGTGCTGTCGGCATTTTTTTGCCGCATGCGAGAAAAGTCTATTTATTGGCGTTATCCGATCGGCTGTTTTTGAGAGCACCGATGGATCGGTTTAGAATGAATATCGGCTGATAATGAACGGCGGCCGAACGATCGGAGCATGACTTATTGTATTGTGACTAAAAGACTATATTACATTTCTTTATATAATGATTACATTGTTAGTAACCCGTCGTTCTCTCTCATTTCTAACAATTGATTATATGTGTAAAAAGTGACTTACCTCTCTATATCTATGGTTATCGGTGGCTGGGAAGCGAATGATCAGAGGGTGACTATGGCGGCTCGACACGGGGGGGGGGGGGGGGGGGATTCGGACACTAGGACCATTAATGAAACATTAGTTTCATTAGTTGGTGTCACGGTTACGGTGGTTGACAGGGGGCGTTGCCAGGCCGCGTGCGCTAGAGGCGCACACACACGCACCTGCCAACCATTACCGTGGCTAATTGCCATTGATCTCACCTGGGGGCTATTTATACAGCGGCGTCAGTGAGAGACGTCGCTCGTTCGTACTAGGTGTAACCGGTACGCTACCAGTCCCCAGGTGACATTCATCCCTGGCTTGTGATCACCCTGCTACAGACTATCGGAGAGATAGCCCGCTCGTCTACTGTTCCAGCCCCTCGTCGGTCCAGTCGATCGACGCACCTCGACGCACCACGTCAACGCACCTTGACTTCCCGGTAACCCGACCCATCGCCTGTCCCAACTATCCCTACGTCTGCTACCTGTCGGATCAACGCACCTTGACTTCCCGGTAACCCGACCCATCGCCTGTCCCAACTATCCCTACGTCTGCTACCTGTCGGATCAACGCACCTTGACTTCCCGGTAACCCGACCCATCGCCTGTCCCAACTATCCCTACGTCTTCTACCTGTCGGCTTGACGCACCTCGATCTCCCGGTCCCAGCTCCCTCGTCGGTCCTGGAGATAACCATCTATTGTGTTTTGTGCCATTAATAAAACCCCTGTTCTTCCTTTCCTGGTCTCCGCCTGCGTTCTGGGTCCAACCTCACCACACACCGTTGTGACAGTTGGAGCATTATGATTTGCCATTTACTTCAATAAGACAGACCAATGACACAGTTAGACACTGAAAAAAAGGCAGAGAAATAGTCCTTCAACTAGGCATCCATATGGACTACCAGGTTCAAGGACAGCTTTTATCCACAAGTGCTGCCACTATCATAACATTGTCATCCATATTACATTACACTATCATACTTTTGCTTGACTTTCTGGACTCATTACAGTAACAGCACTGTGTTGTACTGTACTACACTGTATTCCTGATGCTGCTGCACTACTGGCACTTTAAAATGCTTTTAAAAAGCTTTTGGCACAATTCAACATATGTATATATCATCCATCAGTTACTTTATTGTTATTTTTCTTGTGTACAGTATAGTATAGTGTTGTATAGCATAAATATTGTACATAGTATAGTACAGGGCTTCTCAAACTCCGGACCGAGGTCCGGATCCGGACCGAACTGTTTAATGAATAATTTAGTTTATTTTCTTGTGTCTGAAGTGTTGTGAGAATGAACATGAATATATATTAACTTGTGTGCGCCAGCGTGACACGCATTGCAGACCACAAGTTACCACAAGTTAACTTTCGCATTAGGGAGGGGGAGGGGCCGAGGGTTTCTTTCACCCAATCAGAAGCTCAGCGTCATTGTTGACAATTAGTTGCCACCGTTAGTCAGGGACCTGCAGACGTTATTGCGAATGCTGGCATCATGTCGTTCTCAAAGTCCCCAAAGCAAAGAATGCTTGATCAAAATAACCGAGAATTCAAAGATGAATGGACAGAGAAATGCCACTATGAATCAAAGCACAGCTTTTTTTATTTGTATTTTAAACAACAGTATCCACGGAACACAGAGGTGAGGACAGCAAAACGTACTCAGTTAAAATCTTCCTATCAAGCCACAAACAGTCAGATCTATGACAATGCCTGAGTGAGCAAATTAATCCTCAGGAGTGACATAACAGAGTCACAACAATTTTTCAAAACAATTTAGATGATTTCAGCCTGGGTAAGTCCTGCTCTGTATTGGATCTCCATTTCTGGTGAAGAATGTTCAAGAATTCTCAAAAGAGACAGAGAGCATCTTCCCATGGGCAAACCAAGCTAATAGATCTCCAGGAGGACAGTGACCCTGTGGAATACTGGACAAAGATGGCCACTGCAGCAAATGTCCCCCACCTTCAGAACGTGGCCATTCATTTGCTTACCATTTTCAGTTCCACATATTGCTATGAGTCTTGATTTTCCACGATGAACACTGTGAAAACTCCTGGCAATCACACCTTTTGTGTCGAAGTTCAAGGCATTGGCTACAGGCAACCAGTACCAGTCTCCTAGTTCAAGCCTCCATACTGTACTTTTGAATGTGTGTGTATATGTTATGGAGTTTGATTTATGTCATTCACTTTTTTGATCACACGATACTGAACAAATTATTTGGCAGAAAAGACCCCAATTATCTCACTGAGGGTGTCAGGGCCTCTCTGTCAAAGATTGATGAGCCATCTCTGTCTCATGTTTTACCTTAGCAAAATAGAATCTTGTGCTTCTTTATTCAGGTCCAATATTACCGTTAATTGTTATATTAGTAATTAATACATTATTAAAACATTGTAGGAATGGCAAAGAATGCGCAGAGACAATTCCACAACAAAACGTGTGTGGCGTGTATTTTATCAAAAAAGAACAGCGGAGGTAAACAAAACTTAACTATTGTAAAGATTTCAATGTCCAGACATTGGATTATCTTAATCCAACAGGAGTTTACTGTAAGAATAATCATTTGGCAAGTACAAAAATGACACATTTGTTCAATTGCAAGCACCACGTGCAACTAGAAACATTCTACGGCATTGTTGCAGCAACAATCTCTTAAATGCGTATGCTATTCATTTATAATGTACATTGAATGGCAAAGGACATCTCACCTTTTCAGTTGTCTAACTTCTTACAAACAACAAACTGAAAGAACATTGCTTATGCTGGAAACAGCTGTAGTTCGATTACATTGGAGAATTCAGGATTGGAGCGGTAGACAGAATGTCCTTGATGCACTGGAACTCATCCTGCTGGGGGTGGTTCCACGTCCAAGCAGTCTGTGTCCTTAACAGTGGTACAGTGACTTGCCCAGGTATTTGAACATGCCTAGAACACGCCTTAACTCTTGGATATTCTGTGGAGGTGGCAGCTCGTGGATTGCTTTCACTTTGTCAGGATCAGGCCTCACGCCTGATTTATCGATCACTTGGCCCAGGAAATGGAGCTGGCTCTGTCTCAGCCTGCACTTTTCTGGATTCAACTACAAGCCGGTTGATTCAATCCTCTCCAACACCTTGCTGAGGCGCTGGTCGTGCTGCTCCGGGGTGTCATCATACACCAGTATATCATCCATGTATACAGCTGCTCCTTCCTTCAAGACCATTCAGAGTCTCAGTCATTTTCTTTTGGAATATTTCTGGTGCGCTTGTGATCCCGAATGGAAGACGAATGGAAGTTGCAGTAGAGAGGGTCAGCAGCTTCAAGTTCCTCGGCGTGCACATCTCCGAGGACCTCACATGGTCCACGCACACCACACACGTGGTGAAAAGGGCCCAACAACGCCTGTATTTTCTCAGGCGTCTGAAGAAATTCAGCATGGGCCCCCGCATCCTGAGAACATTCTACAACGGCACCATCAAGAGTGTTCTTACAGGGTGTATCACCGCCTGGTACGGGAACTGCACTGCACTCGAGCGCAGAGCGCTTCAAAGGGTGGTGCGGACGGCCCAGTATATCGTTGGAGGTGAGCTCCCCTCCCTCCTGGACATTTACAACCAGCGGTGCGTGGCCAAGGCCAAACGAATTATAAAAGACATTGCCCACCCCAGCCACGAACTGTACTCACTATTACCGTCAGGCAGGCGATACCGCAGTATCAAGTGTCGTACAAATAGGCTTAGAGATAGCTTCCACAGTCAGGCCATCAGGCTGCTGAACAAGGGCGTATAACATATAACAATGTATATTTTATTACATTGATTTATATATACATATTGCTCTTTTCTGTGCTGATTTTTGCATTTTATAAATTGCATTATATATTCTTTATTCTATTTTTATTCTATTTTTATCTATTTTTATCTTATTTTATAACTGCTGTCTGTCGTCGGGTATTGCACACAAGATTTTCACATCACTGCTTTATACTAAACTGTAAACTGTGAAGTGACAATAAACTTGACTTGACTTGAAGGGGAGATACCATGATCATGAAGGTGGTTCACCCAGGGCGATGCTCAGCCATTGCACACCCGCTGTGCAGATCCGTGCAAATTACCCAAATGTTGGAATCTCGACTGTATAATTTCTGGTAGTGGGGGACTGTGTTCACGCTCTCCCCTGAGGAACTTAAATACAATTTAAGTTAAATTTAAGTGAAAATAAATTATATGGTTAACAATAAAGTTGGTAGTCCATTGTTTATCAATGTTGACAACCTCTCTGAATTGCATAGGGCTCATGGTGTGAAGTTGTGGCTTCTATTCTGTGCTGTACTTGCTTGTGTGTGAGATATGTGGTTGGTGTAATTCCGCATCCACCCTGCAGGGGGCAGATATGTGCCTTGGCAGGGTTTAAATACCAGAAACCCCAGAAGGAGTTGGTAGCAATACATGAAGCTATATTCATTATTTTGCTATAAAGTTGTGTTTTAATTGTATGTTGGATGCTTATATCTTTGATGGATGCTTGATGCTCATCTGATCTGAATGCTCGGTTGTTACTAAGCTAAATACGCATAGTTGACATTGTGACTGTAGACAGTTACGCGTTCTGATTGGTTATCTACAGTCTACGTTTACTGTAGACTCTAAACTCACACAATCACAACTCGCAACTGTTTACCAATGAATCATGAGAAATAATAGGTTTTATTGAATAGACCACTTAATATTGTCAACATTGTAGGCCTACCTAGAATAATTTGTTTAAAACAGCTCATCACATAGCCTAGTCAGCTAATGAGTCCAAACGCTAACGAACCTTGGTTAAACACATACAATTGTAAAATCCCCCCTCTGTTCTACACATGTAGGCTATAAGCCTTTGCCAGTAGATGGTGTAATTCAGTCACAACCGAGGTACAGGAAGTGAGACACGCCAGAGCCGAGGGAGTGACGGAGTTGGTGAGTCGTGAGTCAGTCAACTGAACTAGTTCATTACTAGTTCACTGATGCCTCATTTCCACCAACGCGAACCTAGTTCTAGCTCTGGGCTGGTGCTAGAGCCGTTTTGCAGTTGGTTCAACTGGCAAACCGTCTAAGAACCGGTTTGCGTTTCCACCGACTTTTCAACCGAGAGAGCCACGTCATTACATCACTGTTAATGTCTGGATACGTCTCTGCTTTCCCAGCAATGCTAGCACCAACTTCAACAACCACAGTAACAACAGTGGCAGAATACATGATATGTATGTAAAAGTCTTGCTCCTGGCTTTCAGGCTACATTGGAATACAAACACGGCTGGTACAACACGTTGAGCTGCTTGCCTTTAGTGCTATGGACACGATTACGTTAGAGCTGCATTAATGGAGTACTTTAACAGAAGGGACCATTGGCCTTTTCTTCTTGTATTTAGGTTTCTCGGTTGATAAAGCATAATGAAGCAGACATTTCTATTTAGAAATTAGTTAAAAAAAAAAAACATTAAATACACAATATACAATAATCACAAAATGTCAAAGTGCAGTTCAATAAGTCAGTGTCAATAAAGCGGGCTCCGAGGAGGCTCCTGGGCAAGCTGCAGCCCAGTGGTGGCGGTAGCTCCGCATCGACATCGTCGAGGGCAGACTACTCCATAAAAAACTAAAACAAAACAAAAGTTAATTCAAAACATGACTCCATAAACAACTAAAACAAGAGAAAAGTGCATTAAAACATGTCTCCACTACACTTCACTGTTTTTATAAAGTAGCATCCTGACGTTAGCTATTGTTACCAAGGCTATGCTAGCGACTAACAGAAGCCTCGCAATCATAGCTACTCATTTCTGATGATAGGAACTTAACATTGATGTGAGATATGAGTAGCTTGCTAAACAGCTTAGAAATGCAAAGCTGGTTGGCAACACAGGAAAGATTTAAGATGTAAGTTTTACTTGGTAAGTAAAACTTACCAAGACCAGTGTGACAGCAGCGTATCATCCAGTTGTTATTGATTAGCGCCTCGGTTCTGTCGTCCCGCTGAAGAGATCTTGCGTTATAGTTTTTCTAATAGTTGTTTGTTCTAGAAGCTCCTCTAGTTTATTGTGACCTTCTGTGGAGGACCACCATGCAAGGAGGCCGTTTGGTTCCTCCACGGACCACTGCTGCTTTGCCTTCACTTCCATAGGGATTTTTTAGGGATTTTAAAAATGGCGGTCACAAATTTTTAGTTGGTCTGTTGGTCACGATAAGCCCTGCCCCTAGCCCCTGGTGTAGCGGTTCTTGCTGGGCTAGCCCAGCTTCGATTTGGGGTGGTTCTGGAACCAGTTTTCCGGGCCAACAACCGGTTATTTCGAGGTGGAAACACAAAGAACTGGTTCGAGATTAGGCACCAGCTCCGAACCAGCCCTCAAAATACCTTGGTGGAAACACGGCATGACTCACCAACTCCGTTCCTCCTCAGACTCGGAATTTGAGAGAAAACCTCTTGTTGATTTGTTCCTTCCGAAAATGTAGAAAAGCACAACACAAAGCACAAAACATATTAATATTTTAAAAATATTAAAAATATTTTCGCACATCACCACAGAAATTAAATTCTTATTTATTTTTTCAAAGAACAGCAAAGGCAATCAAAAAACAACAACAATAATAATAATAATAAATACAATTATAAATAGAAATGACAAATCCTGTCGACCCCCGTTCCCACTTCCACACTTTGTTTGTTTGTTCGTTCACCTGTCGACTCCCAGTTCTTTCCTAAGTAGTTTGTTTGTTCGTTAATTTGTTCACAAATCATTTGTCAACTCCGGACTCCCAGTTGTTTCCTAAGTGGTTTGTTTGTTTATTCGACAAGTGAACGAATCACTTGTCGACTTCTGACTCTTTTACTGAGTCGGAAAAGTTGACAAGTGATCTGTGAACAAATCAACTGTCGACTTCCGACTCACAGTTATTTTCTAAGTAGTTTGTTGATTTGTTCATCCAAAGGGAGGACAAACGAGAGTGGTGGATTCAGAACAGTTATCCCGCCTCCTCGATGAGTCAGATGCATACCTCGACCAATAAGAAAGTCTAATTTCACTCTTTTGGGCTACAGCCCTTCCTATGCTGCTCCACAGTCGAATCAGGGAGAAATCCTGCCCGCGATGCAAGAGTTTGTAAAGAGTCGTTTATTTGCGAACGACTCGCCATTATTATTGAATAATGTGCATGTAATGGGGAACAGTAGTATATAGTAGATAGTATAGCATATAGTGTTAAATTGTAGGAAATTCATACTGCGGCAGGGACCACACAGTCGCTGTACCACACAGTGACCCCACTCGACAGGACGCTCGTCGACATATGATTGGTAGTCTACAGTGCATCAGTGACCATAGACAGTTCCACGTTCTGATTAGTCAAGAGTCGACTTGACTGTAGACTAAACCAATCCCACCCCATAACAGTCTACAGCCAATGTACAGATTTTCTTGGGTATTCGACTGGATTTAAATGCAGGGTTGCTTTAGCAATTTAGCACTCTCCCGTTATGTTAAATTGAAAGGAACAACTTTTCTCACTGTGGTTGATTTATTGTCTACAGTAAGCGTAGATTATCAGCCAATCTCGAGGATCAATTGTCTAAAGTTGATGTAGACAATTGAGCACATTGCACTACTGCAGGTGTTAGACAATTTCATGATGATGACAAAAGTAAGGAACATAAACTCAACAAACGTGAATGTATTTAAATTGGGGAATACATTTATGTAATGTGTGCACTTTAAACAAAGTTCAGAGCCGGCACTGCATTCAGTTGAACATTTATGTTATTATTTCTAAAACGTATTTTCCGATGGCGTACAAATAGTTCACTTCTGGGTTGTTCCCGGTATCCCCGGTGATTGGATTGTTCTTCAGAACATTGAGTGAGTCAACTTGGTCCTGATGAAACATAGAAATACACATATATAAATATATAATATAATATATATATAATATATAAATACACAATACACATATATTGTGTATAAATACACAATATATCTCCTCAAATGTTAGACAATTGACATTTAAAGGACCAAAGTGTACATACCTAAATAACTTAAACAAGCTTAACTACTTAAACAACCTATCAGAAACTGTGCTGACCTGCAGACCTCACCATAACTTGTACTTAATTCAAATGTACAAGATGCAAGGTGATCCCGCAGTATGAATTTTCTACAACAATAATATACTAAAATATACAATACTACAATAAACATAAACTATGAACAGCACTATATACTAGCCATGATATGCTAGCTATGCTACAGGTGCTACAAAGTCGAGTTAGAATTAGCCTACCTCTCTGGAGTTGACTGTTTTGCTGTTATTTTTTAAATGACCCAAGATGACCAGAACAACAACAGCGACACCCAGGATTAGACCAACCATGATCCAACGTTCATCAACGGTTGCTAAATGGGCGTAGAGTACACATTGTCTCAGAAACTGAGACAATGTGATGAATGACACGTATTTTTATGAATTCAATGATTCATTTTACGTTTTACGTCACTCTTAGAATTGGTGTCATCCTCTTCATCGCCTTCAAATAAGAACAGAGGAGAAAGAAATATATTTATCTGTGTATACATTTAACTCATCTTAACAAAACATGCTTTTCAGCGACATACATTGCAATAATGAGAGAGGGTTAGGCGTATATGTGAATATTTCTTCTTTACAGTCTGCAAAATAAAAAAATTTAAATGACGCCAAATTCATGCGTTAGTGGTTTCTATTTAATGTGTGTGTCTTAATCAATAAAAACGGTCAAATAAATTATTAAAAGGATCTTAACTTTAAGAGATGGTTTCATCCCCTTTGTGAAGTGTATCATTTCCTTTAAATTGACAAAATGTTATATATAATATAATATATAAGAAATCGATATTTAAAACAAAATATTAGATTGAATAGAAATCAAAGTGTTTGTTTATTGACATATATTGTATTAATTACAGAGAGAAGAATTGTATCTTACCTTTAACCATTAACAATGTTGAATTGACCATAAACACCTCTGCCTCGTTGCAACATGCAACATTACCAGCCAGACGTCCGATGAATCCACTTGCAGTATTTTTAGATTGATGAAAGATATACTGCTTTCTGTTACAAATCTTCTTTGTGGGAAACCATGACTGTGTCTCCCTGTCTTATAATCAGTGCCAAACACAGATGAGAGGACAATGGGCTTGGATGTGTGAGCTGCTCTCATCCAGGATAGCTGGACACATTGGTACAGGACAAGGTGACATCAGCCCTTGATTCTACCTTCATGATCCAAGAATCAGGGAGCGAGACGACACGCCAAGCTGAAAACAGATGCGTATAGTTTTTAAATCGACAAATCTTTAACTACATAAAAACATAAAATAATGGTTGGAAGGGGAGTTATTAAGGCTGTGAGTGTAAATGTAAAAACATAGGAGTCAATGACAGTACTTACTCAAGGAGCTCAGGAGCCAGGCACGTGCCCACATAGACATCAAAGGGGGCTTGAGCCCCTGCCCTTTTTCTTCCTCCAGAGAAAGTGCCCTTTTTATGGGATGCTTTTTTTATTTTTATTTTTTAGAAATAAATATAGATCTACTCCTGTTTGCGCACGGTTTCCCTCTCCAATGCATTGATTTTACCAAGGCATTGCAGGTGAAAAGACAAAACATATCACCTCACAACTTCCCCAGATAGTTACTTACGTCAAGTCAGTATTTTCCCCTGAAATGTTATGTTTAAATATGCAGATTAGCTTTAAATCTATAGATTAATTCAGACAGGGTAGTAAAACGAACACCATTTTGTTTTTTGGAAGTTTTCTTTCCATTAGGTGAAAGAAAACAAATGGAAACTATATTTTTGCCTGTAATGTCCTGCCTTAAACAGTAAGTTCATTATTTTGATTGTTGGCTGCTCTTTTAATAATTATTAATTTTACTAGTTTGTTGTATGCTGATAGATCTTAATCATTACATGATACAGCGACCCACCCTCATATTACTTGTGAAACAAAAGTTAATTGATTACAAATTATTGTAATCACTTCTGCAGCACGATGCCAAAAAAAGAAAGAATTCAGAAAAGGAAGGAGAAGGAGTGCCAGGAAACAGCCAAGAGTAGCAAATCTCTAAATGCATGGTTAAAACCAAGTACCAGCAGCAACACACAAGAGAGAACAGATAATTCAAATGTTGAAAATGTTACACCTGCGAAAGCAGTAGAGATCTCACAAGCAACCATGGAGAGACAGGAGGAGGCTTTCGAGGCAACACCTGACACAGAGCCGAAAGATGGTCAGGAAATCACTGTCAGTGTGGAAGAGGAAGAAAAAATGTGCATGTGCAATAGTTATCCTACCTCTCTGGAATTGACGTTGGCGTGTTACTTTTAAAATCAATCCCAAGATTGCCGCACCAAAGATAACATTCATGGCACCCAGTATTCCACAAACCGTCCAGTTTATTTTGGAGTCCTCACGATTCCCTTGGAATTGAAAGGGGGAAAGCGATTGAATCACATATCTGTGGTTACCTGTTGGTTTTCTTGATAAAAACGTGATATCCATCAATGACATACATTGTGGTAATGAGAGCAAAATCTTAGCATGAGTCTTTAAAAATTATGAAAATTTACAAAAATATCGCATATCTTTCCTAGATATCTGAAAATACAACGTCTGGCACATTCACTTGCTGTATTTTGAGAATAACGTGAACTGGAGTTTAAGACATCTGTTTTTATTCAATACGTTTTTGCATGTGTGCATATATTTGTTCTTTGCAGTCTGAAAAATCTGTTTTTCGCTGACTGCGATATTCATGCAGTTTCTCTATACAAAGTGTGCGTGTGTGTGTGTGTGTGTGTGTGTGTGTGTGTGTGTGTGTGTGTGTGTGTGTGTGTGTGTGTGTGTGTGTGTGTGTGTGTGTGTGTGTGTGTGTGTGTGTGTGTGTGTGTGTGTGTGTGTGTGTGTGTGTGTGTGTGTGTGTGTGTGTGTTAAAACTTAAGCATGAGAGAGTCTGGGCTGGAGCTGCTCATCTCGCGGTAGCTTCCTGTAAACACACCACAGGAAATGGCTTGCACGCACTCCACTGCAGTGCTGGTCTCCATCAAAGCCTGTATATTACTGTTTGTATATTAATGTTGTACTCTATCTGCTTTTGGCAAATTTTGAGTGATCAGTGATTGATCATATCTAGATCTCCCTCTTAGGAACCTTTGTATAGAAATCATCTGTTGATCGTCTCTGAGCACTAAGTACTCTATTTTCTAGTGTTTTTGTCGGCTGGCCTTTCTTGGTGTAGTTCTTAGCATTAAATTGTAGTTGTTTGGCTGTATTAAGGGTTGTTCGTCGACTGACATGGGCTAGGTATCTTGCCTGTATTGTATCTGTAAAATATGTTATTGAGATAGTCTTGCAAATGTGAAGGAGATCAGCATTAGAGTATCAATAGCGAAAGTCAACATCCTCGTCACTATTATCTTTGTCATCTTTTTTACACTGATATTTTCCCTCTTTCCTGATATATCTATCCATTCTTTAGCATTCTGCGGACCATTTCATAATTTGCTTGAGTAGTAGTTAAATTCCATGTTTGTGCTGAGTAGGTAAGGCGACTTCTGACAAAGGAATTCAGGAATAGCATTTGTGTGGCGAAGTGGATGTTAAAACTCTGAAGCTTTAGCTTCAGTTCCTGAAATTTGGCTTCTGCTAGGTTGATGCAAAGAGTTATTTCAGCATCACCAGTGGAAGGCTAATCATATTTCATGCCCAAGTATCTGAATACCATCTTATTCTCAATAGGTACATCATTTCGGTTGGCGATGGTGGTTGGATATGGGACCTCTGTGTTGAGATATTTATAGTAAAATATCATGGTTTTAGTTTTAGAACGTTTGATTGTGAGAGAACCCAAAGATGAGTATATTTTGTTGAAGCACTGCAGCTAGGGTTAAAGAGTAGGACCACGTTTCAATGCCGGACAATACACCAAATAGTGCAATATAACAGTGATTTAAGGCAGAAAACAAAGTATGGTACAGAAAAATCCGAAATAGACTAAACTAAACCACCACGGCCTGATTCGTCATTCTGGATGATGCACTTCTGCTATATTATGTTGTACATACAATTTGATATTGTAAAGTAATTGTTACTTTCGAAGAATCTGATGAATTCTCTGTTTATTTTCTTCTTTGTCGTTTATGTGGTCAAGTTGCCCTTTCGACACTTTAACCTATGACATCTGTTTAAATTGTAACACTGATAAAGGTTATATATTTGTTTTGAGTTTGTTATTGTATACATACATATATATATTTATATATATTTTTTTCAGCGAAAAACCTTTAAATCGAACAACCACAATCAAACAACGTACACCATTTTATTAATCTGCCATGGTTTGCTGAAGCGGATGTTAAAGACATGCACAGTTGACCTAGTGTATGTACATTGTAGCATTGTCAGCACTTTCTGAACCGCCGACCACACTTAACCTCGTTTTGTGGCTGGTGAAGGTCTGCTGCTCTTCGCTCACTCAAGACGGCAGACTCTGGGAGGACAAAAGCGGCGAGAGACCATGGGCCCCCGCTCAACCCTTCTCCTGTGGAGATTGTGTAAGTTGTTACGATTCTCTTTCTTTTACGACACACACGACTTCACCGGTTTCGTCCCGGCGGTCCTTGTCCTTAATTTGTTGGATCCGTAAAAGTTAGTTTTTTTGGGGGGGGGGGGGGGGGGTGTCACTCGAATAAAAATGCGACCTGTTATTGGTCGTCCAAAGAACTACTGCGGTACTTTGTTGTTGACACGCTGGCGACCCGGCGATTGACCCCCAAAAGGTCACCTGGCATAGATGAAAATAAAGAAAAACGTGCTTCAAGTGACCAACTAGTTAGAATCTGTCTGTTAAGCGTCATTGACAACCTCTTTACGATAACCCTCCTCCCCTCCCCCCCCCCCAACCACCCCTAGTCAACACGTTTCTGTTCATGAGGGGGGGTGATGGTGCCGGCCCCCCGGAGGTGCGGCAGGACAATGGCGTGGTCTCTGTGTCCCCGGGGGCCAACGTGACCCTGCACTGCTTCCTGCCCACCAACGCCTTGGCCATGCACCGCTCCTGGTACCGCCAGGGCCCCGGCGGCCCGCCCCGCCTCCTCTCCGCGGTCTACAAGTACGGCCAGGAAGAGCGCGGGCGGCCCCGCTTGGAGGTGTCGCTGGGCAACGGGGGCCTCAACTACCTGAGCATCGCCGACGTGCGGCGCAACGACTCGGCCGTGTACTACTGCGGCAGCGCCCACTCCAACGTGGTGGAGTTCGCAGACGGCATCTTCCTCCACGTCCGAGGTACCGTACGCACGCATCACACACGTCGCATTGGCGGCGGCCTGTCGCTCCGGTGGATGGGATGGAATGCTCCTCAAAAAGGGGTTTGTTGACCCGTGAGGATTGTAAACGTCAGAAGTATAATGGGCAATGTCGGCCTGTCAATTATAGGATTTAAACAGGTCACTTTTGATGGTAGAACTTCCTTTATAAGTAGCAGTATTGAATGAAGATTCAGTACTAGGGTGGTTGTGGGGAGCAGGGTGATCATCGGAAGAGGAGGGTGATCGTCGGAAAAAGTACTGCAGTACTTTGTTGTTGGCACACCTGCCGATGTGTTTTTTTGCGGCCAGTTCAACGGGCGTGGCTAACTGCGTACCACAGATTTTTCCGGATGACCAGATGGAAGTCACACATGTTTCATGTGTGTGGGGGGATCGTTTAATAAAACACATCTGGGGGTGGAGAGCAACTCAATGGTGATGTCATAAAACAAGCAACCCCCCCCTGACCCCCTCCCTCGTTACATCTCCTCAGGTTCCGAGGACCAACCCCAGCCGTTCTTGCACAGGGGCCAAGGAGTGCACCGGTTCTGGTGCAAACTGAACTGCGGAACCGGGTGCACCGCCACCGACGACGCCACCGCCGCCGACACCCCCACCGACGCGGCTGAAGACGCTTGTCACCGCCAGGTCTCCGCGGCGATGAGGGTACTGGTACTGCTGTCCATCGGCCGAACCGCAAGCCTTTTGCTCTGCGTGATCGCCAGCCTCCTCTGCACGTTCAAGAGTCTCTCGTGATCTCGTGAGGGTTGGCCCGTATGTGCCGTATGAAACATGGCGTGAGCGGAGGCGGATTTAAAAAGTGGATAAGTGGATTCAAAAATTATAAAAATGTATGCGAGTATCGGTGTGTGCATTTAATATTAAAAGCGGTTCCAAAGACCAGTGTGGTTTTGTGCTGAGCCGTCCGCGTTGGCGACCCATGTTTATCATACAATGAGGTTTGTACGTATGGGGAGAGGAATGCTTCTTACTCAACGGTGATGGAAACGTTCATACATTGAGCCTGCATGTGAAAAAAGTGAGACCCGTTTGGTTAAGAGTTCTGTGTCAAATGTGTCACCCTTGGTAATTAATACCCCGAAACCTATTGGCCCTATTGGCCCTCTTACCTATAGCGACACAGCAGGTTGCTTGTCCGTGCCTGTGTCCAGGTCCACAACCTGACATCACTTCCACTTTCTGTCTGCAAAAACTGAAATGGATGACGTTCCTTTTATTCTTAATTTCTAATTTTTTTTCAAAGAAATTTGCATTTCGTATTGTTTTGCGTATTGAAATTCACAACCTTTTTTTTCCCCTTGGAACGACTTATTCTTATTGCTTGATGCTACAACTTATTCTTATGCAAGTACCGATGTTTTATGAATAAATGTACACATTTTTCGAAGTGTGTGTTTGTGATATAGAAAGGGGCCAAAGTGACTCATGATTGTAATTCAAAGCATTCATATCCTGATCACACACACACACCTTAAAATAATAATAATAATAACAAATGAGATATAGATCTATCAGTGGAGGATCGTCCATTGAGGAAAGGGAGGACCATCCTCCCTAACATTTCTGAGAAGAATAAATAATGATAAATACACATACATTTAACAGATTCATCTATGAAAATACAGATTTAGAAAAATACGGATTTTTACTATTTTAACACTTCGAAAGCACAACAATCATGTCCCTGTGTCAAAGTACTAACAGTGCCCCCTACTGCTAATTTAAAATTAAAAGTACGGAGGATCGTCCTCCAAGCTCCCCATTTGAAGTCCAATATAAAACTCCCGGACCCGAGCGGCCGGTGATGTATACGTATATATATATATATATATATATATATATACGTATATATATATATATGTATGTGTATATATGTATATATATATGTGTATATACCAGTGGTGAAGCGTCAGGGCCTTCAAGGTAATCAGAGAAGACCCTGGAACTCTCAGATGAAACAAAAAAATCGAATAAATTGTATTAATAAAATGTAATACAATTTAATCCAATTTAAATAAAATTAATAAATGAGAATGGTATCTGTGTTGTTATCTGTTATATTACAGTGTTATATTGATTTGTTTGTCTTTCTCAGTCCATGCACTACCCATTTGAGTGGTTTTGTGTTGAAAAACAATGCAACCAATCAGATATTTTTCTAGGTTGCTGGGAAGAATATCCCTCAACCAAAGTATTCCCGATGACTTTGGCCCTTAGACTGAATGAGAGCGTACATTTGGATTGACAATTTGATCATCTCGTGATTTGTAGTCAATGGGCGTATTCTTTCAGATTTCCCCACAGCTCAATAGGGAGCTAGAAGGTATACTGGCTGGAGCGAGAGGGGATCTAGCGTAGTGCTACGTTTTTTCTACGTAGGATTTTACGTCAAAATGGCGAAGGTGAAGATGATGGGCTGTTACTTCACTACATGGACACTGCTTTACCAACTATGGTACACTTGGAAATTGGCTGCGACAATCTGATCTTCCTAAATGAGATACGGCATAAAGTGACTTCCTCCGTGACGTCAGTCTGACTGAATTGACGGAATTTTCGAATGGGGGGGGGGGGGTGGTCTACAGCAGGGGTTCCCAAAGTGGGGGTCGCGGGACCCCGAGGGGTGGGTCGCGAGATGATTTCAGAATCCTCTTGATGTGACCCATGAGGTTTATTAATTTTTAATTTTATTAATATTATTTTTTATTTATTTATTCTTATTTGTATTATTATTATTATTGTTAATAATAACGTGAGTGACAAATAAAGGAATTCTGATTCTGACAGATTCACGACAGTATCATCATTGAAAAAAAGCTGTCCGGCTCAAAAAAATGATACGAATATTGTGGAAGCAAACAATCACAATACTTACCTGTATCTAAATCGTTTATCTTTACTGAAAATAATATGCAAAGATTGGCATAAAATATAAGATAAAAAAAAAAATGATATTGTCTGAAAACCACAGAGAGACTGCACAGCAATATAGGCCCCCTGAACCTTAACCTACGGAAGCTGTGATTGGTAAGAGCCGATAAGATAATCATCAAGCGTGGTAATCTCTGTGGTCTTAGATGGGTCTCGGATACACATTTTCCCTTGAACACATTTGCCTCCCAGCAAGCCATTTGTGCTGTGCACTCTACCTGCACCTGCAGACCAAGGCGGCAGTAGCTCAGTCTGGAAACGGATGACAGAATGAGAACTGGTACTTGGAAAAAGGTGCCACTGCTGAGGTGCCCTAGACTCTAGGGCACCCCAGCAGAGGCACCATTTTTTTGAGCCGGACACAGGCACAGGAATCAATGTTGTCACAGTTTAGGCAAATTAATGGTTTGGTCACGTTCAGTTAAAAACAATGGCAGACACAGACACACCAGTAGAAGCCGAACCCGAATTTATTTGTTGAATCCACATGAAAAATAAAATCAGACATTCAAATATAGGGATATCGCAATGTTAACAGAATCGCAATGCACATATTGTATCTGTAGAGCATTCGCTATATGCTAATTCATGTGTACTGTTTAGCGGCCACCGTAGTGGTACTGCGTATGTGTGTTCACTCTGTGTGGTCCTGGAGACGCGTCCAGTCATGTTTACTGGTTACTAATAAATACAGTTATCATAAAAGTATCCCTCCGTATGGTCATTCAACAGTATCAGCCCTCAAAAATCAAAATGTCTCATTGTGATGTCGTATATATATATATACGACACACACACACACACACATATATATATATATATGTGTGTGTGTGTGTGTGTGTGTGTGTGTGTATATATATATATATATATATATATATATATATGTGTGTGTATATATATATATATATATATATATATATATACATATATATATACACATATATACATATATATATATACATACATACGTATATACATATATATACATACGTATATACACATATATATATATATATATATATATATATATATATATACGTATACATCACCGGCCGCTCGGGTCCGGGAGTTTTATATTGGACTTCAAATGGGGAGCTTGGAGGACGATCCCCCCCTATTAGCAGTAGGGGGCACTGTTGGTACTTTGACACAGGGACATGATTGTTGTGCTTTCGAAGTGTTAAAATAGTAAAAATCAGTATTTTTCAAAATCAGTATTTTCATAGATGAATCTGTTAAATGTGTATTTATCATTATTTATTCTTCTCAGAAATGTTAGGGAGGATGGTCCTCCCTTTCCTCAATGGACGATCCTCCACTGATAGATCTATATCTCATTTGTTATTATTATTATTATTATTTTAAGGTGTGTGTGTGATCAGGATATGAATGCTTTGAATTACAATCATGAGTCACTTTGGCCCCTTTCTATATCACAAACACACACTTCGAAAAATGTGTACATTTATTCATAAAACATCGGTACTTGCATAAGAATAAGTTGTTGCATCAAGCAATAAGAATAAGTCGTTCCAAGGGGAAAAAAAAGGTTGTGAATTTCAATACGCAAAACAATACGAAATGCAAATTTTCCATTAGAAATTAAGAATAAAAGGAACGTCATCCATTTCAGTTTTTGCAGACAGAAAGTGGAAGTGATGTCAGGTTGTGGACCTGGACACAGGCATTCGTACGGACAAGCAACCTGCTGTGTCGCTATAGGTAAGAGGGCCAATAGGGCCAATAGGTTTCAGGGTATTAATTACCAAGGGTGACACATTTGACACAGAACTCTTAACCAAACGGGTCTCACTTTTTTCACATGCAGGCTCAATGTATGAACGTTTCCATCACCGTTGAGTAAGAAGCATTGAGAGAAAAAAAAGGCCGCTCTCCCCCATACGTACAAACCTCATTGTATGATAAACATGGGTCGCCAACGCGGACGGCTCAGCACAAAACCACACTGGTCTTTGGAACCGCTTTTAATATTAAATGCACACACCGATACTCGCGTAATTTTTTATAATTTTTAAATCCACTTATCCACTTTTGAAATCCGCCTCCGCTCACGCCATGTTTCATACGGCACATACGGGCCAACCCTCACGAGATCACGAGAGACTCTTGAACGTGCAGAGGAGGCTGGCGATCACGCAGAGCAAAAGGCTTGCGGTTCGGCCGATGGACAGCAGTACCAGTACCCTCATCGCCGCGGAGACCTGGCGGTGACAAGCGTCTTCAGCCGCGTCGGTGGGGGTGTCGGCGGCGGTGGCGTCATCGGTGGCGGTGCACCCGGTTCCGCAGTTCAGGTTGCACCAGAACCGGTGCACTCCTGGGCCCCCGTGCAAGAACGGCTGGGGTTGGTCCTCGGAACCTGAGGAGATGTAACGAGGGAGGGGGTTAGGAGGGTGTTGCTTGTTTTATGACATCACCATTGAGTTGCTCTCCACCCCCAGATGTGTTTTATTAAACGATCCCCCCACACACATGAAACACGTGTGACTTCCATCTGGTCATCCGGAAAAATCTGTGGTACGCAGTTAGCCACGCCCGTTGAACTGGCCGCAAAAAAACACACCGGCAGGTGTGCCAACAACAAAGTACTGCAGTACTTTTTCCGACGATCACCCTCCTCTTCCGATGATCACCCTGCTCCCCACAACCACCCTAGTACTGAATCTTCATTCAATACTGCTACTTATAAAGGAAGTTCTACCATCAAAAGTGACCTGTTTAAATCCTATAATTGACAGGCCGACATTGCCCATTATACTTCCGACGTTTACAATCCTCACGGGTCAACAAACCCCTTTTTGAGGAGCATTCCATCCCATCCACGGGAGCGACAGGCCGCCGCCATGCGACGTGTGTGATGCGTGTGATACGGTACCTCGGACGTGGAGGAAGATGCCGTCTGCGAACTCCACCACGTTGGAGTGGGCGCTGCCGCAGTAGTACACGGCCGAGTCGTTGCGCCGCACGTCGGCGGGAGGCCCCCGTTGCCCAGCCACACCTCCAAGTGGGGGGGGGGCCGCCGGGGCCCTGGCGGTACCAGGAGCGGTGCATGGCCAAGGCGTTGGTGGGCAGGAAGCAGCGCAGGGTCACGTTGGCCCCCGGGGACACAGAGACCACGCCATCGTCCTGCCGCACCTCCGGGGGGCCATCACCCCCCCTCATGAACAGAAACGTGTTGACTAGGGGTGGTTGGGGGGGGGGGAGGGGAGGAGGGTTATCGTAAAGAGGTTGTCAATGATGCTTAACAGACAAATTCTAACTAGTTGGTCACTTGAAGCACGTTTTTCTTTATTTTCATCTATGCCAGGTGACCTTTTGGGGGTCAATCGCCGGGTCGCCAGCGTGTCAACAACAAAGTACCGCAGTAGTTCTTTGGACGACCAATAACAGGTCGCATTTTTATTCGAGTGACACCCCCCCCCCCCCCCCCAAAAAAACTAACTTTTACGGGTCCAACAAATTAAGGACAAGGACCGCCGGGACGAAACCGGTGAAGTCGTGCGTGTCGTAAAAGAAAGAGAATCGTAACAACTTACACAATCTCCACAGGAGAAGGGTTGAGCGGGGGCCCATGGTCTCTCGTCGCTTTTGTCCTCCCAGAGTCTGCCGTCTTGAGTGAGCGAAGAGCAGCAGACCTTCACCTGCCACAAAACGAGGTTAAGTGTGGTCGGCGGTTCAGAAAGTGCTGACAATGCTACAATGTACATACACTAGGCCAACTGTGCATGTCTTTAACATCCGCTTCAGCAAACCATGGCAGATTAATAAAATGGTGTACGTTTTGATTGTGGTTGTTCGATTTAAAGGTTTTTCGCTGAAAAATATATAAATATATATATGTATGTATACAATAACAAACTCAAAACAAATATATAACCTTTATCAGTGTTACAATTTAAACAGATGTCATAGGTTAAAGCGTCGAAGGGGCAACTTGACCACATAAACGACAAAGAAGAAAATAAACAGAGAATTCATCAGATTCTTTGAAAGTAACAATTACTTTACAATATCAAATTGTATGTACAACATAATATAGCAGAAGTGCATCATCCAGAATGACGAATCAGGCCGTGGTGGTTTAGTTGAGTCTATTTCGGATTTTTCTGTACCATACTTTGTTTTCTGCCTTAAATCACTGTTATATTGCACTATTTGGTGTATTGTCCGGCATTGAAACGTGGTCCTACTCTTTAACCCTAGCTGCAGTGCTTCAACAAAATATACTCATCTTTGGGTTCTCTCACAATCAAACGTTCCAACGCGATCACCTGACGATCAACCGTATCAAAACTAAAACCATGATATTTTACTATAAATATCTCAACACAGAGGTCCCATATCCAACCACCATCACCAACCAAAATGATGTACCTATTGAGAATAAGATGGGATTCAGATACTTGGGCATGAAATATGATTAGCCTTCCACTGGTGATGCTGAAATAACTCTTTGCATCAACCTAGCAGAAGCCAAATTTCAGGAACTGAAGCTAAAGCAGAGTTTTAACATCCACTTCGCCACACAAATGCTATTCCTGAATTCCTTTGTCAGAAGTCGCCTTACCTACTCAGCACAAACATGGAATTTAACTACTACTCAAGCAAATTATGAAATGGTCCGCAGAATGCTAAAGAATGGATAGATATATCAGGAAAGAGGGAAAATATCTGTGTAAAAAAGATGACAAAGATAATAGTGACGAGGATGTTGACTTTCGCTATTGATACTCTAATGCTGATCTCCTTCACATTTGCAAGACTATCTCAATAACATATTTTAAAGATACAATACAGGCGAGATACCTAGCCCATGTCAGTCGACGAACAACCTTTAATACAGCCAAACAACTACAATTTAATGCTAATAACTACACCAACAAAGGCCAGCCGACAAAAACACTAGAAAATAGAGTACTTAGTGCTCAGAGACGATCAACAGATGATTTCTATACAAAAGTTCCTAAGAGGGAGATCTAGATATGATCAATCACTGATCACTCAAAATTTGCCAAAAGCAGATAGAGTACAACATTAATATACAAACAGTAATATACAGGCTTTGATGGAGACCAGCACTGCAGTGGAGTGCGTGCAAGCCATTTCCTGTGGTGTGTTTACAGGAAGCTACCGCGAGATGAGCAGCTCCAGCCCAGACTCTCTCTTGCTTAAGTTTTAACACACACACACACACACACACACACACACACACACACTTTGTATAGAGAAACTGCATGAATATCGCTTGCTCATTCAGCCTTAATGTAGAGCCTGTTCTCCAACAGCCGTTGTAGCACCAGGCGGACGTGCTGGTGGTGTTCCTCCATGGACCTAGAGAAAATCAGGATGTCGTCCAGGTACACCACCACAAAGATGTTTAGCATGTCCCTCAGCACGTCATTCACCAGGCCTTGGAAAACTCTGGGGGCATTGGACAGACCGAACGGCATGACGCGGTACTCGTAGTGGCCGAGATCACCCTCCCTGATCCTGACCAAGTGGTACGCGTTACCCGGGCGTGCGTGAGTGGCTCGAAAGTGGAACTAAGAAGTGGCAGGGGGTACCTATTCTTCACCGTGATGTTGTTCAGTGCCGATAGTCTATACAGGGCCTCAGGCCACC
Organism: Muraenolepis orangiensis; assembly: GCA_027704905.1. Taxonomy (NCBI): domain Eukaryota; kingdom Metazoa; phylum Chordata; class Actinopteri; order Gadiformes; family Muraenolepididae; genus Muraenolepis; species Muraenolepis orangiensis. Next base: position 9,565,893 of record CM051021.1, on the reverse strand, counting down.
GTCCTTCTTAGCCACGAAGAATAAGCCCGCTGCGAGGGGCGAAGACGACAGCTTTATAAGGCCTGAGGCTAGGGACTCAGCGATATAGTTGCGCATCGCCTCCCTCTCCGGCTGGGAGATGTTGTAGAGCCGCCTCTTAGGAAGGGCGGCCCCAGGAAGGAGGTCGATGGGACAATCATAAGGCCGGTGAGGGGGGAGTGAGAGGGCTCTGTCCTTACTAAACGCCAGAGAGAGGTTGTGATAAATGTGAGGCACCCCAGTGATATCTGGTGGAGAGGACACAGGCCTGGAACCGCTGGACGGAGACACCTACCCAACACTAGAGGCGCCGTGGGGGCGTGCAAAACAAAGAAACGAATGGACTAATAGTGATTTCCCGAAAGAGTGAGTGTGAGAAGGTCAGTAGCGTGCGTAATAGTACCCAAAGAATGCCCATCAATGGCCCGAGGAGAGAGGGTGCGATCTAAAGCCACCAAAGGGACTCCCGCCTGGCGGGCTAGAGTAACATCCAGTAGACACTCGTCTGCACCCGAGTCTATGAGAGCGCCCACCGACAAGGTCTCCGTACCCCAGGCTAAGGTGGCCGGAAAGAGATGATTTAACGTACTACGGGGCGGGGAAAGGGATGTCTTGTTCACCCGTATGCCCCTTACTGGTGAGCTTGGTCGTTTGGGCGGGTTGGGCAGGCTCTGACATAATGTCCCTCCTTCCCACAGTAGAGGCACTGTTGGTGGGACATCCTGTACTCTCTTAATCCTGCCGAAAGGTGGGATCGGCCAATCTCCATGGGCTCTCCGGGCCCGGACGTCGACCTGTCAATAGACAGCGAGTGCTGAAAAGGGGGCGTGGCCAAGCCACGCCCCGGGGAGCCGGCGAAGGAACGAAAGCTGGGCATTTGGAGCGCCAGGGTGATTAAATCCCTCAGCGTCTCCGGGCTGTCTCGAACGATGAGTTTTAACACACACACACACACACACACACACACACACACACACACACTCGGCAGCCTAAAGAAGGGTAGATCCCAGGTGTTCATTAGCCTCAGTAGGCCTGATTATGATGGGCAACACCTGGGATCGATTAGAGCGTGGGGGGTGCCTCTTGACTTCCAAATAGGCCTGCAGTAGAATGTTATAGGCAGCTATGATGTTATAAACTGTATGTTAATGTGCTTGCTTTGCAGAAAACCTTTTTTTGGTTCATCAGTCTTGTCGAGGTACGCCTGGGGTGTGGGCTGCAATGGGGACACTAATTGCGGCCTCCATGGTTGAGGTATTTGGCGGCTCCGATCTTCTCCCTAAAGCCCTGCATTGCCGCCTGGTTTCCCCTGCAAAACTGAACTCCAAGGTCAAACAAATCATCCAGTCAGAGGCCGGAGTCAGTGTGTTTTACTAGGAGGGTGAAGAATGTGGTTTGGCCAGGCTGTCTGCCGACGCAGTACTGGTCACAGCCACAGCCAAGGTGGCCCGCTTCATCGATTTTGACCCCCCTCTGACCACCGGTAAGAGGCATGCACTGAGCAGCATTCACTACGACAGCTCCACCAAGATCATCCTCACATTCAGCCGGAGGTTCTGGGAGGACGACGACATCAAGGGAGGGAAGAGCATCACAGACCGCCCCTCTCGCTTCATCTACTACCCCAGCCACAGCTTCCCCGACAACACAGACATCGGTGTGCTGCTGGCCTCCTACACCTGGTCCGACGACTGCTCTTCCTGGGCCTGGAGGATGAGGAGCTGAAGGAGGTGGCCCTGAGGGACCTGGTGCTCATTCATGGGGAGCAGGTCCAGGATCTGTGCACAGGGGTGGTAGTGAAAAAGTGGAGCTCTGACCCATACAGTCTGGGAGCATTTGCCCTCTTTACTCCCTACCAGCACAACGATTTTGCCACAGAGCTGTTCAAGACTCAGGGCAGGGTGCACTTTGCTGGGGAACACACCGGCTTCACTCACGCCTGGATAGAAACAGCCATCAAGACTGCCACCAGGGCCCCCAAAAACATCAACACCCAGCTACAAGTCCACTGCTAGAGGAGCGCTCTGACCTCAACACCCAGCTTCAAGTCCACCACTAGAGGAGAGCTCTGACCTCAACACCAAAAGTAATGTGTGTTATTACTCAAACATTGAAACCAATATCCTAATGCTAGCAGTAGTAGCTCTTTATTTGTCTTTTACTTGTGTCAACCTTGACAACACAACTCACAACTAAGTTGGTTTAACCTGTGAGCTTTAAGTCTAATGCTAATCTAATAATCTGACTCTGCCACCTACTGTCATGCATATGTAATAGCCTAGCTATGCACATCATAACATTCCATTTCCAAGTCATGTCAGTGACTTGAAGCAACTTGCAATGTGGCAATGCAAACACTTCAAATAAACGTATAGTTGATAGTTAAACAAAAATGTATTTGTTTATTTTCGTTGTTGGTGGAGCTCCAAGTGAAATTATCCCGCTCATGTACTTCCAGCAAGTCTGGTTAAAAAAATAACATTAAGATGTTGTATGTACTATAATGTCCCTCACACTGGTTAAACTTCATTTATAGTTAACCTGAAGCTACGGTGAACTCACAGGAGTAACTACTAATAATAACAATTATTAATAATTAATAATAATAATTGTATTCTGTGTGAATCCAGTTGTAGTTCTATTCGGTATATAGTCAGACAGAACTACCCGTTTTATCATAATAATGCATAACGATCCTTCTAGAACACGTTTGATTTGTGTTCTTAAAGACAGGGGGACCACCTTTGGCCCTACGGCCGGGCCGCCTGCGAGCTGGTGGGCTACGTCTTCTACGTCAACGCGTACGCCAGCGTCATGTTCCTGTGCCTGATCGCGCTGGGCCGCTACCTGGCCATCGTGCACCCGCTCAGTAGCCGCGGCGTGCGCACCATGAGGGTGGCGGCGTTGGCCGGCGTGGACGTCTGGACGCTGACCTTCTTGTTCTGCCTGTGGGGGCTGCTGCCCTCGGTGTTCGATGCCGACAGGCAGCTGTGTTTGGAGCAGTACCCTGTCAGCCCCGGCTACGCCCGGTTCAAGCTCGCCACGGCGGCCCTCGGCTTCCTGCTGCCCTGCTCCATACTGGGGTGAGTCATGTGGGGGTTCATGTCGCGCTTTTTTTGGGCACCAGATCACCTTATCAACCTAACCGCTTACCGTGGGTGGTCTTCTGACAAAGGATTGTTGGCTGTCCCAGAGACTATAGGTTCAAAACCAGGGGGGATTGTGCCTTCTCTCGGTTATGGCTGCTATAGGCTCTGCCCGCCGAATTTAATCAGCTATGACAGTGTCCTCTTTTAAGACGCTTCTTAAGATTCATTTGTTTAGAATTGCGGTTATTTGCATTCATTTTAAATTGGTCCATGTTTGGAATGATGCTGTTATCTGCTTGAAGTTTTTGTATGCATATTGTGCTATCTGTTGTTTAATAATTTGTTTTATTTGATGTGAATCACTTTGCACTGAATATGCTTGATAAGTGCTATATAAATAAAGTTATTATTATTATTATTATTATTATTATTATTATTAATAGTATTATTATTATTATTATTAATTATTATTATTATTATTATTATTATTATTATATAGTCATGCGATTGATACCAAACAAATATAAAACCCTTTTTTCATAACCTTGTCATGCGTTTCTAAAATAACATTTAAGTGCATTGTTGAAAGCATGCTTCTTCACAAGTTCCTCCATCCGTTTCAAAGATGTAACGTTTCTGCCGCAGTACATATGGCTGCTGCTGTATTGAAACTAGTATATTCTGTCCCCTCCTACAGCTACACATCGGCTCACAACGGCCGGACTCTACAGAGGTCCCCCTCCGTCTCCGACCAAGAGCGCCACAAAATCGTGAGCATCCTTGTGGTTATCACGGTCAACTTCATGGACAGTGGAACCGCACATGATTCTAAACGATGGCCCACTATGAAATTAAAATAAGGCTAAATTGCCATGCGCTCCCCAGATACACTTGTCACCACATGTATGATGTAGGTCTTGATTTGGCTGGAGAAAAACACATAGGCCTATACAGGTCTTTGAGCCAATCTAATTGTATTTACTTTCAGACAATTACACTTTAGGATTGTGTACACATGTAATTCTTAGGAATTGAATGGAACATTTAGATTAATAATAAAAACATATATATAAAACACACATACAATTCAGTAACCCACACAGAGTTAGTTCAATGTAAAAAAAAGGAAAAAAACCAAAACCCAACCATGTCTACTCATTAGGCTGCAGGCTTAGTTTAAGGTAGTTTAAGTTCACACAGTCTCAGGTGAAACTCTTTGCCCCGAAAAATACGAAAGGGAAATTCCACATGAAGAGAAAGAGGCTGAATTTCAAGCGCACTTTCATAACCAATCTGTCACAGACAGTGGTGAAATGTCAAGTAGTCGACAGCACCAGCGTAAATAAATAACGCTTTTGTACCTCGGCCTCAGCCTTTTATTTTTTTAAAGCAAGACTATTTTACGCCCGGGCCGCAGTAGCTAAGTCTCTTGCTAAGGTCGCCGGTTCAAGTCCCTGAAACACATGGGCGCACAGTGCCGAGGTTCCCTTGAGCAAGGCACCAGACCCAGACACTGCTCCCCCCCTGAGCACTTTATACAAAAATAGCTGCCCCATTGCTCCTTATACTAGGATGGGTTAAATGCAGAGAAACCAATTGTTGTTGTGTGTGTGTGTGTGTGTGTGTGTGTGTGTGTGTGTGTGTGTGTGTGTGTGTGTGTGTGTGTGTGTGTGTGTGTGTGTACATGTTTGTGACCAATAAAGAGGATTAAAATCCTCCAGATTTAGATTTAGATTTTAGCATGCCCACAAACCCCCGACTGTAGCCCAACTGTAGATGAGGCATGACTGTTGGCCGAGCAACTGCTGCATTTTTATCAATAAAACCAGAGTTTTGTGTGTTCCGCATGTCTGTGCCTTGCGTGCACTTGTGCGTGCAGACGACCCTGAGCGTGTGGTGGCTGAGGCCTTCTCCAGACATCCGCGTGGCAAAGAGCCCTCTGACATTGTTGACAGGATGTCAACATGGTTTCCCGGGTTGTTTATATATATATATATATATATATATATATATATATATATAATATATATATATATATGTATATATATATATATATATGTATATATATAGTTATACATATTCATATATAAATAACTATATACGTAACAATATAGTTATATATAAATCGTTTTATATATATATATAACTATATATGTAACTATATATCTATATATATAACTATACAACTATAACTATATATATAGTTACATATATAGTTCACACACACATACACACACACACACACACACACACACCACACACACACACACACACACACACACACAAAGATTTATTTTAACCTGCAGCAACAGAAACAGTTTGAGCCAATCACAACAGCCCCATAGATCTCTCAGGGGTTGGATGCCAGTCAATAAGATCCATTCGACATCCACATTGAACGGCTTCAGACATGACCACCTACTGCATCTTGGCTTTACTATTCAGTGGAACAGGTAGGGCCGAATTCATATTTTTTCGTAATTTTTAAGAAAAGATTCGTAGACCAACAGTCGTTGATGTGCAAAAACAGTATTTCCATCATTGTATCTTCTCTACTAATCTGAAAATCACGATGCAGCCCAGGTTCAAACTACCGAAAGAGACATCGTTCAAGAGAAGATCATCACAGCCAGCGTTGGAGAGAATGTAACGTTGCGATGCTTGCACAGTAACAAGAAGGCAGTGTACGTTTACTGGCACCGGCAAAAACTAGGAGACAGACCTTACGTCATATCGTCCGCCCTGGAATATGGAGCTGATTGTAGACTGCACAATGAGTTTCAGAACGACCCTCGCTTTTCGGTACAACACCGTTCCGGAGTGACCCACCTTACGATCCGGCATCTTCGCCCCTCAGACTCGGCCGCATATTACTGTGGGACGTCCGATCTCAGAGTTATGGCCTATGAACGCGGCTCCTTCCTTCACGTCAAGGGGTCGGAGGCGGGAAAACGAGCGGTCATCCGCCAGGGACCCAAACAGGTGCTGTTGCCGGGCAACGCCGTGAATTTGAGTTGCGAGGTCCACGCCGCCGAGCTGTGTTCAGAAGAGCACACTACTACCAGCGTCTACTGGTACAGGCCCAGCGGATCTCGACCCTCGCTCCTTTACGCCCATGACGACCACGACCTATGCAATAGCCAACGCGGGGTTGGACCACCTCCAGCCCGGAAGAGCTGCACGTTTCACCTGCCGATGGCCGACCTCCGCACCGAGGACGCCGGGACCTATTATTGTGTTCTGAACTTTTGCGGGGAGATTCTGTTCGGAAACGGGACAGCGGTGGAAATTGACGGTTGGTCGGTCTTTGCAGCTTTTTTTGCAGCATTCACGTTGCAACTTTGCAACGCGACAGACTATTAGGTAGGTACCGTACTATTGTCTTACAGGTTCTCCTGTGTTGCATCTTCAAATAGATCACGACCCTATGGTGATGTACATACTGGGGGCAGCGTTGGCAGTCTCCCTCATCCTGCTGTTCATTTTGACCTGCATGTACATCTCCAGAAAGAGTTGCCCCTGTTGCTGTAGAGGTATGTAAAACAATGCAAAAAATTAATTTGGTCGTATTGGTACTTAAAACACTTGTTTAACTCACAGGGGAGGTTACAGAATCAAGAGGAGGTACGGCTGTCATGGAAACGGTGAGCATCATTGAATAATGACTAAATAAATCATTAAAAACCCTACTAAATACAATCATAATATAATGTGGTTTTATAGAATGTTTTTTTCTTTATTTTTACTCTCTTTTGTGTCACGACGATTACCGATTAGCGTGGCCCGGAGGTGGACAATCTCCTGTACGCCGCTGTGAGTGCGACGAACAGCCGGCGTAAAGGCCGCAGAGGCAGAACGGAGACTGAGTGCGTCTACTCCGCTGTTACGGCCCGCCACTGAGGACGGCCATGCGTTGAGCTGGCCCGGTGATCGTTATAGAGATCACCTTTGATGGCATGCATGCCAGAAGAAACCACTAGGAACGGCTTTAAGCTCAACATTCTCTATGAGGTTCACATGTGTGTTTTTGGGACGGATGTGTGTGTGTGTGTGTTCAGAATGAGCTTTCCTGTTTGATTGAATACGCTCTCGTGAGCCATGAGCTTATTAGACCTGTATCCAAAGGACGGGAAATGGAATTGGGTCACATCGACGAGACGTACGAACAAAAAAATATGCCACTGAAACTCCCCAGGCGATAGAGGTCACCCCCAGGCACGATACAAAAACATGCGCCATGCTTAGTGTGGGTAAGCAGAGGTGTATTACCACAGCAGCACCGTTTCCTGTGTCAAGTTTCCACTTGACACAAGAAACTCTTGCCCACACCTTAAACTGTACTTTATTATAATCCAACAATAGGCCAAATGTTTGTCAGATGCAATGGAAAGTGTTGCCGGCTTCCTGCAGTTACAAAGTCAATAAATATATTTGTATTTTTTGAATGCGCAAATAAATAATTTCTTCTCTACCATGGTTACTTTGTTTTGCTATTAGGGTCATTAGCATATGATGTATTAAACAGCGTATGATTGCATATTTGGCTTCCCACCTGTATGATCTGTATTCTGTTGAAAGCTGGGATAACGGACACAGTGATGTTATCCTTTGTGTGAAAGTTTTAACTGAACGCTTCTTTGTGTCTGCTGGTCAGTTAATTCCAGGGGGTCTATTGTACTATTCTAAGTCGTTTTGGACAAAAAAGTCTGCTAAATGACTGCAATGTAATGTAATGTCTACACACCACATGGATTGACCTGAACATCTTCCCTGACCAGTAGCACACCGAGTCCTTGGCAACCGAGCTACAACCGCAAAAAGTGGTTTCAGAGACTCGGGGAAGAAAAAACAAGTCTTGACCTTTTAACTTTCATCCATCAGATATAGCAGCCGGCCGAACATCCTGAATACGTCGCATTTCCAAGTGACGGAGTGTTTCCAAAACCATGCCTATGTCCAAGGGCCATGGGTCGATTATCCATGGGCCATAGTGCTCCTCATTCACGCACAGTAGTAAATGCACAGCCAGAAGGAGACCCGAACACCCGTCACTAGTACCGAAGGCAAGGCAAGGCATGCAAATAGGTGTCTTGAACATGACACCAGAAGTGTTTTATGGATTTGTTTACGTTGACCAGAGTACATGGGAACATGTGACTTTAAGGAGGAAATGGACCCACGGTTTCACTCCCTTTGATGCAAGCCAATAGGATACTCTGGTTGTTCACAGTTTGAGGGGGGGGGGGCTGTACAACTAGCAAGCCAGTATGCTGTGAGGGGCTTCACACACCATCATACACAAACCAAGATCACGGTGCATTTCTAAATCATTTCAGTTACTTTTCTAACCTCCATGTCATCCCGAGTCTTCAAGTCCTTGCTCCAAGTATATAAATAAGTAGATAAATATACATAGTCTTGAAGACCAACGACACAAAAGCTGACAGCCTCTGAATAAGCAGGTTTTGTGGAGGCCCCGAAGATCAAAGAGCCTGACCGTAACCAAATGGCAATGCAAACCACGAGTGTGTGGTTTTATTGTAATGTTCTAGATATGCTCCCCATTTACTGAAAAGTCCATATTGCGTATGGCCAGCACTGGTCGAAAATCTAAATCTAAATCTGGAGGGTTGAATCCCTCTTAATTGGTCACATACATGGTCACACAGTGAAATCTGTTCCTCTGCATTTAACCCTTTCTAGCATTAGAAGCAGTGGGCAGCTATTGTATATACAGCTGCCCGGGGCAAGCAGTATAGGGGGTCTGGTGCCTTGCTCTAGGGCAGGGGTTCTCAAACTTTTTGTTTCTGCGGACCACTATTTATCATCAAGGATTTTCGCGGACCACCTCATATGCAAACCGTAAAAATAAGTACATATAAACGTAGTGTTAAAACGCAGATATTTTTTTATAGTTAATTATAGACAATCAAAAGTCAATTGAAGCCTATCTGATACCTTTGTTGCACGTGTGACCGGTGTCTGTCTGCGTTGTGTATGTTTCTCAAAGAGGACGGCGGACAACTTCTTTTTTTCTTTTGGTCCTTGACCATATATTCAAATCTGCATACACTCATAGAACACAACAGCTCCATCAGTGAACATGAACTGCAGCTTCAGCTCTTTCAACATCCGATTGTATCCGTGTACAATAAGGAAATAATAAATAAAATAACAGATTTTGTGCAATTATAGGCTTATTAAACTCAAAACAACCATGTTACACACGCACAGCAAGTCCAGTGGAAACAAATAATCTTATCAATCACACTGAATATAAAATAAATTAACATAAACATGTGTAATAAGGAAATAATAAATAAAATAACTGATTTTGTGCAATTATAGGCTAATTAAACTCAAAACAACGCACACGCACAGCAAGTCCAAGCTAACCTTATCACTCAGCTAATGAGATGGATGTCTTGCTCTCTGGACGTAAGGTTTGCGAGGATGTCATCGTCCAGGGTCGCAAATGGATTTCTGATCCAGTTCGCAGTTGTGTCAGGGATAGGGAAGTACATCCGTAGCTGTGTTTTCAAACTGTGCAAGTGCTCCCTGACATCATTTTTCACATTATTTGGAAGCTGCATTTCCGCGGTGTCCAAAAAATCGGATAGGTTTGCAAACAAGTCATAGTTTGACTGCTCCAGGCGCCTGGCCCACATCTCCATCTTCTTGATTGTAGCTTCAACTTTGTCTTGCCCGTGAAAAAGTGTCACTGACTTCCCCTGAAGATGCATCACTGAAGCGATCTGAAAGTTCAAATTTTGAGTCAAGTAAAAACATTCTCACTTCATCGCGCAACTCGTAGAGCCGCGCGAGCACCTTTCCTCTCGATAGCCACCGGACCTCGGTGTGCAGAAGTATTTGCCGGTGATCACTGCCCATCTCATCGCATAAAACGGCAAACAACCGGGCATTCAGTGGACGGGCCTTGATAAAATTGACCGTTCGTACTGCTTCATCCAGAACAGTTTTGAGATCAGGGGGCATTTTTTGGGCTGCGAGAGCCTCCCTGTGGATGCTGCAGTGGATTGATTTAGTTTGTGGAGCCACTGCTTGTACACGTTTAACAAGCCCACTGTGTCGGCCTAACATGGCTGCTGCCCCGTCTGTGCTAATGCCCACGCATTTTGACCAATCAATCCTATGTTCCGTTATGAAACTGTTCAACATGTCAAAAAGTGCCTCTGCAGTTGTGCGTGTTGGCAAACATTTACAAAAGAGAAAGTCCTCCTCTATTTCTCCGTTGTGTTCATACCTTACGTATGAGAGCAGGTTGGCAAGGTTAGCTATGTCAGTTGATTCATCCAACTGTAGTGCAAAAAATCAGCTGGCTTTTATCCGCGCTATTAGCTGGTCATTCACATTGCTGGCCATTTCCTCAATTCTGCGCTGTACGGTGCTGTCTGACAATGGAATCAAGTCCATTTGCTTGCATGCCTTTTCACCCAGCATAACACCCACCGCCAACTTAATTGATGGCAGCACCACCTCCTCACCGAGTGTATGCGCTTTCCCATTTTTTGCGATAATTCTTGACAATCTGTATGAGACTTCCACTGCTTTAGCATTGATGCTACCTGTAGATGTGGATTCCATGATGTTCTTGCTACTGTGAAATTCTTGGAGCTTGTTTTAAAAAAACTCAACTGGCTTGGACTTCAACTCTCCATGCTTTGTCTCAAGGTGACGGCGAAGATTAGCTGGTTTTAGGCTCTCGTTAGCCAGTGTCTCGTAGCACAGAACGCATAATGGCAAAGGCTCATCTTCGGTGCCTGTGTATGTAAATCCCAGTTCTAAGTATTTCACATTGTATTTTCGCTTAATCATCACTTTCTTTGTTTTTTTTCGCGGAATCTGGCTTGTAGATGCCTCCGACTCACTCTCATGATCTTCATTAACGTTAACATCTTTTCTCTTCAGACCACCTGATCAGGGTGCGAACTGGAGGGGAGCAGGGGGAGCTATAGCTCCCCTAGTGGTGACATGAGCTCCCCTGGGAACATGGTTTGTGAAATTTGGGGGGAGCTCTCTAAAATACTGATATGATGACCAAATAAATTCCGTTTTGGGCATGGTTTTTTTTTTCAAAGGTGTAAAATAAGTGAAATATAATTATATTTAGAGTTTATGATTCATGAAAAAAGTGTCGCCTGCTTGCACGCTGCCCGCAGCTCCACCCACTACTAGTGGGTGTAGCTGTGTAGCTGCTCCACCCACTAGTAGGTGTAGCTGCGGGCAGCGTGCAAGCAGGCGACACGAGAGAAGGGCTCTGTGCATCGTTGTGTTGTGTGTGTGGGTCGCGTCTCTCCAGGCAGTGAGAGGGTTGTGTTGTGCTATAGCTGTATTATTAATATTAATATTGTTCATGGTTGGTGCCGCTGGCTGCTCTTATCGCGTGTGTTCGGCTCTGTGTAGGCTACAGCCATAATAGGCTATAGCCCATGTGAAACAATGTAGCCTGTTTTTGAGTCATTTTAAGTTGATTTAATTAAACAGTCAAACGTTACATTGGTGGTCCGTGGATTATTTATTATCAAGTTGATGTTTGCGTAGCCCATACATGCTCGGGAAATGTTGACATGAACATGATCCATCGGGACGTTTCATGTAAATGTAGACCTGTGGCACCACCCCGTGTGCAACAGATTTTCTCTTTATAATAGGCCTATGTCTGTGCTGTTGCTATTAATGCACGGATCAGCATTTACCCCCTCCACCACCCCCCCCCCCCCCCCCCCCCCCCCACCGCAAAAATAAAAAATCCCGGCTCCCCCGGAGACCGTGGTATAGTTCGCACACTGCACCTGATGCTAGCCACCGATCCATGTTTGTGGTTTTGCACGCACACGTGGGAAGATGAGAGCTCTCACTTGCACTCTGCTCTTCCGCAGCGCAGCTGCACTCCGGCTGAATTTATGAATGTAAGGCCTATATTAATCCTAAGTAACACGGCAGGGTCCGTGAGAGTTTGTTTTCATCTGATTTCAAATAAACAAAGTCATGGCTTTCAGAATATTAAACTTGTTTCGGCAAATTCAGATGATAAATACAACTTTGAAGCTTGTAACGGAATAATTACAAGCGGAAAACGGAGCAACTTAACGTCACAGGCAGCAGGCATAACAACAGCCGGTGTTTCTCGTGTGTGTTTTCCCCGGGAAGCAAACACAATACACACAAACGCAAAAAAATACACAAACGCACACACACAGTCATTATATAATGTGACATTCTCTCTCTCTCTCTACTTTCAAAATCTATTTAAAACTCATAAGAAACTAACTAAATTCCCAAAGTTGTCCGAAAAATGAAACGACACACACACACACACACACACACACACACACACACACACACACAGGGTTCAAATCAAGTTGCATAAATGCTTGAGCTACGTCATTGCAAATAAGTAGACAGCGCTGCTTCTCTCCCACACACACGGCGCTGCCCCTCACACACAGGCTGTTTTCGTCATTTTTACAACAAATACACACTTGCAACTGATAACACTGGCAATGATTTTATATGTATTACTATTCAAATATATTCGATGGAGCAAGTCACATATGAGGTGGTCAGTGTGCGAACTATACCACGGTCTCCGGGGGAGCCGGGATTTTTTTTTGCGGGGTGGGGGGGGTAAATGCTGATCCGTGCATTAATAGCAACAGCACAGACATAGGCCTATTATAAAGAGAACATCTGTTGCACACGGGGTGGTGCCACAGGTCTACATTTACATGAAACGTCCCGATGGATCATGTTCATGTCAACAGATTTCTCGAGCATGTATGGGCTACGCAAACATCAACTTGATAATAAATAATCCACGGACCACCAATGTAACGTTTGACTGTTTAATTAAATCAACTTAAAATGACTCAAAAACAGGCTACATTGTTTCACATGGGCTATAGCCTATTATGGCTGTAGCCTTTTTTTTTTTGCTGTGCAATACCGGATTTGCCCAGACGGTGGCGCCATTTCACCATGTAAACGACCGAGAGGGCTAATTAAAAATAAAAAACTATACATAATATAAACCTCACCGTTACTCATTCTACTCTGTATTGTATATATGTATATTGACTGAACATTCCTTTACTTACTGCTTAATTTCTTTTTTTACTTACTTTATTTTTACTGTATGTAGCACAATCAATCAGTATTCTGTATTTTGTTGTGACAAATAATAAACAAACTTGAAACTTATGGTGAAAGAACATTTATTATATGGTGCCTAGTAGAAAATAAACATAAGAAAAAAATATGGTCTTATATTAGAAAGACTACCCAGTGTGCCATCAAAAATAATACCTAAATATGGTCTTACATTCGATTGTGCAAAAGTAATTAGAACAAAATAGAAGATAATAAAATAGACCTGATACAAGTCCTGAGATAAAATGCAATACAATGTTAAGCTTACAAATTAAAAGGTACTGGGTCCTATGTACACTACACTACTATACAATATACAGTTTAATCTATGTACCTATGCTATACTAACTATACAAGAACCACTTAGCAAACCAGGTTCTGGAAAACGACCGAATATATAGCCTTCTTCTGTCTGTTGCTGGTTGCTGAATGCTGATGTCAGGCTGATGAGGTCCAAACTCTTTCACTCTGAGTTTTTCTTGCAGTGTTCGTCTTTCAAATGGTGTTGCTTTGAGGGATTTGACAGAATTCTCCATGGTAGCTAGTGTAATGGCTGTGTCCTGTACAGAACAAAAAAAGAACAAACTTGCAACATGAGGTCTCTCCCACACACACGGGTCTCAATCTCCTCTCCTCAGACAGCAAGACGCGAACTGACTCATTAACAAATGCTTCTGAATTTAACTAATTAAATAGAATACAAATGCTTAATACATTCGACCACAGCATATATTAGCAGACAAACACACAGAGGACCCTGTAGCTAGCATTGGGGAAGCACGTGTCCACGATAAACTTACAAAACCCCAATCCACACCGTTTACATACAAATGACACAAGCTGCATGTTTATACAGCAAGACCAACATTTCTTATCCCCTTTACTTTACGTTTACATCGTCCACAATAAAAATAAATGTAAAACTATAATCGGGACAACAAAAACGTACCTTTCCTCAGACAGCAAGACGCGAACTGAGAGCAGAGCAGTACAGGCTTTACAAATAAGGTTCAACTAGGCTATGAATTGCGCATGCGTGACTGGTTTTCTTTGCTCACGCATTCACGCATGCGCATGCGCCACTCAATTTGCTCACGCATGCGCCACTCAATTTGAGTGGCGCATGCGTGACTGGTTTCTTTGTTCGGGCGCAATGAAATGCGCTCCCAGAGATCGTATTTAGGACCCTTGATAGGCTACATTTAATTGCTTGATCCATCTTCATTGGCCGCTTGCGCGCAGTGAGCGGAGATCCTGGGCGCACTGCCGTGCGCCCAGGTTTGGAGATAGGTACCAGATTTCTATGAGAGTGACGTCAATGACAAACGAGGGGGGAGAATAGCACGCACAACAATGATTTATATTTGCTATATTAACGTTATTGTGCATTTTAAACACAAACATACATAAAATGAGTAATTATTATTCATTTTAAACATGTTTAGTTTATTTTTAGGGGTCAAAAAAATAAAAAATAAAAAAACACAATTATTATAATTTTTTTTTTTTCCTCTCTCAACCAGGTGGGGCGGCGCCCCTGCGCCCCTATGGACGAGCCGCCACTGCTACACAGAGCCGAACACACGCGATAAGAGCAGCCAGCGGCACCAACCATGAACAATATTAATATTAATAATACAGCTATAGCACAACACAACCCTCTCACTGCCTGGAGAGACGCGACGCCACACACACAACACAACGATGCACTTCTCTCGTGTCGCCTGCTTGCACGCTGCCCGCAGCTCCACCCACTAGTAGTGGGTGGAGCTGCGGGCAGCGTGCAAGCAGGCGACACTTTTTTCATGAATCATAAACTCTAAATATAATTTTATTTCACTTATTTTACACCTTTGAAAAAAAAAAACATGCCCAAAATGGAATTTATTTGGTCATCATATCAGTATTTTAGAGAGCTCCCCCCAAATTTCACAAACCATGTTCCCAGGGAGCTCATGTCACCACTAGGGGAGCTATAGCTCCCCCTGCTCCCCTCCAGTTCGCACCCTGGAGGTAGTCTCCGAAAATCCTTGATAGTAAAAAGTGGATTTTATTCAGCTTTTTTCCACGGACCACCTGCAGTACCTCCGCGGACCACCAGTTTGAGAACCGCTGCTCTACATCCTCTCTCTTTAGCTTATAGTCCTGGTAGAATAGAAAAATAACAATAACAGTAATCTAATACCATGGTTAGGTCGATTCCAATAAACAACTGACATCTCAATGTCTATCAACAAACAAAGTTGTAATGTAGAAAATAATAAAGGCATGGCATCTCACCTAGCTTTCTGTATCTTGTCAACAATGTTTTATTTTATTTATTAATTTATGTTATTAACAACAATAACAATACCGTACTATGTACGATCATGAACAGTGGGCATGTGGTGCTTGGAGTCAGTCCACGCAAAGTACTTAGTCTCTATATTTGGGGTTTTGTCTACTAATGCGACCTGAACGTGTTTGGTATGTGCCCCCACTGGTGTGTGTGGGTGTCAGAGCTGTAGGCTCTGGAGCTAGGGTTATGGGTCTCTCTGCAATAGGAGGGGAAGTTTCCTCTACAGCTGGATCTGGATCGAAGTGCAGGCGGTCGGCTTCATCGGGCTGCTCTGGAAGTGGTTCGGTTACAGGTAGGATATGTCTGCGATTTCTCCTGTACACACCACCTTCCGATTCGATGAGATATGATCTCGGTTCCTCACAGACCTCCTTCACCATGCCCATGCGGTTGTACCCTTGGCGGGTCTGCATTCTGACTACTTCACCTTCAGACAGGGCTCGTAGTGGACGGCTCGACTTGTCGTAGTTTCGTTTCTGGGAGAGTCTTTTCTTTTGGAGCTGGGATCTGACTCCTTGAGTGTCACGAGTGGTAGGTTCCAGTAGCTGCTTGCTGACTGGGAGGGTGGAACGTGTTTGCCTTGACATGAGTCTCTGTGCAGGTGAACCTAGCTGTACATCTCGAGGGATGTTCCTCAGATTTAGTAGGTTCAGAAACACGTCTGTTCCATCTCTTTTAGATTTTTCCATCAGTTGTTTTGCACTACGGACTGCCCTCTCAGCTAAACCATTGCTCTGTGGGAATTCTGGACTGCTGGTAACATGCTCAAAGTCCCACTGTATGGCAAAGTCTTTGAACTGTTGGCTGGTGTACTGTCTGGCATTGTCTGAGATGAGTGTGTGTGGTGATCCATGGACTGAGAAATGTCGTTTCAGTTTGGTGATGACTGAAGTTGACGTGAGGTCCTTGAGTAGATCGACCTCATACCACCCTGAGTATGAGTCCACGAGCACTTGATAATGCTTGCCATTCCATTCCAGGATGTCTGTTGCCACCATAGACCAAGGTAATTCCGGTACTGGGTGTGGCTTGAGTGGCTCTTTCTGTTGGTGTGGTTTTGTACTGTTACACACTGAGCATGAGAGTGTGGCATTGTCAATGTCTTTGCTCATGTTAGGCCAGAACACCACACCTCGGGCTCTGCGTTTGGTTGACTCAGCTCCTGGGTGACCTCTGTGTACAATGTTTATGTACTCTCTCTGTAGTGACTGAGGGATGACTGTTTGGTTACCTTTCATGATGATTCCTTCTTCAACAATGAGCTCATCTCGAAAAGGGAAGAAAGGACCAATGGCTGGAGGAACGCTGCGCTGTTTAGTAGGCCATCCATGTTTGATAACGGTGGTGAGGTTCTGCAGCGTTGTGTCCTCTGCCGTGTGTCTCCTCAGCTCCTCCAGGCGAGTTGATGAGATGTGGCTGACCGCCATCACCTCAAAGTCATTTTTTTCGTTAGTGTGTTGAAGGGTGGATGCCCTGGGGGCTCGTGACAGAGTGTCGGCCAGGTACATGTGTTTCCCTTTAATGTAGACAAGGTTGATGTTGTATCTCTGCAGCTGTAACATCATACGTTGGAGTCGTGCTGGAGCTGTGGAGATTGGCTTTTTGATGATTGTGACTAAGGGTTGATGGTCAGTCTCCACAGTCACTGGCTTTCCATAGATATAGTCATTGAACTTTGAACACGCGAACACAACTGCCAGCAGTTCCTTCTCTATTTGTGCGTAGCGTGTTTCAGTCTGAGTCAGCGTTCGTGATGCGTAGGCAATCGGTTTGCCTTCCTGCAAGCATGCTGCTCCGAGTCCGTGTTGCGAAGCGTCGCAGGTGAGTGTGACTGGTAGATGAACATCGTAGTATGACAGGACAGGTGGACTGACCATGTGTTTCTTCAAAGTGTCATATGCGTCCTGGTGCTGCTTCAGCCAGCACCACACTGTGTCTTTACGTGTCAGTTCTCTCAGTGGAGCGGAAAGTTCACTGAAGTCCGGGATAAACTTCCCAAGATAGTTGATCATGCCGAGGAAGCGCTGGAGTGCTGTGATGTCCTCGGGAACAGGCATTTCTGCGATTGCCTTGGTTTTGGATGGGTCTGCTCTCAGACCCTCGCTGGTGAATACGTGACCCACGTAGCTGACCTCAGCCAATCGGAACTTGCACTTGAGGGGGTTGAGTCTGAGATTGACTCGACGCGCACGGTTGAGCACCTTCATCAGGTTCATGTCGTGCTCTGCTTCATCTCGGCCTCCGACAAGTATGTCGTCGACGATGATGGCGCAGGGGTAACCGGCAAATATCTGTTCCATTGAGCGCTGGAACACCTCGCTGGCTGCATTTATTCCAAATGGCATCCTGAGAAATCTGTAGCGGCCGAAAGGTGTGCTGAAAGTGGTTAGAAGTGATGACTTACTGTCCAAGGAGATTTGCCAGAAAGAGCTCTTGGCGTCTAAGACTGAGAACACGGTTGCGTTTGTCATTTGTGACGCAACCTCCTCGACAGTACGCATAGGGTGGTGAGGACGCTGCAAAGCTTTGTTGAGATCCCTGGGGTCAATGCAGATACGTATGTCATCGGTTTGCTTTTTGTTTGTGGCCACCATAGATGACACCCATTCAGTTGGCTCTGAGACAGGAACGATGACCCCTAAGTCCATCATCCTAGAAAGCTCCGCCTTCACTCTGTCCTGCATGGCTACTGGAATACGGCGGGCTGGACGGATGGCGGGCTGTACATCTGGATCTAGCTTCATGGAGTATGTGACTGGTAACATGCCCAGTTCATCCTTGAAAAGATCAGCGTACTCTGTGAAGATCTGATGGGTTAGGTTGGCATTGCTATTCACGCTGAGTTGATGAACTTCCTTGTTCAGTGTAACTAATCCCATGCGTAGGCATGCTGGTAAGCCTAGTAGTGGCTGGACGTTTCTCTCTACAACGTAGAACTGCAGTACATATGGCTGGCCTGCTAGGTGGCATGATAGGACAACTGAACCCACAGTGTTGATTTGGCTTCCTCCATATGCGACCAAGTTAGTTGTTTTTGAGCAGTCTATTTTTTCTCCTTTCCCCACATGTTTGAATGCATCATGTGACATGACGTTACATTTTGCCCCTGTGTCTACTTTCACTTCTATGGGCTTGCTATTTACATGGATTGTGGTAAATGCTTCACCTTTCTCAGTGATATTAGATGCTATTGTGTCAATGGTCTCTAGTGTTACGCCATCAACATAGAATAACTCATCGTCACTACCACCTGTGGCTTGGTCTGGCTCAAGTTGATTGACAGATTTCCTATATCTGTGTGTGCTAGGGCACTGCAGTGTTGTTCTGCAACATCTTTTGTAGTGGTTCCATTTCTTGCAGGTGTGACACTGTTGACCATAAGCAGGGCAATTCTCTCTCTTAGCTTCGTGGCTGCCTCCACAATTGTTACAGTCTGTGATGTGCTGTGCACTCTTTTCTGACTGTGACTTCGGTCTTGTCTCAAACCTCTGTTTCCTTATGACTCTGTGTTGCACGCTGTCAACATTTGTGGACGTTCGTGGTGATGACAATGCTTTTATGTGCTGGTCTGACAGCTCATGTATTCGACACACAGAGATAGCCTTAGACAGAGTTAATTCGCTATCACGCAGCAAAGTCTTCCTTAGACCGTCATTACTTATGCCACATAGAAGTCTATCTCTGATGAGTTCGTCTTGCAATATTCCAAAGTTGCAGCTCTTTGCTTTGATCTTTAAATCAGTGATATATGACTCGATTGACTCACCTTGGTTCTGACCCCTTGTGTTGAACTTGTGCCTTTCCATCGTGATGTTAGTTTGAGGATTGCAAATGTCCCGAAATTTCCTTTTCAAACAATCCGGGTCTTCCTTTGACTCGGCGGGAGTGATGATGGCTCCATTGTCACCGGGTGCTTTTACTTCCGCCGCATATACAAACGATCTCTCACGCTCAATAGCTTCAGATCCTGCCAAATTGAGAAGGATATATGCTTTTGTGCGGTCTGGTTTGTCAAAGTGTGCTGCCGCAACGAAAATGTCATACTCCTGTTCAAACACTCTCCAGTTCTCCGCCACGTTCCCGTCAAACACTAGCGGGTCGGGTCTGCGGAATCCATCTGCCATGATGATACTGCACGCGCGTTGTCAATGCTAGTTTGTTGTTAGCTTGTTAGCTTGTTGTCACGGTGAGTTGGTGCTGAGACGTCAAGTTTATTTTCCTTCTTCAAAACTTGTTGAGTCCAGTATGTACGCGTTTACTTCTGACACCATGTTGAATGACCATACGGAGGGATACTTTTATGATAACTGTATTTATTAGTAACCAGTAAACATGACTGGACGCGTCTCCAGGACCACACAGAGTGAACACACATGCGCAGTACCACTACGGTGGCCGCTAAACAGTACACATGAATTAGCATATAGCGAATGCTCTACAGATACAATATGTGCATTGCGATTCTGTTAACATTGCGATATCCCTATATTTGAATGTCTGATTTTATTTTTCATGTGGATTCAACATATAAATTCGGGTTCGGCTTCTACTGGTGTGTCTGTGTCTGCCATTGTTTTTAACTGAACGTGACCAAACCATTAATTTGCCTAAACTGTGACAACATTGATTCCTGTGCCTGTGTCCGGCTCAAAAAAATGATACGAATATTGTGGAAGCAAACAATCACAATACTTACCTGTATCTAAATCGTTTATCTTTACTGAAAATAATATGCAAAGATTGGCATAAAATATAAGATTAAAAAAAAAATGATATTGTCTGAAAACCACAGAGAGACTGCACAGCAATATAGGCCCCCTGAACCTTAACCTACGGAAGCTGTGATTGGTAAGAGCGATAAGTGGCTGTGCGGCGGCCTATCATCAAGCGTGGTAATCTCTGTGGTCTTAGATGGGTCTCGGATACACATCTTCCCTTGAACACATTTGCCTCCCAGCAAGCCATTTGTGCTGTGCACTCTACCTGCACCTGCAGACTGCAGACCAAGGTGGCAGTAGCTCAGTCTGGAAACGGATGACAGAATGAGAACTGGTACTTGGAAAATGGTGCCTCTGCTGAGGTGCCCTAGAGCAAGGCACCAGACCCCCTATACTGCTTGCCCCGGGCAGCTGTATATACAATAGCTGCCCACTGCTTCTAATACTAGAAAGGGTTAAATGCAGAGGAACAGATTTCACTGTGTGAACATGTATGTGACCAATTAAGAGGGATTCAACCCTCCAGATTTAGATTTAGATTTTAGACCAGTGCTGGCCATACGCAATATGGACTTTTCAGTAAATGGGGAGCATATCTAGAACATTACAATAAAACCACACACTCGTGGTTTGCATTGCCGTTTGGTTACGGTCAGGCTCTTTGATCTTCGGGGCCTCCACAAAACCTGCTTATTCAGAGGCTGTCAGCTTTTGTGTCGTTGGTCTTCAAGACTATGTATATTTATCTACTTATTTATATACTCGGAGCAAGGACTTGAAGACTCGGGATGACATGGAGGTTAGAAAAGTAACTGAAATGTTTTAGAAATGCACCGTGATCTTGGTTTGTGTATGATGGTGTGTGAAGCCCCTCACAGCATACTGGCTTGCTAGTTGTACAGCCCCCCCCCCCTCAAACTGTGAACAACCAGAGTATCCTATTGGCTTGCATCAAAGGGAGTGAAACCGTGGGTCCATTTCCTCCTTAAAGTCTATTTTTAGTGCCAACACATGTTCCCATGTACTCTGGTCAACGTAAACAAATCCATAAAACACTTCTGGTGTCATGTTCAAGACACCTATTTGCATGCCTTGCCTTGCCTTCGGTACTAGTGACGGGTGTTCGGGTCTCCTTCTGGCTGTGCATTTACTACTGTGCGTGAATGAGGAGCACTATGGCCCATGGATAATCGACCCATGGCCCTTGGACATAGGCATGGTTTTGGAAACACTCCAAACACTTTGGAAATGCGACGTATTCAGGATGTTCGGCCGGCTGCTATATCTGATGGATGAAAGTTAAAAGGTCAAGACTGTTTTTTCTTCCCCGAGTCTCTGAAACCACTTTTTGCGGTTGTAGCTCGGTTGCCAAGGACTCGGTGTGCTACTGGTCAGGGAAGATGTTCTGGTCAATCCATGTGGTGTGTAGACATTACATTACATTGCAGTCATTTAGCAGACTTTTTTTGTCCAAAACGACTTAGAATAGTACAATAGACCCCCTGGAATTAACTGACCAGCAGACACAAAGAAGCGTTCAGTTAAAACTTTCACACAAAGGATAACATCACTGTGTCCGTTATCCCAGCTTTCAACAGAATACAGATCATACAGGTGGGAAGCCAAATATGCAATCATACGCTGTTTAATACATCATATGCTAATTACCCTAATAGCAAAACAAAGTAACCATGGTAGAGAAGAAATTATTTATTTGCGCATTCAAAAAATACAAATATATTTATTGACTTTGTAACTGCAGGAAGCCGGCAACACTTTCCATTGCATCTGACAAACATTTGGCCTATTGTTGGATTATAATAAAGTACAGTTTAAGGTGTGGGCCAGAGTTTCCTGTGTCAAGTGGAAACTTGACACAGGAAACGGTGCTGCTGTGGTAATACACCTCTGCTTACCCACACTAAGCATGGCGCATGTTTTTGTATCGTGCCTGGGGGTGACCCTCTAATCAGCCTCTGGGGAGTTTCAGTGGCATATTTTTTTGTTCGTACGTCTCGTCGATGTGACCCAAGGCCATTTCCCGTCCTTTGGATACAGGTCTAATAAGCTCACGGCTCACAAGAGCGTATTCAAACAAACAGGAAAGCTCATTCTGAACACACACACACACACACACACATCCGTCCCAAAAACACACATGTGAACCTCATAGAGAATGTTGAGCTTAAAGCCGTTCTTAGTGGTTTCTTCTGGCATGCATGCCATCAAAGGTGATCTCTATAACGATCAACGGGCCAGCTCAACGCACGGCCGTCCTCAGTGGCGGGCCGTAACCGCGGAGTAGACGCACTCAGTCTCCGTTCTGCCTCTGCGGCCTTTACGCCGGCTGTTCGTCGCACTCACAGCGACGTACAGGAGATTGTCCACCTCCGGGCCACGCTAATCGGTAATCGTCGTGACACAAAAGAGAGTAAAAATAAAGAAGAAAACATTCTAGAAAACCACATTATATTATGATTGTATTTAGTAGGCTTTTAACGATTTATTTATTTATTATTTATTGATGCTCACCGTTTCCATGACAACCGTACCTCCTCTTGATTCCGTAACCTCCCCTGTGAGTTAAACAAGTGTTTTAAGTACCAATACGACCACATTTTTGGTTTTTGCATTTGTTTTTACATACCTCTACAGCAACAGGGGCAACTCTTTCTGGAGATGTACATGCAGGTCAAAATGAACAGCAGGATGAGGGAGACTGCCAACGCTGGCCCCAGTATGTACATCACCACAGGGTCATGGCACAGATCTGTTTAAAGATGCAACACAGTAGAACCCGTAAGACAATTGTTCGGTACCTACCTAATAGTCTGTCGCGTTGCAAAGTTGCAACGTGACTGCAAAAAAAGCTGCAAAGACCAACCGTCAATTTCCACCGCTGTCCCATTTCCGAACAGAATCTCCCCGCAAAAGTTCAGAACACAATAATAGGTCCCGGCGTCCTCGGTGCGGAGGTCGGCCATCGGCAGGTGAAACGTGCAGCTCTTCAGGGCTGGAGGGGGTCCAACCCCGCGTTGGCTATTGCATAGGTCGTGGTCGTCATGGGCGTAAAGGAGCGAGGGTCGAGATCCGCTGGGCCTGTACCAGTAGACGCTGGTAGTAGTGTGCTCTTCTGAACACAGCTCGGCGGCGTGGACCTCACAACTCAAATTCACGGCGTTGCCCGGCAACAGCACCTGTTTGGGTCCCTGGCGGATGACCGCTCGTTTTCCCGCCTCCGACCCCTTGACGTGAAGGAAGGAGCCACGTTCATAGGCCATAACTCTGAGATTGGACGTCCCACAGTAATATGCGGCCGAGTCTGAGGGGCGAAGATGTCGGATCGTAAGGTGGATCACTCCGGAACGGTGTTGTACCGAAAAGCGAGGGTCGTTCAGAAACTCATTGTGCATTTTACAATCATCTCCATATTCCAGAATGGACGATATGACGTAAGGTCTGTCTCCTAGTTTTTGCCGGAGCCAGTAAACGTACACTGCCTTCTTTTTACTGTGCAAGCATTGCAACGTTACATTCTCTCCAACGCTGGCTGTGATGATCTTCTCTTGAACGATGTCTCTTTCGATAGTTTGAACCTGGGCTGCATCGTGATTTTCAGATTAGTAGAGAAGATACAATGATGGAAATACTGTTTTTGCACATCAACGACTGTTGGTCTACAAATCTTTTCTTAAGAATTAGGAAAAAATATGAATTCGGCCCTACCTGTTCCACTGAATAGTAAAGCCAAGATGCAGTAGGTGGTCATGTCTGAAGCCGTTCAATGTGGATGTCGAATGGATCTTATTGACTGGCATCCAACCCCTGAGAGATCTATGGGGCTGTTGTGATTGGCTCAAACTGTTTCTGTTGCTGCAGGTTAAAATAAAACTAAAAAATAAAATGTGTGTGTGTGTGTGTGTGTGTGTGTGTGTGTGTGTGTGTGTGTGTGTGTGTGTGTGTGTGTGTGTGTGTGTGTGTGTGTGTGTGTGTGTGTGTGGTGTGTGTGTGTGTGTGTGTGTGTGTGTGTGTGTGTGTGTGTGTGTGTGTGTGTGTGTGTGTGTGTGTGTGTGTGTGTGTGTCTAAGGTGATATGGTGTGCCAGTTTTCTTTCCGTCAGTAACGGATATAAGAGGGCGATCATTCTTCAACCTAATGTGAGCTGTGATGCAAGTATTTCAAGAGGGACTACTAAATGTAAGTTTAGGGGAAATGGTTATTTTTTCTCACATATAGTCACTTTTCATGAAAATGAGCTGTGGGCTCAGAAGTCATCCATATTGTCGCTGTTCATTACGACAAAGGCTTAGGGCTAGATGTTCACTTAAAGCATGGCCAAAGTGGCCAAGACAATACGGGAATGAAGTCCACAAGTGTGTTCCTGCAATGCTTTAGTGCAATATCTACTCATTGCTTCTCGAGGAAAAAGCCATTCTTCTGGTTTTCATCTTCGTCATCTGCTTCATCTCACGAAGAAGAAGAAGCAGTGTAGTTTGTCAGAGATGCCCTCTGACATTTTGTAGGCAGAATTATGTTTTCTGCTCCAATTCTTCTCAACTTCATTGCACTCCAGATCTGAGCTCGAGAACTCACCCATTTTCCCCTGTTTAAATGTATGTGTGAATCGACTTAAATGCATAATAATATAATAATAATAATAATAATAATAATAATAATAATAATAATAATAATAATACATATTTGTTTTCTATATAGTCCATTACGTTACATTACAGTCATTTAGCAGACATGTTTGTCCAAAGCGACTTACAATAGTGCTTTCAACAAAAAATGGTATACAAATTAAATAGTAAAACAATAATAGTAAAAACAATAAAATAGTCCCCCCCCCTCAAAACCTACATTTCCTTAATGGTTCCTTGTTTCTTATCCATTTAAAATAGTTGTGTTCATACTTTCATGTAGCTATGTTTCTTATACATTTTTTAATCGAAATAAATATAACTATATATATATATATATATATATATGTATATAGTTATGTATATATATATATATATATATATATATATATATATAGTTATGTATATATATATATAGTTTTATATATATATATATAGTTATAGTTATATATATAGTTATATATATAGTTATATATATATATATATAGTTACATATATAGTTATATATATATATATATATAGTTACATATATAGTTATATATATATATATAAAACGATATATATATAACTATATTGTTACATATATAGTTATTTATATATATGAATACGTATAACTATATATATATATATATAAACAACCCGGGAAACCATGTTGACATCCTGTCAACAATGTCAGAGGGCTCTTTGCTAGGCGGAAGTCTGGAGAAGGCCTCAGCCACCACACGCTCAGGGTCGTCTGCACGCACAAAGTGCACGCAAGGCACAGACATGCGGAACACACAAAACTCTGGTTTTATTGATTATAAAAATGCAGCAGTTGCTCGGCCAACAGTCATGCCTCATCTACAGTTGGGCTACAGTCGGGGGTTTGTGGGCATGCTAAAATCTAAATCTAAATCTGGAGGATTTTAATCCTCTTTATTGGTCACAAACATGTACACACACACACACACACACACACACACACACACACACACAACAAACAATTGGTTTCTTTGCATTTAAGCCTTCCTAGTATAAGGAGCAATGGGGCAGCTATTTTTGTATAAAGTGCTCAGGGGGGGAAGCAGTGTCTGGGTCTGGTGCCTTGCTCAAGGGAACCTCGGCACTGTGCGCCCATGTGTTTCAGGGACTTGAACCGGCGACCTTAGCAAGAGACTTAGCTACTGCGGCCCGGGCGTAAAATAGTCTTGCTTTAAAAAAAAATAAAAGTCTGAGGCCGAGGTAGAAAAGCGTTATTTATTTACGCTGGTGCTGTCGACTACTTGACATTTCACCACTGTCTGTGACAGGTTGGTTACCAAAGTGCGCTTGAAATTCAGCCTCTTTCTCTTCATGTGGAATTTCCCTTTCGTATTTTTCGGGGCAAATAGTTTCACCTGAGACTGTGTGAACTTAAACTACCTTAAACTAAGCCTGCAGCCTAATGAGTAGACATGGTTGGGTTTTGGTTTCTTTCTTTTTTTTTAACATTGAACTAACTGTGTGTGGGTTACTGAATTGTATGTGTGTTTTATATATATGTCATACATCATACATGTGGTGACAAGCGTATCTGGGGAGCGCATGGCAATTTAGTCTTATTTAAATTTCATAGTGGGCCATCATTTAGAATCATGTGCGGTTCCACTGTATATACTGTGATTAGTATGTGTTGTACGTGTGTTGTATGTGTGTGGAACTATTGCCCAGCTACATTGAGCTTGTACTGTGTCATGCTCTGCTTCCCTGAAGAGCCTGTGAAAAGCCAGGAGGATACACAGGCAAGGATTCATCCACAGCATTTGATTAAAACAAAGATGCAACATCAAGGCATTAAGAAACCCCTTTGAAATGAGGACAGGAGCATTCAATACACAATTAGAATATATACACATTTACTTTTAACCAGTAAAATAAGTCCCTAACTCACAATTCCTTCCAGCCCCGTCCTAATTTAAGCGTGAAGTACACTACTATAGGTGTAATGTTTCAGTCCGTTCCACCTTGGAGTGGAACAGACTGAAACATCCACAGCCAATTCTCACCACTAGGGGGCACAACAGTGTTCTCATTCATACAGCAGCATTAGTTGTCTGTCCCATGCGAGAAGAAAAGCTCAGAAAAGCAGCACTGTCAGTGCAACTCCCTCACTACGGCTTCCTCTTATCATCTCTCAACTTCACGGACGTCACGTGACGATTTCATCCAGCGCGTCCAATCGCCAACGCCCCTGGCCTCGGCCTCACTCCCACAGCGCTTTGGAGGAGGCGCTCTGTGGGGGCTGGCGGAGGTCGCGGGGCCCCCGCCGCGTCTTGACGCAGGGCAGCGACCGGCGCAGCTCCAGCCGGGCGTTAGGGCACAGGAAGATGTAGAAGAGCGGGTCCAGCAGCGTGTTGAGGCTGGTCAGGCCGTAGCACAGCCGGTACACCAGGAAGAGGGAGCGCTCCAGGCGGCACGGGTCGTCGGTCAGCAGAAGGGACACGAAGCGGTAGCCTCCAACCAGGTGGTACGGCCCGAAGACCGCCATGAAGTTGACCGTGATAACCACAAGGATGCTCACGATTTTGTGGCGCTCTTGGTCGGAGACGGAGGGGGACCTCTGTAGAGTCCGGCCGATGTGAGCAGATGTGTAGCTGTAGGAGGGGACAGAATATACTAGTTTCAATACAGGAGCAGCCATATGTACTGCGGCAGAAACGTTACATCTTTGAAACGAATGGAGGGTGCTCTCTTATGGCGTTGAACAACTCGCTCCCACTTGTGAAAGAAGCAATGCTTTCAACAATGCACTTAAATGTTATTTTAGAAACAGGGTTTTATATTTGTTTGGTATCAATCGCATGACTATATAATAATAATCATAATAATAATAATAGTAATAATAATAATAATATTATTATTATTAATAATAATAATAATAATAACTTTATTTATATAGCACTCATCAAGCATATTCAGTGCAAAGTGATTCACATCAAATAAAACAAATTATTAAACAACAGATAGCACAATATGCATTATAAATCATCAAGCAGATAACAGCATCATTCCAAACATGGACCAATTTAAAATGAATGCAGATAAACGCAATTCTACACAAATGAATCTTAAGAAGCGTCTTAAAAGAGGACACTGTCATAGCTGATTAAATTCGGCGGGCAGAGCCTATAGCAGCCATAACCGAGAGAAGGCACAATCCCCCCTGGTTTTGAACCTATAGTCTCTGGGACAGCCAACAATCCTTTGTCAGAAGACCACACCACGGTAAGCGGTTAGGTTGATAAGGTGATCTGGTGCCCAAAAAAAGCGCGACATGAACCCCCACATGACTCACCCCAGTATGGAGCAGGGCAGCAGGAAGCCGAGGGCCGCCGTGGCGAGCTTGAACCGGGCGTAGCCGGGGCTGACAGGGTACTGCTCCAAACACAGCTGACTTTTGGCGTCGAACACCGAGGGCAGCAGCCCCCACAGGCAGAACAAGAAGGTCAGCGTCCAGACGACCAAGCCGGCCAACGCCGCCACCCTCATGGTGCGCACGCCGCGGCTACTGAGCGGGTGCACGATGGCCAGGTAGCGGTCCAGCGCGATCAGGCACAGGAACATGACGCTGGCGTACACGTTGACGTAGAAGACGTAGCCCACCAGCTCGCAGGCGGCCCGGCCGTAGAGCCAGTGGTGGTCCCCCTGGAGGTAGAGGATCCACAGCGGCAGGGTGAGCAGCTGCAGAAGGTCCGACAGCAGCAGGTTGAGGATGTATACCAGCTGGCAGCCGCCCCCACCCGAGCGGCCCAGTTGGTACAGTCCCCAGAGCGACAGGAGGTTGCTGGGCAGGCCCAGTGCAAAGATCCCACTGTAGATGCAGGTCAGACCGACCTTGTCCGTCTCCAGGGGGATGTCGCAGCTGTCGTTCAACATAGCGCTGGCCACGGGTGTGTGACGACTCTCTGACACCTCACATGGTAAAATCCTGGTTTCCAGTTATGTACACCTATAAGAAACTCAGGTAAGATTCCCAGGTGGCAATCACATGGGGTTTATCTGCTCTACAAACAATCCGATCCGAATACAATTAAGACGTTTGGTTTTTGGATGGGACGGAACGTGACGCCTGTCTGGCGTCTCTACATGTTGACCCTGGCGGCGCTAGCGCCTTCTTCTTATGCTTCCACACCTGTGGTGCTCCATGTCGCATAGTGTCCACCCTCCTCGGTCCTCTTCTCTCACTCAAGATCACCACAAACAACAACAAAAAGCGTTTAGCGTTTAGTGTCAAATTAGATGACTTTTGGTACCCGGGGCCGCACCTTATTCTGTGTGGAAAGAGAGAAAAATAGGAGTTAGACACAGATTTAGGGCAAGCACCAACAAAAACATCCCCCCACAAGTGAAATACATCCTTTGACTTTCAGGCAGTATGTCGTCTGATGAAAGCAAAGGTAAAGTAGCTGTCCTTTGGTTGACTGTCAAACTGCCAGTTTGACATTTAACTGTCAAACTGACAGTTTGACAGTTAAATGTCAAACTGACCATTTAAATACCCGTGTCGGACGACATGTCCTATTAAAGTCTCAAACCCAGGTTACTTACCATGGTGTTCTGAGTGGGATCACAGACTTGCGGTGTGTGTGTGTGTGTGTGTGCTACAGAGTGAGCTTCACCTCTGCTGCTTTGCTGGCCGGCCCTCTCGTGTGTGTGTGTGTGTGTGTGTGTGTGTGTGTGTGTGTGTGTGTGTGTGTGTTGCCTCGATGGGAACAAAGTGTTTCGGCTTGGGCCTCGTCTATTCTCTGATCGTTTCCTCCACAGGAAAAACCACTTCTCCCGTTTTTTAAAAAGGCGAGTTCCTGTACTGGGAGAACGCCTTGTCTGTCCAGGAACCTACACAGGCCTCCCCACCTCTCTCTCTCTCTCTCTCTCTCTCTTTCTCTCTCTCTCCCTCTCTCTCCCTTCCTGTTTTTCGAGACTTCTTGCTCTCTTTTTGCTCACTGTATTCCAGCTCTGGTCGGGTGTTCTGTGATGTAGCATCAATGACTAAAGGAGGAAAAGCTGTTCTGAGATCGGCAGCTCAGTTTGATGAACATTTCATTTCATTTGACAAGAAAAGGAAAATACGCTGCATAAACGCTGCATTTTATTGATTCAAGTTGACTAACATGGCACTAGAGTGAGACTACCTAATATGGACATGTGATTGATTATACTTTTCTTCTTGTAAAGTAACACAGAGATGCAGTAGACAACGTTGAACATGCAGAACCAATGGAGGGAAAACCATGCACAATACAAATGGTTTAGCCATGAATAGGAGAGACTGAGACAATGGGTCGTATACAGCAGTAGTATATTACTGCCTCAAAACTTTTGAAGCTTGTGTTTACAGTATGGCCAGTCTTGTTAATACTTCAAAGTCAATGCATATACATTACAGATACTGTATACTTTGTATACTTGTATATTTGAGTTTATTTTCATTTTTTTGATAAATTAGGAAATGGATTTTTAGAATATACAGCTGAAATGATAGAAGCGATTTCACTCCACTTTCCTCTTAGTTCTGCATGTGCATCGACAGAGCAGCCTGCAGACACAGACCAATACCCAGAGGGATGCCACACTGAGGGCCAAGAGAAACACCACCACATCTATGCTATGGTAGGAGTACCAAGGCAGGCTGGAACCTACAGAGCGCAGGTGGGCGGCCCCTTTGTGCCTGATGACAAACTCGATCCAAAATATGGCCGTGTCTAAAGGGGAGAGGGGCTTGTCACGGTGCAGCCGAGAAAGTCTCTGCATGTTGTTTCGATAAAACGGATTCTCCAGTACGTCCCTTAGGGCCTCCAGGAAGTCCTCAGCATTGAGCGAGGAGGCTTCCACCACCCGTGCTGCCCCACGGCCCTTCATACGGATTAGGTTATCAAACTGGTCAAATAGGAGGGGCAGGCCCAGTACCGGTACTCCGTGGTAGATGGCTTCGTACAGACCGTTGGTGCCTCCGTGGGCAACAAAAGCACGAGTCTTAGGGTGTCCTAGGAGGTCGTTTTGAGGCAGCCAGTCCAATAGCAGGGTGTTGTTTGCCAGGTTAGATGGCCTTTGGCCCAAATACCGCCACACCACCTTCTGGGGGAGCTTGGAAAATGCGGCAGAGATCACCTCTGTCATTTCCTTCGGGAGGTCGGCGATCAAAGATCCAAGGGACATCACCACTACCCCGTGTTCTCCAGAGCTCTGCATGAAGGCCTCTAGCTCAGCAGGGAGGGGCTTGGCTTCCCTGCACTGGAAACCTCCTATATAGACCACATTGGGCACGGAAGGCCGCGGGAACTCGAAGACAAAGTCCACCCTCATCATCCAGATGTCAGCCGAGTGCTGCATAGAGCGCAGGTCAGCTCCGGGAGGAAAGTGCCGCTGCAGCAGTTCAGAGTAAACGGGCATTATGAACGCCTCCTCTATCAGGATGCTCACTACGTAGCGCAGTAGGTTCTTTGTCCTCTGGACAAAGTTCATTTTGTCACTGAACAGCGAGTTGTGCAGCGGAACATAGGAAGGTGGGGACGGGGCTTGTTCTCTGTGCGCTTCCCCAGCGTTGATCCAGCGGACGCTGTAGACCATCGGTAGTCTGAGATACTGTGCCAGTATGACCCCTGTAGGGAAGACGGGGTCCGTCAACACCAGGTCAAAGTGGGACCTTTTCAACCTGCCTACCAGATCCGAGTCCTCCAATACCTTGGAGAGGAAATTGAGAGTTATAGAGTGAAAAACTTGAAGCATATGAGCTCGATCCTTCTGCTGCTCAATGAAATGCCAGACGGGTGTCATCTTGTTTATTTCAAATGATCTCTGCACGAGAAAGGCGAATAAACCGGGATTAAATCCTTGGTCCTCTGGGGGTGTGACGGTGATGGTGGTGTAGAAAGAAGAGTTCTCTGGGATGTACCAGCTGTTGAGGGAGCGCAGCACCGCAAGGTGGTGGCCTCTGGAGTGCAGCTCTCTGAGGATCACCTCCATGTTAATCCAGTGGCTGCCGTCGATGGGGACAACTAAAACATTGCCGCCGTCGCACCCGTGTGCCATAAGGATCACGATGAGAGCGAGGCGGAGACCCGGCATGGCTGGTATTCTCCCCACGAACCTATGGCCTTCAAACCTGGAGAGTAGGAGATGAAATGCCAGTGTTAAAGCCTGTCTTCTATTCACTTGTGTGTCAAATAATATTGTGAATTAATAATTACACCTGGACCTTATCTGTGCTGGTTGCCATTCTTAGTTTTCCCAAACTGGGAAATGTAGGTGTCAGAGCAACCTACAGGCCACTATAGTTAATATTGGGACACTGGGACCTACCTGTCCACCTGCTAAACAGTATAGCATCCACACTCTATTTCCGCAGGGAACACAAGCAAGGTACAGGTCTCCTGGCAGGGAACTGTATCCTGTAGGGGGGGCTTAATCACAGCACAGTCCGTCTACTCTGTGCCAAACAAAGATCGTCCTTAATTATATTATTCTTGAATTACTTTCGTTGTTATTTCATTTAGCTGACCACTGACTCTTGAGCCTCCAGTGCATGTGCGCCTGGCCCTGTGTGCTCCAGCCTGGTGGCAGTGGGCATCTAACCACGGCACAGAGCAAAAAGGCATCAATGACTGAGTGCCAAAATTCAGGACCACATTTTGGAGACAGAGTGTTCAGGGTGGCTGCACCCACCCCTACTGCCTGAAACCTCTTCGTAGACGAGAAGACCCTAATGCTGGCCCCATTGAGGTCTTTAGAAATTGTCTGAAGACACTTCAATCCAGTTTACACTTTGTCTCCTATTTTAATTTGTTTTTCCAAAAGTACAAACTATTATTAATAAATAGTTAAATGCTTTTCTATTGAATAATTAAAAGTGTACCTTATCTGTCGGCTGGTCTTTACTGCAAACGCACACACACACACACACATGCACGCACGCACAAACACACACAAAATAAGGATATGAACAAAACAAGTTCTCGACCTAGAAATATCCCTCGGCGCTCACACACAATTGAACATTACAGGCTTAATTCTATCAATGTCGGCCAATCTTTGATAATGAAGCCCAGATGAGCCAAAGCAGGGCAGGATGCTCACGTGATCTGTTACTGTGCACTTTCCCAGACAACCATCTCTTGATTCTTATTTCACCCTTTTGTACAATTTTAAACGTTGCCTATACTATTTAGTCATTTGCATGTATCATGCAATTTATTGTTGACCTTTCAGGATTATATTCAAATAGACGATGAGACAATGGTTACTTTTAAAAACAAGAAATGTTACAGGGCATCTGGATTGTGATGGAGCTCTTTTCACCAGTCTAAAACTGAACCGTGCTCACGCTGGTATACGATACAACGTATCGTATAAAAACTAAACTGGTTATGTTGTTGTTGTCTTTCATTACGGTGGCTAAACCTGACACATTGAGGTGATACAAGCATATCCAAAGTAACCGACAATGGTACTAATCTATGTATTATCTTTCGATTTTTCCGTCTAAAATGTTTAGCCATAGTTGGAGAATATTACAGAGAAATACCTTTGTTCAATGGAAGTGTGGAAAATGAGTTTGTCTGAATACTGTTGCCTTTGTTTCATCCGTCGATACAATAAACTGTTATACTCACAACGAGGTGATGGTAGACATGCGTCCCCGTGCAAAGAGCCAGAGCAAAAAAAAAAACAATGAAGAAAAAGCCAACCGAAAGCTTAAAAGCTTAATTAAAAGCAAAATCAACAACAGTGCCGCTCAATGAAATGAATACCTCGGTGTTCCAGTTCTTGTGTTTCTCCTGAGCAATTCAGAGTCTGTTAGCTGCTATTCAGTCCAAAGAATGAGCCTCCCAACACACAAGCTCTCTCTCTTGGGGCTCTCTTCTTCGGAGCACACAGGCGAAAACTAACCCTAAACTCACCACGACCCAGCTAGAGAATGATTACAGTCCTTCCCATCTGGGTGGATTCGGTGCGCCAAGATGCACAACCTTTGAGACAGCTGTTTTTATTACACGGAGAACAAAAACAATTATTAATTTATGTATTTCGATGTGCCTTGTGGCTTTAAGCCTGGTCTGTCCAATCACTTTTGGGCATTTTCCAGCCTTTTTTAAGCATTATATGTTGTTGAGCTAAGAAATCCATGTTTACTGCTCAAATTTGGCGTTCATTATGTCATTAAGATTATAAGCAAGTCATGTATGTTTCCATCACCAACATACCTATAATAATAATTAACTTGCAACTTTTATTTATCAAAGGAAATGGTCACATGTTTGCCACTAGGTCGTTATGTTCACTCTCCGAGTCATCCCAGTTTTACATGTTGTGATTTAGTAACCCCCTTCCAATGTATCACTCAGACACAGACCAATACCCAGAAGGATGCCACGCTGAGGGCCAAGAGAAACACCACCACATCTATGGTAGGAGTACAACGGCAGGCTGGAACATACAGAGCGCTGGAGGGCGGCCCCTTTGCTCCTGATGACAAACTCAATCCAAAATACGGCCGTGTCTAAAGGGGAGAGCGGCTTGTCACGGTGCAGCCGAGAAAGTCTCTACCTGTTGTCTCGGTAAGAGGGATTCTCCAGCATGTCCCTTTAGGCCTCCAGGAAGTCCTCCGTATTGAGCGAGGAGGCTTCCACCACCCGTGCTGCCCCACGGCCCTTCACACGGATTAGGTTATCAAACTGGTCGAATTGGAGGGCCAGGCCCAGAACCGGCACTCCGGCACACCGGCATCCAGTCCAGTAGCAGGGTGTTGTTTGCCAGGTTAGATGGCCTCTTTAGGAGGCCGGTGACAAAGGTTCCAAGGGACATCACAACTACCCTGTGTTCTCCGAAGCTCTGCATGAAGGCCTCTAGCTCAGCGGGGAGGGGCTTGGCCTCCCTGCACTGGAAACCTGTACAGACCTAATTGGGTACGGAAGGCCGCGTGAACTCAAAGACCAAGTCTACCCTCGTTATCCAGATCTCAGCCAGGTAAGCAGGTCGGCCCCGGGAGGAAAGTGCTGCTGCAGCAGTTCAGAGTAAAGGGGATTGATCAAAACATATTGCTCGTATGCGTGATAGAGGTAATGCAGCATGTTTCTGGTCCTTTCCAGGAAATCTCACTCTCTCTCTTCCCTGCCTATAGCGGGAGGTATGAGACCGGAGAGGGGGCCACCGGTGTTGGCCCAGCGCGCGTTAAAGACCATCGGCAAACAGGTGGTCTCAAACAGCTCACGGAACGAGCACACGAACGACGGCCACCGTCTGTGTCTCAAGAACTGCTAGAGCATGGAGAGGAAGACGCCCCTGTTGTTTTTGTCCTACAACATGGGCACGTTGACAGAAGTGTTTTGGGGCAAGCGTTCGGAGATGTACAAGCTCTTGGCAGAGCACAGAATGATCATTCTGTGCCGGGAGTGCAGCTCCCGGACAATCACCGCCATGTTGACCCAGTGGCTTCCCTCCTGGGGTACCACCAGAATCCTGCTGCCGTGGCAACACGTCGTCAACCAGTGCAGCAGGAGACCGATGCTTATGTGCCGTCCATACTGGCTACCTCGGGAGTTTACAGCGGTAACCGTGACCGCTGTTTACATTCCCCCACAAGCCAACACGGACACAGCGCTGAAGGAACTGTATGGGGCTATCAGCGAACAGGAGTCGGCACACCGAGGCTGCTCTCATCGCGGTGGGGGACTTCAACAAGGCGAACCTGAAGAAGGTTCTCCCGAAGTTCTACCAACACATAACGAGCAACACACGGGGTGAGCGGATCCTCGACCACTGCTACACCCCCTTCTGTGGTGGTTCCAAGGCCCTCCTCCGCCCACCGTTCGGCAAATCAGACCACCGCTCTATCCAGCTACTCCCCGCCTATAGGCAGAGACTGAAGCAGCAACCGATCGCTGTGAGGGAGGTCCAATGCTGGTCGGACCAATCGGACTCTATGCTGCAGGATTGTTATGATCGCGCTGACTGGCACATGTTCCGCGTTGCCTCGGACAATAACATCAACGAGTATGCGTCGTCGGTCACCGGGTTCATCAAGAACTGCATAGATGACGTTGTTCCGACCAAGTCGGTTCGGATATACCCCAACCAGAAACCGTGGATTAACGGCGATGTTCGCGCTGCCCTACACGCGCGTAACGCTGCCTTTGGCTCCGGGAATATGGAGGAATATACGAGAGCCCTTTACGACCTCCGTAAGACCATCGTCACTACCAAGCGGGAGTATAAGGAAAGAGTGGAGGAGAAATTCAAGAGCCACAACGCGAGGGGTATGTGGCAGGGGCTACAGACGATAACGAACTTCAGAGGGAGAACCAGTTGTGTAGAGAACTCCTCTACCTCTCTCCCAGGAGAGCTAAGTACTTTTTTTGCTCGGTTTGACGTGAATGGCAGCCCTCCGAAGCCAGCGCCGCCTGAGGAGACCAGTTTGCTGACGACACGACAGTGATGGGCCTGATCGCCGGCGACGACGAGACAGCCTACAGGGAGGAGGTCAGATCGCTGGAGCAGTGGTGCCAGGAGAACAGCCTCGCCCTCAACATTCTATAACGGCACCATCGAGAGTGTTCTTACAGGGTGTATCACCGCCTGGTACGGGAACTGCACCGCACTCGAGCACAGAGCGCTTCAAAGCGTGGTGCGGACGGCCCAGTATATCATTGGAGGTGAGCTTCCCTTTCTCCTGGATATTTACAACCAGCGGTGCGTGGCCAAGGCCAAACGCATCATAAAAGACATTGCCCACCCCAGCCACGAACTGTATTCACTTTTACCGCCAGGCAGGCGATACCGCAGTATCAAGTGCCGTACAAATACACTCCGAGATAGCTTCCACAGTCAGGCCATCAGGCTGCTGAACAAGGGCGTATAGCATATAACATGTATATTTTATTACATTGATTTATATATACATATTTTATTGCATTTTATAAAGTGCATTTTTATTTTTATTTTTTAACTTTTATTCTATTCTGTTTTATTCTAATTTTATTCAATTTTTATCAATTTTTATCTTATTTTTATAACTGCTGCCTGTCGTCGGGTATTGCACATAAGATTTTCACACCACTGCTTTATACTTGTGTAAACTGCGAAGTGACAATAAACTTGACTTGACTTGACTTGACTTGATTTTCAACCATGTAACCCTATGTGGTCCCTGCTTGGGTCAATGTCTGATTTCATCGTACATGGTTATGTAAAGCAAAGTTTGAATATTGTCTATTTACTATAATATATATATATATACTATATTATATATAGAATAATAATACTATATTACTATATAATTACTATATAATATATATATATGAAGATATATGCGTTTGAATAGTACCTTTGTATTGTGTATATATATATAAATCTTCATATAAACATATATATATATATATATGTTTATATGAAGATTTATTTATTATTTAGCAAAACGTTATGCAGAACAATGTAACATCTGTGCTCGGGTGGAGGCTGAGAGAGGGGGAGAGAGAGGGAGAGGGAGAGAGGGAGAGAGGGAGAGAGAGAGAGAGAGAGACGAGGGAGAGAGGGAGAGAGAGAATGCATGCAGGAAACAGGGCGGGGAGGGGAGGGGGTGTATAATAGAAGTTAAGGGACCAGTGGAAGGAACCGGAGGGGAGGGAGGAGGGGGTTGGCCCAGACGAACAGTGAGAAGGTCACAGGCGAGAGAGAGGGAGAAAAAAATAATAATAACAATAAAAGATGAAAAAAAAACGTTGCCGTGGGAGATTACAATAACAGCCCCCCCCCCCCCCCACACACACACACACACACACACACACACACCCCTAACCCCCACCCACACCCCCACCCACCCACACCGAAAAGGCATATCAGAGGCCTGCAGCCTTCCCCTCAGCGGAGATATGAAGCCCAGAGCAACGGGAACGCTTTGTGTTATTAAAGAGGGGGGGTGGGGGTGGTGGGGTGGTGGGGTAGGAGGGGGGGGGGGGGGTAGGGGCGGGCTCTGCCTGTACAGCAGGGACCCGTGTTCTGGTGGCTGCCGGCCAGCGCTTTGCTCTAAAGAATCGGAGAAAAAGACTTGTTCTCCCACTGGGACGACTTGTTTGACCTGTTTTTGCCAAATTAGGCTCTGTTCCGAATTTTCACGGTGAACGGCTGTGGGGGGGGGGGGTGGTGGACGTGTCGGTGTGCCGTGTGTGTGTGTGTGTGTGTGTGTGTGTGTGTGTGTGTGTGTGTGTGTGTGTGTGTGTGTGTGTGTGTGTGTGTGTGTGTGTGTGTGTGTGTGTGTGTGTGTGTGTGTGTGTGTGTGTGTGTGTGTGTGTGTGTGTGTGTGTGTGTGTGTGTGTGTGTGCGTGCGTGCGTGTGTGCGTGCGTGCTCGATCGCTCCGCGTTTTTTTGTTGTTCCACTTCAGAAGCACATTTCAAAAAACGGGTTATTGAGTTTTTATCGCTCTGCCGGTGGGAGGTTTCCTGGTCCTATTGAAATCAGCACTAGGTAGAACCGCCAGGGATTGTTATGCCCTGTCACGGTTATGCAACAGGTTAGTTCAAGTACAAGTACAAAATAACTACCAACCAAAAAAGAGAATAGCTTTTTTTTGGGGGTTGTATTGGACAGCATGTATTGTAACAGCGTTGTGTTGACGTACAACAAACGAACAAAACCAAAAAAATAACATGTGACCAGACCACACTGAATATGCAACACATTTGAGAATCAGCCCTCCACACATCGTCCAAACTAGGTGCTGTTGATGTAAACAGTGATAAGAAGAGAGGGACATCGAGAGCTTCAAGAGCAAATCGCTGTCTTTCATAGGCTTACTGCACAGATCTGAGAACACCAAAAAATGCAGTAGAAGACAGACAGGTATGTGGATGATAACTGGAAGAATGGCAGCGACGTCACACGTACACGCAAGCGGGGACGGATCGGCATCGCAGCTATGCGAATAGCATGTCAAAAGTCAAGGGTTGTGTGCGTATGATGATGGTTGATTTGAGGATGAGGGCGTAGCATGGGTCGTGGTGGTGCCGATGACGTCTGTGGCTCTTTTTCACATGCCAGGACATTTCTAGCGGGACATCGAGATGGGCATAGCTCTGGTTTTCAGCTCTCGGGCGATCTGACACCAGGTGCAGGGCATGCAGCAGCAGGCCAAGACGCAGTCGTGGCACACTGTGTCCTGTATCGGAGGAAGAAGATGGATGCATGACGTTGATTGATTTGAAGACACACAGGACCTCTGATCCACGCTTGCACGCAAAACTGTACAGTGAGTTTTGTGGTGATTTTAGTTTTCACCTTTGGACACCGGATTGTAGTGGCAATCCGGTGTCCAAAGGTGAAAACAAAAATTCGCCCAGGGAAGATAATCATTGCCCGAATGAAAACTCGATGTACCCTCCGATGCGGTACACCACGTTTGGGAAAAAAAACAGCCAAAGGTTATCAAAACAGGTTCAACCTGCTGCTAAACTGTGAGACATTGCTTATGTCACTAAGGGCCCTTCCCCTTTTGCCCCCAGTTACCTAAAATGACGAGCATTCGGAGGGAACACAATCACATCCACCCATTGATGAATCAACCTCTGGGAATGTTTAGCTTTAGCCTGTGGGTGGTGGTGGTGATGGGGACTCTTTACCCTTACCCCACCAGGAATGCTTTGACCTTTTCTTTCCCACATTCCTCCACAATATATAATGGTGCTTAGTCTTTGGACGTGATTCTTCCTTTTTCGCAATGCAAATCCAAAAATACCAATACTATTGTGGTATATATATATGTATATAATGTCGATACCATTATTTTTGGAGGGGGCATTTATGCATACCAAGTGTAACAGAAGCCAGCCAGTAAAGTGCTGTGCAGTGAGTAAACCTCACTCCATGACACATATATACGTATAATATATATATATATATATATATATATATATAATACGTTCTAGCGATGTAGCTAGAGGGTCGTGAGTTTGAACCCAGTGTGTGACACTCACTGTTACACAAGACCGGACTACAGGTAATTTATCAGTGAGTTAAATAATTATGTTACACGTATACACGTGGGTCATTCACTGCTCAGATTCCAAGACCATGAAGGTGAACAAATAACAAATACAAATACAGTCAATACAGCTGCCACACGCATTGACCTCCAAACCAAACCGATGACTGTTTCCCAAGACGCCACATACACAATACACTACATACAAACTAAGCATATCACATATACACTACATGAACACTATAGCATATGCAACAAACTGAATACAGGTTACCTCAATGCCGTAACGATGTCGAACGGACACCCTGAGAGCGGTGGTTATGGGTGGAATGAGGCCAAAAACGTCCAACAAAGGGAGACAGACGCACTCGCCGGCCTCATAGGACGTCTTGCAGGTGAAGCACGGGAGGCACCAAAAAGCCAAACAGCCTTAAAATGAAACACAAGCACAAACATTATAAACAGACTTATCTGTATGTCCTCCTTTCGAACACAGGCAATTGTGTAAGTGAATCATTTGGGTGAGTCGTTCATCTTTTGAAAGCTTTCGAAGTCTTTGGGTACACGAGGCGAGGCCTCGAATGGAAACACGTACACTGGGGCAGGTCATCAAAGCAGTCGCAGATTCCCGAGCTCCAGTCGTTGGCGGCCGTGGTCCCGATGAAGGGTTTGGGTTGGTTGAGCACCGACATGGTTCAGACTGATTTCTAACGGAAAAAATTAATACATTAACCACAGGCTGTCCCATCGTACACTCATACTGTCCCATTTTTTGGGGGGAAAATATCGTATTAGAATATTATGATATACAATACTGTGCTCTTAACAGTGCCACAGGTTGAATCATATCAGAAATATCGCAGTTTCCCAATACTTTAACCCTCTTAGAGGTGTAGCTGGTAAAATCTCACTTACCTGAAGCTGGCTACAAGGCTCGACTTAAAAGTTAACAGCGGAATAGACTGGCGCGCTATATAAGCGGACAGGAAGGCCAATGCGTGACTAAACAAACGCCCGCCTCACACACTAGTCCGGTTTGATGTGCGCAGGTGATTTGGGCCCATGGAGATCAAGATTGTGTCGGCGGGGAACGCAGACTTGATCACCTCAGGGGGGGGTGGACGCAAAAAGCCACATTGGCATCTTCCTGTTTACAGTCCAAGCGTGATTTGGAGATGGGAAGTAACAGAGCGTAAGCTCGTCTTTGACACGCAGTTTGCTCACCTGGACAAAAACTCTAAGGGGGGGGGTTGGGTGAGATACCACAGGTGGTAACTGAATCTCTGTGTATCTGAGTATCTGTGGATACCTTTTGTTTTTATGTGGATTCTTCTTCTTCTTATTATTATAAAAAAAATGATTGACTGGTAAAAAGTATTTTCACACGTATTTTTATCCCGGTCAAAAGCTTTTCAATCATAACTTCACCTCAGAAAGTCCCAGGGCTTCAGAACCGTGTACTAGCAAACACAAAGGTCACCAACAGAACATTGTAGGATGAAAAAAGTTTTAGTGTTAGAGAACAGAACAAAAGAGTGATCCCAGATCTTGCAAATTACAAACAAACATCATACAGTTTAATTTAAAAAGCACAAAATCGTTCAGGACCTAATAAGTAAAGTGAGTCACTGGTGTTTCAGATAGGTACGCCTGGTATGGATAGGTATTGTGTTTTAAGATAGGTAAAGTCACTGGGGGAGTGGGCACAAGCAAGAGCCACTCAATAAAAGCTATTGAGAATCCAACTGGAGTCTCTGTCTTTGCCCTCTGGACGACCAACACAGTCCTCAGCATGTTTAGGGGGACACAGGATTGATGACACATATGCAGCTTTAAGCAAACACAACGTGAACACTCTTAGGACAGATTTTTAGTTTTCAGCCATATTTCAGTCATGTGTTCAACTGATTGACCTCAAATCAAGTCCAAATAAACTAACTTGACCCGAGGATCCACAATGGCATACTCTGTTATTGTAGCTTGCAAATTTCACCACCAGGTTAAGCTTTATGCTGGCTAATTGCCAAATGATCACATTTTCAGCCATATCTCTGAAGCCGTTTGTCCAATTGACTTGAAATGAAGTCCATACAAGGTCAGAACCTGAGGATGCCAATCCAACAATGTGCTATTGTTGGATTGGCATAGGGTTGTACATGAGTGAGTCTTCACGTGAATAGAATGGGTGTAATCTTGGATAGGAGGCGATCGAGGATACACCCCTGGCCGTTGGCCTCTGACAGGGTAAGCCTGCTTATTGATGAAACCTCCATGGTAAGCAATAAACCGCTGGCATATATTCACAATCGGCTGCTCTGTTTGTTGTTCAGAGTTGTCAGCGTTTTAGCAGTGGGTGATGTTTAGCTATTGAAAGAATATAAGTGGATACCTATTGTTTTGTATGGATTCTTGATATTATTCTTTTTCTTTTCAAACGCCCATATCTCAGCCTGTGACTGGTAAAAATGTGTCCGGTTTTCAATTTGTCACACATGAGAGTTATGGGATGGCAGTCGCTGGGGTGGCGGTTGCTAGGGTGACAGTTGCTGGAATGGTGGTGTGTGTTGTTGGCAGTGTGTGGGGTTGGTAGTGTGTGGGGGTGAATACAAAAGTATGCACATACAATGTATATATACATAAACATACAATGTATAGAGAATTTACAGAAAACCCTTTGAGTATGCAATACATAAATGTGCACGGCCCAATGTAGAAGATAGCATCGCTATGTCCTTGCAAAAACAGAAACAAAAGAAAACAGAAACATATGAACAATGAAGTGACACACACACATTTATTACAAAAGGAAACATTTGCGAGCAACTCTGCAACTCTGAATTAAATTGAAAAATACAAATAAAGGTCATTTCTAGGTCAAGTGCGCCCCCTGCAGGGAGGCCAGGGCGGTGTATCTGGCCGAGGACGAGGACGGAGTGGAGTTCGCGTGGGCCGCTGCTCGCCTCTTGAGCTCGCGGGAGATCTGCAGCCAAGACAGCGGGTAGCAGCAGCATCCATAAAAGCAGTCGCTCCACACGCCCCCCTGTCAGCGTGGGAGGTCCAAGCGCAAGTGGAGGAGGAGAAGGATAACTCGTAAAGATGTTGGACTACAAGCAAATAGGATTCTGTTAACCTTCTGTACATCTAAATACTAATAATGCTAATATGATGATAATGACAATGACAGTAATAATACATATGAATAACAAACAATATGTTATGTATATATATATATATATATATATGTATATATATATAATATATTAT
Source organism: Muraenolepis orangiensis (assembly GCA_027704905.1). NCBI lineage: Eukaryota > Metazoa > Chordata > Actinopteri > Gadiformes > Muraenolepididae > Muraenolepis > Muraenolepis orangiensis. The sequence continues at coordinate 9,522,664 of CM051021.1, read as the reverse complement.
TTTAAAATGCACCCCTACCCATTCACAACGCATTATTGGTTATGAAAACTGCAATACGTTATGTAACTTTAGCAGGCTGTGTTTCAATATATTAGAGCTGGGCGACACACGTTAGGGTTATCCAGTAAACTTGATGAGCTTTTAAAAATGTAGAACCGTATCCACGTTGGTTTTTTCATCGCGCATGCGTATATACGGTACCTCGATGCCGTAGCGCTCGCGGACGGACGCCCGTATGGCGAGGGAGGCGGGGGGGACGCAGCCCAAGCAGTCCAACAGAGGCAGGCAGGGGCACGCCCCCGCCGCACTGGTCACCTTACAGGTGAACACAGGGAGGCAGCACAGCGCCAGGCAGCCTGCACACACACACGCACACACACACACACACACACACACACACACACACACACACACACACACACACACACACACACACACACACACACACACACACACACACACACAAGCACACACAAGCACACACACACACACACAAGCACGCACACACACAGTTGATTACCGAATGCTTTGGCACCAGTTCCGGCTCGTGCAGTATCAAAATCATCATAAATATATACACACATTAAATCAAAAATTGTTCCTAATGTTTGTATATTTCTGTTTATAATGTGTAAATATATATATATATATATATATCCACTTATACATACACCACATAACAATGACACCTGACAAGAGATCCACCAATGCGTGCGGCGAACACTCACAGTCTCCCGTGTCCTGCCAGCAGTCACACAGACCGGTGCTCCACTGGCCTGCCACGGGCAACCCCCTCTGGGGCTGGGCCTGCACCACCCTCAGCCTCCCGGGGGAAGCAGCCTGGACCTCCATCCTCCAGCTCCCCGGCCAGAGGTTAGCGCACGCTGTCAAATACGACCAGGCTGGTGGTGTGTGCCTATTGTGTGTGTGTGTGTGTGTGTGTGTGTGTGTGTGTGTGTGTGTGTGTGTGTGTGTGTGTGTGTGTGTGTGTGTGTGTGTGTGTGTGTGTGTGTGTGTGTGTGTGTGTGTGTGCCTTTCAATCGACCTGCGAGTGATGCAGAAATACATTAGTTATAGTTATAGTCACTTGTAGAGGTCAGCATATCTACGTGTCTATGAGTATCTATGTGTAAACCAAGACTATCTATGACTATCTATGACTACTATGACTATCTATGACTACTATGACTATCTATGTGTAAACCAAGTGTTAAGGACACCATGCCCTTGCAACAGTTTGACTACTAACTACAACCTGACTATGTATGAATATGTAAGGTAATATTGAGGTCACATGGATTTAGCCAGGAATGAAAAATGAAATGTGTCAATCATTGCTCCTCCAGAAGAGCAGGAGAACGGAAACTTTTCACAAAACAGTGACCTAAAACCCATTAGTGGGTGAACATTACAATTTGACCCACCGCTGAGTAGACTGGGAACGTACCTGCTCGGTTACCACGGCCATAGAGAGGTTCTGCAGTTCTGTCTGTTGGCCTTTTGTCCCACCTCTGAATTGTCAGGATTTCCTTGTCTTTGCCCCAGTGTTCCGCTTCCACTTCACATTAGACCTGATCTGCTGGTTTGTGCGATTCAAGTGTTTTGGTGTAAACATGGACTCGTCTCGGCCCGTGTGTGTGCGTGTGTGTGTGTGTGTGTGTGTGTGTGTGTGTGTGCGTGTGTGCGTGTGTGCGTGTGTGCGTGTGTGTGTGCGTGTGTGCGTGTGTGTGTGTGTGTGTGTGTGGTGTGTGTGTGTGTGTGTGTGTGTGTGTGTGTGTGTGTGTGTGTGTGTTTGATGTACTTATTGTGTAACATCTAGGGAGTCAACTCATTGTACCTTTACCTGAACACTGGTTCTGCTCTTGGAGGCTTGTTAGGAAATGCACATATGACTTGGGGTGACTAGTAGTTCTCTTGCCTATACCTGTTGAAGGACCATACTGTATTGAAATGTAATATATTATGTTATTATATATGTGTATAGGTATGCATATATTATATTATTATGGTAACCAGTAGTTATCTTGCCTACATATTAAATTACCTTATTGAAATATAATGTATTATATATTATTATTAAAATTATATAAATAATTTATAATATAAATCTAAAAAATAGTATTATTATATATGTGTATATATGTATGTATATATTATATTAGTGTGGCTTGTTAGGAAGGAAATGCACGTAGGACGTGTGGTAGACCAGTAGTTCTCTTGACTCCCCATTGTTCCTAAATGACCTTATTGTAAGTCGCGTTGGGAACAAAGGCGTCTGCTGAATGGCTGTAACGTAATGCGCGCACCGTATCCAAGCGGACACGCTGTTTGGTCCATTGTCCCGGTCCATTCAATAAATCTCCCCGTTGGCGTCGACTCGACTCTCCTACGCGCTGAATCACACACACACACACACACACACACACACACACACACACACACACACACACACACACACACACACACACACACAAGGAGCAGCAACAAGATTTACGCTGAGCAGACTTCTGTGGGTCGTGGGAATTGAAAACCACCACCACTGATCGTACACCCCATGACAGATCCTAATCACAGAGAGGGCAAACAAAAAAACCAGGACTCGCAACCTGCGCAAAACTCGCGTCACGAATGAGTCACCACGTATCATTTGGTCGTGTATTTCCCCCCCCCAAGCCGGTACTTTTAGGCTTTGACTCAGGGCCACGGGTAAAGCGACCAAACCCCCATAAGTGCTACCGTATCTTACGCTTCTAGGACGCCACTCTCATCCACACTGAGAGAGAGAGAGAGAGAGAGAGAGAGAGAGAGAGAGAGAGAGAGAGAGAGAGAGAGAGAGAGAGAGAGAGAGAGAGAGAGAGAGAGAGAGAGAGAGAGAGAGAGAGAGAGAGAGAGAGAGAGAGAGAGAGAGAGAGAGGCCCACGTAATTACGCCACGGTCAAAACAAACCCGTCTTCTTTCAATGAGGGGGCCGTAGGCCTTATTGGCAACACATGACTCACACATGCATTACCATCGCCATGTGCCGAAGCGACGAGTTTATCGCACCCGAGTCCAGTTCGGGAAGGGAACATTGGAACATTGACTGAGTGTACAGTGTGAGTATGTATGGTTTGGTGATGCTGACGCTAATTTGGCTTGAATGTGTACCATATATGAATGTACAGCTTGAAGGATGTTCTTTATGAATGATCTGTTATATAACCAGAAATATAGCTGAGCACATGAACCCACGACATAATAATGATAAAAAAATAATAATACGTTTTATTTATTACATTGTATAGAAGCATCCTATCCCCTTCCCTTAATAGCTGTATTCTTAGCCCTGCACTCTTTATTGGTCACATACATGTTGTACACACACAGTGAAATATGTTTCTCTGCATTTAACCCAATCCTATTTTAGGAGCAGTGGGCAGCTATTGTATATACAGCTGCCCGGGGAGCAGTGTAGGGGTCTGGTGCCTTGCTCAAGGGCACCTCGACAGTGCAGTGTTTCGGGGGAACTTGAATTGGCGACCTTCCGCTTCCCAAGCAAGTACCACGTCTGAGCTATCCTGCCGCCCGTCGAAAATGACTGACTGACTGACTGTCACTGACTGTCACTGACTGACTGACTGTCACTGACTGTCACTGACTGACTGACTGTCACTGACTGTCACTGACTGTCACTGACTGTCACTGACTGTCACTGACTGTCGACTGACTGTCACTGACTGTCACTGACTGTCACTGACTGTCACTCACTCACTTACTCTCTCTATCTCTCTCACACACACACACACACACGCACACGCACACACACACACACACAACTTTCCTAAAAGTGCTAACTTGGTTTATTTGGTTTGCTGCAGAAGCAAAACTCACCCGTTCCTGTTGGTTTTCCCCCCTCCTGCAGGTGTTTCTGGGAAAAGTCCAGTAGAAGACGTTCATGTTGTTCAAATGCAAATGTAACTTTATATTTGTCCCATTCACAATCACACAGTTCCATTTGACTGTGCCTGTAACATTAAATTAATAATATGTTTAAAAAAACAACGAAATAAACTCAGCATTGGAGTGTTGACACTTCTTAGTTATTAAGGATGGGAGATTTAGGAAGGAAGGAATCTACTAGAGCTGAACGATTAAAGACACATCTATATGTTTACATGGCTGTGGATGTGTGAATTTATTTAGTGTTTTTTTTGTCTTTAAATTGACCAAAACATTAGTCCAGTCATACATGCAGAATGCCAACACTTTTCTGATTATCGTACTAATGTTGGCCTACCCTAATTTAAGTAAAAAACTGTAAAACTTCAAACAACTTGTTTCCTGGTTAGGTTAGGGTTAGGGTTAGGGTTCGAGCCCTGATCAGCTGACCCCAGACCAGTTCCACTGACCGCAGTGGAAAAAGACATACAAGACATTCCAGAATCATTAACCTGGAAAACATAATATATCAACCAATACACGTCTGCAGTAAAGCAGAATGTGCCATTGTCCAGTGTGTACTTTAGTTCATATCCTGGACTAAGCAATACATAAATGGTTTGACTCAATGAAAAATGTAATGTCTGGGCCAATTGCTAAAACTGCACGTACACACTCACTTTAACACCCTACAAAATCGTAATGCGTGTGTATGATTATTCATCGACTTTTGAGTGTTGAAATATATGATATATTTCTATGATAAATAAATAGATAAATTCATATAATATAGTATAATAACAAATAAATACAGCTACTAGTGGGGAGGAAACAATCATTAGTAGGCCTATAACGTTGTACTACAAAAATGACTGTGATGAAATTCAGATTAAACTGAACAATGCAATAAAACGTACTAAACTACTTATAAAACTTATACAGTAGTATAGTATACAGAGTCCTCACTGACGGACCGTGAGCCAATTAGCAACTATCAGGAATAACTAATCACACACACACACACACACACACACAGCGCCTTAAAGTGTTGACTGGAGGGGTCGGCCTTCTGACGGGGATCTGAGTCAACCACCTCGTGTCGTGAGCGGGCGTAGTTTACGCACTGCGTCCTCCGGATCCGCAGACACCGCCCCCCCCCCCCCCGCAGTTACACACCACACCACACACAGCCGTGTCGTTATAAAAGTGTCGTTGCAAAAGGGCGACTATATCTGTGACGTCGAGTCAGTCTACAGCAGTGCAAGGAAACCCCCCCCTGTGGCTGTGGCTGCTGCTGCTGCTGCTGGCCCTTTAAGGTCAGACTTCCTCAGTGTGGTGCCAAGAAGGAGCTCGGATCAACAACAACAACAACACCACCCTTTCCCCACGTAACCTACCACTCCAATCGGGGGGGTTTCTATCTTCAAATTACCCCTGACTCGCGTTCAGCTTCGGAGAGGTGAGCGGTCGTTGTTGCACAGATTGCTGTTGCTGTTGTTATTATACGGTGTTTTAAAGGCCCGTTTGGCTTTAGATCGGTTGGACATAGTTTGTAGCCGTGAGCGAAACACACGATCCATATGAACCGGTGGGGGGGGGGGTTCTGTTGGAGTTTGACAATGAGCGATCGCACCTGTTGATCTAATAGCTGGGCGTTTGCGGATTTAATGAAACACAAACGCGCGTTGCTTATTCGGTAGTGCGCGTACCGTGTAGCTTTGCGGGCGCTCACCGCACGCCAATATTGCCATGACGTAGGGTCATTGTTTACCATAAGAAAACATTATGTTCCATTGTAATAATCGCATGATTTTGTTAACACACATATTCGTGTCTGTTATTCGTTCGCAGTCATTCATTGTTGAATTGGAGTGCGGAAGTGGAAGACTTGTTTCAACGTGACGGAGACAAAAATAAACCCCGCCTTTGTCGACCTCTAGCGGCCAGTTTGGGGAAACTCCTCCTGTTTCTGTTGTAGCAGAAATGTATGGATCGGCTGGTATCCCCGAGCTCATTCCACCGCACGGTCCGCCTCAACAGCGCGGTCCGGCCGGACAGTTCAACCCGGGACACCCCCAGGTTAACAGACACGATGGAGGGGCCAATCCCCAGCGGCTTGGGCAGAGGGCACCGAAGCTGGGACAAATTGGTCGGTCAAAGAAAGGTAGGTAGGTGTGTGTGTGTGTGTGTGTGTGTGTGTGTGTGTGTGTGTGTGTGTGTGTGTGTGTGTGTGTGTGTGTGTGTGTGTGTGTGTGTGTGTGTGTGTGTGTGTGTGTGTGTGTGTGTGTGTGTGTGTGTGTGTGTGTGTGTGTGTGTGTGTGTGTGTGTGTGTGTGTGTGTGTGTGTGTGTGTGTGTGTGTGGAAACGGTAGTAGCATTTGGCAATCCTCCTGTAGTTTCTTCAAACCAAAAAAGGTTTTTAGAATAAACCGTATTATTTGAATAAACTATTATAGTAATGTTCATAATAATGACTTGTTTATATTATCATTTCTAAAGTCACTTTGTTACAACTTTCCAAAACTAGTTCCAAACTGCCATTTTGATAATAACTGACCTTTTTGACCTTCTTTTTTTTGCCCAATTTAGTGGACTTGGAGGACGAGGACCTGGAAGACCTCATGAACAACAATGGACAAAGTCCAGTATCCATATCGCGTATGTCTTAAAACCGCTCACAAGATGTGCCAAACTAAAAAAGAATCCTCCAATCAGTTACCCCCCCCCCCCGGTCTCCACGATTTCAAGTGACTTCTCGCAGATCCGTTTTAATTCCGGTTTTATTTCTAAAACGTCTCGAGTAAAGGCGCTAAATCCGGGCGGGCGGGAGGGAAAAAAAAACGGTTTCTTACCGTCGAAGACGGCTATGGCTTTGGTGGGTTTTTTTGTACATACAGCTTTAACCTTTTTGGTCAGACTGTGAATGACCGAAATACGTTTCTCTCTCTCGACTGCACGCGGGCGATGGACCGTATCGCCGCTTGGGATGAGCGGTTTAAAGACGACACATTGGTGTGTACATTGTGTTCAAGCCTTGCTCTTGGAGGAAGAAGAAGAAGAAGAAGAAGAAGGACATTTTTGAGCTTCTCAAACAAGGGCTACATGTCGACAGTTGCACTGAGTAAATTTCAGATGAGGAAAATGAGCGGGAACCGCCTCCTCCCCCCCCCCCGCCCTCCTCCCTCCCCCCCATCAGCAGCCTTTAGTTTTGGCCAAGGTTACTGAATGTCCATGGGATTGATGTGTAAGCTATACCGGAGCGACAAGAGGCCAGGTTAATGTGTGTGTGCGGGGTTTTTGTCCGCCCCCTACTGGAGAAAAAAGGTTGTGTTGACCACGTTGCTTTGCTCTCGCGAGCGAGCAACCGACCAACCTTATTTATTTATTTATTTATTTATGTTGGGTGAAAAAATGAAATTTAAAAAATTAAAAAAAAAACGCTTCTGAAAAGCGTTGGCTCAGAGGGAAAACAAAACCTACTCGCTAGCTAACTATTTACTGCTGTAAAGTGTGTGTGTGTGTGTGTGTGTGTGTGTGTGTGTGTGTGTGTGTGTGTGTGTGTGTGTGTGTGTGTGTGTGTGTGTGTGTGTGTGTGTGTGTGTGTGTGTGTGTGTGTGTGTGTGTGTGTGTGTGTGTGTGTGTGTGTGTGTGTGTGTGTGTGTGTGTGTGTGTGTGTGTGTGTGTGTTGGGGGGGGGGCGGTTTGAGTCGAGACGCAATGCACTTTCTGGGAATCCCTTAAACCCTTTCGCCGAGTCTTGTTTCACAAATCTATGCATGAAGTCTTAAAGTCACGAAAAACAAAACAACAACAATGTTACCAGGAGACAATATGCTAGTATTAAAAAATATATATATATCACATTGTCTTTTGAGGCTGGGCAGACTGTACTAGTTACTATACTTTACTGCGGTGTGGAATGCTGACTCTGTGGTATGATGTCACTACTCTCAACGACGACTGTCCTCGTTTTCCGCTTATTTTGGGCATGATGTAAATTGCCAAAAGGAGAATAATTTTTGGGGCTTTTTGTATTTGTAATGCAAAAAACAAAAAGGTTGTGATGGCCGTCTACGTTGCATGACGACTGATGAGATAACATATTTTTACAGTACTACACGTCATTGTGACACACACCACACACACACACTCTCGAGGTGGTGGTGTCTTTTCAGGAGGCATTTCACTCGGTGGCAGAAGAAATTTGATTCAAATGGACCGGTTGTTTTCTTTGGATAAGCTGCAGCTTACTGACCTTATCGTTGAAGTTGATGGGAGGTGGGAGCCTGTCCCCCCCCACACACGAGACTCAGAGTGATGATGTTGGTTTATTTGTGTGTGTGTGTGTGTGTGTGTGTGTGTGTGGGTCAAACCGATTGTGTGAGAGAGTTTTGTATGATTCATTTTGACACTGACCTGTTTCTTTGGGCTGTGTCTGTGCATACCATTTGCATGGGAATGGTAGTATTCGCAATGCATCTTGGGGAAATAAACTATTGATCTTTGAGAATTGTTTCTGACTATTGACACATTGATTCATGAATCGACGCATATTTGCGGTTTATTTATTTTTTCCTCACAAATTTGGTAGTCGTACAACGATTATAAAACCCGAAACATTTAATACAAAAAAACTAAAATAAACCTGACTGCATTTTCCCTGCATTAGAAGAATTGCAACAGGCGACGACAACTTCAAAAAGAAAGTCATATTATAATGCAATCATAATCCATCAGGATAAACTCCGTACTATGTCAACAGAGGCCATTGTGAATGTCTGTCTGTCTTACCAAAAAGGTTTTTGCTGAGGATGAAAAGGGAAGCCAGTGATATATACGCTGAGAATAAAACAAGTTAATTAGCTAAGTGCAGATTTTCAACATGACAACATGGAAATAAAAACAAAAACATAACAAAGGTGCATTAGTCGACTATGTCTTTTGTAGCTACTTCATGTGTAATTCCTCTTTCAATGTTATTTCTACAGGGTTGTTTTTTTTCCAACGGGAAATCAAATCCGAGCATATATCTGTCTCTGTGTGTGTGTGTGTGTGTGTGTGTGTGTGTGTGAGTCAATACGAGTATAGAGACAAACTACATTGCATTTCCTTTTTTAGTATAGCTCTGTGGTACATGAAGCAAGATCAGGTTCACGATTTACTACACATACACGCTCTCGTACACTCCCCAAAAACGAGAACGCGGTGACTACATTAAAAAAGTATTTCATATCGGAGCAGGGCTTATAGCGGAGTGGTATGAAGTAGTAGTAGTAATAGTAGTAGTAGTAGTAGCGATGACAGGGCAGCTCGACGACAGGGCAGCTCGGTGTGAATACAGCAGCGCTAGGTGTGCCAAGTCACACCTAGCTAACGGCTAGCTCTATTTCACAGCTGCCATGCAGCTGATATAAAAACATTATAGTGACATAATGGCAAGACATCACTCTCTTTTCTCTCTCTCTCTCTCTCTCTCTCTCTCTCTCTCTCTCTCTCTCTCTCTCTCTCTCTCTCTCTCTCGGAACTGTAGCCGGCTGCTAAGCACCAAATAGAAATTGATTGCTTTCAATTAAACGCCCAACGTTAGTGGATGGCATCGTCCTAACGGGGAAGTGCAACCGCTGGCCGCGATCCACCGCCACGGTTCAGAATCCTAACAAAGGGGGAGGGACAATGTTGTCCAAGGGCCTGTCTGTTATATACGGGGGTCTAATTACAATGCATTTGTGAAGAGACACGTGTGGAATGTTGAGAAAGGGTGTCATGGATGGAAGACGATCATGGTACTGAAGAAACAACCTAAAGCTCTTGCGATGATCGCTGCAAAGGCTCTTGAAAGGAAAAAATAAAGTAAAACATTTTTTTTAGTCGTTATCCCCCCCGCCGCCCTGTGCCCGCTACGATCCATAACTGTTCTGCCCAAATTTAAATTCAAATTCAAAACACCACGATCCTTCCACACGAAGGTCTCTCCCTCCCTCCTCCGGGTGTTACGTTTGTCCGTACGTGCCGCCGACCTCCGGGGGCACCAGGGGGGCGCCTCTCTTCAGACGTACTCCTTGTTGCTGACGCTGGGCGGGCCGGACCGTGTCGGCCCTCCCCCCGCTGCAGCCGCCGCCGCCGCCGCCACCGCAGACGTGTACTTGGCCGTGTGCTTCCCCCTGGGACAGGACGCGGCCATCATGGCCCCGCCCAGGACGTCCAACAGGGAGCCGCCCCACGCGATGAAGATGGCGGCGCCAAACTCGAATCTTAAAGAATAACATAAAATCAAAAATCAGCAGCCGTTTTGACTCCGCCCACTTACAAGAGAGGCTCTTTGGCCCGCATTGTACATTTTGCGATGGATGACACTGGTATAACGCATATATAACTTACAGTATTAGTAAATTTTTTGTTATAGTATAGTGTTGTTTATAGTATATAGTATAGTATATAGTAGGTAGTATATTGTTTTGTTTCTAGTATAGTATAGTCTAGTTTTGCATAGTTTAGTAAAGCAGTATAGTACTGAATCATACTGCAGGAGGAAATGGGGAGTTAGCATTCCATTGTACCTTTTGCACATTTTTTGACAATAAAAATATCTTGAGATGGAGATGGAGGTTTTGAAGAGATGGGGGGGGGGGGGGGGGGGGGGGGGTCGCTTACTTGGTGTTGATGGGAGTGTAGGGGTTATAGAAGGCTCTGATGACGTTGTGAGCAAACCAGGAGCACGCCACGATGGCACAAAGACCTGTTGGATTGCATAGGGTGCAGTGCTACTCGTCAGTTCATGAGCCCGTACCTTTTTTCAGCCAGTAGGGGCTGCTATTGTAACACCACAATCGGCGTATATAGCGCTGGCGTCCTTCACATACTGATGTATGTGTCAGACTCTTCCGTTCTTGTCGCCTTTTGTGTGGAGGATGAGGTTGCGTCATCTATCATCATCCTTTGCTATGCTGGGAATGATTTGCGGCAGTTTTATCCAACTGGCGATGTGTGTATTCCCCCCTCCCCCCCCCCTTTCTGCTTGTTTGTTTTAAACACATAAAAAGCAAAATCTCTGCAAATGTTTTCTTGGGTTGAACGAATAAACGCTAGCACCCCCTAAAACAAATATGGCGGCCGTTTCCGGTCTTTACCTCCGACCAGCAGGATGATGCCTCCTGTCATGGCGATGCGGGCCTTGCGGACACGGTCCCCCGCCCCACAAGTGGTGCACTTCATCCCCAGGCAGGCCACGCCCAGCCCCGCGATGGACACGATGATCCCCACGATCATCAGCGCCCGGGTGGCCTGCAAGGCGCCTGGTTGAAAAACATAGGATAAGGATGATGATCATAATAATGATGGTAAAGGTACGAAAGGTACTTGGTTCGATTCCCACCCCCCCCCCCATCAGTCCAACACGCAGCCTAAACCCAGCGGGCATCCTTGTGTAACTGTGAGTGTCCCGCACGGGGGTTTGAACTCAAGATTCAAGATTCAAGATAACTTTATTTATCCCGAGGGAAATTAAGGAACGGTTCCCGCTCGCATGAGAGGCGACGCTCTAAGGTGAGAAGCTTAAAGACCCACGGGCTCTATCTTCATCGCTTCATCGCAGGTTTACTTCACTGCACAGCAGCACCGGCTGGCGTCTCTGACACTAGCTCTCACCCCCCCCTCAAATCCCCCATCCTGAATGACGTGTCCGAATTTACTGTCAAAGATCGAGTCAAGTTCGACCTTAAAAGTAGATACAAATATAAGCAGAGAAAAGTATGTTTAATAAAGCATCGGAGACCATTGGAGCGGCAGTAGCTCTGGCTGTTGGGACCTGGTTTAGGAACATGAGGGTCGGCGGCTCAAGTCCCCGAAACGGACCAAGTACGGAGTTTAGAACTGGTACTTGGGGAAAAAGGTGCCAGTTCGCCTCCTGGGCACTGCCAAAGTGCCCTAGAGCAAGGCACCAGACCCCTACACTGCTCCCTGCGGCGCTGTGTATACAACAGCTGCCCACTGATCCTAATACTAGGATTAGGAGTTAAATGCAGAGAAACTAATTTCACTGTGTGTGTGTGTGTACACATACATAAATAAAGAGGATCCTCCAGATTTACATATAGGATATTTGTTTTGAAACCCCAGCACCCCCCCCCCCCCCCCCCCCTGTACAGTTCTCATTTAGCTTGATAATATAATAAATAAATTAAACAGACAGCACAGGATGAGAGGATGAGACAAGAGTCCAGTGTGGCACATCATAACTCTGGACTAGACCAACTGTCTGCGGGAGGGGAAAACGGACAGAAATGTCCCATTCCCTCCGGCTGAATGGGCCGAGGGAGATTTACCGCAGAGAATTTATGGTCCTAATTATGTGAGTTGCATTCACGTTCACACGTCAACATACTTTAATGTGTGGCTTTCCTAGGATACAGGATCCTCCTTGGACACGCACACACACACACACACACACACACACACACACACACACACACACACACACACACACACACACACACACACACACACACACACACACACACACACTCCTTCTTGGTGACCTTTGCTTGCTCTTTCTCTCTCTCTCTCTCTCTTGCTCTCTATCTTTCTGTTTCTCTGTCTCTCTACCCCTGTTTAAGAGGTACAGGCCTATTGGGCAACTGTCAGGACACACACACACACGTCACACACACACCAGCACACACACACACACACACACACACACACACACACACACACACACACACACACACACACACACACACACACACACACACACACACACACACACACACACACACAGCACCCAGATAGAACCAGTCTGTTCCAGTACTGGCCTCCCCTGTCCAAACAACAAAACTCTTCTGGAATTGTGTGTGTGTGTGCGTGTGTGCGTGTGCGCGTGTGTGCGCGCGTGCGCGCCATCGCCCTCGTGATGCACCCATAGGACGCATAGGTACACAATTGTGGATTGAGGCGTGTAGTGCTACATCGACTTTATCGAGTACACCGGTTGTAAAAAAATATATATATATACGCATGGGAACACGCATCAGATTACCTTCCACCACTTTTTGGCGCAAAAACAACAACAACGACCACGTGGCGTCATGACTTACTGTCCAGTTGCAGCATCGAGTCGTAGATTTTGCACTGGAGTTGCCCGGTGCTCTGAAAGGCGCACGACATCCACAGACCCTGGTACATGGCCACCGCCGTGATGATGTTGTCGCCGATGTACGCCGACATCTTCCACTGGGGCAAAATAGTTCCGATGATGAGCGCCACCACGCCGAGGAGCGACATGCAGAACCCCATCAGCTGGATCCCGGAATTCGCCATCTTCTGAAGGATGAACCAAAAAAAGCGGACGGTCCAGTAAGATGCAAGAGTCGTCTACCGTCCTTTGGGTTGTATTTGTAGTTTTAGTGGTTGGTTTTTTTTGTAATGAATGTTTTACGCAGCAAAGTGATCTCCTCTCCGTTTCAACCGTTGATATTCGTCCGTCCGTAGCTAGGGCATTGCGTAATGGGAACGGGCAATCGGCGCTCTTGGCGATGGGCGAAGAAGTGGGTGTGTGTCATGCTTGCTGATGCATGGAGTTAAATGAAGAGCTGCTCTCCTCTCCCCACGCCGGGCTACTTTTATTTGAGGAAGGGGGTGTGTGTGTGTGAGTGTGTGTGTGTGTGTGTGTGTGTGGGAGGGGGGTCAGAACAAGGGCCATCCTTCGCCCGGTGAAGCGACAGGTTGTAACCGTTACGCATTCCGTAACCTGTTGTGCTATTTCGCCCTGGCCGCAGTTTAATGTTGTGTAGTACGGTCTGTCGTTTGGGAATTCATTCTTTTTTGTTTCATTCAATTCACCAATTCGTAGTTTTCTTTTCTGTTTTTTTTTTATTATAGATTTTAATTCAATTACTTTGAACCAAACCCGTAATTATGTACAGGGCCGTGCACAGACATTGCGAGGGGGACAACACCATTGTCATACCACCAATAACAAGTTTTTCCTGGGCCACCAGCCAACTGCTGTCCTGCTGAACGTGACCGCACACAAAGACATCGCAATCTTATTGGCCAGAGAGGTTTGCCAACGTTGAAAACTACGATAACTCCTTTATTTATTTATTTATTTATTTCGGGCCGTATTCTTGTTAACCGTGTGTGGCGTCATGACGCAGTTCAGACAACATTGATAGTCCTCAACACAGATTTCGCTGGCGTGGGATAACTGACCAACTAACTAAACTAACTAACTCGCATACTAACTTAATGCCACTTTTCGTTTGTTTTTTTGCCACAGCTGCAAGTAACTCCACCTGAGAGAAAAGCTGCTGAATCTCCCCGTTAAGAGTTAACTTCCAACCGATTCTAACAGGAAAGGGCCTCCCCCCCCCGCCCCCCTCACCTCCAACTCACCAGCTCTGTGGCTAATTTCCGATGGAGGATTAAGTACATTGAAGCCTTTACGGTCTGCGATTAGCTCGCGCACAACACACACACACACACACACAACACACACACAGCACACAGCACACACACACACACACACACACACACACATAGCACACACACACACACACATAGCACACACACACACACACACACATAGCACACACACACACACACACACACACACACACACACACATAGCACACACACACACACACACACTTACACACACACACACACAGCACACAACAACAATGGTTTGGGTCTTATTAGGTGAGCGAGCCGTGCCAGCCCAGGGCCAAATGCACCGGCTTCCTGGGGTGTTGGAGCGAAGCCGGAGGGATGGACAATGTCCACTATTGTCCCGCCCCCCCGCCCCCCATCCACCCCCCCACCCCCCCACCCGGGGCACCTCAGGCCCTGGATGTGTGACTTGAGACCCGGTAGCGGTGTACTGCGCTCCCGTACTGTAGCAACAATGCCCCTTCTGGTCCACCGTCAACCTTTTGTTCCATTGACCTAATGGGGAAACAAACCACCATGCGCTGCTGGTGTGGGAGCTAATCAACGGAGGAACGTCGATGGAGACAATCCAATAGGAACCCCTAAAAATGAGTTTTTAACCAAATACCTGGTGGTTGTTATGGCGACCGTGTTGGGGTAGGGTTGACTATTGGTGATTTCACGCAATATTTACACAATGAGTTTTTTTTTAGGTAAATAGTCCGCAGTAATGTGGATATAATGATATAAAGTGGGTAAAGGCAAATAAGTTTGGGTCATTTTTGAAAATATAATAATATAATAACTTTTAATAATTTGTAATGCAGCCTTTAAAATGCCCTGTTGTGTATTTTACAGCAGCTTAACCAAATAAGACACTTTTGTTTGAGTTAGCAACTGTAGCAACTGAATGTGTGTGTGTGTGTGTGTGTGTAGGAAAATATACATACATATATATATATATAGATATATTGTCCAGCCTTAGAAAGCCCAATAGACATTTCTAGCACACATTTCCCAGGCAACGTGCATGTGTAATGTATGTTCCCTGTAAGCTTGTGTGTGTGTGTGTGTGTGTGTGTGTGTGTGTGTGTGTGTGTGTGTGTGTGTGTGTGTGTGTGTGTGTGCGTGTGCGTGTGCATGTGTGTGTGTGTGTGTTGTTGTGTTGTTTATGCCCCCATCGTCGTCAACGAGCAGGTCGCCGGTGAGGGCGGTCCCCTTGCTCGGTGGTGCCTACAAGTCGGAGTGCTTGGCGTCGGAGCTTTGAACCCGCAACCTTTCGTCTGGGAGTCCCAAACCCTCTACGCCACCTATCTCTAACTCCTCCTGTTATTTTATTTTATTTATTTATTTTGTCACCCGGCACAGAGGCGGCCATTGTTGCCAGGGGCACCGTGACTCCTGAGTACTCTAGCTCCAGGAATTTAGCCTCACTTTGATATAGTGTTGGCAGGAGGAGGAGGAGGAGGAGGAGGAAGAGGAAGGGGGTTGATGGAGGAGAGGAGGAGGAGGAGGAGGAGGAGGAGGAGCAGCAGGGGTTGATGATGAGGAGGAGGAGGAGAGGAAGGGGTGATGGAGGAGAGGAGGAGGAGGAGGAGGAGGAGGAGCAGCAGGGGGTTTGATGATGAGGAGGGAGGAGGAAGAGGAGGAGGGGGTTGATGGAGGAGAGGAGGAGGATGAGGAGGAGGAGGAGGAGCAGCAGGGGTTTGATGAAGTAGAGGAGGTGGTTGATGAAGGAGAGGAGGGATTTGATGATGATGATGAGGAGGAGGAAGAGGAGGGGGGTTGATGGAGGAGAGGAGGAGGAAGAGGAGGAGCAGCAGGGGTTTGATGAAGTAGAGGAGGTGGTTGATGGAGGAGAGGAGGGATTTGATGATGATGATGAGGAGGAGGAAGAGGAAGGGGGTTGATGGAGGAGAGGAGGAGGAGGAGGAGGAGCAGCAGGGGTTTGATGAGGTAGAGGAGGTGGTTGATGAAGGGGAGGAGGGATTTGATGATGATGATGAGGAGGAGGAAGAGGAGGGGGGTTGATGGAGGAGAGGAGGAGGAAGAGGAGGAGCAGCAGGGGTTTGATGAAGTAGAGGAGGTGGTTGATGAAGGGGAGGAGGGATTTGATGATGATGATGAGGAGGAGGAAGAGGAGGGGGGTTGATGGAGGAGAGGAGGAGGAGGAGCAGCAGGGGTTTGATGAGGTGGTAGAGGAGGTGGTTGATGAAGGGGAGGAGGGATTTGATGATGAAGAGGAGGGGGGTTGATGGAGGAGAGGAGGAGGAGGAGGAGCAGGAATGGTTTGATGAAGTAGAGGAGGTGGTTGATGAACGAGAGCAGCAGGAATTTGTTGAGGAGGAGAAGGGATTTCATGAGGAGGACAAGGGGGTTGATGAAGAAGAGGAGCAGGAGAGGTTTGATGAGGAGGAGGAGGAGGGTTTGATGAGGAGGAGGAGGAGAAGGGGTTTGATGAAGAAGAGGAGCAGGAGAGGTTTGATGAGGAGGAGGAGAAGGGGTTTGATAAGGAGGATAAGGGATTTGATGAAAAGAAGAAGGAGGAGGAAGGGGTTTGAGGAGGAGGTGAAGGAGGAGGAGTTTGATGAAGAGGAGGAGGGGTTTGATGAGGGGGAGGAGGAGGAGTTTGATGATGAGGAGGAGGAAGGTGTTTGAGGAGGAGGAGGAGGAGCAGGTGGGGTTTGATGATGAGGAGGGGGAGGGGTTTGATGATGAGGAGGGGGAGGGGTTTGATGAGGAGGACGAGGAGAAGGGGTTTGATGAGAAGGAGGAGGAGGGGCTTAATGAGGAGAAGGAGAGGAATGAGGAGGTAAATAGGGTTGATGAAAGAGAGGAGGAGGAGTTTGATGAGGAGGAGAAGGGTTGACGAAGGGGAGGACAAGGAGGACGTGTTTGACGAGGAGAAGGAGGAGGGGGTCGATGAAGGAGATAAGGAGAGGTTAAGGAGGTATTTAAGGAGGAAGAGAGGGTGGACGAAGGGGGGGAGGAGGTGTTTGACGAGGAGGAGGTGAATATAGTGTGATGAGTGGAAGGTGCAGCAATGGGGGGGGGGGGGGGGGAAAGATGAAGGTGACGAAGCATAAGGGCCCTGAAGATCTCTGAGAGAAGGACGGTCGGAGGCTATGGGTGAGGCTAGAAGTGAGTTTAGGGGTAAGGCTAGTGGGTAGGCTAGGGGTGAGGGAAGGGGTAAGGCTAAGGGGGAGGCTAGGGGTGAGGACGACGAGGGAAAGCGGAGACCAAGAGGGACCACGACGGGCCACCAGAACACGACTGCACTACTGTCTTCTTCTAAGACGAAGACCAATAAAAACATGTCTCCCCCTGCAGGAGCCAGCAGAGGTGTTGCCGCTGGTTACCAGATTTATGGGATGGTTTCTGAGAGGCCACAATTCCGGAAAGTCTCCAAAGTTATTTGTTACACACACACAAAGAACACCTTTTTTTTCCCCTACACACTAACACACACACACACACACACACACACACACACATACAGTTGCTAGCTGTGTCTTATTTGGGTAAGCTGCTGTAAAATACACAGCAGGGGATGGAGAGAAAGAAACAGCCCAATCGGCCAAAAACAAGAACACAGACAAAGCTCTGCTCAGGGGTGTCATACAAAAACACACCACACACACACACACACACACACACACACACAGGGTGTGTTTGATTGAGGTGCGCCAGGGGAGGGCTCCACATTCAATGATTTAAATCCTTTTAGGGGCCTTTGGAAGGCACGGAGGCATGAGCAATAAAACATGGTCGGCCAACGGTGTTTTTCCCTCCCTCTCTTCGTCCCCTGAAAAGCGTGGCGCGATGGGGAGGCATGCATGGCGCCCATCTCAGCACGCCTGCCTCCTCCCTCTGTGGTACCTCTCCCGCTCTCTCTCTCTCTCTCTCTCTCTCTCTCTCTCTCTCTCTCTCTCTCTCTCTCTCTCTCTCTCTCTCTCTCGCTCTCTCTCTCTCTCTCTCTCTCTCGCTCTCTCTCTCTCTCTATCTCTCTGTGCGGCGTTGTCTCACAACACGCCGTGGGGACTTCCCCACTCTTGTTAGACCTTACGGATGCAGCGATATGTCATATGGGATACGGGAATTGCCTTGGGAACCGGAAGGTCGCCTGTTCAGGTCCCCAAAACACCTAGGCACTGCAGAGGTGCCCTTGAGCAAGGCACCGGATCCCTACACTGCTCTCCGGGCAGCTGTATATACAATAGCTGCCCACTGCTCCTAATACTACGATGGGTTAAGTGCAACACAACTAATTTCACTGTGTGTATAAAAAAGACCAATGTAACAAGCCTCAATGATTATCGTTCAGTGGCTTTAACACCCATAGCCATGAAGTGCCTGGAGAAACTTGTAATGTTACATATTAACTTGTCCATCCCTGAGTCTCTAGACCCACTCCAGTTTGCAGACCAAACAGGTCTGTAGCCGACACCATTTCCCTGGCACTACACACGGCCCTGTAGCACTTAGACAGGAGGGACACCTACGTCAGACTGCTGTTCATTGACTACAGCTCGGCGTTCAACACCATCGTTCCCTCCAAGCTGGTCCTGAAACTGAGGGACCTAGGTCTGGGCGCCCCCACCTGTAACTGGATTATGGACTTCCTGACGGGCAGGCCTCAAGTGGTGAAGATTGGGAGCAACATCTCATCCTCTCTGGTCCTCAACACCGGAGCACCCCAAGGCTGCTGCCTCAGTCCCCGGCCGTACTCGCTGTACACACACATGACTGTACTGCCACGCACAGCAACAATCAGATTATCAAGTTTGCAGCGAGTACAGAGATGAGGAAGTCCGGCTGACGCGATGGTGTGAGGACAACAGCCTCGCACTGAATGTCAGCAAGACCAAGGAGCTCATCGTGGACTTCAGGTACCAGGTTTAAGGATTGATTTTATCCACAGGCAGTGCTCCTACTGAACTGCTAGAAGTGCTGCCACTATCATAACATTCTTATTACATTACACTATCAGACTTCTTGGAGTCATTACAGTTAATGCACTGTATTCATGATGCACCTGCACTGCTGGCACTTTAAATGCTTTTAAATCTTTTTGCCCAATTCAAAACATGAAAATATCCTCTGTCACTATATTGTTATTTTTATGTTTATTTTTTATTATGTATTGTATTTTTTTTATACTATTGTTTTAAAAATTCATACTGCGGGAGGGAATGGGGAGTAACCATTCTATTGTACTTGTTGCAAATGGCCAATAACCCATTTTCTATCTTGTATCTTGTAAGAGGATTTAATTGATACAGTCTTTATTTAGTCTCAATACTACTTACAAAGTACTTTTGCACTGCCAAATGTATGACAAAAGGTAGATGCTCTATTTTTATGTTTGCGTACCTCAGTGTTATGCTATTGTCTGCTTCAACTAATGTACACCTTGTAAGTCGCTTTGGATAAAAGCGTCTGCCAAATGCCCAAAATGTAAATGTAAATATGCTCGCTAAAAACATACAAGAGGTACGTAGCGCTACAAGCGTACAAACAGCACTTTTGGGGAGGCCCCCCCCCACCAAGACTAGGGTGTGGTCGGAAGTTATACTTGATTTTATAATTCACGTGATTACGCTGGCGGGCAGTGGTGTGGCCAGCGTAATAGAGGGCGCTAAGGCACCACCCTCCCTGGTGGAAAGTGTTTCATTTTACCTTTTTTTTTTTAAAGAAACAATAATTACTTATTTGAAGTATGCGTGTGTTTAAAATGCACAATAACGTGTCATATATATAAAATACATTATTATATTTCGAGAATATTTTCTAACCTTAAACCTAACCCCAAGCCTAACCCTAACAAAACAAATGAAACAGGTATAAATGGCCAAATATGGGTGAAAATATAGAGAGAGGGAGAGAGTTTACCGAGTCCCTTAAGTCACAAAAGGTAATATTTTACCACTTTTGCACACAAGAAAAATAACCTGTGCGCTCTTGTTTTGTGTTGTGATTACAAGGTAATTTCTGCTTTGAAGACTACTGGGGTAAGTTGCATTTATGGGTTTGTTGCTTTCATAAGTAGGCTATGTTTGAAATATGGCAGCAATATCTATGATTGTCTATGTTTTATAATAGTTGATATAGTATATAGTACAGTTTTTAATTTGCCTTTAGTTCACTTCGACCGCACATAAAAGAAGCTGGAAAGGGTACACAGCTCTCCTAATGGAGAAATGACCCAATCAGCCTGTCATCAGAAGAAGATGAACAACCTCCTCCAGAGGACAGTGAACAGACCAATGAAGAGCAAAAACCAACTGTAACTGTCCTGATGCTTATAGATGAACAAGTCCTGATGAACCAAACACTATATGTTATCATGGAGGAAAGAGACAATGCGCTTAATAGTATGCAGACAAACGCTGGTTCAGGGAATGCCTCTAATGTCCCTGACAACCAGAGTGGACAATGACGTTTCCATAGGGGCGGGGCTTATGACAGTGGGTTTGAGTCTTGATGATACGATTCCAGTCAATCCTGCTGTGTGGTTGTTGAATGACTTTTTTTTTTTTAAAGAAACAATAATTACTTATTTGAAGTATGCGTGTGTTTAAAATGCACAATAACGTGTCATATATATAAAATACATTATTATATTTCGAGAATATTTTCTAACCTTAAACCTAACCCCAAGCCTAACCCTAACAAAACAAATGAAACAGGTATAAATATCTTTATACCTGTGATTTTTTTTTACAAAAAACAACTAAATAACTGCATTATGTGAAAGTCATACTGTAAAAAACATTGTACAGAACGACAACCTCATAAAGCATCAAGTTAAGTGTTCAAAGGAAGGGTTGAACACAGTTGCACACATATGATTGTGAGTGTGTCTTTCATTTAATACAGCAACTTTAACAATAGTTATAGCTTTCTTATCATTCACAGCAGAAACAGCAGGCTGTGTAAAGTCCTATATTTATAAATAGGCCTAATGTATTTTATGCAATTCAAGCAAAAACAGATCACTTTGTAAATACGTTCATTGACGACACACGAATGAGAGAGTTGACTTGACTATATACGTAGGCTAAAACTACAATAACATCTAGTCATTCCGTAATATCTTGGGATTCCGCTTCGCAAAAGATAATTAACGTGTGCACACAAGATAACAACTTGTTCACAAAGGTTTTAAAAAATACCTTTAAGGACTTGAGTGGCACTGCCACCTAGTGGCTTCTAACCTCCAATACGGTCACGACATAAACACAACACAGACAAATAACAGCTGTCATATTAACTTTAACAACAAGTGTATATTTTTTTTAGAAAATACAGAAACTTTACATCAAGTAAATTCTTTCCGTACACAAAGAGGACTAATTGGGTGTCTGGGACTCAAGACAATTTCACTGGTCAATTTCATTGTCTCTGGTCCCTCCTTCTCCCCCCCTCTCTCAACCTCCCCTCTGTATGCAGACTCATCACCATCTCGTAGGAGACCTACGAGACCAGACTACACACCCTGGAGAAGGTGCAGGACCACAAGGCAAACCACCATGCAGGGCCACAAGGCACCTTGCCTGCAGCAGACCTCGGGGGCCTGGGCCTCACCAACACACAGATAGATTGAACAATTTAAGATGACCGTTACAAAAAAACTTGATAGTGTATCGTGTCAGAAGCCAAACATATTTTATGTTTTAGTTTTAAAATAGTACGTTTAATCGCCCTAGAAAACACGTGCTTTGAAGTGCCTTCGCGCGGTGCTGGTGTGGGTGGGTGGGTGGGTGGTGCACGAATATTACGTGTAAACGTGCGACGTGATTTATTAAAATGGAAACTGTTCATTTTATTTAGATTTTTTAAATGAGTTTTAATAAACTTTACTAGAATGGAATTCAGGAAACTGCGTATTTAAAAAAGAGTTGATCAAACGTCTGGCAAGCTTGTGATGTATTACCATAGGTTCGCCAGGAGGGGGCAGTAAAGCTTCTACAGCCATCGACTGAGAATTATACTATAATTAAGTAGCATACTTCATGGTTACAATTTTATTTTATTTTATTATTTATACTGTCCATCATCCATCCATGATACATGTCGATTTAACCTTAACACGGCGTAGAACATTGTTTTGTTTACATTGTTGTGTAACATAATGATAATCTGACCAAACTGCCGCTAAAAGCGACCAATACGGACAACGGTAAATGTCGGTCGTGTATGTCAGAAAGCACTGTGGGGGATTGAATGTGATTTAACAAACGTAGGAGCCATTGATGACTTACAGTGAAGGACACGTATTGTCTGGTGTTGGCTCCGTAAGGCGATGACGCGATGACACCTAGAATGTGTTTAAACCAGGACGCGAAATGTTATGTCTCCAATACAAGAGGTAGGGCGAACTCGTGTTTGTCTTTAAGAGTTCAGGGATCGATTCTATAGTTTCTGACCTGAAAACATCGTACGAAGATTTTTTTACTTTAAACTCCACGATGAGGATCAGTTCATGTACTCTAAGCTTTTGGTGACCGCTCTCCCCCATCTCTCGATGGGGGTGAGGTACGAACAGAGTGGTTGAGAATATGTAAATATAATTTGGATCTGAAAGCGTTTCAGCAGAGCCTTAAGAGAGTTAAAAGTTAATTGAGACTCTGTTTGATTCCAACCAGCCTTTAACCTTAAAGAGCAGACTATTCCACAGCTAGCTCCCCCCTCTCCCCCTCTCTCTCTCTTAATTGACGTGGGAAATGGTAATTCACAACCAGGCTATCCGCTACTCTGAGAGAGAGAGAGAGAGAGAGAGAGAGAGAGAGAGAGAGAGAGAGAGAGAGAGAGAGAGAGAGAGAGAGAGAGAGAGAGAGAGAGAGAGGAGAGAGAGAGAGAGAGAGAGAGAGAGAGAGAGAGAGAGAGAGAGCATCATCACATATCTCCTGAATAACATCATATGCCTAAAGACGGACATTTGGATATCGTGTTGGGTTTCATGTGTCGGAATCCGTTCGCACGAATGTAGCGGACTGGATTCAACACACACCATGAACGATTAATAATGTTCAACAGTGCTATCGAACGCGGACCTTTCTCTAAGAATTTAGAGGACTTCGACTCTGTTCGCAGTGTTCTCCTATACAGGTGAGTGCATTTGGGCTTAAGTAAAACGCGCCTTTTCTATCCACCATAAGTCGTTTATTAGTGAGTGTTGGTGTAATCGCATGTCCATTTAGCAAAAATACAAGATACAAGGTATTTCTATTGGCCATCAAGTACATTGGAATGCGTACTCCCCATTCCCTCCCTCAGTATACATCTAACCAAAAACAATACCATAAAAATATAAATAATATGTACAATAAAAATAAACCAAAAAAAAGAGCAGCATAGTGACATAGTTTATCTGCATTATCGTCCTGTGGACGTCTCCTTGTTATCGCTCTACATTATTAAGGGAGTGACGAGTGACACCGCGGTCTGGTTGACAAACAAACCAGCGTGCCATAGAGAGTGCCTGGGAACGAAAGCATCCACGTTGTCAGGGGCAACGCCCCTACTGGCCAACCGCGTGGAGCGGTTGAGCGTCACGTGGTGGCGGCGGTGGTAGTTACCCGTATGTGGGGACAACATGGCGATCGTCCGGGCATACGTTC
Organism: Muraenolepis orangiensis; assembly: GCA_027704905.1. NCBI lineage: Eukaryota > Metazoa > Chordata > Actinopteri > Gadiformes > Muraenolepididae > Muraenolepis > Muraenolepis orangiensis. The sequence continues at coordinate 9,498,697 of CM051021.1, read as the reverse complement.
GTAAACTTTCCAAGGCGTGAAAAACTTCGCCCAGTGCTACTATTTTTATTATTTATTATTATTATTATTATTATTTAAAATCAATGTACGGCACTGCTGATTCGCGGCACTGCGACGACACGCAGCAGGGAGGTCGACTCGAACTGACGAATGAGGGGGTCGATGGGGAATCCACATCATCGAGTAACAACTCCGACCACACCGAGTAAGAGACCAGGTTAACTCCACTCCTAATTCATTCACTAATGAATTAACTATACTACTGAGCTCTACTATTCATCTACTATCACAGCCCTGCTGTGCACGTCTGCCAATAACAACGCACCGTCCACGTTCCTGTGTGTCTGCTTTAGATTAGATTAGATTCTAATGTGTTGTCATTGCAACAGCACAAGTACAGTACAGCGAAAACAATTAGGCATCTAACCAGAGTGCACATGTTGCATTAAAGTGCATGGTAATATATGTATGTATGTATGTACAAGACAGAGCGGGCTAATAGCCTGTCTATGCAAATAGTAACATCTTAACTGCGCCTTTTTGCGAATTTTGAATATTTATGTTTTGTTCTAAATGATACGAGCATGCATATAGTGTGCATGGACTTGATAGTGCATGGGATTGTCTTGGAAAGCATATATAAATCTATATTAAATTCATATTTAAATAGCTTCGGCCTCTTTGAAGCGTCTTCACAAACAAAAACAAACAACGCGACCGTGGTTTGGACTATCTATTGGGATACATATACGTAAAGTAGGGATGTATTTGTATTGGTTGTACTTTCCCCTCACTCCTTTTTGTCTTGTGGAGTTGGGATGTGATTTCAATTTGGGATGGGAACCCTTCTTAATAATTGTATGTTTCCATTCTCAGTGAAAGCATAGATGTGGTTTCCAAGCTGCTTGCCACAAGTTCTGCAAACAAAACGTTTTATAGGAAGATCAAAAGAAGAAAAAATGTATTGTCATAATTGTTTTTTGTGTTATTTTATTTATTTATACATTCATTTATTTAGACCAAATAAGGTTATATGTCTAGTTGGAAGTTTCCCTGTTTTGCTATTTGTTGTGAGTTGTTCTTTCCGTTGTAGAATAGATGTCAGCTTCCCGGTGACTCACTTCCTCATAACACCATGACACTCTTCTCACGTCCAATCACATCTCTCCATTCCTCCCCAGCGACTTGGAGCCCGAATGGCTGGACAGTGTCCAGAAGAACGGGGAGCTCTTCTACCTGGAGCTCAGCGAGGACGAGGAGGAGGTGGCGTTGGCCCGCGCACACGCCAACTACGGCCTGTCCACCAATCACGTGCGCTTCAGCGACAAGGAGGCGGAGGTCATCGCGGAGGCCGACGGGCAGCGGCGCTCCGACCCGCGGGCCAAAGGAGAGCCTAAGCTGAAGAAGCTGGCCAGGCTCCTGAGGAGGACGCGTCACTCCCAGCGCAGAGCGGGGGGGAAAAGCGGGGTGAAAGACGGCAGCTCCCGGCCCCCGGCCTCCATCCTGAAGAACCAGGCGGGTCAGAGGCCAGGGGTCGCCGTGCAGCAGGAGAAGGAGGTGTGTGTCTACGTCAATCCCAAGCGCCTCACTCTTCTCCCCGAGGGGGGTGGAGGCCTACTGGCGTCTCTGCTGGGGCTCGTGCATCGCCCCTGCCCCGGCCGAGGAAACCCCGCGGCGGGAGGTGAAGGGGAAATGCTGACCGTGCACGGGCTGGTTCCCAACAGCCCCGCCCTCAGAGGGGGCCAAATATTAATAGGTAA
>CM051021.1:9399437-9486937 GCA_027704905.1 Muraenolepis orangiensis | reverse complement strand
AAGAGCTTCAAGATGTTTTTATTTTCCATTTGCAACAAGTACAATGGAATGCTATTCCCTCCCACTGTATGAATTTCCTACAACAATACTATGCTATACTAAACTATGCAATACTATGCTATGCAATACTATGCTATAAACAACCTACTATATACTATAAAAAACACTATATACTACATATTATATGCTATACTACATACAACACTATACTATAACAGTATTATATACAATAAAGGACGATAAAGTGACGGAATACACCGTATATACAGATGAATTGCGCAAAACAACATTTTAAAGTGGCAGTAGGGCAGCAGCATCATGAATACAGTGCAGTACAGTTGGAATTATGTTGCACCCCCCCCCCCCATCTTGAGATAATGGGTGGGAAAGGAAAATGCACCTGAAATCTCTTATATATATATATATATATATATATATATATATATATATATCAAATTAGGAACCTTGCCCTTATGATATTGGCGTGAATGCATTTCTTCTGGCCTCTAGCACCCCCTTGTGTCTTGGAGGTGGGGTGTGAATGCCCCGTGTGAACATTGGTTGTTGTTTGTGTCCACAGACGGAGGTGGACACCGTTCTCTCTGACTTTGAGTCGTCCGACTTCGGGGAGCTGGTGAGACCCGCCTACCCTTATAGACCCTACCACACTGAGGCGTCATGGTGGAAAATCGTATTGTAATAATAACGCTCATAATGGGTCTGCTCTTTTTTAGCTATGTGTCCCGATAGACGAGGTGTAAATGGGATGATTTTGTTACACGTTTCAATGAGGTGTGAAGGTTCAATCGACCGTGCGCCAATTAAAATGACGTGTTTTTAAAAGTACAATATTTTAAAAGGTCACTTTGTGTTGTTTGTTTTTTTGTGGTACATCTAATCACATTTGTTTTAAATGTGATTAGATGCCGTTGATTCGAAGAAGAATATAATATATTCTACTCGCGGTGATGGTAAACCAGCCCGCTTTTCATGTTCATTTTGACTTACTGTCTGTTTGTCCCGCCCCCCTCTACGCACGTCTCCACCCTGATTGGACAGTCGGAGGACTTCTTTGGCTTGAGGAGGCTTTACATAATTCTGGGCTCCTGTCTGTTCTACAAGGTATGTCGTGTTTACACACACACACACACACACACACACACACACACACACACACACACACACACACACACACACACACACACACACACACACACACACACACACACACACACTCACCACACAAGTCAAGTTTATTGTCACTTCACAGTTTAAAGTATAAAACAGAGAAAGTGAAAATCTTATGTGCAATACCCGACGACGGACAGCAGTTATAAAAATAAGATAAAATAGAATAAAAACAGAATAGAGTAAAAAAATAAAAAACACACACATATACACACACCCTCTCTGCCTCTCTCTCACACACTGTGTGTGTGTGTGTGTGTGTGTGTGTGTGTGTGTGTGTGTGTGTGTGTGTGTGTGTGTGTGTGTGTGTGTGTGTGTGTGTGTGTGTGTGTGTGTGTGTGTGTGTGTGTGTGTGTGTGTGTGTGTGTTTACGTTCTCCTCCTCAGGGCTACCTCATAGCCAACCACCTCCCCAGGGAGGACCTGCTGGACGTGTGTCTGTACTGCCGACACTACTGCCTGCTGCCGCTGACCTCGGAGCAGCGCGTGGGCCAGCTGGTGGTCTGGAGGGAGGTGTTCCCCCGCCAGCGCAGCCACCAGGGGGCGCCACCCCGCCCACGACACTTCCTCCTCATCGTGGGACTGGTGAGCCGTGAGCAGAGCGCTGTAGTGTTGCTTTGCAATTTACAGGGGGGGGGAACAACCAAAACCAAAACCTCAAGAGTGTTTCATAAAAGTGGGGTCGGTTCTCCTTTTTGAACGCAAACGACGGAACATACAGTGAGATATCAACACGTGTGTGTGTGTGTGTGTGTCCCCCCCCCCCCCCCAGAGGCACCTGATGCAGTGTGTGCTGATGGAGGCCGGCGGGGCCGCATCCCCCGCCCTGGGCTCCCCTGGGCCCGACTGCATTTACGTGGACCAGGTGATGATAGGTAGCTCAGTCTGTTGGGACTTGTCTCGGGAAGCGGAAGGTCGCGGGTTAAAGTCCCCAAAACACCTGGCCACTGCCGAGGTGCCCTTGAGCAAGGCACCAGACCCCTACACTGCTCCCCGGGCAGCTGTATATACAATAGCTGCCTCACTGCTACCTATTCACTATCCTCCGGATGTAGATTTAGATTTAGAATGTAGGTTGTTCCATTGAATGCAGGGACAAGCCACCATGTGACCCGTACACCCCATGCCCCCCATCCCCCCCAGGTGAAGGCCACCCTGCTGCAGCTGGAGACGCTGGAGGGGGGCATGGAGGAGCGTCTCAGCGGGCCCGCGGTCCCCTGCATCTCCTGCGCTGACTGGTTTCTCCCAGCCGTCTCGGCCCGCGATCGCCTCGACCACATGGCCTCCGCTGCCGCCGCTGCCTCCTCCTCCTCCTCGCCGGTCCTCAGCAAGCTGGCCGGGGCCATGAAGGGCTCCGCAGGGAGGCCAGGGGCCCGCCGCAACTCGCTGGGGTCCGACGGGGGCAGCGGGAGTCTATTTAAGGTGTGTGTGTGTGTGTGTGTGTGTGTGTGTGTGTGTGTGGTGTGGTGTGTGGTGTGTGTGTGGTGTGTGGTGTGTGTGTGTGTGAGAGACACACACACACACAAATAGAGAGACATAGAGAGAGGATGTTTCCTATCTTTTCCTGAGATTGGAATATCATCCAGTTGAATATTTGCGTTTTTGGGGTTCCATCGTCGTCAGATCCCCAGGATGAGGAAGCCAGACCCCTTCCACCTGGGCACTCTGAAGAAGATCCTTCTGACCGAGCGGGAGACGGAGGACATGGTCAACCATATCAAGTGGGTGGACCTGTGGTACATAGCGTTGACTCACAACAAGTGGGGTGAACAACAAAACCTCTCAAACCACCACCACCACAGACAGTGTGCCTACTGCACTGCTGGGAGTGCTCCCACTGTCATCACACTGTCACCCATATTTCATATACACTATCATACACTATTATTACAGTAACTGCACTGAACTGCATTGTATTCACGATGCTGTTGTTTATAGTATATTGTATAGCATATCATAGGTAGTATATAGTGTTGTTTATAGTATATAGTATAGCATATCATAGGTAGTATATAGTGTTGTTTACGGTACAGTATTGTTTAGTATAGTATAGTATTGTATAGTTTAGCACAGTATTGTTGTAGGAAAGTCATACTGCAGGAGGGAATGGGGAGTAAGCATTCCATTGTACGGGTTGCAAAAGGCAATTAAACATCTTGAATCTTGAACCACCACCAAAATAACATCTGTTGAGCAATGGCCGTAAAGTCCTTCTTCCATAGAGCATTTCATTGTTTTTCTTCTTAGGCTTAGTTGACTTGTGACCACTAGGGGGCGTAATAAAACAGAAAAGAGGCCCTAGTCTACACGACTGGGAAGTGCCAAGGTGAAACCTCCTTCCCCGCGTCTCTCCGTCTCCGTCTAGGCTGACCACCGGCGTGGAGAACACCCTATTCCACTACGTGCTGATGGATGCGGTGCAGGGCGTCTTCATCGCCCCCACGCACCACCAGGGGGCCCAGCTCAGCGGCTCCATCCACCCGCAGCTCATCCGCAACTTCCACCACTGCTGCTTGTCCATACGGGCCGCGTTCCAGCAGAGCCTTACCCCCCGGGTATGATGCTGTCCATCAGTCTCTCAGCTATTCAAATTAAATCTCCTTAAAGGTGCTGTCAGTAAGATTGGAGGCTTGGGGGGGGGGGGGGGGAAGAGAGAGAGAGAGAGAGAGAGAGAGAGAGAGAGAGAGAGAGAGAGAGAGAGAGAGAGAACAAGATGTTGAATCTAAACAACCCAAAGAAAACATGCCGTCCCCCTCTTCTCCCCCCCCCCCTCCCCTCTATGGTTCTCCAACATTGAAAAGTGTTGTATTTGCGTGTGATTGACGGGTTGATTGATGGATTCAGCCCAACCAATCGGGAAAGAGATCATTTCTCACATATTACACTCAAATAACGGCTCTAGAACCTTTTTCGACCTTTGCTTGCACACTCCTATAGAATTGAACAGTCTGTAATTAATAAAGAACTGCAATGCCAAAACTAAATAGGAACAAGTCACCTCTTCAAAGGGTGGTGCGGACGGCCCAGTATATCGTTGGAGGTGAGCTCCCCTCCCTCCTGGATATATACAACCAGCGGTGCGTGGCCAAGGCCAAACACTTCATAAAAGACATTGCCCACCCCAGCCACGAACTGTATTCACTTTTACCGTCAGGCAGGCGATACCGCAGTATCAAGTGCCGTACAAATAGACTCAGAGACAGCTTCCACAGTCAGGCCATCAGGCTACTGAACAAGGGCGTATAGCATATGACAATGTATATTTTATTACATTGATTTATATTTATATATTGCTATTTTTCTGTGCTAATATATCGCATTTTAAATATGCACTTTTATATTTTTATATATTTAACTTTATACAGTTTGTACTTTTTGCTTATTTTTTATTCTATAATTTTTTTTAGAACTGCTGTCTGTCGTCGGGTATTGCACATAAGATTTTCACCCATTGCTTATACTTGTATAAACTTTGATGTGACAATAAACTTGACTTGACTCATGATATTGCATCATTTATATTTAGCCTCTTTTTTTCTGCGATTCAGGGGCCGCAGGGGGGAGGCGCAGCAGAGAGGAGGCGTGGGGGCCTGGGCCCCGTCAAGGAGCATGGGGTCCTGTTCCAGTGCAAGGCCCAGAGCTGGACCGACCAGAAGAAACCGGCCCCCACCATGACCTACTGGGTCATAGGGTGAGCTCACAAGATACAAGTTTTTTTAGTACAATGGTACTAAGTACAATGGAATGCTTACTCCCCATTCCCTCCCGCAGTATGCATTTTGAAAACAATACTATAAAAATACTATATACAATAAACATAAAAGAACAAGAACAAACAAAGAACACTGTAGTGATCTTTCTTTTTGCTGGAGCCAGCAGTGTAACGGCACTTGTTTCTGAATGAACTAACAATATTATACTTAAGTTACCTAAAGAACACGCTACTCTATCCTCCACAACTACAATAAGTAAGCTCAGAAGAACGGGTTTTCAATAAGCAAAGTTTCTTTGGATCGTGAACAGGTTGTACCTGCTTCTAGCGCACTGAAAAAACTGGTTTTACACAACTGTTTCACAGTTTCACACTGCTTATCTCGGCATAGCAAATTGTTGCACAATCTGCTGTCAAGTTTACGGATGTAAGGATAAGTTTGTGGATAACAGCCCCCTTTTGCTGCTGCCCCCCCCCCCCCCCCCCCCCCGCTGCCACGCCTCTGCTGTCCCCCCGGCGGCTGCTGCCCCCCCTACTCCTGTATATACATATACATTTATACTTGCCATACATTTATATATGCTCACTTGTGTATACCGGTACATGTACATCTATATATTTGTATCCTGCTTTCAATAATAGCATACCCCTGATCACTACGTGTTAAATTGTTTACCAAATGCTGCCAATCATTTGCAACTTTTCTGCGTTGTGCCCCAGGCGGATGCTGCTGGAACCCGTTCCGCAGGAATTCTACGTGTGTTTCCACGACTCCGTTCCGGAAATACCTGTGGAGCTGGCCTTCAGACTTTCCTTTGGCCTGGCTCTGTGACACACACACACACACACACTCACGCTCACCCCAGGCGAAAAACAACATTCCCACATAACCGGAATATACCTCCAGGAGTGAAAGCGGGCGGGCTTTAACGGACAAAGAAACTCTGGGCTATTCTTGCCGGGAGCGACCATGCATGGCGAGATGAGGTGTGCGTTGTGTGACGTCTCCTCTGTCGCATTCCAAGGAACGGTCCGGTCTACAAAACGAATACCTCAGAAACCACAGCGGTGTTTATTTTTTCCATAAAAGAAAGTCTTGAAATTTGCCAGCATTAATTTACCAAAAAAATTAAATAAAGTATTTCCACTAATTGTCACTGAAAACATATTTTTATTATGTTATTTAAGATGAACAGTATTTGTTTTGTAGGGAAAGTAAGCATTGTAACACAACTGCACATTGTAAGAAATAAAGTACAAATGATTTCCTATTGGTTTTCGTAAACAAGTTTCATGATCATGTTGTAGAATTAAAAAAAAAAAACGGGGAAGAGGTTTGTCACAAAAATAGAACAGACCGGTAGCGTCTTCTTTCTGTAATTTCGTTTTTTAATTACACCTGTGCCAATGGGGGGGGGGGGGGGGGGGAATAGGACACTGCATACACATGTAATACAAAACACTTAAAAAAATGAAAGGAAAAGCCAATTTGAAAAATATATATATATTCCAGTCCTGTGTTTTTGTCCCTCAAGGGCCACTGTACTTTACAACCAGCAGGTGTCACGCGGCGTTCTCCCCCAGCACCAGGTTCTTCTTGTAGCACGCCAGGCTGCACAGGGGCACCCCCGTCCTCGAGCAGCGGTACCTCTTGAGGTTGTCGCATCCCGTCACCCCGCACGGCGCCAGCGGCGGGCGGGGGGGCACCGGTGCCGGGACGGGCGGAGCCACGCCCACGGGGAAGGAGATGGCCACGCCGCCGGCGGCCGAGTCGCTGTAGCGCACCATGGGGCACTGGGCCTGCTTAGACTTCCTCTCGCGCATGCTCTTGATCTTGGCCTTGCTGGTCTTGGTCAGCCGCTCGATGGTCTGGTTCTTGCTGTCCTCCGCCTTCTTGGCGGCCTGCAGTCGCCGCTTGCGCGCGCGCTCCTCCCTCTTCTGCATCATCTCGGCCGTCAATTCCTTCTCCTTGTAGCCCATGGGGAGCTCCAGCAGGGGCTGGCTCTGCTGCTTGTGGAGCAGGGCTTTCTGTTGGGGGGACAGACACGTACCGTTCGGTTAGCACAGCGCTTACCCCCCCGTGTGGTCGTCGTCCACCGGCAATAACCGAAAACATGCATACATTGGGGTCATGTATAATAACAATCTGTTTAGTCGCCCCCACCTGTCTGGCCGTTAGCAGGGACTCGTCTATCTCCTTCTTCAGCTCGCCGTTGTCGTCCAGCTCTCCTTTCTCCAGGGCGTCCAGCCATCGCTCCTCCTCGTCCACCGGGACCACCGGCATGGAGTCAGAGTCCACGTCCGGCATCGGGGAGGTGGCCACGTTGCTGTCCTCATCTAGACGGAGAGAGAGAGAAAAGCACCATTTATTTTTCACTGCCACTACTACTGTCCCATATTAGTAGAACCAATAGACAGTGTTTAAAGGTCTGACATTGTAAGACCCCTAGTTTCATCTTCACTTTATTTGCTGAAGAACGATTATCAACAAACCCTCTGAACGGTTTATTTAGGCATGTTCTGGGCTCAGAAGGCCCATGAATGACAAGACGAAAAAGGAAGCCAACCGCAGGCGGACTCACCTAACCAGGCCCGGTACTGCTCCAGGGGCACCGAAGGCTCTTCGTCCTCGTCGTCATCATCTTCATCATCATCATCGTCGTCATCATCGTCGTCATCTTCGCCACGGTCATCAATGTAATTATTTTTGTTGACGATCATCAGCGGGGAGGGTGGGCAGGCGACCCCGGGGTGCACCGTGAAGGTAGGAACACTGGTAACACAGATAATCAAACACTGCCTCATGGGTTGGACGTCCTCACCTCAAACCAACGAAGGATCAAGGAATGTACGATATATCTTTTTTGAGCAGTAGCTGTCAGTAGGGACTTTGCTCGGGAACCGGAAGGTTGTTGGTTCTCCAGATTTAGATGGAATATATATATATATATATATATGTTGTGAATGTTTTAATAAATATTGTTCATAAACAGGTTGGATTGTGGCCCTCCCATGACCTACTTCCAGGTGGAGACCCACAGTTTAGAAACCACTGACTGTAGAGGTGGGGGGTCATCTCCTTACCTCTTGGTCCCCAGCGTCTGGCCGCCCAGTTTGATCTTGAGGCGTAGCTGTGGCGGGGGTCTGGGCATGGGCATGGGCATGGGCATGGGGTGGTGGGGCTGGGGGAAGCCATGGCTGCTACCGCCGCTGCAGTCGTCACGGTGATGCTTCTTCTTGTGTTTCTTGTGTTTTTTGTGTTTCCTCTTGTGGAGAGCGTGCAGTCCGCCTTCAGCTGTCGTGTGACCAGAGAGGGTGAGGGGAACTGCACATTGAAGTTGTATGATGAAAGTGTACAATAAAAGTGCTTCAGATTGCATGTGCATTTCGCTTATTTTCTTTCTGTGCCAATCTGTTTTCATCACATATCTACTGTATTAACTGAAAATGCATTAACCCGTCATCAGCTCAGTGTGTGAGTGTAATAATAGTGCTGTAGGGCTGTGCCAACACGTTAGTTTATAGTATCTGTATGAAATAGAAGCTACCCCCTTTTTTAGTAGTCAGGTGCAATCATCGTAATCAACGTTCACATATACATACCAAGGAACCTGGGGTGAATGAGTTCTTTCCTTTTCCCCATTGAACCGCTGGGATATGTACAAAGGGACACAACGGGCCGATCCTACATCTCAGCAGATCGTACTGTAACAGTTCCCACACAAAAAGGTACAAAGGCTTGTATTCTATAACCCAAACTGTACGACTGCTTTTTGACTTTCACCCTTCGGCTTGGTCGTCCAACTGTAGCGCACACACACACACACACACACACACACTTTTTATACGTTGAACGTTGGCGTCAACGAATTAAAGAAAGAACGACGTTGGTTACCTGTCTTAGTTTAACATCGGATTACATTTAAAAACTGATATATCATTTCCTAGTAAAACAGTAACGTAGGCCATTAGCAAGTGAACGGTTTCCCCCGTGTCCTGTGTAACAAGTAGGGCTGCTGCTGTTATCATCAACAACAACAACACTGGTTTCTTCTTCTTCTTCCTCTCTTCCTTGTCTCCCGTGTTCCCTTTGAGAGTGGCGCTTTAACTGCTGCCCCCTAGTGGCGGTTAGGTGCCAATGTCTGTCAACTAAGCTCGATATGTGATTGGTTGCACTGTACAGGCACCCCCCCCCCCGGTGTGCGGTTCATTCATGTCTCCGCCAATGTGCCATATAAACCATTCAGTCACCACCGATACTGGGAGGATAACGCTCATCACACACAAGGTTAGTCATTTCTACCTGTAGTTTACATATGTATTGATAACATACCTGTTAAATGTGTACATTTACCTGCCAGTGTGTATATTTCAATCTCCAACTGTTTACATTTACATTTACATTTAGCGCATTTGGCAGACGCTTTTATCCAAAGTGACTTACAAGGTGTACAACTGTTGATAGAACTGCATATCCATATATACATGTATATATATTTATCCTGTTTTTCATAATTGCGTACCCCTGATTTCACACATGTTTTTATACCTAGAAAACGGTCTTTTAGCAACTGTTAACTATAAATGATATATAGATAAATTTCTTGTTATATGCTATTATCTATTTCTTTTTAAATGCGTTCTATGTTTAATCATTGTGAAGTTTTACTTCTACTTTCACTGTTGGTAAATAATAATAATAATAATAATAATAATACTAATAATTAAGTAAGTAAACAATTCACACGGGGGAGTGAATGGGGAGTGAGTATTCCATTGGAGGGCAATTGGGCGACGCCCCGTCCCCAAATCTTTCTTTTTTATTACATTCTTACATTTCTTTCTATGAAAGAAATGTAAAAACTGTCGAGGTGTCCTTGAGCAAGACATCCTAACTCAGTGGCGGCTGGTGCATTTTTCACCAGGGGGGGGGCTATACCATTTTTTTTATTTACAATTACATATTGTTAATTACATTATATACAATTACTTGTTGTATTGAAATGTCGCCCTTCTGTCCATCACTTTCATCATGGCCACGCAAGGCCAGCTCAAAGGCACCACAGAACTTCACACAGTCTATTGTTTTAGACTTTATTTGGTACATGGATACATAAACACATTTAAGAGGAAACAACGAGTTAACAATAACACCAAAACACATTCAAAGCAGCTCTGAACAGGTGAGTGATTTAAACAAGCAGATAGATAGATATATATATATAGATATATAGATATATAGATAGATATATATAGATATATCAGTGGCGAAGCGTGTCTATCACAACTGGACCTTCTGTAGACCAGGGGTTCCCCAACTTTTCAGCCCGCGACCCCCAACATAACAGACCCCCCCCCCCCCCCACTATCACCGGAGGGACTGAAACATTGAAACAATGTGTGCACAGATCTTCACCATCGAGAACATCGTGAAGTCCAAGGAGGGGGGGGAGGTAATCGTGATATTGAAAATTGTGTGGGGCTTTTTTTTCAGCTGCAAATGATACTGTCGTGAATCTGTCGGAATCAAAATTCCTTTATTCTGTTAGGCGGAGTGCGTTGCGGTGGAGATTTAATATAACTTAGTAGTAGACAGCTTTCTTTAACCTTCACTAGGCATATTTAATCATATCGTGGTAGGAGAGATGCGGTTGTGCTGCCGCTCTGTATTCGATCCATACAACACCAGACCGGATAAGGTAGAGGCCACAGGTAGCGCGAGGTATAATCAGTGACGTCACGTCCTGGAAGCACTGCAGACAACATTGCCCTCTACAGGACACAATGAGCAAGGGCGCACATAATGGTACAACATTTAACATATTCGTCACCCGTACATATATAAAAATATCTATGCACACGTTATTATTAACAATAAAAACCTCATGGTCACATCAAGAGGATTCTGAAATCATCTCGCGACCCCCCCTCGGGGTCCCGCGCCCTTTTTTTTCCCCCTCAGAGTAGGTGTTTGCTCTGTTTCTGAGTTTTGACTCTACACCTCCCACTTGAGCTCCTGGGTTTCCAAACCAAGTCAGGTCACACAAGTCCTTCACCCATCTGGTTGTTCTTCAATGGGAAGTAGAATGACAAGGCGTCTGACATCTCTATGAAGAATTGTGGCTGGGATTTTTAGCTTGAGCCTTTTGGTTCCTTTAGCGTTTGCTCTAGTGGGCAGCTCTTTGCTGTCTGCCTTTGTGATAGGAACAGGATAGCTGGGAACGGTCTTCACAAGCACGTCTCTTACGATGCCTTTGCTGTCAGTGTTGACACTGACCACTCTAGCCAGCTTGTACTGTCCCCTCAGGGCATTTTGGTCAGCCAACCAGACCACATCTCCAACAGCAACATTTCGCTCTTTGGTGTGCCATTTGTTCCTTATGAACAGATTGGGTCCAGCCAATTGACTCCACTTTCTCCAGAATTTGTTGACCTCTGCTTGAATACCTTGAAGTCTTTTGTATGGGTAGCCATCAAACTGGAAGTCTCCAGGGTCTCCCTTTGGATTGGCACGTCCTAAGAGCAGAGAATTTGGGGTGATGTACTCCACACAGTCTTCCCTGCTTTGAGTTCTTGCATCGATGGGTCTCTCATTTGCAAGGTTGGCTGCCATGAAGAGAAACGTTTGGAATTCTCCCCATGTGAAAACACCATCTCCACCAAGGTTGCTCAAGGCCTGTTTCACCATTTTGACAGCTGCCTCTGCTGCACCATTCCTATGGGGCGAGTCTGCAGGGTGGATCTTCCAAGACCAGTCTGTTCCATGCTTGGCAGCTTTGTCTTCAAGTTCAGATTTGTTCAGATGGTCCAGGAATTTGTAAAGCTTCTCCAGAGCAGGTTTGGCTCCCACAAAGTTAGTGCCAGGGTCTGACCACAGTTTCCTTGGGTGTCCTCTCAGTGAAGTGAACCTTTTATAGGCCAGCAGGAATCCTTCAGATGACTGGTCGCTTACAACTTCTGTATGTATGGCTCGGGAAGCCATGCAGCAGAAGACAATTCCCCACACTTTCAGTCTGGTTCTTTTCTTCACCTCATCCTTTACTTCATAAGGGCCGAACAGGTCCATGGTGGTAAATTCAAAGGGTGCAGCTGGCCCTGTTCGCTCTGGAGGCAGGTCAGCCATGATTTGTTGACACTGCTTTGCCTTATTCTTCCTGCAAACCACACAGCTGTCAACCATTTTCTTGGCAAGTCTCCGGCCTTTTATCACCCAGGCTTTTTTCCTCATCCGGAGGAGGGTTCCTGCTACTCCCTCATGGTTTGCTTTGTGGGATTCTTGTGCCAGCAATGAAGACACCAATGCTTCAAATGGTAAAACTGGCACTGCAGTCTTATCTTCATTGAACATCTGGATTCTGCCTCCACAAACTAGGAGCCCAGAGTTCACGTCTTTGTATACTGCCAATCTGCTTAGAGTAGTGTCTGGGAAAACTATGCCTTCTTGAGCTGCAAAGAAGAGGTCTTCAAGTGCATCTTCAAGCTCTTTGCCCGTCAGCCCATCTTGCTTGGGGGAAGGTGCCTCCCACTTTGCCTGTTTGGGGGCCTTGCACTTCCTTTTGAGCCACTGCTTGGCAGCTCGACAAACCCAGGCGATGACTCTGACCAGTTTGGCCAGACTACTGAATCTTCTTATTTGCACCAGATCTTTAATCCAGCCAGTGGGCTTCCTTGTTGGATGAAGGGTTGGTTTTACCGTTTGACACAGACTTTCCTTGGTGATCAGGAGGTCTTCTTCCTGCCGACTTGCTTGTGCTCTGGTTAAAGCAGCTGAAAATGCCTTCCTTTGGAGTTTGTTTATATTCTCCCTGGCTTGGGCTGCAACCTCGCCAGCTGACTTTATAGGCCACTCCTCCACTGGCCACTTCAGGAATTCCGGTCCGTTTTGCCACGTGGAATTTTCTTTTAAATCTTCAGGAGTGCCCCCTCTTGTAATGATGTCAGCTATGTTTAGATCTCCACGGATCCACCACCAGTCTTGCACAGGTCCAGCCTTCTGGATTTCACCCACTCTGTTCGCAAAGAAAGTTTGGTACCCACCATCTCTTTGAATGGCTCCCAGGACGGTTTGACTGTCAAGTAGATGGAACCATCTGTCGATCTTCAGTCGAGCATGCTTCTCCACATACTTCCTGATCCTGGCTGCAAAGACTGCGCCACAGATCTCAGCTTTTACAGCTTCTCCCTTCTGATCCAGGGGTGTCAGCTTGGCTTTTGATTCCACGAATCGAACTTCAATGCCATGACTTGTCTCCCATCTTAAGTACATCACAGCTCCATAGGTTTGTCACTTCCGTCAGAAAATGTGATGCCCCAAGGTTTTCCTTCCCAGTCAGCTGGTGTGAGGCTTCTGTGGAATCTCACCTGTCCAAGCTGCACGTATTCCTCAAAAAGCTGTATGGCTTCTTCTCTGAGGCTTTCCGAGAGAGGTTGGTCCCAGGTTTCTTGGGTCAGCTTGCCACCCCCTCCCTCTTGGAATGCTTTCCTGACAAGAATTGCTCCCTTCTGTTTGGCAGGTGCAACTAGGCCAATTGGGTCGTACAGTCCAGCTACTTGGCTTAAGAGAGCCCTCCTAGTCAGTGGGTTTGGTGTTTCAGTTCTCACCTCTTCTTTGAGAAGATCTTTGCCAACTCTCATCTTCTTTTTCCTTTTGGAAAAGTTACTGAGGTAACATGTAGAGCTTGTCTTCATCCACTTGGTAGCCGATGCCCAGGGCTTTGTTGTCATCTTCCCTCATTTGATTTGGAAGAATTAAGGTTTTACCTTGTTCCTTTTTTGGGACTTCTGTCTCGGTTCCTTGCCTCCCACTTTGCCCTGACCGGATCCATGGTTTGAGGAAGAAACCTCCAGCTTTCAAAATCTCTTCAACTCTTGCTGTGATTTCATCAAGTCTTTCCAGGTCGTTGTGGGAGGTTAGGAGGTCGTCCACATAACTGTCCTCTTCAATGACTCTGCGTTCAACGTCCAAGTGAATAAAGTCGGGCAGCCTTGCCGTTTCTCTCATAGCCAACTGAGCAATGCAACCAGCAGGTTTGTCCCCGATGTTGACTCTGGTGATGGCATATTCACTGATCTCCTCATCTGGGCTGTCCCTCCAGAGGAATCTGTGTAGATGCATCTCCTGCTCCTCCAGCCATACAGAGTTGTACATCTTTTTTATGTCTCCTAGAGCTGCATGCACACCTTCTCTGAACCTTAGCAAAACAGCTCTAATAGGGTTGAGAACATCTGGTCCCTTCAGAAGAAGATCATTCATGCTCACACCTCTGTACTTCTGGCTGCTGTTCCATACAATACGAACTGGCGTTGTCACTGAATGAGGGTTTGGTGCCACCAGGTGGCTTACGTACCACACTGGTCCAGTCCACTTGTCCATGATTTTGTTGGTGAGCTTTATGGCTGCGCCTCGTTCGACAAATTCATGGATTTGGGTTGCATATGCGACTTCCCAGTCTGGGTCTTTGCTCAGTTGCTTTTCCATCCTTAAGAAACAAGCTTGGACTGCATATTTGTTGTTGGGAAGAGAGGCAGGATCTACTGTCCAGGGATACTTTGCATCCCAGTGTGGAGATAGTGTGTGAGCATCCTCCTTCTTGTAAGTGAGGCCTTCTTTAATGATCTCAGACTCCCTCTCCTCCGCCAGGGTCATTTCTTTTCCTCCTGGTGGACAGTTTCCACATCGACATCCTCCACATCTCGGCTCACATGCAGCTCCAATGCTGTCCCAGTGCCACCACTGAAGGAACTCACTGTTACTGGCAGCTGTAAACTTGGGTTGAGCCACATCCTCTTTCTGACGCCAGACTGCCTTGGTTGTTGGAGTTGAGATTTCTTTATACCTGACTGCTGCTGTCCTCATGGAGCGAGCAAAGTGCGTTCTGGACTCATATGCTGCCACTTCCACTTCTTCCAGCAAGTCAGGATGTGCTCCGCCGACAGTTTTCCCCAGTGGACCTTCCCACAAGACTAGGTCTCCAATGACCTTTAGTCTTTGGGGGGCAAGTCTTCCCTCTCGGTGGCTTATGAGAAGTTCAACTTTTTCTGGTCTTTTCAGTTCTTCTAGTTTGACCTCTGGGAAGAATTTGTGCAACTTCTCAGGCTTAATGACTTGGTTGACCTTGGCAATATCCTCCAAGCCGTAGCAGACCAGTTCATGGGCTCTCTCCGTCCCTTTAGGTGTCTTGATTCTGACCTTGAGGAGGTACCTTTTTGTGTTGACCTTCATTGTCATTCCACCGACTCCATGTACGACTAGGGTTATTTCCTCACTTCTCAAGCCCAGTCTTTCTGCAGCCTTATGGGTTATGTAGTTGGTGTCTGATGCCAGGTCAATTAAGGTCCCGATCTTCTGCCCTGCATTTGCAGTGACCTGCATCAGCATCATGATTACTGGCAGCTCAGAGAGCCCGTTTCTCTCCAGTAGCTCAGACTGGCCTGAGGTCTTGAGTGCCACTTTTGTCTTGTTAGTGAAAGCTCTTCTGCATCGATCTGCCATTTCTGGAGCAAGTTCAGAAAGGAACTCCTCCTGTTCCTCTGTGAGTTTTCCTTTACTTTTCATGCTGTCCTTTCCACCCTTTCCTCCTTCACCTCTTTTAATTTCACCTTTTGGGCAGAGGAAATAATGGTGGTCTGGAGCACTGCCTCCACTTTTGCAGTCTTGGTTTCTGCACAGGAAATTGTCTCTGCAGTATCCAGTTCCATCATGGCATCCCAGACATTTGGTGCACAAGCCCAGCTTCTTCAACACAGCCTTCTTTTCCGGTAGCCTCATTCCTTTGAACTTTCGACAAAAGAAGATCTTATTGCTGTGTCCACTGTCACCGCAGACACCACATACATCATCAAGCTCTGGTCTTTTTGTGGTTCTTGTCAAGGCAATCTTTTTCTCATACCTCTTGTCTGAGCGATCTGAGTTCTCAATCTTGTCCACAATTCTCAGCTGCTCGAGTCTTTCCAGTATATCCTCTTGATTTTTCAAGAACTTCAGGAGCATGTCAAAGTGGGTGTCTGATGTGACATTGTTTCTGGGCTTGACCATGAACATCAACAATCTCTTTTGATAAAGTCAGGCAACTTGCTTTCAATGGACTTAATTACCAGTGGGTTTTTTATGGCGCCAGAGTTTCCCAACTCTGCGAGATCTGCTAAAGCCTTCTCCACTGACTGTATGAGGTCAATGACCTTTCTTGGCTGGTTCCCCCTCACATGTGGCATCTTCTCCAGCTCCTCGAGGATTTCTACTGTGATGGTTAATTTGTTGCCATATCGGTTCTCCAAGACTCTGAACATGTCATTGGCAGTGGTGTAAGTAGAAAGTCTGAGCTCTTTTGAGATTTTGTCATCCACACTTTCCAAAAGCTGAATCTTCTTCACTTCAGGTGATCCGGATGGCTCTCCCTGGTTTTGCAGGCTTTCCCAGTCTTTCCTCCATCTGTGGTATCCTCTCTTGCTTCCATTGAAGATAGGTAGAGTGGTTGGCTTGATTCTCACTATGGGTGATGCCGGTTGGTGTTTTTTCACTTCTGAGCCTTGCTCCAGTTTGAGGTTCCGTGCAGTGGCAAATTCAGGTTTCCTTAATGCGAGCATGTTGTTGGATACTTTTAGGCCATTGACTCTTGCCTCCAATTCATCTTTTGAACCACCGGGAATCCATTTTTCCCATATTGACATTGCTGAAACGGCTTCATTTATCCTCCTGTCCAAGAGACTGAGGTGCATGTCGTACCCCTCCAAATTTGCACTTTCCACTGGTACATTATTGGTCTTTTCGTTTGCTGCTTCAGCTTGAAGTATTGCCATTGAAAGTTCATTCTTTCCATATCTATCCCACAGATTTGTTTGAACAGTGTCTTTTATTTCCTGTAGCTTTGCCTCCGCTTCTTTTAAAACGGCTTGAAAGTCAGCCTCTTGCTGTTCATTAAGCTCTGCTTCAGGATCATTGTCTTTTATGTCAGCTTCCAGTCCAATTCTAAAATCATCATTTGAGTCAAGCAGGTTCCTAAACCGGTATGAGAGTTTGATGAATTCCTCATTTAACTCCTCCTGTAGCATGCTGCTTGCTCCTCTTAATATGAAGTTGTATTGCCTTGTAAAGCTGCATTTTGCGCTGATCCTGTCCTTCTTCAGCAGCTCGACTGATTTCCCCAGGACCTCTTCCGCCATATCCACTTCCTCTGCATCAACAGCTGTTCTTGGTCAGAAGCCGTTTATCTTCTGTCCAAACTGCTCGCAGTGGTTTTCAACTGTCAAGTCTACTCTATATGTTCATAGCCAAAGGACACGAGGACAACTCTTTCTTCCAACGCAATCTTTTATTTCTTTCAACTTTGTCTTTTTCTTTGATTGGTTGGTTCAATCAGTAGGTTGAAAACCTTAAACACAAAGAACAAAAGGTTAACAACATTGCCAGTTATCAAATTAAAGTATCTTTTTTAAACATTTTAAACAGTTTTTTCAAACATTAAATGTCTTAAACATAAAATGTCCTAAAACCCATCAAATGCTTTAAACCCAAGCAAATGCTGCAATGCAATGTGTTCCTTTTCATCAGAGTTGCTTGATCAATTAAATTCAAACATATGAACACATTCCAATCTAATCTAAAAGCAGCACATTATAAACTCAGCATTGCAACCATGAAATTAAATAAAATATGTACACAGACCATTGGCGTCTTTGGAGTGAACCCAGCAGCAAGACTTGGATCTTCTTTTCTTCTGTGAATTGTTTGGTGGTCTGACTGAGACTGAGACTCCACCTTTTCAGGTGCAGCTCATCAATCAATCAACAGCCATTTTGCTGTTGCACTCAGGGAAGTGTAGTCTTTTTTTTTCCCCTCAGAGTAGGTGTTTGCTCTGTTTCTGAGTTTTGACTCTACAGTTTGTATCATGCAATTATTTGAATTATGAAAATTCTTTATGGATTACGAAATATGAAAATGAAAACTGATAACTTGATTGACAAGTCATGATATCAGTTTTCATTGATTATGGTTATTGTAACTATTCTTATGATTTGAAACGATGTGTACTTTCCCTTTAAGAGACCTACCTGAGCTATTCACCTGTATGGTTTACCTTGATAAGGGGTGGTGGCCTGCGTGGGAAGTGTGGACCGGAAGAGCAAACAGTTTTTCTACCGCAACGCAACGCACCGCATGCACCGCATGCACCGCATGCACCGCATGTAGTTTTGTTTGTTATGCATCTTCGAAATAAATGATTGATTCATTGTGACGGATCAGAATCTTTATTATGTGCGCGTAGACTAAAGCTATCCGGAGTGGAAGTGGCAAATAGGAAATAGGAAATCGTTTGTAAATTGCCACTATATTAAGTAGAAAAACTCATGCTGAAATTAAAGTCCTTTCGCCTGAAAGAAGAGGACACGTTCGCTTCACCCAGGACCCAGAGAGAAAGAGTGCGGCGGGATTCCAACAAGCCTAATTCTACAAGACCACGTGGTCGTGAGTAGCAGTTGCGTTGCGCAACACCGAACTGCATGTGAATCCCGCGGGGATATTATAAGCCTGAGTGAATGAAACTTGGATCCATTAGGACGTCATTTCAGGAGCGTATTTTACGCGTGGACCGTGGATGACAATTGCGAGGATTCTGAATCCGTGAATTGTTGAAATTGCATCGCCGACGCTGTCACACACATTATTGTGATATTTCAACTGTAATTAAAAATAATGTCTGAAGCGGGAAAGGCCCAAGAGGCTGAGAGAGAGCTGGTGAAATTGATTGGCTCTCGCAGGGCGAAACTGGGTGTATTGACTAGGCGCAAGAATGAGTTGGAGGCGCTGTTTGACGGACTTGATGACGTAAACGTGGAAAAGGTGAATGAACAATTGCAAGCCTTTGATGTTTTAATGAATGAATTCGAGAAAATGCACCAATCTGTTCAAGCACTACTATATGAGGATGAAAAAGAGGGTGATGAACACGACTGGTATAAACCAAAGGTTCATCAATTCAATTCATTTATGGATGATGTTCGAAACAGAATAAAACCTGATTATAAAGAACAGGATCAAGTCCGACCTGAGGACAGCATCAGCAGCACATCTAAAACCACCAAATCAAGAACCTCTGCTCTGCGTATAACACTGGAAACGGAGCGGGCTGCTCTCACTGCAAAATCAGCAGCCATGAAGGAAAAGTGGAAGTTAGAGGAAGAAGAGGAAAGACTGAAAAAGATGACAAAGGATCTGCATGCAAAAAAGGAACAACTTGAAATGCAAATGGCATTTGCTGAATCTGATGCTAAACTGAAAGTCCTTGATAAATACGACAAAATAAAGGAATCCCAGGCTGAGGTCAAATCATGTGAATCCCAGGCAAAGACTCCTACAGATGCCATGAATGAGTATTATGACCAAATGCAAAGAGGACAAGATCAACCCCCGCCTGACGATGACACACAACAGGCCCCCCAGCTAGGAGCTAGGTCAAGGATGCCACCTGACTACTCCATGCAAACTAAATACAGTCAACCCCTGTCACAGGCAGGTCCATATCTGCCCAGGCCATCACATGTTACCCATGTCCCAGTTGGTCCACTAGGGGGAGGTATTCAACCAGGTGCACCATCAGGGCACGATCACCAAAGTAACCAGAATGCTTTAGCTACTGTCATGCACAGGCAGAGTCAAATGACAGAACTTCTTGTGCACCAACAAAAGCTGTCATTGCTACCCGCCAGGGAAATCACAACATTTGGAGGAGACCCAATGGAATATCAATCGTTCATAAGTGCTTTTGAACATGGTATCGATTCCAACACGGACATCAGTAGGGACAGATTATATTATCTGGAGCAATATACCACTGGCCAACCAAGAGAGCTGGTACGCAGCTGCCAGCACATGGATCCTGCAAGAGGATATGCTGAGGCAAGGCGACTGCTGGAACTGCACTTCGGTGATAAAATAAAAATCACAAGCGCCTATATCCAGAAGGCACTGGATTGGGCTGCTATCAAACCTGAGGATGGGGCAGCATTACAGGCGTATTCATTATTCCTCCGTGTGTGCTGCAACGCTATGCAGGCCCTACAGTACATGCATGAACTGGACAATCCATCCAACATGAGAACGGTAATTTCTAAGTTACCCTACAGGCTCAGAGATGCATGGAGATCTGTAGCATGCAGCCATTATGAACGAACCCTGGAGAGAGCAAGATTCACAAACCTGGTTGACTTTGTGGAACGGCAAGTGAGAGTTGTTCTAGACCCAGTATTTGGGAATATTCAAGAGTCTACTCCAAAAGTACAAGGCCTTAAAGCAAGGCTGGGTAACCCCCAGCATCAATCCAAGTCATCCGGAAGCAAAGGCAGAAGCAGTTTTGCTACTTCAGTGACACCAGTGGAAATGGAGAAGCAAAATAAGTCAGACTGCAAAGTCAGTTCAAATGCATTTTGTAAGCCATGCTTATTTTGTACTGGAGAACACGCCATGGAGTGCTGTAAGAAGATGATGCTGAAGCCTCATAAGGAGAAGATTGAATTTCTCAGGACAAAGGGAATCTGCTTTGCATGTCTAAACAGAGGACACATGAGCAAGTTGTGTAGGAATCGCCTGACTTGTCGCTCTTGTCAGCTTAAACATCCAACTCTCCTGCACATAAATAGAACAGACAATCCCAGGAAGGAAGAGAGCACCACCACAGCTACAGCTAAAAGTGAGGAAGTTTCCAGCGCCCTGGTCTCACTGCAGGCTTGCGGGCTTACCGGGGCCGGAGGAAAGGAATGTGCTCTAGCCATTCTGCCTATCCAGGTTAAGATGGCTAAAGGAAGCAAAGTAATCAGAACATACGCGTTCCTGGATCATGGAAGCTCTGCTACCTTCTGTACCGAGAACCTGATGAAGAAGCTGGATGCCAGAGGCCAGAAAACAGAGATACTGCTCAGGACAATGGGCCAGGAACGGCCTGTGAGCAGTTACAGATTGGATGGGCTGGAAGTGAGTGATTTGGAAAGCAATAACTTCTTTGCTCTCCCTGAAGTGTACACACAGCTCGCTATACCAGTCTCACAAGAAAACATACCAACACAAGAGGGTCTAAAAGAATGGCCATATCTGAAAGACGTACCTCTGACTACTATTGAGGAGGAAGTTGGACTGTTGATCGGGATTAATGCTGTCAAAGCCATGGAGCCATGGGAAATAATTAACAGCAAAGGAAACGGGCCCTATGCAGTGAGAACCTGTCTCGGATGGGTGGTTAATGGTCCCCTGAGCGGCAGCCTGCCCATTGACAAGCAGGGTCGACCACGTACAACGTCAAACCGAGTCACCATAGCGAACCTGGAAGAACTTCTCATCAAACAGTACAACCAAGACTTCCCAGAGCGAGGCTACGATGAGAAGGCCGAGCCGTCTGCAGAGGACAAGCAATTCCTGGACATTGCAGCTAAGTCCATTACGTTGAAGGATGGTCACTACCAACTACGATTGCCATTTCGCAAAGAGGACGTGAATCTGCCAAATAATAGAAGGATGGCAGAGCAGCGAGCCACGAACCTCATTAAGAGATTCAGGAGGGACGAGGCATACTTTGCTGATTATAAAGGGTTCATGAGTGACATCCTGGATAAGGGGCACGCCGAGCGGGTGCCAGAAGGACAGCTGCACAGAGAAGATGGAAAGGTGTGGTACATACCTCACCACGGTGTGTACCACAAGAAAAAAGGGAAAATTCGCGTGGTATTCGACTGCGCTGCATTATTCCATGGGACATCTCTCAATAATGAGTTGCTACAAGGTCCCGATCTCACGAACACATTACTGGGCGTCATCCTTCGATTCCGCCAGGAACCAGTAGCCGTCATGGCAGACATTGAAGGCATGTTCCATCAAGTCCAAGTAACGAAGCAAGACGTTGATTTCCTGCGCTTCTTGTGGTGGCCCAACAACGACTTCAGCCAGCCATTAGCTGAATACAGGATGACGGTCCATCTATTCGGAGCGGTCTCGTCACCCAGCTGTGCGAACTATGCACTCAAGAGAACAGCGGATGACAATGAGGGTAAGGCTAGTGATGACGTCCTACGCACCATCCGTCGTAACTTCTACGTTGACGACTGCCTCAAGTCGGTTCCGAATGACGAGCAAGCCATCTCCCTAACTCAAGATCTCAGAGCCGTCTGTTCTACTGGTGGGTTCAGACTTACGAAGTGGATCAGTAACAGCCGTGCTGTTCTGTCTGCCATTCCAGACGAAGATAAAGCCAAGGAAGTGAAGAAGCTCGATCTCGACCGAGAAGAACTACCGGTGGAACGAGCCCTCGGAATCCAGTGGCATGTGGAAACCGACACCTTCTCCTTCAAGACTGCTACAAAGCAACAACCCTTAACCAGGAGGGGTATTCTGTCTGTGACAAATTCTTGTTGAAATTGTTACGAGCCCAAAGCGCCACTTAAGGACTGCGTAACATAAAAAAGGTCACAGAACTCGGTTGTGCGAAAAACGTGATTATTTATTACAACTGATGAACTGTAACAGAACATGACGGTAACCAAAGGAAAAAGGAAAAGAAAACCTCATACTTCCCCTACCTTGATGGTACAAGTCTCAACTGCGGAAGTGAGTCTTCCGGGGAAACTACCTAACCTACTCTAACTGACCCTAAACTAATAACGGGCAAACGGGTGACCGTCAAGGGTAAATGATGTCAAAATCTCAAAACATGTTTAAAGTTAATTAACAAGAACAAAACTAAAGTGTGCCAGCGCGTCTGCCGTGGGAAAAACCCAGGTGAGAGAGAGAGAGCCATCTTGGTAGAGGGGCGGTATTTATTCAGGAGGGCCGGCCCCAGCCAATGCACAATCAGTCAGCCACGCCCAAACTCCACCTACAGGCACAGCGAAGGCGCAAAGACAGGGAAAGAAAAACAAGGAAAAACAAGCAAGCACTCTCAACCTTGTAACAACGACCCCATGGGATTCCTCGCCCCACTGGTTCTCCCAGCGAAGAGGATCATGCAAGATCTTTGCAAGATGAATTGTGGATGGGATGACAAGATCCCAGAGGCCCACGCTCGGTCATGGCAGAGATGGTTGGCGGATCTAAGCAAGCTGTCAAACCTCCACATCAGCCGTTGCCTTAAACCCAGTAATTTTGGAAAACCACACACTGCACAACTACATCACTACAGTGACGCCAGCGAACACGGGTATGGTACAGCTAGCTACCTGCGACTGACCAACCTCGAAGGTGACGTCCATATTGTCTTTGTCATGGGCAAAGCACGGGTAGCCCCACTGAAGCAGATGACCATACCCAGAATGGAGCTGGCGGCAGCAGTGGTCGCAGTCCGCATTGATAAAATGCTGAAAGAGGAACTGGAAGTGGAACTTCTGGAATCTGTCTTTTGGACTGATAGCACATCTGTCCTCAAGTACCTCAACAACACAACCAGCCGATTCCAGACATACGTTGCAAACCGGATTTTGACCATCCGACAAAGCAAATTATGCTTGCCGAAAGAAGCAGATTGACTGACATTGACTAGCCTCTACTGACTTCTTCACGCACTTTCGTTTTTTCTTTTTCGAGGGCAATGCCCGAACCTTTGTTTATACGCTGATGGATTACACCTTTTTCGTGGAACATACCCCCTTTTTGGAATATTTTTATTCCTACATGGACTATATAAAGACATGTTCAGACTCCTGTTAACATATTTGCATAGAATAATTGTCCCTTTTTAGAATAATGGACAATTAGGGGCCGGGATGTAGGAGCCATTCTTGAGTTACTTAATCTTTGAGTTTGTATCATGCAATTATTTGAATTATGAAAATTCTTTATGGATTACGAAAAATGAAAACTGATAACTTGATTGACAAGTCATGATATCAGTTTTCATTGATTATGGTTATTGTAACTATTCTTATGATTTGAAACGATGTGTACTTTCCCTTTAAGAGACCTACCTGAGCTATTCACCTGTATGGTTTACCTTGATAAGGGGTGGTGGCCTGCGTGGGAAGTGTGGACCGGAAGAGCAAACAGTTTTTCTACCGCAACGCAACGCACCGCACGCACCGCATGTAGTTTTGTTTGTTATGCATCTTCGAAATAAATGATTGATTCATTGTGACGGATCAGAATCTTTATTATGTGCGCGTAGACTAAAGCTATCCGGAGTGGAAGTGGCAAATAGGAAATACGAAATCGTTTGTAAATTGCCACTATAGCAGTTCATTTCGAATTTACATATTTTACATAACACTTTGCCCTTTTTCAGGAACAACAATGAATTACTGCCGGTTTTTGACAGCAGTCAGCGCTGCTAGAAAGCCCTCCGTGGTCAGAAAAATATGTAAGTTTGAAAGGGTCAGCAACACAACACTCTAAATGAAGTTCGAGGACGTTGCACAATTACATTGAAAACGTTGCTTTTGGGAAATAAATGTGACCACACACTTTATGAAACGCTTTCACAGTTTATATCTTATGGCGGCTATGCATAACAATGAGAACTGTCCTTAAACCTGTTGAGCGAGCAAAAGCAGCTGCAACATAAAACACGTCTTACTGCATACCTGCATATGCATTGTTATCCTAACATGTAACATGTGTACGTCCTACAATATATTGTATTGTATGTATTGTAATACATTGTTGCTTTACTACGCCTCACATACCACCTTTGAACTCTCCCACTCTAGTCGAGGTGGAGGAGAACGCATCCGCCAAAATGATCTCATTGGCCACTGGCTGCCCCAACCCAAATGTCTTCCCCTTTCGCTCGGCCGCCTTCACCATGAACGACGGCTCCACTATGTACTTCAACGAGCCACTGATGAAGAGGGCCCTGCAGTACTCACTCTCCAGAGGGTGAGACAAAAACGTTCTGGGTTCCAACCCAGAGTTTTGCATTTTTGGCACACATATTTGTCCATGACGACTTGGCCAACAGGGGCACTAGTCTGTGCAATACCCGACGACAGACAGCAGTTATAAAAATAAGATAAAAAATAGAATAAAACAGAATAGAATAAAATAAGTAAAAAAATAAAAATGCAATTTATAAAATGCAATATATCGGAAAACAGAAAAAGAGCTATGTGTATGTATTAATCAATGTAATAAAATATACATTGTTATATGCTATACGCCCTTGTTCAACAGCCTGATGGCCTGATTGTGGAAGCTATCTCTGAGTCTATTTGTACGGTACTTGATACTGCGGTATCGCCTGCCTGACGGTAAAAGTGAATACAGTTCGTGGCTGGGGTGGGCAATGTCTATTATGATGCGTTTGGCCTTGGCCACGCACCGCTGGTTGTATATATCCAGGAGGGAGGGGAGCTCACCTCCAACGATATACTGGGCCGTCCGCACCACCCTTTGAAGCGCTCTGCGCTCGAGTGCGGTGCAGTTCCCGTACCAGGCGGTGATACACCCTGTAAGAACACTCTCGATGGTGCCAGTATAGAATGTTCTCAGGATGCGAGGGCCCATGCAATTTCCTGACACCTGAGAAAATACAGGCGTTGTTGGGCCCTTTTCACCACGTGTGTGGTGTGCGTGGACCATGTGAGGTCCTCGGAGATGTGCACGCCGAGGAACTTGAAGCTGCTGACCCTCTCCACTGCAACACCGTCGATGGAGATAGGGCCGTGCTCTCCTCTCTGCTTCCTGAAGTCCACGATCAGCTCCTTGGTCTTCTTGATGTTGAAGATGAGGCTGTTCTCCTGGCACCATTGCTCCAGCGATCCGACCTCCTCCCTGTAGGCTGTCTCGTCGTCGCTGGCGATCATCACTGTCGTGTCGTCAGCAAACTTGATGATGACGTTGGAGCTGTGCATAGCCATGCAGTCGTGGGTGTAGAGGGAGTAGAGGAGAGGGCTCAGCACGCATCCCTGGGGGGCTCCCGTGTTGAGGGTCAGTGGCTCTGAGGTGGTGCTGCCCATCCTCGCCACCTGGCGGCGGTCCAGTATCCAGCTGCACGTGGATGGGGGCACGCCTAGACCTCTAAGCTTGGTGTCGAGCTTGGCAGGAACTATTGTATTGAACGCTGAGCTGTAGTCCACAAACAGCATTCGCACATAACAGTTCTTTCCCTCCAGGTGGGAAAGGGCAGTGTGGAGGGCCATGGCAATTGCGTCGTCCGTGGATCTGTTTTGACTTTATGCAAATTGCCATGGGTCCAGCGTGGCAGGTAACACGGAGCAAATAAAGTCCTTGACCAACCTCTCGAAGCATTTACTGACAATCGAGGTGAGGGCTACAGGTCTATAGTCGTTCTGGCATGTTACCTTGGGTTGTTTAGGGACAGGCACGATAGTGGACATCTTAAAGACCGCGGGGACAACAGCCTGGGACAGGGAGAGGTTGAAGATGTCTGCAAAGACTCCTGCCAACTAGTCTGCGCATGCTCTGAGGACACGGCCCGGGATGTCGTCGGGGCCTGCCGCCTTACGGATGTTCAGCCGCTTGAAGGTGCGGCGCACATCCGCCTCCGAGATGTTCAGCAGGCTGGTCTCCTCAGCGGCGCTGGCTTCGGCAGGCTGCCGTTCACGTCCAACCGAGCAAAAAAAGTATTTAGCTCTCCTGGGAGGAGGTAGAGGAGTTCTCTACACAACCGGTTCTCCCTCTGAAGTTCGTTATCGTCTGTAGCCCCTGCCACATACCCCTCGCGTCGTGGCTCTTGAATTTCTCCTCCACGCTGTCCTTGGTGACGATGGTCTTACGGATGTCGTAACGGGCCCGTATATTCCTCCATATTCCCGGAGCCAAAGGCGGCGTTACGTGCGTGTAGGGCAGTGCGAACATCGCCGTTAATCCACAGTTTCTGGTTGGGGTATATCCGAACCAACTTGGTCGGAACAACGTCATCTATGCACTTCTCGATGAACCCAGTGACCGACGACGCGTACTCGTTGATGTTATTGTCCGAGGCAACGCGGAACATGTGCCAGTCAGCGCGATCAAAACAATCCTGCAGCATAGAGTCCGATTGGTCCGACCAGCATTGGACCTCCCAGCGATCGGATGCTGCTTCAGTCTCTGCCTATAGGCGGGGAGTAGCTGGATAGAGCGGTGGTCTGATTTGCTGAACGGTGGGCGGAGGAGGGCCTTGTAGCCATCACGGAAGGGGGTGTAGCAGTGGTCGAGGATCCGCTCACCCCGTGTGTTGCTCGTTATGTGTTGGTAGAACTTCGGGAGAACCTTCTTCAGGTTCGCCTCGTTGAAGTCCCCCGCCACGATGAGAGCAGCCTTGGGGTGTGTGCCAACTCCTGGTCGCTGATAGCCCCATACAGTTCCTTCAGCGCTGTGTCCATGTTGGCTTGTGTGGGAATGTAAACAGCGATCACGTTTACCGCTGTAAACTTCCGAGGTAGCCAGTATGGACGGCACATAAGCATCAGGTACTCCAGGTCCGGGGAACAGAAAGACTTGAGGGGATGTACATGACTTTGGTTGCACCAAGATCTGTTTATCATGAGACATACCCCCCTTCGCGATTTTTACCGGAGAGAGCATTTGTTCTGTCCGCCCGGAAAATCCCGTCGGCTCGATAGCTGCGTCGGTAACCCCCTCCGACATCCATGTCTCCCTAAGGCAGATGATACAGTTGTCCTTAGTTTCCCGGTGGAATTTAATACGAGCCTGTAGCTCGCTTAACTTATTGTCCAGAGACTGTACATTAGCCAGTAGAATGGTGGGTAGTGGGGGGGCGATTGGATCGACATCTCAGCCTGACTAGCACGCCGGCTCGCTTCCCTCGCTTCTTCCTGTGACGCTTGCGTGTAATCGTGCCCAAGATGGTCGGAGATAATCCAGCTGTGACTTCGGGCGAGACATCCGAGTCGAAAGAATGAAAAAACTCCGGTAGGCGGCGAGCGACTGTCGATCTGATCTCCAGAAGTGTGCAAAAGTTATAAATGAACGTGCTGCTAACTTCTTGAACAAAGATAGTCACGATAAAAATGATAAATAACAAAAAACTGCGTCGTCGTGCGGGAGCTCGCGACACGGCAGCCATCTCGTATGCCGCCATACTCCTTACTACTATAATCCACAGTCAAATTTAAAAAATATATATTTACAAACATGACGTCACATGGTACATTTGAGTAAGTGTTCGGTGCTACATTGCCAACAGGTGGACAAATCTGTCACGGTTACGGTGGTTGGCAGGGGGCGTGGCCTAGCCACGTGCGCTGGTGGCGCACACACCCCTGTCAACAATCACGTTGGTTGGCAGGGGGCGTGGCCTAGCCACGTGCGCTGGCCACACACACACACACACACACACCTGGACTCAATATTCCCTTGTCTAATTGCTAATCACCTCACCTGGGGTATATATACTTTGTCTATCCTTTACCCCAGCGTGAGGTCGTTACGTATACTGCACGTTTACCCGTTCTGATCGCCCGGCTGGGGACTATCGGAGAGATAGTTCGCACCCCGGTCGCCTGCCTACTCTACTTCCACGTAGTTCTCCCCGTTTACCCTTGTGACTTTGTGTGTTGTGTGCTTTAAGAATAAAGCCGTTCGTATCGCTCCACTCTGTCGTTGTCTGCGTTCGGGGTCCAACCCACTCCCTCATCTCAGTCGTGACAGAACGACCTCACCACCATGGACCCCGGCAACTGCGACTTGTGGAGGATCACCCTGATCGCCCAGGAAAAGGCGAACACTGCGCATATTCGGGCGTGGTTGGCCGCTCCGAGATTTCCAAGGACTTTCGGTTTTCCTCCACCGACCGCGCTGCTCCGGCGTGAGGACGCCGCCCTGCTTCCGGCGGACGACGTCGCTCCGCACCCGGCTGACGACGTCGCTCCGCACCCGGCTGACGACGCCGCTCCGCACCCGGCTGACGACGCCGCTCCGCAACCGGCTGACGGCGCCGCTCCGCACCCGGCTGACGGCGCCGCTCCGCACCCGGCTGACGACGCCGCTCCGCAACCGGCTGACGGCGCCGCTCCGCACCCGGCTGACGGCGCCGCTCCGCACCCGGCTGACGACGCCGCTCCGCATCCGGCTGACGACGTCGCTCCGCACCCGGCTGACGACGCCGCTCCGCACCCGGCTGACGACGCCGCTCCGCACCCGGCTGACGGCGTCGTTCCGCACCCGGCTGACGACGCCGCTCCGCACCCGGCTGACGACGCCGCTCCGCAACCGGCTGACGGCGCCGCTCCGCACCCGGCTGACGGCGCCGCTCCGCACCCGGCTGACGACGTCGCTCCGCACCCGGCTGACGACGCCGCTCCGCACCCGGCTGACGGCGTCGTTCCGCACCCGGCTGACGACGTCGCTCCGCACCCGGCTGAGGACGTCGCTCCGCATTCGCCTGAGGACGTCGCTCCGCACCCGGCGGAGGACGTCGCTCCGCACCCGTCTGCTGCGCCGTACCCGCCTGACGACGTCACGCAGCCCCCGTCTGCGGACGCTACGCCGGATCCGCCCGACGATGTCACGCAACCCCCGTCTGCTGACGCCACGCCGGATCCGCCCGACGACGTCACGCAGCCCCCGTCTGCGGACGCTACGCCGTCCCCGCCCGACGATGTCACGCAGCCTCCGTCTGCTGACGTCAGGCAGCCCCCGTCTGCTGACGTCAGGCAGCCCCCGTCTGCTGACGCCGCGCCGTACCCGCCCGACGACGTCACGCAGCTCCCGTCTGCTGACGTCACGCAGCCCCCGTCTGCTGACGTCACGCAGCCCGCAGCCCCCCGTGGCTCTCTTCCCGGGCCCCACCCGCCCACCAAATCTCCTCCACCCCCCCGGATCATCGACTGGGACGCAGACGGTCCAGAGGGGCGGGGTTGGCCCCCGCGCCGCTACAGTCGGGACCTGTTCTTTTCCCTCAACTGCCACCGGGAACACCCCTTCAAGCCGGGTTGGACGCCAGGAGGCGCCCGTTGAGGGGGGGGTACTGTCACGGTTACGGTGGTTGGCAGGGGGCGTGGCCTAGCCACGTGCGCTGGTGGCGCACACACCCCTGTCAACAATCACGTTGGTTGGCAGGGGGCGTGGCCTAGCCACGTGCGCTGGCCACACACACACACACACACACACCTGGACTCAATATTCCCTTGTCTAATTGCTAATCACCTCACCTGGGGTATATATACTTTGTCTATCCTTTACCCCAGCGTGAGGTCGTTACGTATACTGCACGTTTACCCGTTCTGATCGCCCGGCTGGGGACTATCGGAGAGATAGTTCGCACCCCGGTCGCCTGCCTACTCTACTTCCACGTAGTTCTCCCCGTTTACCCTTGTGACTTTGTGTGTTGTGTGCTTTAAGAATAAAGCCGTTCGTATCGCTCCACTCTGTCGTTGTCTGCGTTCGGGGTCCAACCCACTCCCTCATCTCAGTCGTGACAAAATCCAAACATAAATGCCCATATTTCAGCCTCTGACGGGTCAGAAAATTATCAAATTTGTCACACATATTTTGGTATATTATTGGCTTAATAAATATAGTTTATATAATATAATATAGTATATTATAAAAATAATATAGCCATACAATATAGCTACCGCCTCTGTGTCGAACGCAATCTGGCTCCTGCAGCGCGCACGGCCCCACGGGCGCACAGCAGGGCAACCAAATAGAACATAGCCCTGAACACAACACCTACTAACTACACAACGCCTGTTTTTTACTCACTTGTTTTCTACTTCTTGACTCACTTGTCTTTACTTTCTTGGCACTGCTTAGGACTAGCTCTGTAGGAGTGTCACCGTCGGGCTGGGCAAAACGCTAGGCACAGCTGATCAGATCTGAATAGCTGATTAGATCAGGCTTCAACAACAGGCGATGAGCGAAGCCACTCTTGAACTGACAATAGTTCTCAAAGTCTTCTTCCAGAAAATGTCGGCTGCACACACGAGCTTGCCCGTACGTCCCGGGAGGACGACGACACCTCGCCAACCACTGCCTTGGTGTATGAAGCCTCGATCGCTGAGGCAAAAGTGTGCATGGTTCGGATTCCTTTTGTCCGATACCTTGCAGTATTTCGCGATACAAAATGGCATGGTGTCGGTATTGAACGATCAAAATCAACGCACAATGCACAAGCCAAACAATTGTGAATGACTGCTCGATTGGCGACTGCGGCACTGTTGACGTCACAGCCGCTGAATTTGACAGACAAAATGGCATCTCCCAAAGAAAGAAAAAAAAATTTACAACAAAATTTTTTTATAAAATGGAAAATAGCAGCGGGTGCTTGTGAAAAACTCAGGGTATATTTAGAAGTTACTGTTTGATCGCCATGTGTGCTTTTTCAAATGAGTGAACTAT
Organism: Muraenolepis orangiensis; assembly: GCA_027704905.1. Classification (NCBI taxonomy): domain Eukaryota; kingdom Metazoa; phylum Chordata; class Actinopteri; order Gadiformes; family Muraenolepididae; genus Muraenolepis; species Muraenolepis orangiensis. Next base: position 9,455,760 of record CM051021.1, on the reverse strand, counting down.
CCCTTTAAAGTAGAGTGTTTGCATTCGCTTTAAAGGGACTCCTATTGTTTTGAATCACCGTGTTAGCCACACAGCAGCACGAGAGGGGGGGGCTTATCGCTTCATGGCTGCTTATCTCTCTTTATGGGCTTCAGAGTCAACACAGCCAGCCACCTGAGCAGATCAACAGAGAGCCCCGTGGCCCTGTGAAGTGGTTATAAACACACTGATAACACCCCAGGAATCAGAACCGTAACCACTTTCCAATGTTGTGTTTCAGTCATTCATCGATTTTTGTCCATTTAACGTATTTTCTTCTTCTTCTTCTTCTCTATTATAATTATGGTATTATTCGTTATTATTGGAAAAATATAGTGTTAGATCTTTTTTTGTAACCATATATATATATATATATACTATATATACAGTCCATACTCATGGTGTGTGTGTGTGTGTGTGTGTGTGTGTGTGTGTGTGTGTGTGTGTGTGTGTGTGTGTGTGTGTGTGTGTGTGTGTGTGTGTGTGTGTGTGTGTGTGTGTGTGTGTGTGTGTGTGTGTGTGTGTGTGTGTGTGTGTGTGTCCAGGATCCCAGAGCTGGTGACGTGGATGAAGAGCCTGCAGCGTAGCCTCCACAACCCACCCAGTGCCGGCTACAGCCCAGAGAGGGGCCAGATGGACCTGTGTGTCACCACGGGCAGCCAGGAGGGCATCTGCAAGGTGACCCAGCCACCAGCAGGGGGTGGTAGAGGGAGGCGTTGTTTGTGGGTTTTTTTTCCTAAATAACCCCATTTTGTGTTGATCACACTAAATGCTTTCAAACCAATGGTGACATGTAAGAAAAAGGATTCGAAATGTCTGCCCTCAAGTGGGTTCATCAAGGGGGTTAATTTCCTTAAATGTTTTACGTCACATCGGCCCTCAGCTTCTGCATTCGGCACATGTCTAGCTACTGTGTGTGTGTGTGTTTGTGTGTGTGCCTGTGCCTGTGCCTTCTGGTATAAAGATGGCATTTCCCTTTTCTTTTTGGTGTTGTTTTGGCAGGTGTTTGAAATGCTGGTGAGCCCTGGTGACAACGTGCTGATGGAAACGCCCACCTATTCGGGCACGCTGGCAGCAGTGAGTTCTGAACACACCGACCCTATACAAACACACCCACAAACACCAACACAGTCTGTCTGTGGGGAATAGTGGAACGGGGAATGGTCTCAGACTGGGCTATTTATATATACAAAATAAGAGTTTTGGGGATATTATGTATGTATGTAACAGTCAGTGTCCCGCACTTGGCTCGAACTGACGACCTCCGCTAGAATGTCTATTTAGAAGGGACACCTATTAGTCGACCAAAGGTTAATCGACCAAAGAATCATTAGTCGATCAAGTATTCATTGGTCGTTAATCGCATGGGAAAATAATTAATAAATTAAAAAAAGTTTTAAAAAGACACGGAGCTCACTTCTCCAGGACAACGTAGACAAAGTTTTCTTAAGCCTATATTTATTTATTCGTTTGTTTATATAATTTATATTTATTTTACATTGTCAAATCTAGTTTCAATTTAGTTTTTTAACAAAAGACAGTTTTTACTCATCGTTTGTTTTATAAAGTTATTGTGTTGGTTTTAAAAGTTCATAAGTTGTCTGATGTTGATAGGATATGCTGTGTTGTGTTAAAATACAATAACAAAATGTTCAGACAGTCTCCTTGTTGATTTTTCCGACAAAAGAATCATAATTGAATTACTTGCCGGGCGGCTCGTTTCATGCGTGCGCTCCATTAGTCTATATTAAGACAAACTACTAAGTGCTGGACATACTATCTATTAGTATGTCTACTACTGACATGCATGTCTACATGTATGTCTACTACTAGTAAAACCATTTATGCACGTAAATCACATAAATTGTCCAATCGTGAGCGAAAGAAAAACCACCTTGTCACGGTCAGCCACGGTCAGCCATACTTTCTGGGTTACGTTTGGCGTCAAGCGCCTGGAACGCTTTGAAGTCCGAACTCGAAAGTTTAAAGTCTGAAATATACGATTCACGAGTTGTCTTCCATGATGATACGCTCCCCCCAAAAACTCTGATTGGGTGTTCACTAGTGCAGTGAGCTCTGCTGATTGGTTCACAGAGCCTCTGGCTAGACCCACCCTAAGGGAGGATCGTCCTCCCTTACTGCCATACACACTCATGTTAGAAACCAGGACTCACTGGCCGCTTGGGTCCGGCGGTTTTATGATGGACTTCAATGGGTTGCTTATGGAGGACAGTCCTCCGTACAGTCATTTTCAATTGCGGTAAAGGGTGCTGTTGGTATGTTGTAAAATGTTTTAATATTATCTGTATTTTCACAGATTAATCACATATTCAGATCACTGTTAAATTGATGTGTATTTATTTTACAAGTCAATTTTTCTCTGAAATTGTAGGGAGGATGGTCCTCCCTATTGCCCTCTCAATGGATGAGCCTACATTGGTAGATATCATTGAGGGTAAGAACTTTTCAGGTTTTTTTCTTTTTTTCTTTTTTTTACCATATTTCTGGAACTGTAGGTCCAATTAGCTTCAAAGCACACCTAAATTAAACCTGACGATATTATATGTTGCGGTTTGGTGCTTCTCAGCCTCCTATTCTTGCCACCCGGTAGAGCTAAATGCTGGCAAAAAAAAAAGTCTGCCATATCTCTCTGGAACCATTGGTCCAATTGACTTGAAATGAAGTCCAGATAACAAGTACTTGAGGATGTGCTGTTGTTGGATACACAAGGGTTGTACACAAGCTAGTCTTTACATGTATAGAATGGGTGTACTCATGGGTTGGGGGGCGATCAGGGTTACGCCCCTAGCTGCTGGCCTCCGACGGCGTATGCCTGGTTTTGGATGTACCTTCAAAAGACGGAAGCGGCACTCTCTCTTGCCCTTCAACGTCTTTTGTCATAGCGTTTTAATGGCGAATCATGGTCCCGTCACCACATCAGCCTGTCTTGTCTCTCTGCCTCTCTCTGTCTGGTTTTATTCTTTGTCTTTTGTTCACACCATGCAAGATTCCCGCAACACACGTTCACTCGTCCATACACTACACACGCCACTGGAATTTTTGGTCGGGAAATCAATCTCTCGCTCTCTCTCTCTCTCTCTCTCTCTCTCTCTCTCTCTCTCTCTCTCTCTCTCTCTCTCTCTCTCTCTCTCTCTCTCTCTCTCTCTCTCTCTCTCTCTCTCTCTCTCTCTCTCTCTCTCTCTCCGGCTACTGCTCGCTCTACCCCAGATCCATCCGCTGGGCTGCAACCTCATCAGCGTGACCAGCGACCAGCACGGCATGGTGCCGGCGGCCCTGAAGGAGGCGCTCTCCCGCTGGGATCCGTCGGAGGTGCACCGGCCCGGCAGCACGGCCCCCCGGGTGCTCTACACCATCCCCATCGGGGGGAACCCCACCGGCGTCTCCATAACGGCTCAGCGCAAAAAGGAAGTTTACGAGGTACTGTGGCTGAGAGCGAAAGCTACAGCGGCGTATGTGTTGGGTTGACAGTGGGGAAATTCGGTGTGTAGTCCATTAACCCTGCACGTCTGCTCTGAGTTGATTTGATTCATTGCTGCTGTGTTCTCCTGGGTCCCAACAGCTGGCCAGGCGGTACGATATGCTCATCATCGAGGACGACCCCTACTTCTATGTGCAGTTTGACAAGGTACAGTAATTAGAGCAACACCTGTTGTGTTTGTCTGATGACATTAAATTCATAAATGGTGATTAATATGAATATATATAGTTTTATTTTATTCATGTTGAAGTTGTTTTGTTTTTAGTTTTTTGCTTTTGTATGTTCAGATGTTTTTGTTTTATGTACAAACCCTGGTGGCTCTCGTCTCTCTCTCTCTCTCCTCTCTCTCTCTCTCTCTCTCTCCTCTCTCTCTCTCTCTCTCTCTCTCTCTCTCTCTCTCTCTCTCTCTCTCTGCAGTTGTGGATGCCCTCATACCTCTCCATGGACGTAGACGGGAGGGTCATACGCTTGGACTCCCTCTCCAAGATCGTGTCGTCTGGGTGAGTTCCATCACTACCAGTGCATTCCAGTTGACCAACGGGAACGTTGGTTGGAAACTTCTTGCCTGGAACCGGGAAATTCAGACCTCCGTGTACAACGGAGGGGAAGAGGGGGGACTCGAATGCGGGGTAGAAACCTTTCTTTCAGAGGGGAGTGCCTGAAATGGCCCTAACTCCCCCCCCCCCCATCGACCACCCTCCCTCCCCCCTATCCTTGTCTCCACAGACTGAGGATTGGCTTTGTGACCGGGCCCAAGCCACTGGTGGATAAGTTGGTGCTCCACATCCAGGTCTCCACCATTAGCACCAGCTGTTTCACTCAGGTGTGTGTGTGTGTCTGTATGTCTGTCTGACTGACTGACTGACTGACTGTTACACATCCATCCAACGCTTTGCCTTAACCCTGATTTCGAAGCACAATTCCTCGCAATCTCTTTTCCAATCTCTTTTTCCACAATTCTCAATTCAAACAGACGAGTAGACACCAGTCCATGAGGCGTTTCTTTTAGCAACACGTTGAACCCGTTCAAGATGATCCAATGGAATGCTTTCCTTCCATTCCCTCCCGCAGTATCAATAACCTACAACAACAATTCTATACCATACAATACTATACTATACTAAACAATGCTACACTATATTATAAACAACACTATACTACCTATGATGTGCAATTATATAGACTATAAATAACACTATACTACAACAATACTGATCGATGATGGGATCATGGGAATTGTGCAAAAAGCATTTACAACACTATACTATAACAATACTGTACAAAATTAAAAAAACAATTAAGTGACTGATGGATGATATATACATGCCAGTAGTGCAGCAGCATCATGAATACAGTGCAGTACAGTGCAGTAATTGTTATAAATCCATAAAGTCCAGCAAAAGTATGATAGTGTATGATAATGTAATGTAATATGGGTGACAATGTTATGATAGTGGCAGCCCTCAGTTCAGTAGGCGCACTGCCTGTAGATAAAAACTATCCTTGAACCCGGTAGTACTTGGATGTCCTTGGTAGACCTGGTAGGGGGGAGAAGAGATGGTGCCCAGGGTGGTTGCGGTCGTTTGTGATGGAGATGGCCTAATCCGACATTTGGTCATAGAGATCTCCTCAATGCATGGAAGTGCACACCCGATGATCTTCTCTGCTGTCCTCATGACCCTCTGGATGGCTTTCTTTTCCTGTGCAGTGGTGTTATATATAGTGACACCACTTGCCACCACAAATAGTGACACCACTTGCCAGGACGCTCTCTGCGCTGCCACGGTAGAAGTTCACAAGCTACCGTTTGCTTAAGCCGCTTGAGTCTCCTCAAGGCATAGAGGCACTGGTGTGCCTTCTTCAGCATGACCTACGTGTTGCGGGGCAACGCCAGGTTGTCCGAAATCTGTAGTCCAAGGAAACGGAAGCAACTGACGACTTCCATCGAAGGCCCGTCCAGGGTGATGGTGGAGTGGGTGCCCCGGTGGCTCCTGAAGTCCACGATGAGCTCCTTGGTCTTGCTGACATTCAGTGCGAGGCTGTTGTCCCACACCATCGTGTCAGCAGGACTACCTCATCTCTTCAAACATAAATGTGTGTTTTGTGTGCCTGTGTCTCTCTCTGTCTGTGGACACAAGCAGAACCAAAAGCATCCCGTCTCAGCTCTGTGTTCACTCCCATAGCCTGCAGAGACTACAGACAGAAAGTGGTGTTTGTTTGTTTAGGTTAAATAAATGTTCAGCTCTCTGTGATTGCTATCGTGTCCTTGTTTCAGGACACAATAGCAAGCCTGGGTGAACGGCTCGTCGTAATCTGGCCGGATTGTCTTGACTAGGGTAGTAGCGAGCTGGAGAGCGTAATAATCCCTGTGGGCTGATCTTTTCGCGGACAAGAAGTCGTCTTTGTCGTCAGGGTAAACCCCGGTGGTGCGGAGCAGTGAATGGTGTCTTTTAGTTGGAGGACTCACTCTAACCTCAGAATGACACACACACACACGCGCGTGCGGTTAAGTAAATATGATCAGATATTATACGAACACTTGACGGCGATGACAATAATACAAATGCGGAAGTATCAGTGGCGGCACGGGGGGGGGTTGTAAAAGTAGAGATTCAAGATTCAAGAGACTTTATTTAATCCCGAGGGAAATTAAGGTGCAACAGTTGAAACGGGGAATAAATGCACACAAAATATACTAATACCTAAAAACGAAATAACAACAAACTAAACTAAACTAGTATAAACAAAATATAACTAAATGAAATCTAAATTAAATCTAAATGTATAGACAATTTTATAGATATACAATTTACAGTATTATACAGTAATACGTAGGTATATACAATATACAACAATACTTATAGTGCAAATTGGCAGTAATAAAATACTAATAAATAATTCAGATGAGTACTGAAAAAGTGACATGTGAAAAGTGAAATTGAATTTACACACACAATTTACAGTGAAAGGATTTACTAGGAGGAAGGAAGGTGCGCTTGGTGATGGGTCGGGTGGTGTGAATGGGGATGTTAGAGAAAGCGTATGCGGGCATGTATAACCCAGACACATAGGAAGCAGCATAAGGAGACTGTATGTGTGTGTAACTACTACTAGTGAGCTATACCTAGAGGGAAATTGTGCTGCTTACAACAGTCTCTTCTTTGTCTCATCAGAAATAACGTCTAATCTCTTGTGTCTCTCTATCCAGCTCATGGTCTCTGAGCTGCTGCACTGCTGGGGCCAAGAGGGCTTCCTCACACACATAGACGGGTACGTGTGTGTGTGTGTGTGTGTGTGTGTGTGTGTGTGTGTGTGTGTGTGTGTGTGTGTGTGTGTGTGTGTGTGTGTGTGTCCACAAATGTGTGTGTGTGAGGTGAATCTGTCTGTCGCTGCATCAGACGTGCGATGTGAAGCTGTGTTGTTTCTCTCCTCTCCTGCTGCAGGGTCATTGAGTTCTACAAAAAGCAGAGAGACGCCATGCTGTCCTCCGCCGACAAGTGGCTGAAAGGTTGGCCCGGAAACACACACACACACACACACACTCACACACCGACACATAACACCCAACACACACTTACAGATATGCTCCACCTCTGAAGACAATACACACAAGCAATTAACTGTCTGACTGAAAAAAGCTAGTGCTTTTAGTGGTTAATTTGTGTGTGTGTGTGTGTGTGTGGTTAGATCTAGCGGAGTGGCAGACTCCATCAGCAGGCTTGTTCCTGTGGATCAAGCTAAAGGGCATCGAAGACACCCAGAAACTCATCCTGGAGAAGGCCATGGAGAAAGAGGTGGGTGTCACACACACACATCTGCCACTGGGATAGTGTATTTGTATGCCATCTGCCATCTGGGCGGGACATCTCTACTTGTTTGCGGTGAAATAGAAAGCTTAGGCCATTCATCCTATTGATTTCATGTGTCATTAATGGTAACTGAGGGAATCGACCGGAAAAGCGTGCAGAAAATGAGGAGAGATATCGTTGTGGCAACACTCTGTTATGACATCACTTAAAACACATTTTAGCTCTGACTTTTTAAATGTCTTGAGCCAAAAGAATGCTGTTTGTTTATAATATAACAAGGAACTGAAGTCTGCCATCCACCTGAAATGTAATTTCTCTCTCTCTCTCTCTCTAATGGGGGATGCAGAGTATGAATGGAGGAAGCACGGTCAAATACATTGTGTGTATGGAGGAAGTACTATAAGATCCATTGTGTGTGTTGACAGGTGATACTTATGCCTGGGGCTGCGTTCATGGTTGACCATTCCAAACCCTGTCCCTACGTGAGGGCAGCCTACTCCCTCTCCACCCCAGAACAGATAGACGAAGTGAGTCCCTCTCCTTCCCTCTCTCTCTTTCACACACACACACACACACACACACACACACACACACACACACACACACACACACACACACACACACACACACACACACACACACACACACACACACACACACACACACACACACACACACACACACACACACACACTGTCACTCTCTTTCTCAAAACAAAAGCGTAACTCTCTCTGGTTCTCTGCAGGCCTTCAGGAGGCTCTCCCTGCTCATCAGAGAGGCTCAGTGAGGACTCGAGGCCCACAGAAAGAAGAAGTACTGGTGGTGGGGACAATCTATTTTGGGTTGTTGTTTGGTGTAAAGAATGGGAATAATTATGCAATGAAAACTACAAGTATGGGACACTGGGGAAGGGATATTGTTGTTTCTGTTGTTTAGCAAACAAAATAGTATTTCCACAAATTTACATTGAAAACATTGTTGAGAGCGTGTGTGTGTGTGTGGTTGGTAACTCAAGCAGCCTCACTCAACTGACCTCAGGCAGACTGATTAGACTCAGGGGCTGGTGACACTGCACACCTGTGGGTCCTCGGACTCGAACGAGGGCACTAGCAGATGTACCATCTGCGCTGTTCATCCATCACCTGTAAACGTTGCACTAAACTAGGTTACCTCATCACCCAGAGTTCTCAGGAAGAGCCGAGTGGCTCGGGTCAGGAAGACCCAGGTAGCCATTTGAATGGCTTGAGGCAGTGTCGTCTGCTACAAATATTTGTCATGTTGTTTAAGATGTACAGTACTTGTTTTGTATGAGAAGTGAGCTTTGTAAATGCACAAGTTATTTCCTATTGGTTTTGTAAGCGTGTGTCATGATCATGTTTTAAAAATAAAGTCTTAACAGGGGAAGAGGTTTGCCACAAAAATAAAACTAACTTTCCATATATGTTCTCTGTAATTCAGTTGAATTCGTACTGATTTATAGATTGATATAGAATTCAAGATTTGTATTTGCCATATGTCAAGTCAAGTTTATTGTCACTTCACAGTTTACACAAGTATAAAGCAGTCAGTGAAAATCGTATGTGCAATACCCGACGACAGACAGCAGTTCTAAAAAATATCTCTGAGTATTTGTACGGCACTTGATACTGCGGTATCGCCTGCCTGACGGTAAAAGTGAATACAGTTCGTGGCTGGGGTGGGCATTGTCTTTTATGATGCCTTTGGCCACGCACCGCTGGTTGTATATATCCAGGAGGGAGGGGAGGTCACCTCCAACGATATACTGGGCCGTCCGCACCACCCTTTGAAGCGCTCTGCGTTCGAGTGTGGTGCAGTTCCCGTACCAGGCAAATAATAATACTCTATACACCCTAATGTATAGAGTATCCTCGATGGTGCCGGTATAGAATGTTCTCAGGATGCGGGGGCCCATGCTGTATTTCCTCAGACGCCTGAGGAAATACAGGCGTTGTTGGGCCCTTTTCACCACGTGTGTGGTGTGCGTGGACCATGTGAGGTCCTCGGAGATGTGCACGCCGAGGAACATGAAGCTGCTGACCCTCTCTAATGCAACACCGTCGATGGAGATAGGGCTGTGCTCTCCTCTCTGCTTCCTGAAGTCCACGATCAGCTCCTTGGTCTTCTTGACGTTGAGGGCGAGGCTGTTCTCCTGGCACCACTGCTCCAGCGATCCGACCTCCCTGTAGGCTGTCTCGTTGCCGGTGAACAGGCCCATCACTGTCGTGTCGTCAGCAAACTTGATGATGACGTTGGAGCTGTGCATAGCCATGCAGTCGTGGGTGTAGAGGGAGTAGAGGAGAGGGCTCAGCACGCATCCCTGGGGGGCTCCCGTGTTGAGGGTCAGTGGCTCTGAGGTGGTGCTGCCCATCCTCACCACCTGGCGGCGGTCCGACAGGAGGTCCAGTATCCAGCTGCACGTGGATGGGGGCACGCCTAGACCTCTTAGCTTGGTGTCGAGCTTGGCAGGAACTATTGTGTTGAATGCTGAGCTGTAGTCCACAAACAGCATTCGCACATAACAGTTATTTCCCTCCAGGTGGGAAAGGGCAGTGTGGAGGTCCGTGGATCTGTTTTGACGATATGCAAATTGCCATGGGTCCAGCGTGGCAGGTAACACGGAGCAAATAAAGTCCTTGACCAACCTCTCGAAGCATTTGCTGACAATCGAGGTGAGGGCTACAGGTCTATAGTCATTCAGGCATGTTACCTTGGGTTGTTTAGGGACAGGCACAATGGTGGACATCTTGAAGACCGCGGGAACAACAGCCTGAGACAGGGAGAGGTTGAAGATGTCTGCAAAGACCCCTGCCAACTGGTCTGCGCATGCTCTGAGGACGCGGCCCGGGATGTCGTCGGGGCCTGCCGCCTTACGAATGTTCAGCCGCTTGAAGGTGCGGCGCACATCCGCCTCCGAGATGCTCAGCAGGCTGGTCTCCTCAGGCGGCGCTGGCTTCGGCGGGCTGCCGTTCACGTCGAACCGAGCAAAAAAATATTTTGCTCTCCTGGGAGGGAGGTAGAGGAGTTCTCTACCCAACTGGTTCTCCCTCTGAAGTTCGTTATCGTCTGTAGCGCCTGCCACATGCCCCTCGCGTCGTGGTTCTTGAATTTCTCCTCCACTCTGTCCTTGTACTCCCACTTGGCAGTGACAATGGTCTTACGGAGGTCGTAACGGGCTCTCGTATATTCCTCCGTATTCCCGGAGCCAAAGGCAGCGTTACGCGCGTGTAGGGCAGCGCGAACATCGCCGTTAATCCACGGTTTCTGGTTGGGATATATCCGAACCGACTTGGTCAGAACAATGTCATCTATGCACTTCTTGATGAGCCCGGTGACCGAGGACGCGTACTTGTTGATGTTATTGTCCGAGGCGACGCGGAACATGTGCCAGTCAGTGCGATCAAAACAATCCTGCAGCATAGAGTCCGATTAGTCCGACCAGCATTGGACCTCCCTCACAGCGATTGGTTCAGCTTCAGTCTCTGCCTATAGGCGGGGAGGGGGGATCGAACGATGGTCTGATTTGCCGAACTGTGGGCGGAGGAGGGCCTTGTAGCCATCACGGAAGGGGGTGTAGCAGTGGTCGAGGATCCGCTCACCCCGTGTGTTGCTCGTTATGTGTTGGTAGAACTTCGGGAGAACCTTCTTCAGGTTCGCCTTGTTGAAGTCCCCCGCCACGATGAGAGCAGCCTTGGTGTGCCAACTCCTGGTCGCTGATAGCCCCATACAGTTCCTTCAGCGCGTCCGTGTTTGCTTGTGGGGGAATGTAAACAGCGGTCACGGTTACTGCTGTAAACTCCCGAGGTACATTTACATTTACATTTAGGGTCATTTGGCAGACGCTTTTATCCAAAGCGACTTACAAGGTGTACATTTGTTGAAGCAGACAATAGCATAACACTGAGGTACGCGAACATAAAAATAGAGCAGTTCACAAGCATTCATATTAACAAGATGAATAACACAATTTCGTACTGCCAGGTCACCTGCTTAAGTAGCTGTGATAAGAGCGTGTTATCAACATTAAGGATATATACTTGCTAGAATATACAACATGCTAAGAGCTATTAATGTCAGGACTTAAGCAAGTTAGGGGTTCACAAAGGAGACGGAGGGTTCAAGGAGAGTCCAGGTGGACTCTGAACAGGTGGGTCTTGAGTCTCTTGCGGAAGCTGGCGAGGGACTTTGCCGTCCTGACATGAGACGGGAGTTCATTCCACCACTGTGGAGCCAGAGCCGTGAAGAGCTGGGTCTTGGACGAGCGATGCTTGGTTGTCATCAGTGAAGGTCGAACAAGTCGCCTGGCAGAAGTTGAGCGGAGCGCTCTGGCTGGGATGTAGGGCTTGACCAACGCCTGGAGGTAGGCTGGGGCAGTTCCATTGACTGCCCTAAAGGTCAGCACCAGAGTGAACTTGATGCGAGCATTTACCGGAAGCCAGTGGAGATCGCGGAAGAGAGGGGTCACGTGGGAGAATTTTGCGGGGACCACCCGGTAATAGCCCAGGTGAGTTGGCAGCCGACGCAAAGAAAAACGCGGACTGTTATGCAGAGCTGATACGGCTAATAGATGACAAGAGTTTGTCACTGATCATGCATGAGGCATCAGACAACGGAAGAGAAGCCCTGACAATTCTGAGAGAACATTATCCCGGCAAGGGAAAGTCCCGCATCATAAGCTTATATGCATCACTGACCAAGCTTCGTATGACAAGTGATGAAAGCGTAACAGACTACATGATAAGAGCGGAGACCACCATGAGAGATGCAGGTGAAGTTATGAGCGACGGATTGACCATAGCGATGATCCTGAACGGGCTAGCGGACTGGTTTAAGCCCCTAGCCGTACATTTAACCCAGAATGAGGATCAAGTCACGCTCACAGGCCTCATGGTGGGCGCTGGCGCGACATCTCATATCATCGATGACATCAGGAAATTTAAGAGCTTCGACAACACGTTCCAGGCCGGAACGCATTCAGTGGAGCTGGCAGACGGGACCAAATGCAGCGGAGTCACACAGCAAAGGGGAGATGCTGTGGTGAGCCTCTTCGATGACACTGGACAACAGTTTAGCGCAACGCTAAGTGGAGCGTTGTATATGCCTTCTTACCCTCAAGACATCTTCTCGGTCGCAACAGCAACAGCCAAAGGAGCAACCATCATCTTTAAGAAAGGTGAAAGCGTCATGATAAGCAATGACGGCACAAGGTTTGACATCCATAAGTATGGCATAAGTATTATGGGCCATTGTAATTATGAAGATGTGCAAAAATTACAAGAAGTAGTAGAAAGCATGGAGATAAAAGGTAGGGCGATAAGGCCACTCCAGCTATGTGAAATATGTACGCAAGGCAAGTTCACTCAGACGAGAAACAGAGACCCAGATAGGAGAGCAGAGGAACCCCTACAGTTAGTGCATACTGACCTAGCCGGTCCTATGCAAACAGAGTCCATTGATGGACATAAATATACACAGTCGTTTACCGACGATTACTCTAGCGCTGTATTCGTATACTTCCTCAAATCCAAAAGCGACACAATACAGGCTACTGAAAGGTTCCTAGCGGACATGGCACCATATGGAAGAGTAAAACGTGTACGATCAGATAACGGAACAGAGTTGACAGGCAGGGGCTTCAAAGCTGTTAACCAAGAACAGGATTAGGATGAAACGTCAGCGCCTTATCCTCCTCACCAAAACGCCACTGCAGAGAGAGGCTGGCCAACACTCTATGAAATGGGCAGATGTATACTGTTGGAAAGCAATTGACCAAATAAGCTATGGAATTATGCTATCCAGGCAGCGGCCCATGTAAGGAACAGGTGCTATAACGGACGCACAAAACAAACCCCAATACCGAACGTTGACAGGCAGAAAGCCAAACGTGTCTAAAATGCAGAAGTTTGGGTGTGAGTGTTTCACGTACAGACGAGAAAAGGGAAAGCTTGACTCAAAGTGCGACCCAAGGTGTTTTTCGTAGGCTATAACAAAAACAGCCCAGTAGACAGATAGGGTAAAGAAACACCGGCTGGTCAAATGTGTGACTAAGACAGCTCAAGAAAAAGAAACCGCCAAACGCAAGAGTCAAACACCGAGCATGGTGATGAGGAGGTACACCTTAGGGCGAGTGGCAACAAAGACAATATTGCTAACGAAAACGTAGAAAGTGTACATGGAGCAAGGTGTTCAGAGGGGTATTTCTGTGGCTGTACTTGAACGTACTGACCAAGCACAGCTGGATATGGTCAGCGGTGAAACGGTGACAAGAAGGAACCCACCTAGGAACCCACCCAGTTACTACGATTTCATGACTGAGGACACTGAGGACATTGAGGATAAGCTACAAACTTGTGTAGATTTTTTGTTATAGAGCTGTTTGTGATATCCCTCAAACCTACCAGGAGGCTATAACATCAGCCAAATCAAAGCAGTGGAAAAATGCCATGGATGAGGAAATAAAATCACTAGAGGAAAATGAGACATTTGCTTTTACCACTTTGCCACCCGGCAAAAGGCCAGTGGGGAGTAGATGGGTGTACGCTGTCAAAAGTGACATTGATGGAGCAGACAAATTCAAAGCGAGATTTGTTGCAAAGGGGTTATAGCCAGAAAAAGGGGACTGACTAATGAGGAGACATTCTCACCTACAGCTGACATGACGTGTGTAAGAGTGGTCATACAAAAAGCAGCACAGGAGAATCTCATTCTACCTTCAAACGGATGTCAAAACAGCCTATTTGCACGCACCGATAAGACTTTGAGATCTATATTGAGCAACCAGAGAGGGTTACGAGAAAAAGTCTCATACAGGTGAAGAGTTGGTATGTAGGTTTGCTTTTTGAATGTAAATGTAATGTAAATGTAAATGTAACGTGTAAATGTAAATGTAAATGTAGGTTACAGAAATCACTGTATGGTTTAAAACAATCAAGGCAGGAACTGGAATGTAATCTTACATGCATGCTTAACTGATAATGGTTTTGTGCCAAAATCCGGCTGACCACTGTGTATATACAAGAGAGAAACACGATGACAAGGTTATTATGATCATACGGGGTGGACGATCTAATAATAGCAGCGAGTAACGAAAAAGTACTGAAAGATGTAAAAGAGATGCTTACCGCTAGATTTAAAATGAAAGACTTAGGCAAACTGAGACACTTCCTAGGTATTGACTTTAACCAGACAGATGGTTGTATCAAAATGTCACAGGGAAGATATGTGAACAAAGTACTAGAGAGGTTTGACATGCAGGACTGCAAACCGAGGGAAACCCCCTGTGAGCAAAAGCTAGAATACACCAAAAATGCTATAAAAATGGAAGACCCCAAAAAGTACAGGGAGGCAGTAGGGAGCTTCATCTACCTATCCACATGCACTCGACCTGACTTAAGCTTTGTAGTGAGCAAGCTATCTCAACACTTCGCTGAGCCAACTGAAGAACATTGGCTCACAGTAAAACATGTACTCAGGTACCTAAAAGGAACAACAGAGAAAGAGTTATGCTTCAGGAAAAATGACAAAGAAGGGCTAGGCCTACGGGTATACACCGATGCTGATTGGGCAGCGGATGTGACTGACAGGCGCAGCACAACAGGTTACTGTGCCAGTCTCAGTGAGAACACCTCTTTGATCTCGTGGAAGACAAGAAAACAGCCAACAGTGGCTCTTTCTACATGTGAAGCAGAATACATGTCCCTGGCTTCAGCCATGCAGGAATGCCTCTACTTAGAGCAACTACTCAAAGGTATAGATAAATACCAATATGCACAGACAAAAGTCTATGAGGATAATCAAGGTGCTCTAGCTCTAGCTAAGAACCCTGTGAGCAGGCAGAGATGCAAACACATTGACATCAGGTATCATTTCATAAGGGAAATTGTAAATGGAGGAAATGTGATTTTGGAGTATTGTCCTACTGAGCAAATGATTGCAGATGTGTTGACAAAACCTGTAACCAGACTAAAGCTAAAGAAATTTGCCAGAGACATGTTTGGTACTTCAAGTGAGTAACAGCAAGTTCACATTGTTAAGACATATAAAGAAAATTGTTTGCTTTATTGTTTTGTTATTGGTGAACTCAGTAATCTAAGAACGAGTGGGGGTGTAGAGTATTAGGTCATTTACGTCCTTATACCTACTGTGAGCGTATATTGTTCTGTTATATGTATTACGGTAATATTCTAATTGGAAATTACGTCACCACGTCAAGGTGTACATCCTGGCGCTGCCGCGCAGTCGCAGTCTGTCTGTGATCACCTCATGGCATGTTCGTGTAAGCCAACGCAAATACATATGCCGGATAGGCTAAAGATATGAATGTGTCCTGCCTACTTCGTATCCTACGCAAGGAACAGCTGAGTATCCACTCTACTGCTCTACATGCACAATTGACAGTATTATTACAGTAATACGTAGGTATATACAATACACAACAATGAAAAAAACTGAAAAGTGAAATTCAAATTCAGTTATTCAGTCCCCTCCGGTGATAGTGGGGGGGGGGGGGGGGTCGCCAGTCTCTCGCGCTGTTATGTTGGGGGTCGCGGGCTGACAGGTTGAGGAACCCCTGTCCTGGTACAGTAGACCAGCCCCCTGCTGTTATAGTAAACACTGGGTTTCTTCTTCCCTTGGATCCCTTCGCGAGGGACGCCTCACTGCTTCCCTCTAGCGGCGGTTAAATGTGTGATCGGTTGTACTCTTCAAGTTATATATAGTTATTTGCATGCCCGAACTTGCAACTCTTCAAATCATCCTCCGCGAATAAAATAAAAAAGTAAAAGTGGAAAATCTGTATTGTACATCGATTACAAAGCTACATAGAAGTATATATTATTTTTTTATAATACAGTAATCCGACAGTCAGATTCTATAACAACTTACAAAACCCAACTAAAAACCCATCTGTTTAAACTGGCATATCCCTTATAAACTACCATCTTTCTTCCTTTCTTCATTTTAATTCCTGTTGTTTGTCTTGTTTTAAACCCTGCGGTTTAAAACCGCAGGGTTTTTGTTTTTACTTTTTTATATTTTTATAATTTGAATTTTACTGTAGCATATATGCTCTGTAAGGTGTCCTTGGGTGTCTTGAAAGGAAATAAAATGTATTATTATTATTATTATTATTATTATTAAAGACTCCGGAAATGTAGTTCCTGGAGTCGCCACGCCGCGGTGTGGTGGACTCATGGACTGACGGCCCGACAATGTTCTGTACAACACACACACACACACACGCACACACAGTCTCCCCTCGAACCCTGGTAGGATAGGGCTCTTACACAAGGTCAGTCATGTAAACGGACCGTTTCGTAACCACTGTTGCACTCTCTCTGATCCCATGTATGTGTCACTAATGAGAGTGAGAGAGTGCATTATACACCCCAACGCGCCGGTGTTTTGACAGCTCTTTCCACGTGGGGGGGGGGGGGACATCACGGTTGTTGTTATTATACGTTACATATTTTGACATTATAATCCCATTTTTTCCAGGAACAACGATGAATTACTGCCGGTTTTTGACAGCGGTCAGCGCTGCTAGAAAGCCCTCCCCGATCAGAATGCTCAGTAAGTTTGGAACACTGTCACACTGTCACGTCAGCCATGGAACGAGCACTAACCCTCCTTGCAAAATTAAACTATTTTAACTATTTTAATTTTTTTTAAGTACAATGGAATACTTGCTCCCCATACACTCCCGCATTCTGCATTTCTGCAACAATACTATACTATACAATACTATACTAAAAACAAAACTATATACTATATGTTTTATACTATACTATATACAACACTAAACTAACAATACTATACACAATAAAACATTTAAAAAAGTGCCTAATGGATGAAAGATCCATATTGCATAGTGCAGCGCCGTAGTGAGTGGTTGCAGCATCATAAATACGTCTGTATATAGTGTAGATAATGCATACTTGCATAATGCAGCATTATCCAAGTGTGTCATTCGTACATCCTATCCTAATATATTGTACTGTATATGTTATATTGTTGTGTATTACGCCTCATGCCAATTCCCACCCCCACCCCCACTCAAGCTGAGCTCCAGCAGCGGTCGCCCCCATCTCTGATCTCGTTGGCGGGTGGTGCCCCCAACCCCAACACTTTCCCTTTCCGCTCGGCCACCTTCACCATGAACGACGGCTCCATTATGTCCTTCGACGAGCCACTGATGAAGAGGGCCCTGCAGTACTCGGCATCCAACGGGTGAGACAAAAAGGGTTCTGGGTTCCAACCTCTCTCCCACCCCCACCCCCCCCCCCCCCCTTTTAGTCCACAGACAGCCAACCTCCCCCAAGCATCCCTAGATCAAGATGCCTATCTATCGCTATACATTTTAAATCAAATTTCAGTTTAAGTTGCTTTGGAGAGAAACAAAGTGACAAAATTGTAAAATAACAAATGAAAGAATGATTGGTTGATAAGATTCATCAAAAGATGTAGTATTGATAAGGTAGAAACGGAATTGGAACGTGACTTCTCTAACTTAAACTTGATAAACTCGATAACATCGTAGACATATAAGTTTGTGTGTGTCTGTATGTGTGTGTCGTTGGGACACACGCACACACTCAGACCCACTTAATTACAGGGTGTACTTGGCCCATTTGCCTGACTCTTCTGCAAAGAGGGCCTCTGACAAGGCTAATTTCCTCCCCTCCACCTTTTTAGACACAAACGGTATACTATCCCATCCATACTAGTTCAATATTAAAGATTCAAGATGTTTTTATTTGCCATTTGCAACAAGTACAATGGAATGCTTATTCCCCATTCCCTCCCGCTGTATGAATTTCCGACAACAATACGTTACTATACAATACTGTACTAGACTAAACAATTGTGTACTACAGTTGCAAGAAAATGTAAATATTCACAGTGCAGGGTGGAAAAAGTATGTGAACCCCTATGCTAATGACTTCTCCAAGAGCTAGTTGGAGTCATGAGTCAGCCAACCTGGAGTCCAATCAATGAGATTGGAGATTGGAGGTGTTGGTTAAAGCTGCCCTGCCCTATAAAACACACACACCAGTTTTGAGTTTGCTTTTCTCAAGTAGCATTGCCTGAACCATGCCTCGCACAAAAGAGCTCTCAGAAGACCTTACATTAAGAATTGTTGACATGCATAAAGCTGGAAAGGGTTACAAAAGTATCTCTAAAAGCCTTGATGTTCATCAGTCCACGGTAAGACAAATTGTCTATAAATGGAGAAAGTTCAGCACTGTAAAGATGACTGCAAGAGCACAGCGCAGAATGCTCAATGAGGTGAAGAAGAATCCTAGAGTGTCAGCTAAAGACTTACAAAAATCTCTGGCACATGCTCTGTTGACAAATCTACAATACGTAAACACCACGGAGGAAGCCACTGCTGTCCAAAAAAAACATTGCTGCACGTTTCAAAAGAGCACCTGGATGTTCCACAGCACTACTGGAAAAATATTCTGTGGACAGATGAAACCAAAGTTGAGTTGTTTGGAAGGAACACAACACTATGTGTGGAGAAAAAAAGGCACAGCACACCAACATCAAAACCTCATCCCAACAGTGAAGTATGGTGGAGGGGGCATCATGGTTTGGGGCTGCTTTTCTGCTTCAGGGCCTGGACAGATTGCTATCATCGACGGAAAAATGAATTCCCAAGTTTACCAAGACATTTTGCATGAGAACTTAAGGCCATCTGTCCAACAATTGACGCTCAACAGAAGATGGGTGATGCAACAGGACAATGACTCAAAGCACAGAAGTAAATCTACAACAGCATGGCTTCAACAGAAGAAAATACGCCTTCTGGAGTGGCCCAGTAGAGTCCTGACCTCAACCCGATTGAGATGCTATGGCATGACCTCAAGAGAGCGATTCACACCAGACATCCCAAGAATATTGCTGAACTGAAACTGTTTTGTAAAGAGGAATGGTCCAAAATTCCTCCTGACCTCTGTCTCCTACAGGAAACGTTTGGTTGAGGTTATTGCTGCCAAAGGAGGGTCAACCAGTTATTAAATCCAAGGGTTCACATACTTTTCCCACCCTGCACTGTGAATGTTTACATAGTGTGTTCAATAAAAACATGAATTGTTTGTGTGGTATTAGTTTAAGCAGACTGTGTTTGTCTATTGTTGTGACTTAGATGAAGGTCAGAACACATTTTATGACCAATTCATGCAGAAATCCAGGTAATTCCAAAGGGTTCACATACTTTTTCTTGCAACTGTATAAACAACACTAAATACTACCTATGATATGCTATACTATATATTATAAACAACACTATATACTATACTATACTATGTACTTTAAACAACACTATGCTTTCAATACTGTACACAATACAAATAACCATAAAGTGACTGATGGATGATTTATAAAGATGGTGAATTGTGCAAAAAGCAGTTAAAAGTAGTGCAGAAGAAACATACCACAGTCCTCCTTCCCATTCAGAGCCGTCTCGGAAGGTTTTAGGTACTTGGGGGTATTTGTCACTACCTCATTCAAGGATCTCTTTGCTAAAAATGTTTGCCCTCTCATAGATAAGTGTAAACTCGATAACTCGCTGGTCCTCTCCCCCTGTCTTTAATTGGCCGAGTCAATCTTATAAAGATGGTAATCCTCCCCAAGCTCCTCTACTTGTTCCAACACATTCCTATTTTTGTGAGAAAGTCCTTCTTCCAGCAGCTAGATCAGATGGTGTCCTCATTTTTATGGGCTAACAAACTTCCACGCATTAAGAGGGCTATCCTGCAGCTCCCCAAAAAATCAGGCGGTTTGGCGCTACCGAACTTCATCCACTACTATTGGGCATGCAACATTGACAAACTACACGTCTGGTCTGACGACAGGGCCGAGACATGCCCCTCATGGGCCCGAATGGAGCTACAGTCATCAACGCTCTCTCTCCAATCTCTCCTCACAGCTGAACTTCCCCTTAAAATACATAATCTGTCACTAATTCAATGAAGATCTGGGTACAATTTCGTAAACACTTTGGTTTAAACAAACCTTCCATTCTAGCCCCAGTTTTTAGGAATCACTTATTTTCTCCTTCCTCTTCCGATCCCACTTTCCGTATCTGACGAGACAAGGGCTTACTTAGAGTAAAGGACTTCTACAAGGAAGGAATCTTCACTGACTTCACAGAGCTCTCATCTAGGTTTGACCTGCCCACATCTCACTTTTTTCATTTTCTTCAAGTTAGACACTTCATTAATCTCAGTACCCTCACTTCCCTAATCACCCACCAACCATCGGTCTCCAACCGATTCTCTACTCGCCCTAGACCCCGCTCAGAAACGCTCCATCTCCATCATTTTCGACTCCATTAACTCCCTTACACCGCCCGGCGGCCCAGCTGAAACAGACATGGGAGCAAGAGATACTAGACAACCAGTGGGACCAAATTCAAAAACTAGTCCACTCGGCATCCATGTGTGCTAGACATGGCTTGCTGCAGTGCAAGGTTCTTTTCAGAGGACACTACACGAATGCTCGACTGGCAAAAATATACTCAGGCACCAGCGACACCTGTAACAGGTGCAAACAGTCACCCGCTATCCACACTCATATGTTCTGGTCCTGCCCGACCTTATCCGGCTTCTGGGGTCCAATCTTTAACACACTGGGGATAGTGCTGGGCGTGAGCCTCAGCCCCCATCCTCTCACGGCTTTATTTGGAATCCCACCAACCGCAACACCAGATTTCCCATCAACAAAGCGGCGTGTCTTAGCCTACACAACCTTACTTGCCAGGAGACTGCTTTTATTTAAGTGGAAGCATGCTCTCCCCCCCCTCACACAATAGCTGGCTCAAGGAGATCCTAAATCACATTAAACTCAAAAAGATCAGGTTCTCACTTGGGGACCCCAAGGATTCCTTCGAGAAGACCTGGAGGCCCTTTGCTGATTATTTAGATAGGACCGCCATTCACCCAGAAGATAATTAGATGCCCCCCTTCCCTTCTTGTTTAATTTTGTTTTGTTTGTTTTCTGTTTGTCTAGCTGATGTCTTTTTTTTTATTTAAGCTGTTGGCTTGTTTGTCTTGTTTTTGTATTTGTATTTCTTACTTTGCGTGACATTTTTTCATCCCTACCTGTGAGAGGGGTTTGGGGTTGCGGGTGTGAAGGGGAGGTAATACTGGGTAGGAGCTGCCAGCCCAGATCCGGCTCACTTCCTTGTTGCTGCCTATGTATCCTGTACGCTGGTTACATTTCCTTTTATTTTTTTCTCTGTTTGTCAACCGCATACCGGCCGCTGGCTGTCTCATAACACCTCTCTGTTTATGCTTGTCATTGTCATTGTTGTTTTTTTTGTCTCAAAAAATCATAAAAACCAATAAAAATGTATTAAAAGAAAAAGTAGTGCAGCAGCATCATGAATACAGTGCAGTGCAGAACAGTGCAGTTACTGTTATGAGTCGAGAAAGTCCAGCAAAAAGTATGATAGTGTGATTGTGTAATGTTATAAGTCCAGCAACGGTATGATTGTGTAATGTAATAAGGTTGATGTTGTTTGAGTGTGTTACGTGGAAAATCGGAAATTCATGCGTTGTGTTCATAATAATTCCAGCTGTACAAACTACAGCAATGTTTGTCATCATCCCAACAGTGGGGGGAAAGGGCAGTGTTGTTGAAATTGAGACTATCCTTGGTCCTCATTTTCTCCAACCAATACGCACATACAACAGTTTAAATTGATCCACCAAAGGCTTTCGTGTCTAATACTACCCAACTTTTCCTTTTTATTTGTTTAACCCCGATCATAATTTCTGTATTGCTTTGTAATCGAAATGGGGGGCAAAAAAAAATTGGTATTATTAATATTATTTATTGCCACATCCCAAGTGAAAGCCATTTAATGATTCAATCGTAGAACCTTTAAAGTAGCGTGTTTGCATTCGCTTTAAAGGGACTCCTATTGTTTTGAGTCACCTTGTTAGCTACACAGCAGCACGAGGGGGGGGGGGGGGGGGGAGCTTATCGCTTCATGGCTGCTTATCTCTCTTTATGGGCTTCAGAGTCAACACAGCCAGCCACCTGAGCAGATCAACAGAGAGCCCCGTGGCCCTGTGAAGTGGTTATAAACACACTGATAACACCCCAGGAATCAGAACCGTAACCACTTTCGAGAGTCATTCATCGATGTATGTATATGTATGTATGTATGTATATATATATACACACTATATATATATATATACACACTATATATATATATATATATATATACACACTATATATATATATATATATATATATATATATATATATATATATATATATATATATATATATATATATATATATATATATATATATATATATATATATATACACACACACACACACTATCTATATATATATATATACACACACACACTATCTATATACACACTATCTATATTCAGTCTATAATCACTGTGTGCGTGTGCGTGCCCGTGTCCAGGATCCCAGAGCTGGTGACGTGGATGAAGAGCCTGCAGTGTAGCCTCCACAACCCACCCAGTGCCGGCTACAGCCCAGAGAGGGGCCAGATGGACCTGTGTGTCACCACGGGCAGCCAGGAGGGCCTCTGCAAGGTGACCCAGCCACCAGCAGGGGGCGAGAGGGAGGCTGGTGGGCAGTGATGTTTATTTATAACCCAGAATTATTATTCAAAGTAGCGTGCTCAAGTAGCATGTATTGCGGCAGTATGGCTGCAGTAGCTCAGTCTGTTGGGACTTGGCTTGGGAACCGTATGGTCACAGGTTCAAGTCCCTGAAACTGACCAAGTACAGGAAAAAGGTGCCAGTTTCGCTAGGATGGGTTAAATGCAGAGAAACAAATGTCACTGTGTGTGTTCATGTATGCGACCAATAAAGAGGATGCAATCCTCCAGAAGTTGATTTAGATTGGGGGTTCATTTCCTAAAGGTTTTTACGTCACATCGGCTTTTGCATTCTGCACATGTCTAGCTACTGTGTGTGTGTGTGTGTGTGTGTGTGTGTGCGCGTGCGCCTGCCTGCCTGCCTGCCTGCCTGCCTGCCTGCCTGCCTGCCTGCCTGCCTGCCTGCCTGCCTTCTGGTCTAATGATGTCTTTTCCCTTTTATTTCTGGTGTTGTTTTGGCAGGTGTTTGAAATGCTGGTGAACCCTGGTGACAACGTGCTGTTGGATTCGCCCACGTATTCGGGCACGCTGGCAGCAGTGAGTTCTGAACACACCCACAAGCACTGATGAAAACTGTCTGTCTGTCTAGCTGTCTAGCTGTCTTTCAGCCCGGTCAGGTGAATAAAAGGGGAACTGTTTCACACTGGGCTATATTTGGATGTACTTTCAATTTCAAGGTAAAGCTAAAGAGATACATCATCAAGTAGATACACTTTAGTGTATCAGTCAAGCATATCGAACATTCTCTAAAATTTGTTGAACGTGTATTTAGACTAAAACTTAATATTTTATGATCTATATATAATATTGTCCTGCCGGTACCGTTATTGCAATGTTTTCTCACAACAACAACAACAAAAGTTGAATTAAAGCCACATTTTCAGCGGAAGCAAGGAAGTCTGCTTATCAGCCTTCTTCCCAACGATTGTGTCTTGTGAAGCTGATCAGTGTTTGGCCTGTAGGCTTTTAAAGGTGGACCGCCACAGTCCTCTCTCTCTCTCGCTCTCGCTCTCCTCTGGTTTTATGTTTTATTCTCTGTGTTGTGTTCATACCATGCAACACATGTTCCACTCGTCCATAGACTACACGCAAACACCACCGTATGTATTCATACAGATGTTCCTATAGTAGGTTGTTTTCGGATTAATCAACATTACGACCAACCTTTCAAATCAAGAGTGGACTCTGTCTTTGCTGAACTAGAGGGCCCGTTCTCACTCCATACTTGGTCCGAATCGGGGACTTGAACCAGCGACCCTACGGTTCCCAAGCCAAGTCCCCAACAGACTGAGCTACTGCCGCCCCATGTAGTCTGCCAGGACAGATGGGTAGCGAACCCTGAACCTTTTGCCCCCGGAATTTAAACCAAATCTCTCTCTCTCTCTCTCTCTCTCTCTCTCTCTCTCTCTCTCTCTCTCTCTCTCTCTCTCTCTCTCTCTCTCTCTCTCTCTCTCCTCTCTCTCTCTCTCTCTCCTCTCTCTCTCTCTCTCTCTCTCTCTCTCTCTCTCTCTCTCTTCTCCCCCCCCCCGCCTACTGCTCGCTCTACCCCAGCTCCAGCCGCTGGGCTGCAACCTCATCAGCGTGACCAGCGACCAGCACGGCATGGTGCCGGCGGCCCTGAAGGAGGCGCTCTCCCGCTGGGATCCGTCGGAGGTGCACCGGCCCGGCAGCACGGCCCCCCGGGTGCTCTACACCATCCCCAACGGGGGGAACCCCACCGGCGCTTCCATGACGACGCAGCGCAAACAGGAAGTGTACGAGGTACTGTGGGAGCAAGCTTAAAATATAGCACATGTGTCGGGGTTGACTCTGAGTGTGGTTATTGATGGGGGAGGGAGGGAGGGAGGGGGGGGGATCTTAATGTCAAATGTAGAATTTGGCGCTGACAAGTCTTAGCAATTTTGGCTCTGAATAGAAATGTAAGAAATATAATAAACATAATAATAATTTGAATTGATATAGCGCCTTTCAAGGGACCCAAGGCCGCTTTACAGAGGGGCGAAAAACAACAAAACAAACAAGCAAACAGCTAAGGCAAATACTAAAATATATAAAGTAAATAAATAAAAGTAGCAGTGAAAGGAGGGGAAAGGGGAGATGGGTTAGAGGTCAAAGGCCATGGTGAACAGATGAGTTTTGAGGGTTCTTTTTGAAAATGTCCAGGGAGGCTGCGTTGTGGATCTCTCCAGAGGAAGAGAGTTCCAGAGGGAGGGTGGGGGGGGCACAGAACGCTCTGTCTCCCAACACAGGCCGTGACGTCAAGGATCACTCGCTAATTAACATGAGCACAAAGGGAAGCTAAACATCCCGCAATTAACTGCAGGACTCCAGCAGTCTCCACAGCGGCGTCCCCTTCCTTCTCTGTGGGGAATGAGCGATCCGGGCTCCCTGCAGTGGGGGGGGGGGGGGGGGGGGGGCGGATGAGAAAGACATGAGTGTATATTTATATATAGTCTAACTCATTATGCTCACCACCCACAGCTGCGTCCACCCCCTGGGAATTGCCCGCTTCCCTCGCTCACCCAACATGATGCCACGACACGCCCCCCTTCACACCACAATATCTCCTTATTGTTTTTATGAAATGAGACTTGGTGGGGGAAATATTCCTGATTTTAGGCTTGAGGACTGTCCACATGAGGTAGTGGACAGCGGCTGATACTTCCTCCTAGACATCTGTGGGCCGTTCGAACATTCAAATGCAAACTGGGTTCGGGCCTCTCGTGTAAACGTCGAAAGAGTACGACCTCCGACCTCCTTTGGAAAAAAAAAACCCAACACTTTGAACATACCCGAGGGACCCCTTCACACACGCAACGTTTTTTCTCTCCATTCTCAGAGAGCTCAGAGAAAGGGAGTCTTTTCCAGCTACACATCTGCCTGCTCCGGGTGGGTTTGATTTACTCATTGATTTACACATTTGCTCTTCTCCTGGGTCCCAACAGCTGGCCAGGCAGTACGATATGCTCATCATCGAGGACGACCCCTACTACTTCCTGCAGTTTGACAAGGTACCGAAAGCCGTCGCTCCGTTAGCCCTCAGAGCCGTAATTAGAGCAACACCTGTTGTGTTTGTCCTGCGACGGCACCTCTGGGAAAAGGGTCTGTTCCAGAGAGATGACGCATTTTAATATTGTTTTTCTTTTAGATTTTCTTCAAAGGTGACAACATTGAATAAATAAATCAATAAATAATATGAATGAATTTCTTTTTTTATGTTTTATTTTATTCATGTTCATTATTGTAAATACAAACCCTTTCTCAAGTTTTCATCTCTCTCTCTCTCTCTCTCTCTCTCTCTCTCCTCTCTCTCTCTCTCTCTCTCTCTCTCTCTCTCTCTCTCTCTCTCTCTCTCTCTCTCTCTCTCTCCTCTCTCTCTCTCTCTCTCTCTCTCTCTCTCTCTCTCTCTCTCTCTCTCTCTCTCTCTCTCTCCTCTCTCTCTCTCTCTCTCTCTCTCTCTCTCTCTCTCTCTCTCTCTCTCTCTCTCTCTGATCCATTGGCAGCCCTGGACACCCACCTTCCTCTCCATGGACGTAGACGGGAGGGTCATACGCTCGGACTCCTTCTCCAAGATCCTGTCGTCGGGGTGAGTCCCGTCACTATAGCCCTTTCTTTCAGGGGGGGAGCCTGAAATAGCCCTAACTCACCCTCCCCCCCAACCTTGGCTCCACAGACTGAGGACTGGCTTTGTGACCGGGCCCAAGCCACTGGTGGATAGGGTGGTGCTCCACATCCAGGCCTCCACCATGCACACCAGCACTTTTACTCAGGTGTGTGTGTGTGTGTGTGTTAGGGCTGGGCGGTATATTGGTATTATGAGTTATACCGGTATATTTCAGTAGGCGATATGTGGCTGACCACCGACGTGGTCAAGCCGCATATGCGAACCATGTTTTTGTGTTGTTGTGTGATTATTTCAATGTACCGTTTCATTTGATGTTATTCTTGTGTACATTTTTGTTATTTGCATTTGTGTGTGTGTGTGCGTGTGTCTCTCTCTGTCTATGGACACAAGCAGAACCAAAAGGTTGAGGTTACGTTTTCAGCTCTCTGTGATTGCTATTGTGTCCTTGTTTCAGGACACAATAGCAAGCCCCCAGGTGGGGGTGGTGATAAGCGATCGGCTCATCGTGTCTGGCCTGATTGGTTTGAGGGTAGTAGCGAGCTGGAGAGCGGGATGCCTTATCGAGTGCGATTAAAAAAGGTGTAGATATGACTCGTAAACTCCGGCGTAATAATAATCCCTGTGGGCTGATCTTCTCGCTGACTGAGTCGTCTTTGTCGTCAGGGTAAGCACCGGTAGTGCGGAGCAGTGAATGGTGTCTTTTAGTTGGAGGACTCACTCTAACCTCAGAATGACACACACACACACACATGCGCGTGCGGGTTAAGTAAATATGATCAGATGATTTCAGAACACATCAAGGTATTTGCATATTATCTGTGTCATTAGGAAGCCCTTTCAAAAACACTCACCAACGATGACAATGACACAAATGCTTTTTTTACACAATGCAAATGTAAAGTGCCGGGCCTGCCGTGTGTGGTGTGTGTGTGTGTGTGTGTGTGTGTGTGTGTGTGTGTGTGTGTGTGTGTGTGTGTGTGTGTGTGTGTGGTGTGTGTGTGTGTGTGTGTGTGTGTGTGTGTGTGTGTGTGTGTGTGTGTGTGTGTGTGTGTGTGTGCTGTCTTTATACTTGTGTATATATGAATATATATATATATACTGCTGCATGTTTATATATACAGTAAATACATATACATGCAGCAGTGGGCTACGTCTAATCTCTGGTCTCTATCCAGCTCATGGTCTCTCAGCTGCTGCACCGCTGGGGCCAAGAGGGCTTCCTCACACACATAGACAGGTACGTGTGTGTGTGTGTGTGTGTACACAAGTTTTTTTCCATATGTGTGTGTGTGTGTGCGTGTGCGTTTTCCCTATGTCTCTGTGTTTGCCCGTGTGTGTGTGTGTGTGTGTGTGTGTGGTGAATCTGAGTCTGTGAGTCTGTCGCTGCATCAGACGTGCGATGTGAAGCTGTGTTGTTTCTCTCCTCTCCTGCTGCAGGGTCATTGAGTTCTACAGCAAGCAGAGAGACGCCATGCTGTCCTCTGCCGACAAGTGGCTGAAAGGTTGGCCCGGAAACACACACACACACGGCCACCGACATCGACACACACACTGACACACACTCACACACTGCCACAAAACACCCAACACACACTTAGTGTGTCAAAGGTTGTGTGTGTGTGTGTGTGTGTGTGTGTGTGTGTGTGTGTGTGTGTGTGTGTGTGTGTGTGTGTGTGTGTGTGTGTGTGTGTGTGTGTGTGTGTGTGTGTGTGTGTGTGTGTGTGTGTGTGTGTGTGTGTGTGTGTGTGTGTGTGTGTGTGTGTGTGTGTGTGTGTGTGGGTGGGTGGGTGGGTAGGTCTAGCGGAGTGGCACGCCCCATCAGCAGGCATGTTCCTGTGGATCAAGTTAAAGGGCATCGCAGACACCCAGAAACTCATCATGGAGAAGGCCCTGGAGAAAGAGGTGGGTATCTTTCTCACACACACACACACACACACACACACACACACGTGGGCCCCATCTATTACTGTGAGGGTGACAGGGTTCATCTCTACTTGTTTGCGGTGAAATAGAAAGCTTAGGCCATTCAGCCTATTGATTTCATGTGTCATTAATGGTGACTGAGGGAATCGAACTGAAAAGCGTGCAGAAAATGAGGAGAGATATCGTTGTATGACGTCACTTAAGATCAGGGGTCTTCAACCTTTCTCAGCCCAGGGACGCCCCCTGGGTGGATAGAACAACAGCGCAGGGACCCCCTATATATTTTTCGATAAAATGCTGTTACATGTTATCCCAGGCCTATATTGCATAAATCATTTATTTATAATGCCTTATTAACTTCTTAATATATCCAGCGTTGATGCTTAGTTATAAGCAATACACACATAATTCAAATCAACGCATCAGGGCTCAATCTTTTCCATTGTACGATGACTGACCCCCTGGTGTGTGGAAGGAAGGATAAAAATAGATTATCACTATCTTTGTCGATGACCTGGACCTCCCTAGCAAACACTAACTTGAAGGTGGACTTTGGGTGAAACGTGGGGGTAAGGTGATGTCAAGAATTGCATAAATCATGTATTTGCGGGACCCCCTGCAGTGTCCTCCGTGGACCCCCTGAGGGTCACAGACCCCTGGTTGAAGACCAGTGGTTTAGAACATAACAAGAAACTAAAGTCTGTCATCCACCTGTCTCTCTCTCTCTCTCTCTTTCTCTGATTGGGGATGCAGAGCCATAGTTATGGTTACCTACACAAAGGAGGACAGTCCTTTGTGTGTGTATAGAGGAAGTACAGCCAGATACATTGTGTGTGTTGACAGGTGCTGCTGGTTCCTGGAGGCGTGTTCATGGTTGACAGTTCTAAACCCTGTCCCTACGTGAGGGCAGCCTTCTCCCTCTCCACCCCACAACAGATAGACGAAGTGAGTCTCTCTCCCTCTCTCTCTCTTTCACACACACACACACACACACACACACACACACACACACACACACACACACACACACACACACACACACACACACACACACACACACACACACACACACACACACACACACACACACACACTGTCACTCTCTTTCTCAAAACAAAAGCGTAACTCTCTGGTTCTCTCTCTGCAGGCCTTCAGGAGGCTCTCCCTGCTCATCAGAGAGGCTCAGTGAGGACTCGAGGCAGTACTGGTGGTGGGGACAATCTATTTTGGGCTGTTGATGTTTGGTGTATTGGAGAATGGACAAAATGAATGGTGCAATGAAAACTACAAGTATGGGAGACTGGGGAAGGGATAATGTCATTTCTGTTGTTTAGCAAATGCATTAATATGGCTAAAAGCCAGTGATAATATAATTGTCTGGGGCTTTTGTGTGTCTAGGGTCAGTAAGTATGGGCCAATACCATAGATAGCTGTAAGGAAGCAGGGTTTGTGGAAATATGGGGTGGGGGTGGGGGGGAAACTTTTATTAAGATATAAGATAATAAGCCACCTCTGGCTAACGCTCGAGCAAATTTATTTTGTTCGGGTTATCACTCAGGGATCCGTCTTCCTCCCCGAGCACAAAGGGGCGACACTAACGCATTTTAAATCATTGCGCACACGCTGAATGTTTACCAGGCCCGGTTATAAAAACACTTATCGGGATTATCGGGATCGTAAACTGCCGACCGCAAACCACAGAGCCTGTGCGTCCTGTGTATTTTCCTTTACCTTTGTTGTTATTACACAACTGCTGAAATGCATTTTATTATGTCAAATGTATTGCACTGTACAACATGAATACTAACAATGACATAACATTGAACAAATAACATTGAATTGAATAAATATGGATGTGATTGTGTATTGAATAATAATGCTACATCCTTATTTAAAATAAATAAATATAAAATAAATATTTGCGTGTATTCTTTAAGCTCCACATTTAACCGTTATACAGGGCAAACCATTCCAACAGGAATCATGCAAGTGTAACCTCATACACAACCAGAGCATTTTGTAAAGATTTCTTCTTCAAACGTTTTAATACACTTTCAGTGTGGGATAACAAAGTATAGTCGAAGTTATAACATGTCACAGTGAATGATGTGCAGGCCCATTTTTGCAGATCTTCCATAACTTGTCGAATTTAGAAGATTGCAACTGTTATGTGACATATTTCGAAGCAGATGCAAAGTTCGTCGGTTGCTTGTTAACTTTAGGTTGAGACACAGGCCCTTTATATATTTTAATCTCCAACTGTTGATATAACTGCATATGCCTGCTCACTACCAAATACATTTATGTATCCTGCTTTTCATAATTGCATACCCCTGATCACTACCTGTTAAATACTTGTATACTTACCTGTGGATGTATGTATATATATATATATGTATATATATATGCCTATTATTATGCACATATCTCACACATACTCTGTTTTTATACCTAGTAGACTGTCTTTTAGCAACTGTAAACTGTAAATGATATATTGCACTTTTCTGCAACATTTGCAATCAGGTTAGATGCCAACTACTTTTCGCTGTACTGTACGTGTTACGTGTACACTGCCAATACATTGGAATCGAATCTAATCTGGTATTTCTCCGGCCTTTAGTCTGTCACGTGTCTTTTGCGAAAGCTTTTTCATTGTCAAGAGTTAATCCTCTTATTCTCTTAATATTCCATTAGTTATATCTTATCGGCTACCCGTTAAAGTGTCGAACTGGCTGATTAGAGTACAACTAAAAACAAGTGTTTTCTTAAGACCACACTGTCTAGCACACTTTGCAATAAATAACAATATTGCGATTATACAGATGTCGAATGTCTGTAGTGGTGCTTAATACACACTATTATACATACTTTTTTTAAATTGTATTTTAATGTAGGCGTGTTTTATATTCATATTGCCATAGTGTACATTTGTGTTTTAGATTTGACAATATCGTAGACATGTTAGTTACTAGAGTCTGAGAGTCTGAGAGTCTGAATCCGAATCCGCCAGCGGGGGGGGGGGAAAGCGGAGGAGCCCCAGTCAGTCAGTCAGTCAGTCATCAACGAACGGAGAGATGCGCGTGCATGTGACGTCGTCGCGTGAAACGTCCTCGTCCATTTAGATTGAACGCGGGCGTCGGGCGGCGCGTGCCCCCCCCCCCCCCCCCCCGTTCAGTTCACAGAATCTACAGCGGGCCGCGCGCATAGCGGACGACTGGCAGCCAGGAGTGATTCTGTCTGTTGGCAGCGGAATGCCGTCGAACCGTCGGGAGTTACCTTCGTCTGACGTGTGGACGACACCTCCCCCTCCATCCCCTCATGTAAGGTACGGTCGTTGCCTTTGGTGAAGCGGATTTTGAGGTCGGCGTCTGAGGGAAAAACAAGCCAGTCTTCTTGGCGAGGCTAACGTGGGAGCTACGTTAGCATTAGTGCTGTACAGTCTCTCCCCCGTATGGTAACGTTAGGACTGGGGGGGGAGGCGTACGAACCCGTCCGTATTGTTTATGCCGTGTGTTACGTCGACGTCGGTAATCGTTGGCGTGTGTGTGTGTCTTCACGGGCGAAGCGTGTCTCCCCCGAGTAGATCGATATGAATCGCTTGGTAAACAGTTCGCTTGTCTGTCTGCGCCGTGTGAGACTTTTAACCCGTGATGGGCGCTGTTGTTCCAGGGTATGGCTGCGTCCCTCTTCCCCTGTATCTCATTCCCTGAATAGGGGACGACATGCCATGTATTCCCCAAGTATGCGCAGAGCTAAACGCGTTTTATACGCGATGACCATCCGAGTTATTTAACGACTTGACGTGTTGAGGGCACGGTGGGTGTGAGAGTCGTTATTGACCCCGTTATGTCGTATGTCGACGACACACGGTCGACCCGACCAGTAGCTAAGCTGCTCGTCGTTTGTTACCGACACCACCCGTCGCTAAATACACGTTCCGCTACCCTTTTGCGAAGCTACACCCCCGTGTACCGACGCGGTCGGCTACAGCCTTCCGCGTCGGTACACGGAGGGCCTACGCCGCGGTTTGCTTTGTAGCCCGGTTCGACCTCTATTTAGTTTCCACTGAGAAGTGGGCAGCATTCGTTTGCATTGCGAATGTCAAGTGGTATATGCAGACAAGGGGAGACCCACTCGGTCGGATATGTCGCCCCATGTTAATGCTGCCGGCTGTTTTAATGGGACTTGTGTTGATGATGTGTTTGTGTGTTCTAGTGAAACTCATCCGGGGTCTCTTCAGCTGAATACCGCATTGCCTTGCGCCGCCACTACCGAGAGATGAGCCCTCAGTTCTGCAGGTGACACGCAGAAAATAAAAAAAATATGTATAGGACCGGCGGACACACGTTGGTGGTGGTGGTGCTGCTCCTCGTCCACACCACCGGGGCCCTGTGGACGGACGTGGGCGTGGACGGGAACCGCACGGAAAACGCCACCCTGCCAGAAGGCGGATTTGTCCCCGGGGTGTTCACCAAAGTGCACCAGATCATCGCCCGCGAGGGTAACTGCGCGCTGATCGATTGCAACGTCACCGGAGAGCCGTTCCCAGACGTGCTGTGGTTCAACTCCCACGGAGAGCGCCTGGACACCGACAGCCTCGGTAAGGCGGACCCCCCCCCCCCCCCCCCCCCCCCCTACCCGGGATCACTGTATGTCACTGGAAACCGGCGGGCTCCCGTGTACACTACGCCACTCATGTATGTTTAACGTTCACACGGGACACCCGTCCGTCTCTGTCAGACCACCGACATCTCCTCTTGGCACTCGAATTAGAGAGGGATTTAAATTCTACATTCAAAGGACATATTGTCCATTCATTGCAAGACACTGCACTTTATTCCAGGGGATACTGAAAATGCATGAGCCCAGAGTGCGGTTTTTATCATTTATCATTTAAAGGCATACTAACTATACTATATCACAGATAGAACTTGAACAACTGAAGTTAGAAAGATGGTCTAACCTTTTTTCTTTCACAGCACAGATGCTTGGTCAACGATGTCTTGCATTGCATAGCGGATTGGTATCAGCAGTAGACAATAGTCTATTACACAGTGGACCAGTGAGTTGTTATTCACATGTCGTCTTGTGTCGACTAGGGACCTGGCTAATGTCAGTGAACGGGCCTAGCTGTGGCAATGCAACTGCTAAACCGTTTTTTGGTAACTAACTAACTCTGGATTTGGGTAACTAATAAAATAAACATGTTTTGTGTCTGTAATGAGATATTAATAGTTTATGACGACTCGAAAGATTGCAAAAAGAACAGGAATGGAGCTCCAACGTGGACATGGTCTATGTTTGGTTAAGCTATTGAGTTATCTCCTTGTGGAGATGCTATGTTTGATGTCTTCGCCGTGAACTGGCTGTCAAAGCGTGTGTGTGTGCGCCAACATGCTGTAACGTGTTACACCGAGCAGAGGAAGAATTTTGTCACCACACACACCTCAACAGTAACCTCTACAATTATTGATTCCTAACGAATCAGAAACACACAACTTACAAGGACATGTAGGTGTAATAGCTAGATGGTAGGCTATTTATCCCTTGTTTGTGACAGGACGCCAGTAAATAATAGGAATTAATTATGAGCATGCCACGAGCTTCTTTTAATACTTTACAAGCATGGGTAAGCAAGAGCAATCAAACATGTTGAAACTCAAATGCAAGCTTTTCAAACCCTCCTTCTGTTTTAGGCTCTATATGAGTTTTCTCTTTAAATGGCACTTGCACACAGGCAGACACACACAGAAACACGCAGGCAGACATTGTACTATAAAGGGTTAATATGCAGCTGTTCCTAAACCCACCTCTGTGTTTATCACCAAGCTGTGGCCTTGATGATGAGCGTCCATCTTCCCGCACAGAAAACAGGACCAGAAGTCCAATGAGAGGATAAAAGCAGTTTTTATTACTAAGTACTTAGTATTAAGTACTTTTATTTAGTATGAATATAGTTATTAATTACTAATATATATGTATAAGATCAGTCAGATCAAACTCTTCGATAAACCCACCCCTTTTTGGGACCATCTGGTGTACTAAGTCGAAATCTGGAGGATTGAATCCTCTTTATTGATCACATACATGTACACACACACACACTGTAAAATGTGTTTCTCTGCATTTAACCCATCCTAGTATTTGGAGCAGTGGGCAGCTATTTTATATACGGGGAGCAGTGTAGGGTCTGGTGCCTCGGCTGTGCCCAGGAGGTGAACTGGCCCCCTTTACCAAGTACCAGTTCCCACCCCATACTTGGTCTGTTTCAGGAACTTGAACCGGTTCCCAAGCCAAGTCCCAACAGACTGAGCTACTGCCGAACTGACTTGCGTATGTCTTTTGTTATAGCACTTGATGAATTTAGGGCTTACTTTGTTGTTCTTCCAAGTGCATTGTGTACCCGACTACTGACCTGCCCAAGAGTCTGACCACTGTCCGGTTGTTTTGTAGAAAGTCGCTCATGCGGCACTCTGCTACGTAGTTAATCCAACTTGGATTGTATTGCTGTGGTTGTCCTCAGCCTCACATGGGACCAAAGCGTCTGCTTAAGTGATTACATATCGTAATGTAAATGTAAAATTCAATATCGTCCTCGGTCAGTATATGGGATGGGAAGACATGAGAGAAAAACATTCTCGGAAGCAACACATGAGCACTGGTGCAGGTGGGGATGCTGGTACCGTCTAACAAGTTAGAACCACAACTAGGACTTTTGTTGTTTATGTGTCTGTCGTTTGCATAAGCGGTTAGCCTCCCAGCCTTCTTCCTACACACACACACCGAAGGCAATTGGCCTCTGCTCGTGGCGCCAGCGCAGCACTCCCAGATGAGGCCAGCCATCTGGTTAAATATTGAAGGCCTGTGTCAGTAGGAATAAGGTCACGGTCTAATTCGCCACCTGGGGCCCACGGGAAACCGCCCTAGTGGATGCAGCTTCTCCTCAGCTTGTTGTTCCTTGCGGAATCCAGCGTAAAGTCGCCGGTTCAAGTCCCCTGAAACACCTGTGCACTGCCGAGGTGCCCTTGAGCCAGCCACCAGATGTGTGAAACCAGGCAGTATAGAAGGTAGCCAACAGATTGTGATAGATGACTCGTACACACACGCGTGAGGTGTTACTTGGTTGTGTCGGTCTCTCTGAGCGGTTCGCACTGTCAAACCTCGTAGACCGCTTTGTGCGTGGTAGCTGGTGGGGAGGTTAGTTCGTTATATATATATATATATATATATATATATATTTAGAAATGGATTGTGGCTGCACTCCCAGAAGATAATGGACCTCAATAATCCTATTCCACATCAGATTCTATTAATAAAGCGGAGTTACAGTGGTGGTCGGGTTGGGGTTAGTGTTTTTATTTTTATTTTTCTCACCCGGAGACACTGCAATAAAAATATGCACTTGGAACTCCTGTGTGTGTGTTCTATTGCACATTGCTGTAGTTTAAGGACATAGAAGGATGCGTTTGGCGCTGGACCTTTTGGATGAAAGTATGTGGCCTTATACAGAGGTCTGCGTTGGATGTGGGAGGGGGTAGGAGCAAGAAGAACAATGGGGGCTATTTGCTGTGTTTTCTGAGTAGAAAGCTGAATGCGCTTGTATTCACAATTGTATTGCAGCTTTCCGTCACATGTTCCCCCCTCCTCCCAGAGAGCAGAAACACACACACACATATGCTGCTCTATCTAATTTTGAACATTTACAATTAACGTGTCTATCCGGAGTACACACACACGCCAATGCCGTGCTTGTGTTGCCGGTTCAAAGCTGGTGTAGCTCCTTGTGCAGCTCTGGGGTTTCGTTATTCTAGCGCTAAGCTCACCCACAATGGCTGCTTCCTCTCCCGACATGTGCACAATAAATAGACAAAACATCAGCCCAAATAAACAAATTTCTCTCTCTCCTCTCTCCTCTCTCTCTCTACACAGACAGCAAGTGGGGGCTGCTGGCTAGCGGTGTGCTCAATGTCAGCGCCATCGACTTCGCCGACCGCGGCAAGTACACGTGCGTGGCGTCCAACGCGTACGGCCGCGCCAACTGCACGGTGACGCTGCGCGTGGTCATCACCCGCGGCGACATGGGCGTGTACTACATGGTGGTGTGCCTGGTCACCTTCACCATCATCATGGCACTCAACATCACGCGCCTCTGCATGATGAGCAGCCACCTGAAGAAGACGGAGAAGGCCATCAACGACTTCTTCCGCACCGAGGGCGCCGAGAAGCTGCAGAAGGCCTTCGAGATCGCCAAGCGCATCCCCATCATCACCTCGGCCAAGACGCTGGAGCTGGCCAAGGTCACGCAGTTCAAGACCATGGAGTTCGCCCGCTACATCGAGGAGCTGGCGCGCAGCATCCCGCTGCCGCCGCTCATCATGAACTGCCGCACGTTCATGGAGGAGATCCTGGAGGTGGTGGGCGTGGAGGAGATGCGCCACACCTTCCTGCGGCAGGGACCCGGCGCCCACCACCACTTGGGCGCCATCGGCCCCGGCGACGTCTTCTCGGCGCTGCGGGAGCGGGAGGGTGAGCAGCGGGAGAGGAGCGAGTCCCCGGCCGGGGAGTCGGACAACTCGTCCATCCACGAGCAGCCGCAGCACATCGCCATCCAGGTGTCGGTGCACCCCCCGCTGGCCGCCGGCGGCTACTGCAGCATCGAGAGCGAGACCGGGCCCCCATGCTCCTCCTCGCCACCGCCTCTGCCGTCGTCTGATCCCCCGCAGATGGACCAGACAGAGGAAGCGGGAGAAACCGCAGCAGGAGGAGAAACGGGAGAAGGGGGAGAAAGACGGGAGGAGAATGAGGAAGACGAAATGGACGAAATGGACGACTGTGGTGGTGGTGGGGGGAGGAGGTGGAGGTGGTGGTGGTGGAGGAGGAGGAGGAGGAGGAGGTGGTGGGGGGGGAGGAGGAGGAGGCGGAGGAGGAGGAGGAGGAGGAGGAGGCGGCGGCGGCGGAGGAGGACGAGGACGAGGACGAGGAGAAGAAGGCGGAGACCTCCGAGCCAGCGGTGGAACCAGAGCAGAGAGAGGTCAGCTCCTCCACCCCTGCGTGCCAGGTGATTTACGAAAGCCACGTGTAAAGCAATCGCAAGGCAACTCGAAACTCCAATCGGCAAGCAACAATCACAAGCAATCAAACGGACCCCGGCGGTAGTGCTGTCCTGCTATGCATTTCCACAAAAACAAAACAAAGATGCTATGGGAAAGCATTGCATTCTTAAGTGGCTCTCGCTCTCTCTCTCTCTCTCTTAAGATCCTATAGTCACATTTGCAGGGCCGATCTTAATGTCCTTTGACCTTCATGTTTTGAATGTACAGTACAGTGGAGGGAGGGCAGGAAGGGGAGGGTCTGTGAGTGTTTTGACACCAATGTAAAGAAGAATTGAGTGTCTGTCTGTCTGTGTCCTTGTGGTCATCGCAGACTACGGTTATTTCATGAACTTGGTTTGCTCTACATTTTTTTTTTTATACGACACATTTCAGACGAATGCCTTGAATGCCTCTGGGGCGGTCCAGGGCCGTCTCTCTCTCTCTCCTCTCTCTCTCTCTCTCTCTCTCTCTCTCTCTCTCTCTCTCTCTCCTCGTTTGCTGGGGGAAAAGCAGTTAACTGCCGTTACAGGAAACCAAACTGTTACTGTACATTGTCGCTTGACGCTACAATAAATAAAAAATATAAAGGAAAAGCAAAAGACAAACAATGCA
Organism: Muraenolepis orangiensis; assembly: GCA_027704905.1. Classification (NCBI taxonomy): domain Eukaryota; kingdom Metazoa; phylum Chordata; class Actinopteri; order Gadiformes; family Muraenolepididae; genus Muraenolepis; species Muraenolepis orangiensis. The sequence goes on along the minus strand of CM051021.1, from coordinate 9,417,506 downwards.
TGCACGCGCTGGAATGAACGAAAATCATCCGTTTGTCCGATCCGCGGGATTTCATGATTGTAACGCCGACCTGCGCCAATACAAAACAACAACGGCAGGTAATTGCGACTACAAAACGTCGTACCTTTCGACTTAACCATGTTTGCCCTCATGATTATTTTTATTATGATTATATTATTATTATCATTAACTATTTACAAAGTGTCTTATAATTGTGTGATGGTAAAAATGTAAAAGTTAGAGCATTATTTTGAATTGAATCACCAGTTTTGAAAAATTGTGTTTTGATTTATATTCCGTCGTAGAACTTTGAGTTTCCTTTTTTTTGCCCTTTCCAGAAGCTTCCAGTGTTTGTCCCCCGTTTTAATTGTGTCTTAGGGACTGAGTTGTGCCTGAACTCTCATTCCCAGGTTGCTTTGCAGTCCTGCGTAGTTCTGTTCTGCATGCGATTCACAGCCTGAATCCTGTATTTAAGAGAAAAAAAAGCCTATTATTTTTTTTCCCGCCCCTCTTTCTTTGTGCTGATTGACTCTTTACAAGGATAAAAGCTGCGATGTTGTTCTTTAAATGGTGATCTAATCTAACCATCCCTTTTGTAGTGGAATAAAAAATGACTGCTGTGTAACCATGGTTTCCCCCCGGTTGCTTAATTGTTAGGAAAAGTGACCGGACACCCGCGCTTATCTCTGCTCTCACGGGGGGGGACACAACGTGTGACCCAATGATTAGAAGTGCACCAATCAGGTTGCTGTAATCCAGTGGTGGTCAAGTGGCCATGGCAACGGCAACGATGCACGTCTAGAAATAAATCTCTAGCTACAAGCTTACTTGATCTGCAGGTTTAGGCCTGCCTGCCATTTGTATATGTTTCATATATATATATATATATATATATATATATATATATATATATATATATATATATGACCGGAATTTTTATATTTGTGTGTCACAATATAATCTGTTGTAACCTGTAAGCATTGTTCTATTCTAATCAGGTGCTCTTCCAAGGCCACCAATTCTGACCTATATTTATATCCCCACTGGTGTCCTTGTTTCGTCGGTGTTCAAAGAGAGACCAGTGAAATAGTCTTAGACACGGTTATAGTCCATAATAATAATAATGCTTGATGTGATGTTTATTTAGCATTTGAACAATTACAAAAATACACTTCTTGTGGAAGTCAACGTGACTGCTGCTATTTGTCTTTGTGGGGTTTAAATCGTGACCGATTAACTTTTTTTTAGCTCACTGTACTGGAGGATAGAGGCCACTAGGTGGCAGTAACGCAGCATATAAGTTTCCATTTTTTAATTAAACTCGAAATTTAGTCCAACTCAAGATCTATTTAAGTGGTGGCAATAGGAAAGCTTATATCCATAATTTGTTCGATCAACACTAACACTGAACACTTGTCATTACTAGGTACTACTATACAACACTACTATAGTAGTGTTGTATAGTGTCAATTGTAATAGTGTAGTAGTGTGTGCAGTAACTTTAACTTTAGTGTTAACAGTATACTGTTAACACTACTAAGTTACTGCAGTCAACACTAGTTACCAGAACTACACTCAGGCACGATACTAAATACTACAGTCTACACTGTTAGTTAATAGGTACTTCTCTTTACACTTTACTCAATCGGTGTGTGAGAGGTCCCGCCGAGGGCTAAGCAGTCAGCAGGTCTATTATAGTCTTCCTTTATTTTCATTCGAGAGATAGCCTGCAGCCTCCCTCCCTCCCTCCCTCCCTCCCTTCCTCCCCCGTCATGACAACCCAAGCCAATGGCTAGGGTGCAGCCGGCGGCCAAAACATATAAATATATTCCCTTTCATAAATGTATGAATGTTCACACGCGATAATCATCATTCACAGACATCACAGTATACTGGTAGATTACGTAATTACTGTAACGCCCAACGCACACCTGGAAGGCAAAACACTGCTTTCTTCTTCTTGCTGCCCGCCAGCTATTGAATAATAGCATGCCTCCATTTCCAATGAGGTATTATAACCAGGTTGAGCCATAATGCCGGACACTTGATGCACTAACCGACGAAGAGACCAGCCTGTGATGTGTTTCTATTAAAAAAGAAGATTGTGGCTGTGTGCTGTTAAACACGCTTTTAAATTAACTAATAATTATCCTGATAGATAAGTGTTATGGACAGGGTTTGACATAAAACATTCAAACACCCAATACCCTGGTATTCTCAAACGACCAAGATACACTCACCGTGGATCTGGACGAAACTTTGAGTACTCTACCTCTGAGCTCCGTCAGCTCAAAACCACAGGCCGCCGACTGGAGCGACTGTGCGAAAACACCGGACTCTCAGTTCACACCCAAATGTACTTCATCACTATACAAATGCGCTTTCCAATGCCAAATCCTCCTATGCCAACTCCAACCTCATCAGCATCATAAAATACATTGCCCACCCCAGCCACGAACTGTATTCACTTTTACCGTCAGGCAGGCGATACCGCAGTATCAAGTGCCGTACAAATACACTCAGAGATAGCTTCCACAGTCAGGCCATCAGGCTGCTGAACAAGGGCGTATAGCATATAACAATGTCTATTTTATTACATTGATTTATATATACATATTGCTCTTTTTCTGTGCCGATATATTGCATTTTATAAATTGCATTTTTATTTTATATATTTAACTTTATACAGTTAAAACAATTACAAAAATTATTCTATTCTGTTTTTATTCTTTTTATCTTATTTTTATAACTGCTGTCTGTCGTCGGGTATTGCACATAAGATTTTCACTCACTGCTTTATACATGGCCCAATTGGCTGGGGACAAAAGGGAAGCCCCACACAGGGACTTTTTAGCTGGGTTGAAGACGGTGGAAGTAGGTTAGGAAGACTTGATAGGTAAGGAGAAATTTACAATACGTGTACTTTGTTTGGGGAAGGAGAACTCTGCTGTGTGCGGATCCCCCTGTCCATCGTACTAAACCACGCCGCAACTATTCCCTGGGACGGCGGCAAGTGGCGCTAGCTGGCGGACTAACCCCTACCCCTCTCCTTTCCTAAAACCAGAGAATAAAAGGTTTTGTGTTCATTTGGGCTGTGGACATTGATTTCAGTCCTGTTCACACTAAATAGCCCTCGAGTGTGTCACAATATACTGATATATATATATATTGCATTCACTTTAAAGATAATTATTAACAATGCCAGGATGATTTTGACAAACTATAGTAAACATCAGTAGCCATGGAGTATCAGTTTAATCCGGTTGATTATTTTCTAAACACAGAATAGGATACAAACCCAGAGTCTTTTGGCTGAGAGTGGAACTCCCCTATCTACAAGACTACACATTCATATCAGTGTTGAGATGATAGAGTAACAGTCACCTCTCAGAGACCTGCTCCAAGTCCACCTTCTGGTCGCTGCGGAGGAGCAGCTGGCTGACCTGTAGTCACGCAGGAGACACATGAAGAAGGTGATGAAGGCGATGCGCTGCACCACCCACACCCGGACACTGGAGTCCAGCAGCAGCTTGGCGGCCGACCACGGTGCAGGTCACAGGTCAACAACTAGAGACAAAACACACAAGGTAAGGCTCTAGAAGGGAGCAGAGCATGATGGGAGATGAGGTGTGTGTTAAAACTACAAACAAAATAAGTTCACCTCGACTTGAGTCAAGAAAAGATGTACTTTATATTCACAGACAGTGAAATGTGCCACAACATAAACTACAGGACAGTAATATAACTAAAATGATTATTTTTTTCTAAACACTAAAATTAACAAATCAGACGCATAATTAAATCTTAGTAGACAGTGACATAATATTTATTATTCATAATATTTTGTAACGTTATACCCGACACAACCACACATTCATCATCACACAGCGTTAACTTAACCTGTACAGTTTAGGCTGATAATATAAGTAACTAATTCTGACGACGAAAAGGGTTAATGGACTCTGGTCGGTGAAGAAGAGGTACAACGTGCTTCATGTTTAATATAACATTAAATAGGAATACAGGCTCCACTAGAAAGCCCCTTGGTACATGGAGAACTCCATAAAGAGCTGTAAAGTAACATACTGGACTCTTAACACGGCCATTGGGACTAAAAGCGTGAAGTTAGAGAGAGATAACAACTTTAAAGTGAGTGATAGTTAGTAACATGAAAGTTAGTCAGAATTCATTAATGTAAAGTTAGTGACAGTTGAAAGGAGCTCCTAGTTAGCTGGTGACTCACTAGCACGCTAACAATGCTTTTTTTCCATCTCTATGGATTTATAGCGGATACGGTACGTGTTGCAGACGATTTAATGATTTGATTCATAGATTTATCAGGTTTACAGTTTAGTTTGGCCACAGATGAGTCAAATGATGGACACCTTCTTCTGTCAACAGGTGGATCACTGCCCTCCGCTGGACGACTGAGGAATTACACCACGTTACAATTACAAAACACACACGCCATAAACTGTACTTATTTTTTAAATCTAATAATCGACTATGTATGCATTTGTATTTAAGTCAAATCCTATCCATAACACAAGCATATTTATTCAATTTAAAATTACAATTACAATTCCATAATGAAAAAGCACACATTGAAATCTCACACACACACACACACACACACACAGGATGTGTAGGGGCGGGATCCGGTGTAGGAAATCACATGACGTGAGCAGTTTACATTTTTGGCGTATTTATATGCATATTACGTTATTTACATATATTTTACATATATATATTTTCGCATTTATTGCCGGTACATTACGTTTTTCAATCAACCAACATACACATTCAATGACGACATTTCAACTGGCTTTGTAATGACAAGGGACGTAAAGATAAAAGATAAGTGACATCCACTTTGTTCAACCTTTTCAAAAGAAAACATAACATTTAGCATGTATTCATGATAGATTGATTCAAATCATTGGTAAACATTTCATGCAATGGTTAATACGGTATCTTACAAAAAGGAAATACTGTAAAGGGGAACACGCGCGCACACACACACACACACACACACACACACACACACACACACACACACACACACACACACACACACACAATCAACCCAAATATTCAGAGGAGTCTTCTTCTTCTTCTTCTTCTTCTTCTTCTTCTTCTTCTTCTTCTTCTTCCTCTTGTTCCTCCTCGTTATCGGATGTGCCCACAACCTCTCTGCCTAAGTACCCAGTCTCTCCGCCGTGTGACGGCCCTGGGTCCAGGCTGGGAGGCATACCACTCTGTGATGCCGGGCTGCTATCATGTAGGGCTGCTATCATATTCCACATCTTTGTTTTCGCCAAAGATTTCTGGGCACCAATTAATGTTCCTCAAGTTGTTGAATTTGTTTTCAGTGACTCTTGGCAAGGAGGAGTCCTTGCCAAGAGTCGCCTCGACCACCAGCACCACCCCGTCCACTGAAGGGTTGGTTCTGGCGCAGTAGTTTCCAGAGGAATCCCCAAGTGCATCCTGGAAGTCACAGTCCGAGGAGAGCGCTGCAGCTCTGTTCATCAGTCTCCTCAACAGCAGACAGCAGTTGTGTCCTTCTTCCCTCCTGCATGTACGCTTCTGGGTTGAGAGACACACACTCAAGGACGGTCGTCTCTGGTGTAAAGAGGCAGCTACGGACAGAATTAATCTACACATAGAGAGAGAGAGAGAGAGAGAGAGAGAGAGAGAGAGAGAGAGAGAGAGAGAGAGAGAGAGAGAGAGAGAGAGAGAGAGAGAGAGAGAGAGAGAGAGAGGAGAGAGAGAGAGAGAGAGAGAGAGAGAGAGAGAGAGAGAGAGAGAGAGAGAGAGAGGAGAGAGAGAGAGAGGAGAGAGAGAGAGAGAGAGAGAGAGAGAGAGAGAGAGAGAGAGAGAGAGAGAGAGAATATGATAATAATAACAATAATAACAGTGTTATTAATAACAATAATTTCATTTGTAATATCATTTTTACATTTCACAATACAATCAGGAGGTCATTGAGATTAGACAGTGACTACAGTGACAGGTCATTAAGGAGCAGGTAGGGGTTAGACAGTACAGAGACGGGTCATTAAGGAGCAGGTAGGGGTTAGACGGTACAGAGACGGGTCATTAAGGAGCAGGTAGGGGTTAGACAGTACAGAGACGGGTCATTAAGGAGCAGGTAGGGGTTAGAGTCTAACCCCTACCTGCTCCTTAATGACCCGTCTCTGTACCGTCTAACCCCTACCTGCTCCTTAATGACCCGTCTCTGTACCGTCTAACCGTTAGACGGTACAGAGACGGGTCATTAAGGAGCAGGTAGGGGTTAGACGGTACAGAGACGGGTCATTAAGGAGCAGGTAGGGGTTAGACGGTACAGAGACGGGTCATTAAGGAGCAGGTAGGGGTTAGACAGTACAGACACGGGTCATTAAGGAGCAGGTAGGGGTTAGACAGTGACTACAGAGAATGATCATTAAGGAGCAGGTGGGGGTTGTACGGTGATAATAGGACTGTTTCTTACCTGCAGTAATGCAGGCTGGTAGTCAGGGTACCACTGGGCCTGACTGAAGCAATGCCATATGAACCCCCAAATTCCCATCATAACCAGGCAAAAGATGAGAGCAGTGATCCATGGAAAGACTACAGTAAGAGAGACACACACACACACATTATTATACAGTGCAAAATACAGTGTTTACATATAATGGTATAGAAACAGTTTACTATTAATAAATTTAAATAATAATTAATAATAAATAAATAATTAATACATTTGTATGTGGCACATGTATCTGCGTTGTATGTATGGATGTGCGTTGTGTTGTGTCAGAGTTAGTAGTAGTACAGACGTAGAAATCAGTGAGTCGCGATACTAACAAAGGACTTTACAAAATGTCTCACAGAGTGCTACCATTACTGTACGCGTTGGGTGTCCAGGCACTCACCCATTATTATTTTTATCTCAACCATGCTTGGCTCCGGGACACTGGTCGAGGCACACACCCAGCGGGAGGGCTGTGTGTTGGGGTTGACCCGGATCATTATGTGGACCTGCACGCAGTACTCCACGCCAACCTCCAGGTTATCCAGCACCACATTGGAATTACTTGTGTATATGAAAGTACCCTTCAATACAATTCAAAGACACAATTCAAAGACTTTAACACAAGCATCTCCTCTCAACCAATAGCCTCATATGCAAAGTGAAAAACAGGAAAAACAAGACAAGAAAAAATACATAAATACATAATATAATATACAAAATGTACATTCTTAACAAATTAAACCAAAAAACAATAGTAATAGAAATAAGAGGATCATTGTGTGGAGTGACATGCGTACCTTGTGGTCTCCAGCTTTCTTACAGTCGATTTTGTAGTTGGACCTATAGAATGATTGAATGTCTATGTTTGCCAGGGAGATGTTGAGTTTAAGATGATGGTCACCTCCCACCAGGCTCAGCCGCGGGGCGCTGATGTTAGCTGGAGAGATGAACTCGATTAAGATGGGCCGAGGCCACCACACACACACACAAACACCACACCCACTACACAGATGCAAGTCAAATAAGATCAAACATCACTGAAATACCCTCCCATGACATGACGTATGGGTATAGAATAATAATACTTAATATTTAGGCCAACTTTACCTGGCAAACACGTGATAGCTTGTTCCCGGGGGGGGGGGGGTACCTGGACCGGGGTCCCAGTTGAGCTGATGCAGGAAGTCAACGGAGACCATGGAGACGTTGACAGGAGCCGGGAGAAGGTCCAGCGCTGGCGATTCAACAGATAACACATTCACAAGAATGGGGGGTGATCTGGGTTCCGTTATCACAAACAGGCACTCCCATATCCACGCACTACAATACATCATTTTATAGGAGCGCTCATTGGGTGCATATAGGCAAGCGCTACTGTAACATTGTAACGTGGTTGGGTAGCTCGCCCTATGCGACTCGGAGAACGAAACTGTTTTAACCCGAATATAAGACGACCCCGATTATAAGACGACCCCTCTTTTTCAAGACTCTTTTTTGGAAAAAAATATCTTTTTTTTTTTTGAAGACCAAATATTTTTTTTATAAAGAAAATATTTTTTTTGGAAAATAATGATAACGCACATCACACATTGTGTTCAAATTTGCCTAACTTGGCAAACAAAAACAAAACAGGCTAGATAGATTGCAATGAAACAGTAGTGCAATAAAACAGTAGTGCAATCAAATAGTAGAGCAATGAAACAGAACATCAGTCTATTGGTCACATCACGTCTTCTCATTCAGCTCGTCTTCTACATCGCTGGTTGTTCCTCTCACTCCCGCTATCGTCACTCACGGTGTCTGCTCCCCGTCTCCTCCCACATCACGTCATCCTCGCTGCCATCCATGGCATTTGATACGCAACATTTCTTAAACCCATTAATGCTTTCTGGGGAAACGTAAGCCCATGCTTGCAAGATCCATTCACAGAGCAAACGTACTGCAGGCTTTTGGATTTTTCCAGACGGTGTCAGTGCGTGATTAGCAGCCAGGAGCCACTCTGTGGATCTCTTGTGCAGATGAACCTTGAATGGTTTGTTAACGACCACATCCAACACCTGCAGCTGGCTTGTCATTCCGCCCGGTATGATCACTAGGTCACTAGGTTTTGACTGGCTCAGTCAAGTGTCCACTAAGGGCAGGCGCTGGGCTTGTCCTGTGTCGCAATGACAGGTGTCTGATGTCTCTGCTTCGTTTATCACCATTATCTTAAAATTGGCATCGTAACTCGTCTCTCTGTTATTAACTTGCCCTACTTTTGAGCCACTTTTTTCAAGTTGGTCGCGGTGTCTCTCCATTTCTATCTCTCCAGGTAACTGTTTTTATGTACTGTTACTTTAAGACTTTGAGTTACTTTAAGTGTCGCGCGGTGTCTCGGAACAGTCGTTTGGCGCGATCTGTTGTTGCGCAATTACATGTGCAATTACGGTACATCGAAAAGTCTAAACCCCGATTATAAGACGACCCCTCTTTTTCAGATTTTTTTCTTGGAAAAAAAACCCGTCTTATATTCGGGTCAATGGAACCGGAGCGCGGAAGCATGACGGAGAAAACAATGTTTACTGGTTTTTCAATATTAGATTATGTCTACAAACAAGAAAAACAAGACAATTAATGCACTATACAACACAGTGTATATTAAAAAAACGGACAAATAACCATACAAAATGTATTTACAACAATTATACATTGGTATGTGCAACAACAAGCATATCATTTAAAGCAGGGGTGGGCATACAGTACATTATATATTTGTATTAGCTGTTACTGGTTATCATAAGAATAAGGATATTCTCTTACAATAAATATGAAATTGTGGTGTGGGTTAAATCGGAAAATACTTCTTCAGAAGTAATAAACAGTAATAATAATAATTATGTAATGGGGAGGGAGAGGGGAAAGGGTTCTTTAAAATCGGGCTGAGAGCACTGGTTAATCAAGGATCCAGCCAGGGATTAAAGGTTTATAAGTACAATTTATTATGACAACAAAACCTAAACAAACTAAAATATGAATTACTCTGTTAACATCACAAAATGAAACAAGTTTTCTGAATAAAAGCACACAATCAAGTCACACTAAAAAAATGTATAAAATCACACTAAATCCATGCAATAATAACACTTTATACACTTTGAACAAAAAGCAATGTGTGCTTTTGATGTTTTTTCAGTTCCATTTACTTATTCAGTGAGATAAATCACGTCTGTCTTGGGAGTGCACTGAAATTTGGCTGACACTTTATCCTGCATTCTCTTTAAAAGTCCAACATTTTTCCCTGTCAGATTTGGACGACCATCCGTTGTCACGCCTGCCAGCTTGTCACATTTCAGTCCCAACTTGTCCAAACAGGCATTTACCTCCGTGAATAAATCACTCCCTGTTGTTGTCCCTGCATGGCTGCCAGCTCCTCCGTGATTTTAAAGTCCTTACCTATCCCACGTAGGAAGATGAGTAGCTGGGCAGTATCACGTACATCGCAGCTTTCAAAAAAGTCTAAATTGACCGCTCTGTCCTACAGCTGAAGCTCCAGATCTCCCACGATGTCCTCAATCCTCCGGGTTACAGTGCGTCGGGAAAGGCGCACATTCTCAAAGGCCTCCTTTTTCTCCGGGCATATAAGAGCTGCAGAGTCCAGCAAACACTCCTTAATGAACTCTCTGTCAGAAAACAGTTAGCTTTTTCTGGCGATTTTGTGGGATAAGACGTAACTTGTCTTGACAGCTGCATCCCTGGATGTGCACTGTTTTCTAAAAAGTCCTTGTTGGATTTGCAGCTTAGCTAGCAAGGCATCCGCCTCCTTTTCCCTCTCTTCGTCAGAAACGTTTTTATATTTATCGGCGTGCTTGGTCAGGTAGTGGCGACTCAAATTGTAGTCTTTAAACACGGCCCCTTCGGCCCCACAAACTAAGCACACGGCTTTAGCCTTTACTTCTGTGAATAAATATTTAACAGTCCATGTCTTCTGGAAAACGCGGCATTCATTGTCGATCTTTTTTTTTTGGCGTGAGCTGACATTTTGCACATGCACACACAGTTACAGTAAGTCAAGTTAGCATAGCTTACCTATCTGTCAGGCACAAGCTAACAGAAAGACACATTTTGGCCAAGGCCAAAAGAATTATAAAAGACATTGCCCACCCCAGCCACGAACTTTACTCACTATTACCGTCAGGCAGGCGATACCGCAGTATCAAGTGTCGTACAAATAGGCTTAGAGATAGCTTCCACAGTCAGGCCATCAGGCTGCTGAACAAGGGCGTATAACATATAACAATGTATATTTTATTACATTGATTTATATATATATATTGCTCTTTTCTGTGCTGTTTTTTGCATTTTATAAATTGCATTTTTTATTTTTTTATTTTTATTTTATTTTATATTCTTTATTCTATTTTTTATTCTATTTTTATCTATTTTTTATTTTTATCTTATTTTATAACTGCTGTCTGTCGTCGGGTATTGCACACAAGATTTTCACATCACTGCTTTATACTAAACTGTAAACTGTGAAGTGACAATAAACTTGACTTGACTTGACTTGACTTGACATTTTCACTCACCCGTTCTCAAATAGCCTAGCATAGCAGTTAGCGGTAGACTAATGGGGCCTACTGTAGCGTCTTGGATCCACAAATGCAGATTTATTGAACTAACTCGTTGACCATATACCGCGTGGTCTCACGGCTAGGGTCACGCGGTAGGGTAATCCAAATAAATACTTCCCACGTGTCTAGCAACAAAAATGGGCGCGAAGCTGTGACATAGAACAAGGTACATTTCATAAAATGTTGTTAAAGTAGATCTAACAAAAACAATTACACAAATACAATTAAACATTAACTTTAGCTCCAACCCCAAACATGATTTATATTGTAAAAACCACCAAGCTTTGTTTTTCATCACACTTGCATGTGGATTGCTAAATCGTCATGATGTTAAATCATGATGAAGTTGGAGATTTTAAGCTAGCTAGACTAACTTAACTAACGTTAGCTAGCCAACATGGTGACCTCCATATAGTCCATCCATATAGGTTTCATTGTACTATATACTGCAGTTCACAGCATCAATTTATAATTGTTAAAATACATTTAACTTCATTTCACTTACCATAGAACTGCATGAATGGAAGAAAGAAAATGGCTCCATTTGGCAGCAACAACTCGAACAAGAGAAAAATGCACGTGTGGGCGGAGCTTAATTACATCTTGGCGGAGCTTGATTACATCTTGGTGGAGTTGGGTAACTCTGATGTCATCAACTCTGTCAAATAACTCCAACACTGAACACCATTTGAATCTGAAGATGTAAATATCACACTTTGGGTGTAGAAATCAAATCAGCTCTGACATTTCAACACTCAAATTTTTGCTGCTCTCTTCCAACGTTCCCCTGCACTCCGCGTAATGCTGAGGTAGCGCTGTTTGTGGTAAATGTTTTGGCCCAGGCAGCAGATATGCCAACTTGGTGTCAATTACCTTGTATTAGCTTTTTAAAGCTGTATTTTTTTCGACCTGGCATCAAGTGATGCAATAGGTTATTGCAGTTTTTATATTCTTGTATCTCTTCTACTTCTTTCCGTAAGGGATATTGGCTTTTATCGAAAAATGATCTAATCCTTTTATTGTTGAAAATTGTACAGCAGAAATGATCGAGATTGTTTTATCGCCCAGCTCAAATTTTTATTAAGAATTTTACTGGGGCCCAGCAAAGCTTTTCACACTCTGCGAAGAAGACCCGCCCTACTCTGCCTCTGATTGGCTCTGACCCTGGTATTCTTACCTTACCCTATCCCTAACCGTCTTACTCATCACGCCTAAACCTAATCCATCCAACCAATGAAGGCAACTAGCCAATACTAAGAGTACTAGCCAATCAGAGGCAGAGTAGGGCGGGTCTTCGCAGAATGCGGGTGGGATATATTAAATACGGAACAAATCGCTTTGTTGAAGTAGTTGCCCCGTTTTGTGTGTGCGTGATCGCTACAGTGATGCCGAAATGCGTGTGTGTGTGTGTGTGCCCCCCCCTCCCCCCTCACGCATGTGATCAACCAAACCGGGTAAAATATTACGTTTTCCAATCACATTTTTTATAATGGTTTTATTTTGTATGGTTATTAGGTCTTTTTTTTCATATGCTAGAAGAAGCTAACAAGTCAAGTTATTCGATCACTAATAAATTCACAGTGAAATACAGGGAAACGGCGGGTCCACGCACACATCCAATAAATACTGTTCATTCTCACACAATCGAACCGACCACACCGACCGAACGTCACGAATAAAGACGACAAGGCACAACATGTCATGTAAGTCATGTAACTTTCCTTTGTTGTTTATTCCAAAGTGTTTTATTCCAAAGTCCGTTTTGGTGGTTTGTTTGTTTTTTTTTAAACTTTGAAATTCATTCACCACTTTCTCTTTAGTTGTTAAAGCGATGCACGGCTCGCGACGCACCCGCAAGTGACAGACATGAATGACTTAGGATGAAGGGGGGGGGGAGGGGGGGTAGGGGGGGTGGAGCAGAGGAGGAGTAGGAGTAGTCATCATCATCATCATCACACTGGGGAGGTGGACTTTACTTGTACTATTATTATTATTATTATTATTATTATTATTATTTTTATTCTCATTATTATTAGGGTCCACTGTCTATAGGCTTGTCAGAGAGGCATCTCTGTTCACCCACCCAACTCAAAGGGGACCAAACACCCTTACGTCAGAGGCTTTGGTCTCACATTCGGAAGCCATCCCTTCTCTTATTCCCATCTAGAACTTTCCTGGTGCCCGAGGGAGGGGGTGGGGTCACACCTGTCTCCCTCCCTCTGTCTCTCTGTCTCTCTCTCTCTCTCTCTGCCTCTGTCTCTGTCTCTCGCCCACGATTTTGCTGGTATTTTTCTTCCAGCGCCAGCCACGCCATCAGTTTACGCAATTGCCATTTTCTGACTGGCTAAAATGAAAATCGGTGCAAATAATGCATTCCTCCCTCATTGTCCTGTCCTCCTCCTCCTCCTCCCCCCCTGCCACCGCATTCTGGCTTCGAGCATCCTCTCCGGGTTTCCATTTGAACCTAACTAACTACAGCTATCGTGAGAGGGAGAGAGAGAGAGAGAGAAAGAGAGAGAGAAAGAGAAAGAGAAAGAGAAAGAGAGAGAGAGAGAGGGAACTTAACCGCTTTAGACCGGCTACCCCCCTCCCACGCTCGCTCATCCCACGCCGTTATTCCGGGAACCGAGCGCGCGCATAGTCTACGTTTCAAAAGTTTTCCTCCGCAGGGCCTCTTAAAAGGGGTTTGTTTTTCTGTTGTTGTGTGAAGCAAAAACAAAAACAGAACAGAACAGAAAAATACAGACAAAGAGTCCATAAGTGGACTCGGACAAGAAGACACAGCATTGAAAGACTTTTTTTTTTTGCATTGCATGCATGCAATGCGTCGGCATAAATACACACACAAACAAACAAACAAACAAACATACAAACATACAAACATACAAACAAAACAACCAACTAACCAACCAACCAACTCAACAATTTTTTTTTTCCATTAGTTTTTCTTTAATTTACCCGTCTACAAAAAAAAATAAAAGATATCATCCGGGAGCAGGACAGAATCGGAGCAGAAGACTTCGCTCGTGAAACCCACGGTGCGAGATTTGGTTTGCGGAAATCTGAAAAGTTTTTTTTCTTTTCGATCTCAGTTATTTTTCTCCCCCCCCCCCACTCCCCTCTCTCCCACTCCCCCTCTCTCTACTGGCGACATCGCCCACCTCCCACGGGTTTAAGTATGGATTGAAATACAGTGTATGTGTCACATATGTCACAGAGACACTTCGCCTTTCACCTCCGTTCAGTGCAAAACCAGCCACCGCGTGTCTCAATGTGTGTGTGTGTGTGTGTGTGTGTGTGTGTCATCGCTTTGGGTTGTTTTGGTTGTTTTAACGGTAAGACCGCCGCGATGTGGCAGAAACAAAAGTGCGAGCCAGACCAAGCAGAAACCAGGGGAGGTGTGCGTGTGTGTGTGTGTGTGTGTGTGTGTGTGTGTGTGTGTGTGTGTGTGTGTGTGTGTGTGTGTGTGTGAACAAAGCCTTCTGCTCTACTACTTTTCTACCGGTCTGCGCAGTGTGTGTGTGCGTGTGTGTGTGTGTCTCGGGTTAGGGGTTTTGGGGAGGAGGAGCAGGAGGAGGAGCAGGAGGAGAGGGGAGGAAACAGGAAGTAGTAACGGGAGTGGGGGGGAGTGCACAGAAGTATCAGGGGGGAGAGAAGGAGTGGAGGGAGGGAGCGAGGGAGGGGGGGATAAGGAAGCAAAAGTAAAGGAGGGGGGGAAAAGGGGGAGGGGGGGGTTTCGTGTGTTGTCGTTTTTTTTTTTTTCTTTCTTCTTCTTCTTCTTCTTGTTCTTCTTCTTCTTCTTGTTCTTCTTCTTCTTTGGTTTCATTACAAGTCGCTCTCTCCGTAGAGGGCGCTGGAGAAGGACATGTAGTCCAGGGCTCCGGTGGTGCTGTCGGACCCCACGTAGCAGGTCATGCGGCTGATGCAGTACTCGGCCTGCTCTGCGGGCAGCTCCCGGCGCAGCTCTTCAACCGTGATGTAGGACTAGGGGGGGGGCGGGGGGAGGAGTTACACAGAGCGTTACATAGTCAATCCTGATTGGTCGATATTCTTTATTTATTAAAAAAATAAAATAATAAATAAACATTTTCCGACCGTTTCCAAAAAAAGGGCCCAAACAATGAGCTACACCCCCGGTGGTTCCCAAACTTTTTCTGCACCCCACCCATAAAGACTCACTCTTCGGACTCATCCTTTAGCTTGCACACTCCTATATAATTGATTTAAAACATTGTCTGTAATTAATACAGAACTGAACAATATCACCTTTACGATATCGTATCATTATAGCCTCGCCCAATGTTTTTATTTAGTACAATGGACGATGGAACGCTTACTCCCCGTTCCCTCCCGCAGTATGCATTTCAACACTATCAATACTAAACTAAGCTATAGTACACTATGTTCTCACCTTGTCGGAGGCCAGGATCTTGAAGGAGGCCATGACCTGTTCGGCAGTGTCCGTCTCGGCCGTCTCCCGGGTCATGAAGTCGATGAAGGCCTGGAAGGTGACCACGCCGGTGTTGTTGCAGTCCACCAGGGTCATGATGCGGGCAAACTCAACCTCGCCCTGTTGGACCAAGCGGGAAAGGGGTGGGGTGTCGGGTGAGAATCGTCCATCAGCGATTGGCCAGTGAGTGACTGGAACGGAGACTGGGTCTAACTGACTTTCGCTCCTATACTGGTTAATTGGGTGGGTTACGACCTTGACTTTGCAACAGAGAAGAGTGTGTTTTGTGTGTGGGTGTGTGTGTGTTTGGTGTTTTGTGTGTGTTGTGTGTGTGTGTGTGTTGCGTACCAGATCGTAACCCATGGAGATGAGGCAGGCGCGGAAGTCGTCGGGGTCCATCATGCCGTTCCTCTTCTGTGGAATCGGAAAGGGGCGTAGCGTTAAAAAACAACATCCTCACAAGTCGAGGGACTATCCATCTGTGGTGAACGAATCTACGTTCTCTCTCCAATGTTCTCTTGGTCAACTTAACCAAACTTAATCAAACTTTACTTTGCCACAAAAATAATGCCAACAAGGATATCACTCTATCAATATATAATATCAGCTGTGGCACTGGGAGCCTGGAGTGTCTGGGGGGAAAGAACATCATAAACGTACATGTATTTAACTGTATTTAACATTTCACGTCTCGCAACTCTCTTGTGAGCAGAATCGTTTAAACCTCTGTGTGTCCATCTGAGAGTCAGTGAGTGAGACATACTCAGAGAGAGAGAGTGTGCATGCGTGTGTGTGTGTGTGTGTGTTTGCGTAAATATGTATGGTGTGTATGTGTGTGTGTGTGTGTGTCCTTCTCACCCTGTCGAAGTGGTTGAAGGAGGCCCTGAACTCGTTAAGCTGCTCCTGGCTGATGCCCTTGGCGTCACGGGTCAGGATCTGGTTCTCCACCTCGTTGATGGTTCGGGCAATGGTGGTCAGGAGCTGCTCCCAGCCCACGCGGATGTGCTGCAGTGCATTGGAAGGGGATAGAGGGAAGAGAAAGAGGAGTCATTATAGAGCATAAGGCAGTGTTTCCCAACGTGTGGGCCTCGTCCCATTAGTGGGCTGTCAAGGTACTGAAGGTGGACGGCAAGAGGTCATTGACAACGAATGAAGAAATGAAATATTTACATTAAAATATTTTTTATGTGTGCATAAGTGTATACATGTGTGCATATGCAAGTCTTGGCTTGATTCAATCAGCAAAAAAATGTATAATAAATAAATAGTATATACGTATATATATATATATATATATATATATATATACAATTTATTTATTATACATTTTTTTGCAAAGCTTTATTCACAACTCAATCAACTCGATCAACACACAAGTTAAGATGACTACTTCATCTTAACTTGTGTGTTGTTGTGAATAAAGCTTTGGGTGGGCCACAAATTATTTTTAAGATTTCCAATTGGGCCTCGGCATTCTTAGGTTTGGGAAACCCTGGCTTAAGGGAACCGGGAGCTTAAGGGGAGCGTGAGCTCCGGTCACTCATCGAGAAACACGCCCATGTACCTCCATGGTGTAGTTGGTGTGTTTGTTGTCAAAGATCAGGGACTCCTGGCTGAGCTGGTGGTCGCCCTCCAGCTTGTCAATGTTGGACTTGTAGTTGATGATGTTCTGCTCGTACTGCTTCAGGTTGTTCATCTGGTCCTCCAGGGAGCCTGTGATGTCCGCGGACACGTGGCCAATCTCCTGGGGGGGGGGGGGAGTGACAGAGTGACAGAGAGCAGAGGGTTAGGGTCTACTCTACCGGGGGGGGGGGGGGAGGGGCTTGAGAGTCCTGAGCCCCAATTGAGATTGACGTTGCGTTGCATCTGCACCGGTTTTGTTATGTGGGCTACCCTGAGGGAACGTAACACTGAGAAGAGAAGTCTGGATGACTGCTCTGCAAAGTGTCTCTGAGTGGATGGATGACTTAAATTGTATTTGGTTCATCCATCCCTCCATCCATCCATCCATCGTCTGCCGCTTATCTGGGATCGCATCACGGCGGCAGCAGCTTCAGCAAGGGAACCAAAATCCTCCCTCTCCCCAGCAGTATCGACCAGCTCTGACTGGGGGATCCCACGCCAGCGTGCAGATGCAGTCACCTCCCAGCTGTCCCAGCCTTGGTCTGCCCCGTGGGCTCCTCCCATGCAACATATTATATAGTTTGTGTTACACACCAGGGTGTGTGTGTGTGTGTGTGTGTGTGTGTGTGTGTGTGTGTGTGTGTGTGCCTGTGGGGCGACAGCAGTACCTCCATCTTGGTTTGGATCCAGGGCCCGATGATGTTAGCCTGGGCGGCGAACTGGCGCCTCAGCCTCTCGTTGGCCTGCTGTCTGGCCACCTCCTCCTGCAGCATTTGGTCTCTGAGGGGCACCAGGTGTTTCACCTGCAGGGGGCGGCAGCAGCAGCACCATGTGTCACGGAGCAGGACAAAGAACAAGAAGAATATACA
>CM051021.1:9386937-9394437 GCA_027704905.1 Muraenolepis orangiensis | reverse complement strand
TCTTTAAAGGGACCTGGCGAACTTTGCTTTTTTGACCATTAGCGGGGAAGTGCTAATGGTTGCTAATTAGCAGGTTGTTATATTTTATCCGCCGCCAAAATGGCTCTCGATTATTTATTCCGCCGTCCATGTTTTTACGAGCACTTTCCAGGCGGCTTTTCTTTTATAGCTGAAGATAACTTTGAGGGCTGAGAAAGAGGAAAACATTTTGGACTTTTATCTTACGTCTTTTAATTGCCGGCCCTCGTTAGAAACCCGCTTGCTTGCTATGTCTCTCTCTTCCATTCTCTCTCTCTCTCTCTCTCCCCCAGTCTCTCTCTCCATGTCTCCCCCTCTGCTGACCTGAGGTATAGGACTCTCTCTCTCTCTCTCTCTCTCTCTCTCTCTCTCTCTCTCTCTCTCTCTCTCTCTCTCTCTCTCTCTCTCCTCTCTCTCTCTCTCTCTCTCTCTCTCTCTCTCTCTCATCTCTCTCTCTCTCTCTCTCTCTCTCTCCCCCAGTCTAGCTCTATGTCTCTCTCTCTCTGCTGATCTGAGGTATAGGACCCTCTCTCTCTCTCACTCTCTCTCTCTCTCTCTCTCTCTCTCTCTCTCTCTCTCTCTCTCTCTCTCTCTCTCTCTCTCTCATCTCTCTCTCTCTCTCTCTCTCTCTCTCTCTCTCTCTCTCTCTCTCTCTCTCTCTCTCTCTCTCTCTCTCTCTCTCCCCCAGTCTAGCTCTATGTCTCTCTCTCTCTCTCTGCTGACCTGAGGTCCAGGTCTCGTGCAGGGTGCACTTCTGCTTGAACTTCTCGGCCAGGTGGTCCAGTCTCTCCAGCCGGCGGATCTCAGTGAGCAGCCACTCCTCGTAGCCCTTCTCCACCTGCTCCAGACCCTTCCATGCGTTGGCGATGTCCTGGAGGTCAAAGGGGGCGGAGTTAGGGCGGAGTTACGTGGGCGTGGGCGTGGGCGTGCGCTAGACAACACTTAAAGAAAATAAAATAAAAGGAAAACTACAAATGGCCGGCTTGCCAGAACAAGTAACTTAGTAACTAAGTTTTTGTTGGGGATTCAAATGTGGTTCAAGTGAGGTGGAGAGAGAGACAGAGGGAGGTGGAGAGAGAGAGAGACAGAGGGAGACAGAGAGAGAGACAGAGGGAGGTGGAGAGAGAGAGGGAGGTGGAGAGAGAGAGGGAGGTGGAGAGACAGAGGGAGGTGGAGAGAGAGAGAGAGAGAGGGATGTGGAGAGAGAGAGAGACAGAGGGAGGTGGAGAGAGAGAAAGAGGGAGGTGGAGAGAGAGAGAGAGAGAAAGAGGGAGGTGGAGAGACAGAGGGAGCCTATCATAACTGCAGCGCAGTCCCAAATGAAAAAGAGACACAAAGCAGCGACTGAAACCGATATATGTGTGTGTGTGTGTGCGCGTGCGCTCGTGTGTGCGCCCTCCACCCACCGACACCATCTTGCCCTCGGAGGGCATGAAGGCGGGCCTGTTGCTGAGCCTCAGCTTGGTCTGCAGGGTGTTGAAGTTGATCTCCAGCTGGCACTTCTCCTGCACGCGCGGCGGCTTGTGCACGCGCCTGTAGTCCCGGAAGTCCTCCAGCTTCTGCTGCATGGCGCGCATGGTCTGCTCGGCCGCGCGGTTCTCCAGCCACGGGATGGTGCGGCGGATCCACTCCAGCAGCTAGAAGGTGGCGGGACGCAGGCAGGGGGGGTGAGGGAGGGAGGGGAGGGAACAGGGGGTGGGGGAACAGGGGGGGGTGGGGGAGGGGAACAGGGGGGGAAGGGAGGGAACAGGGGGTGGGGGAGGGGGGGGGTTGGTGTGGGGGTGGGGGGGGGGAACAGGGGAGGAGAGAGGGAACCAAGTGGGAAACGGACAGGAGATGGACAGGAAACAAGGCGGGGAAAAAACATGGTTCTTTCATTTCACAAGGATGAAATAGTTGACACAAGAATGGAAACACATCCCATCATATTTGTAAAGGTATATATACAATACGTAACATAGTAACTTTACGCCATGGTATTATTTAGATTTTACATTCCAAAGACACACCACGCATAAGCGTGTGCGTGTGCGCGTGTGCGCGTGTGTGTGTGTCCTCACCTCGCTGGCCAGCTTCTCATACTCCTCCATCAGCTTCTCGTTCTCCTGGTTGACGGCCAGAACCTTGCAGATGCGGTTGGCAGCCGTCTCCGCCTAGGCCCACACATGGAACACTACACGTCAACAACAACAACAATAACCACTCACACAACCACCCTACAGAACCGCACTACAGAACCGCACTGTGTTAGACCGGGAGCCAGGGGTTAGGGGAAGGAGACAATTTTGCCGATCGCTGCGTTGAAATGGAAATCGTTCAGTGAGTCGCTGAGAATCCCGTCGAGAAATGGAGATCAACCAGAAGATCAACTTTGGCCACAAGCACCGCAGTGCTGTTTGGTCGTATTCGGACAGTTTCAAAAATAAACCGAACAAAAACGGAACGGAAAACCGAAAACTATTGGCCCATGTTTTTAAAATAAAGTTGACTAGAGTACATTTGATATTTATTCATTTTTGTATTTTTTTGTCTAAATGGCTAAATGTTGTCCACAAATCAAAGAACAGTGGATACAGGGGAAGAATAAGGCTGTGGAAAAAAAAGCCAGGAAATTAAATCCTTCAAGAGCTAAACATTTTTTTTTACCATTTTGTATTTTTTTTATTTTCAGCACTGTAGTGTGGGCATCGACCCTCTTCCCTCTTAAGAGTCTAATGACATCCACCCCCGCCCCCCCCCCCCCCCCCCACGGTGTCTGACCTGCTCGGCGCCCGCGAAGGCGTGGTAGAAGCAGGACACGTAAGTCATGATGGCCTTCTCGTCAGGCTTCGGGGTGTTCACGATATCTGGGAGAGAGAGAGAGAGAGAGAGAGAGAGAGGAGAGCGAGAGGAGAGCGAGAGAGAGTACGTAAAACAAGCGGACCCGTCCTTAGTGTGTTATGAGGTCTTAGCGTGACGCCTCATGCTAGGACAGAGGGGGTCTACTGTACAGCCTTTGGCTCACCTTCAGCGTCCAGCATCTTGGGGATGTCCAGGAACTTCTCGGCCACCTCGAAGGCGGTGTTGAGGTTACCGATGGGGTCGTCCTGTGGGCACACGGCGGGGGGCGAGACACACACACCACGTGGCGTCAGGACGTACGGTCGTTCACCGTTTACCGGCATGCGTTAGCACAGCGCTCGCGCTAGCATGCTACACAAGGCAACCGTTGTCGGGCTACCAAGTTGCCATTTAACATTATTTACAAACACATTGTTTGTAAAAAAAAAAAATGATCTCTTAAGCACAAGGTTTGAAAAAAATGCACAAAATTGATAATAGCAATATTACCACTAAGGCAAACAAAAAACGTATATTTGTTTATTTAGAATTATTTCCGCGATATATATACAACCATTTGCGGGTGCTGATTCAAAGAACACTACACTGTATGAGACAATAATAATAATCATTCATCAGTCATACTAATAATAAATAATACAAATAAATAATAATAATAATAATAAATAATAATAAGTAATAATAAACCCATGCGAATAAATCATCAGAATCATATTAAAATCGAGTACAAATCATTAAACAAACATAATAATGATTAAACAATACAATAACTGAAGAATCAATAATGAACAGCAAAAGCATGACGATTCATTCAAGGCACTCTAGAGGGCATAGCATGAAATAATGAGAGATAAGAGTGAAGTTGAAAGCAAGGAGGAAAAGGGCTGGAAAAAAACAAAAGAGTGTGTGTGTGTGTGTGTGTGTGTGTGTGTGTGTGTGTGTGTGTGTGTGTGGTGTGGGTGGTGTGGGGGTGGGGGTGGGGGGGGGGGGTGGGTGGGGTGGGGGGGGGGAGCCACGGCACCTTTCTCAGTTTGGAGTAATCAATGAGGTCGGGTCTGTGTCTGTGGATGAGGGCGCACAGAGCTAGCCCATCCTTCCAACTGAGAGGAGGAGACAGGAGGAGGAGGAGGAGGAGAAGGAGGAGGAGGAGGAGGAGGAGGAGGAGGAGGAGGAGGTGGAGGAGGAGAGGGAAGAGTGTGGGTGAAGAGGGGGAGGAGTGGGGAGGAGAGAGAGAAGAGTGAGGAGGAGCAGGAGGAGGAGAGAGGAGGAGGAGGAGGAGGAGGAGGAGGAGGAGGAGGAGAGTGTGGTGGAGGAGAGGGAAGAGTGTGGGTGAAGAGGGGGAGGAGGGGGAGGAGAGAGAGAAGAGTGAGGAGGAGGAGGAGGAGGAGGAGGAGGAGGAGGAGGAGGAGGAGGAGGAGGAGGAGGAGGCGGAGGAGGAGTGTGGCGGAGGAGAGTGTGGCGGAGGAGAGGGAAGAGTGTGGGTGAAGAGGGGGAGGAGGGGGAGGAGAGAGAGAAGAGTGAGGGAGGAGAGAGGGGGAGGAGGAGGAGGACAGGAGGAGAGAGTGGAGGCGGAGAGAGGAGAGAGGAGAGAGGGTGAAGAGGGGAGGAGGGGTGAGAGAGGAGAGGAGGGAGGAGAGAGGGGAGGAGGACAGGAGAAGAGAGTGGGGGCGAAGGGAGGGGAGAAGGAGGTGGGTGAGAAGGAGAGGAGGAGGGAGGAGGACAGGAGAAGAGAGTGGGGGCAGAGAGAGGAGAGGAGAGGGTGGGAAAGGAGGAAGGGAGAGGAGAGGAGGAGAGGAGGAGGAGAAGGAGGGAGGGAGGGTAGAGGAGGAGGATGAGATGGAGGGAGGGGAGAGGAGGAGGAGGAGGAGGAGGAGGAGGAGGAGGAGGAGGAGGAGGAGGAGGAGGAGGAGGAGGAGGAGGAGGAGGAAGATGGGATATGAGGGGAGGAGAAGGAGAGGGGTGGAAAAGGACAGGATGGGTGGAGAGGGGAGGAAAAGAGGGGGTGAAGGAGAGATAAGGAATGTGAAGGAAAGGAGAGGAAGAGGAGCGAGAGATGAAAGGAGAAGGGAGGAAGAGGAGAGTAAGTGAAATCAAATGATGAACCGAGGAAGGTTGGTAGAAGGAAAATAGAAATGAGAGAGAAACAAAGACGACTTTAAAAAGAGCAAATTAAATGAAATTGAAGCATAACAATGTGCGAAATATAACTCAGATTCTTATGAGGAGAAACATAGTATAGCAAACAAATACAATGTAAAAGGGAGGGGGGGGGGGGGAAAGTATGATTTTTGACGAAACGGAAGAGGCTAAACAAAAAAAAGGGGAAGACTGTAATTCCGGCGACGGCCACAGAGCGCCGCTGCACACCCACCTGATGTGGAAGTTCTGCACGTTGACGTTCCTGTAGGGGGCAGTCTTCCTCTGGCACCACAGCAGAAGTCCTTCCTTGGCGGAGGTTTCTGGAGAAACGCACGTGCAGATGAGAGCCAGAGATGAGAGACAGGGAAAAAAAAGGCAGAGAAATCTGGACACTGGACAACAATTGTTGTGAAAGCACTGTTGTCATTACGATGATTCATAGTATGAAATGTATTGTCAATTGTCAACTGTATTGAGTTAATGAATGAATAAAAGACAAACACACACACACACACACACACAGATACTGACCTTCTACGGAGATGTCCTGGATAGCGAAACGGAGGATGATGGTCCAGATCATACCGAGGGTCATCTTTGCATTGCCATCAACAATTTCTGCAAATCACCGCACACACACACACACACACGCGGTGTTAGATCAGTAGCCATGGTAACACACTGCTAATAAAGTATCTCTCATTATACGGTTATGTTCTGGAAACACTGATCGTCTATTCTGTTCCAATAAAAATGAGTTGAACTGAAACAGCTGGACCTGTGCGGCAAATGTTGCTTCAAATTGCTGTCGCGCAAGAAAAACAAACCCCGATAACTAAAATATGATCTTAAACCGGCGAATAATAATAAACTTTGAGACTACAAGGGAGAAATCCTAGGAGATTTGAACAGATGCCGGGCCCAGTGAAAGCGCGCCAGACGGACACTTTATCGGCCTAGCGGAAAAACAAGCTACTGTGTTACTATCTGAACGTTTAGCGCCGCCACGCCGTTTTAAACGCCTCATTTCACCACCACGGAGAGAATCGCAAAAGTTGTATTCTGTTGTTGTCCAATTGTATAAACCAGCTTATTAACTCGACTCGTCCCTGGCTTTCGGGGTGTGTGTATTCGTGCCAAACCGAAGTCCTGCTTTTGGAAGCGCTTGGGACTGATAAGCGTCCAGCATCTGGACGCTATCCAAAAATGCTACATATGTCTCCACAACCACCCACCCACCCACCCACCCACCCACCCAATCACCACCCACCCACCCAATCACCCACCCACCCAACCACCCAACCACCCAATCACCCACCCACCCAACCACCCACCACCCACCCACCCACCCACCCAATCACCCAATCACCCACCCACCCGCCCAATCACCCACCCACCCGCCCACCACCCACCAATCACCCACCCACCCACCCGCCCAACCACCCACCCAACCACCCACCCCCCACCCAACCACCCCAACCACCCACCCAATCACCCACCCACCCACCCACCCAACCACCCACCCAACCACCCGCCCACCCACCCAACCACCCACCCATCACCCAACCACCCGCCCAATCACCCACCCAACCACCCACCCAACCACCCAACCAACCACCCACCCAACCACCCACCCAACCACCCACCCGCCCACCCACCCGCCCAATCACCCACCCAACCACCCACCCACCCGCCCACCCCAGGCACGCATCGGGAGTATGTGGACGTCACCCTCCACTCACCCTCAGCACCGATGGACACCAGCTTGACTCCCTTGCTGCAGATGAAGTCCAGGGCTTTGTTGACGTTGGCGATCTTGTGAAAACGCATCTTGCCTTTGTCGGGTTTGGGCAGCCGCTCACCTGCGGACCAAAGGTGTGTCAATATAAAAATAAGATTCTAATTCTAATTGAAGTAAAAAAGACACACTTAAGTTAAAAAAAATCACATTGCATAACTAAATGTGCAGTATGCATGTGTCCGTGTGCGTGTGGGTGTGCATGTATGCGTGGTTGCACGTGTGTGTGTGTGTGTGGTGTGCATGTGCGTGTGTGCGTGTGCATGTGTGTGCGTATGCACGTGTGCGTGTGTTGTGTGTACGTGCGTGTGCGTGCGTGTGCGTACCGGAGATGACCTCCAGTAGCAGCATGAGTTTGAGGCCATTCCTGAAGTCCTCCTCGATGTTCTCGATCTGAGTACCGGCCTTCCTCAAGTGGGAGTTACACCAAGCTGTGAATGTCTGGTGGGAGAGAGAGAGAGAGAGAGAGAGAGAGAGAGAGAGAGAGAGAGAGAGAGAGAGAGGAGAGAGAGAGAGAGAGAGAGAGAGAGAGAGAGAGAGAGAGAGAGAGAGAGAGAGTGGGGGGTGGGGGGGGTACAGAGTGAGTAATAAGCATGCATTATTTTTTTCTAATTAAAACACACACAGTTGTCTTACCAAAATTCAAGAGACATTACTCTGCATCGTGTGTGTGTGTGTGTGTGTGTGTGTGTGTGTGTGTGTGC
>CM051021.1:9376937-9381937 GCA_027704905.1 Muraenolepis orangiensis | reverse complement strand
CGCGCACGCACGCTCCGGCCGCATGCAGCTGTTAGTCTCAAGGCCTCCGAACCATACGCTAGAACCTCAGAAACACTCTATCACTCCACACACACACACACACACACACACACACACACACACACACACACACACACACACACACACACACACACACACACACACACACACACACACACACACACACACACACACACACACACACACACACACACACATTCCCTTGCTCTCCCTCTCACACATTAATCTTCTTCACACTATCTTCTTTGCTATTTTTGTTTCGACGGGACCCATTTGAGGCAAACTAGTTTCAAGGGGACCTGTTTGAGAGCGAACTAGTCCGAGGGAATCGGGCGCCATTTCAGAATCGATGGGTGACAAATGAATAAGGGTGTCCAATGCATCCATCAGCTAAACCCAGAGAGAGAGTGAGAGTGTGAGCGAGAGAGAGTGTGAGAGAGAGAGAGAGAGAGAGAGAGAGAGAGAGAGAGAGAGAGAGAGAGAGAGAGAGAGAGAGAGAGAGAGAGAGAGAGAGAGAGAGAGAGAACTGCTAACAAGTTTTCAAGTCATTGGCGGGCACTGCTCTTGCGAGGGCTGCTTATCTTTGCAACTCGAGCTTCCTTCTGGGCAAAGTGATGACATCACTTCGACGATAGTGTCGAGTGTTCGCGCGTTCGCCCGCTGAGACGGGCGCGATGTGACTCATTCAAAACAAAACCCTATGATTCTATCCCAATGAATGATCCTCAAAGTCACCCCCCCACACACACACACACACACGCCTTTTCCCAGCATGCATTTCACTGGCAATTGTATGTCAGGGATACAGGGTTGGAGTTTGTGATGTCGACGTATACAAGAGATAGGGATTGACACATGAAAATGTGTGTATGTGTGTGTGTGTGTGTGTGTGTGTGTCAGTCCTTGAGTGTGTGTATGTGTGTGTCAGTCCATGAATAGGTGTGTGTGTGTGTGTGTGTGGGTGGGTGTGGTGGGACAAGTGTTGGGTGTGGTGGGACATCTCTCTCACACACACACACACACACACACTCACTCACACACATACACACACACCAATGTGTTACTTTCATTATTGTTTATATGAGTAACATTGGTCTATGTGTCATTTTGACGTGTGAATTACATGAAAATTCATAGATGAATTAAGTCATTTGTTATAAACCTTGCATTTCAGAATAACATTCCTGTTAGTTTGTTTATGATGTCGATGAATCTCCATCTCATCTCTGAATCCCAATCAAATCATGCTATTGCATCTCTGCTTGAATGGGCCCGTGTGTGTGTGTGTGTGTGTGTGTGTGTGTGCGCACGCGCGCGCGCGTGTCGTGTGTGTGCTGTGTGTGTGTTTGTGCGTGTGTGTGTGTGGTGTGTTGTGCGTGTGTGGTGTGTGTGTGTGTGTGTGTGTGTGTGTGTGGGCGTGTGCCACCGAAAGGATATATTACATCGTACAAGGTCGGGGGGCTTAACCTCTGGGGATACAACGGCTTTGTGACACGACAAATCTCCCCTCCCACCAACCTCCTCGGTCAGGGTACCAGCGAGACCATCCAAGCGAAAATCAACCGACCAAGGTGCCGGATGATAATCCATCCCATAATATCCCAGGTCCCACTATGGGGTGACCCCCCATTGTCTCATTGCCCCTCTGATGTCATGGCCTGCATCCAAACCTAAATGTTTATGCCTTAAGTTCAGGGGATAAACAGCTCGGGCTACCCCTCTGCTAGCTCCAGATAGGTATGCGTGTGTAAATCTGTGTGTGTGTGTGTGTGTGTGTGTGTGTAAATCTGTGTGTGTGTGTGTGTGTGTGTGTGTGTGTGTGTGTGTGTGTGCGCTAGCACATGCATGCGCTAGCTTACTGCCAGATGCCGGTGGGCATGAATGATTATAACGAGCTTGCGAACAGGTGGCTTTCCAAATAAATGAGACAACAGGAAACCCCGACACACACACACACACAAGGACAATAGTACAAACATAAATACAGACACAAAATGTCCTTCAACGGACAACAACAACAACAACAACAGCCGCTTTGACATTTCCAAGGCGACATCACGATGCGAAATCACGCAACAGCTAACCGCAAACAAAACGCAGCGGCTGATTCAGAAACACAATCAGACACGTGACATCGCAATTGCTACTGTTAAATCTAATCTAATCTAATCTAACTATCTGTGCGCGTGTCGGTTTCCCCTTACGCGACGAGACGAGGAGGAGGACGACGGGGACTAATTACTACGCGCAGCCTCGTCGCCACGTCCCGGATCGCTTTGATGAACAAAGCGAGCGATCACATCGCTAACCATATTCAGCTGAGCATTAGCGGCCAGCTGTGTGTCTCTGTGTTCCTTGGGGCCTCGGGAAAAAAACTGTGTGTGTGTGTGTGTGTTCCCGCGGAACATTCTCTGCTTTACCGTCTCGCTGTTCTGGTAAGTAACGGTGCCAGCTAAGCCAAAGGAGATGGAGTGTGCGTGTCCATGAATAGGTGTGTGTGTGTGTGTGTGTGTGTGTGTGTGTGTGTGTGTGTGTGTGTGTGTGTGTGTGTGTGTGTGTGTGTGTGTGTGTGTGTGTGTGTGTGTGTGTGTGTGTTTGTCAGTGCATGAATCTGTGTGTGTGTGTGTGTGGTGTGTGTGTGTGTCCACAAATAGGTGTTTCTATGTGTGTTTGTGTCAGTGCATGAATCGGTGTGTGTGTGTGTCCATGAATATGTGTGTATGTGTGTGTGTCAGTCCTTGAGTGTGTGTGTGTGTGTCAGTCCATGAATAGGTGTGTGGGTGGGTGTGTGTGTGTGTGTGTGTGTGTGTGTGTCAGTCCTTCAGTGTGTGTGTGTGTGCGCACATGCGCAGTCATTCTCCCCCACTGACAAGAGCTGCGGGGGCTGCCGTGCTCTCCACAGACAGACAGACAGACAGACAGACAGACAGACAGACAGACAGAAAAAGCCATTAAAGGCTTGTTTAGCCCGTGGAGAAAAAAAGCTTTCGCTTGTGGGCTTTTTAGTCCACGTGCAATAAATATGCCAAACGTGCACAAAGTGATGCAACTTGCATTTCGCGTTGGTTGCACTTACGCACTATTCTGCACCGCAGCCCTGAGCTCAGTCTCAGTCATCCACGCGTTCAGAGAACATCTGCTGGTGGGTCTTTATATTCCTAGGTGTTCTCAATGGGCTCTCGTGTGTGTCACCAACGTTGCTTTCACTTTCCCTCTGGGATTAATTAATTAAAATCTTTATTGTTCACATACACGTACACACACACACACGGTGAAATGTGTTTCTCTGCATTAAACCCAGCCTAGTATTAGGAGCAGTGGGGCAGCTTTCGTATATACAGCTGCCCCCCGGGTTGAGCAGTGTAGGGTGGCTGGTGCCTTGCTCAAGGGCACCTCGGCAGTTAGGCCCAGGAGGCGAACTGGCACCCTAGTACCAGTTCTCACCCCGTAGAAGAACTGTTTTGAGGGACTTGAACCGGTGACCCTCCGGTTCCCGAGCCAAGTCCCAACAGACTGATCTATCTATCTATCGGCACGTCACAAAATAACAAGCGCAGGCTTAAGCACCATCGTTGCTCCTTCGAGGAGGAGGTGGAGGTGGAGGAGGAGGAGCATGAACTCATGACCCGAGGGCTTGTCCTGATTGCAGGGGGGGGGGGGCGTGGTTACAGGATGGGGGGGGGGGGGGGTTGGGGGAGGGGAGAGGGGTGTAGAGGGTGGGGGGAGCGGAGGGGGGGGGGGTTGGTCGACAGGTCTAATTTCAGTGGGCGTGTTCTTTCTCTGAAATGCAGATCTGGGATCAGCTAATTCCTTCTCCAAAAGGAAACTTGACCGTGAAGGCCTAAGTCTGAAAAGTGACCTTAAGTTATCTATGGCAACCAGTGGCTGACCCCCCCCCCCCATTCTCCCCTCCCTCCCTCCCACCCTCCCCTCTCTATATCTCTCTATATCTCTCTATATCTCTCTATATCTCTCTCTTTCTCTCTGACTGAAAGCTTTGCAGACTTCACACAGACACTGATCAAATGGAAAAACAAAATGGTAATGACGATTGAAGGTGTCATTTCTTGACGAGAACAATGCTTTCCACATTCTACCAAAGGCAGCTTCCGGTGAGGGGTACGATTTTGGACGGCATGTGCCTCACACAGCTTGCAAATGGGCTACATTTGAATTAGTTAATTTCATTTTTGTAAAAGACTCAATCAATCGATCGATAAGGGACATGAAGGTAATAAAAATAGACAACTTTTCCCACCAAAGTGCCTTGTGGCTTCGTCGGGAGTGTTGCAGTTCTCAACTCCTTCCCAACCACCTGAAAGTCAGCGCAGAAGCATCGCATTACCGGAGACCTTCCGTCTCATTAGGGCTCCGTCACGAAGCACTGACTTCCGTTACTTCGGACTTATAAATACCCATTACGCACTATTGCTAGGACCCGCATTTAGACACTAAATGCTGCGCCTTTTTTCGCCACAAAACACTGAGGTTTACCTTTTAACAAGGCAAACAACTGCTAGTTATTACTTTTGAGTTCTTGGTATGTGTGGTAGGTATTTGACCTAATGAGATCTGATTGATTTTCTTTAATATCTGTGTGTTATTGTTGTTGTTGTTTGTTGTGCCTGATTTGGTTCTTTTGTCACTTGCCACTGGATGTCATGGGATGGAACAAACCTAGAAACCTGTCGACAGCCCTGTGTTTGTACACGCTAACCCAAGAAAGACGCCTTCAACACACACGCCTGCCGATATTCAAATACTTCCATATTCTTCATGTACAAACAAGTGATGTTTACTCTGGCTGAGGAGGTTCAGGAAACCCCGAGCCACTCGGCGGATATCTCACAGCATGGGTTGATATGGGTCATATGGGTTAATATGAATACTTGTGAACTGCTGTATTTTTATGTTTGCGTACCTCAGTGTTATGCTATTGTCTGCTTCAATTAATGTACACCTTGTAAGTCGCTTTGGAT
>CM051021.1:9371937-9374437 GCA_027704905.1 Muraenolepis orangiensis | reverse complement strand
GGGGGGTAAAGCCAGACCGTGAATAGAAGGGGGAAAACAGAACAGGGCAAAGTAAACCCTAATCGAATGAAAGAAGGACATGGAAAGTGTTTACCGCTCGTTGTTAGGCTTTCATCACTACTAAACGAGACTCTGAGGACACGTATTGATTGGTTACGGCAATGCTTTAGTTAGTATACAGGGTATATACAACCCCACACACACACACACACACACACACACATAAACAATCACGCGATCATGTCTTCGCACTCGCTCGTCGATTGGTCCGGGTTGTGCTTGGCCACTGCAGAACCTCCCCTGGATGTTGACCTAATTGGTTTCGTGTGACCCGCAATGGTCGCGATGACTTCACGCGTCTTCCTCTGCTACAAGCGTCAGCTTAATTTGAGTGAGTGGGTGGCCTTTGCTTCATCTCTGTTGACCCTCAGAACCCCCCGCCCCCTCCGGGCACACTCCACTGTGGTGGTCCAACAGCACCGGCAAGCAGGCTATTCAACCGCGGTGGTGGGCGATAGCCCTATGTAATGGGTATTTTTAGGCTAACGCTAGTATAAGCTTCCCCCCCGGACAGCCAGCCAGCCAGCAAGCCAGCCAGCCAGGTCAGTCATTCAGGTTTCCAGGGAGCAGCTGAACACTCGGACTATGCACACTTAAAGCGTCCAAGAGACTTCAAGTGCCTAAGACTTGCCCCCTTCCACCCCCCACCTCCAACCTTAAAAAAAACCCACCTTTTTTCCCAATGTCTTCAAATAAAGAGAAAGGACTTGAGAATGGGTGGCATATGTTAGAAACACACACAGCCTCAGAAAATAAGCCTTCAATCGCTCGCTCCCTCGCTCCCTCCCACTCCTACCCTTCACCACGGGTCTCCAAACTTTGGATACCTTTAGATTCCTCGCTCTGTGGACTCACCAAAGAGAGAATACATTAAGAGAGAGAGAGAGAGAGAGAGAGAGAGAGAGAGAGAGAGAGAGAGAGAGAGAGAGAGAGTAGAGAGAGAGAGAGAGAGAGAGAGAGAGAGAGAGAGAGAGAGAGAGAGCTCTGCGTGGGCTGTAGCTTCGGGGACGTATGACAAAGACGTCAATAAGCTACGGCCCCAGCCTTCGTCAAAAAATAATAATAATTCGAGCGGGGGCCCTCGAGGCCTTCCTACAAGTCTTAAGTCTTTGTATCCATCATAACAGTGTTTATCGTAGCGTGTAGTGTGTATTTATGCGAAAACCACCAGAGATAGCTTTTTGATTTAGCTTCACCTCCCTGATGTCCGGCCCACACTCATCATCGTGTCACGGCCTCTTCCTCCTCCCCGAAGTCACATCATCCCACGGATTTAGCTTTTTATAAAACGCAGAGCCCGGCCCCCCCTTTGGCCCGCGGCCAAAAGCACTCACACAAAAAAGACATTGTATTACGTTATGATGATGTTATTATTATTATTATTATGGACTTCATATTTCGCTCAAAGCTGCAATCCTTCTCTAAAGCATTTAAGAGCAGCATGTCGTGAGTCAACCTTTCAAGACAGTTCTTCTTCTTCTTCTTTCCGTTTGATCAACGCGTTACCGACGTGTTACCACAATCGCTGATGTCTTCGACGTATCCGATTCGGCATCGCCGAGCGTTGACAAACACAAGCATAACACCGCCTTAAGTGCGTGCTAGAGGATGGGTGGGGGTGGAGGGGGTATATTTTATACGGCCGCAATCTCTGGGATGTGGTGAGAGAACAGGTGGGGGGGGGGTACTAGGGTTTTCTCCCGGATCCATTACACCACAATATGATGGCCCCCGGCTATAATTATGGGCTGATATCACCTCCTTAAGCTGTGTTTTACATGCCTTGAAGAGCATCGGAGTACAGTGACCCGGTCCCCAGAGGGGTGGGAGGGCAGTGTGTGTGTGTGTGTGTGTGTGTGTGTGTGTGTGTGTGTGTGTGTGTGTGTGTGTGTGTGTGTGTGTGTGTGTGTGTGTGTGTGTGTGTGTGTGTGTGGGTGGGTGTCAGCGTGT
The DNA here is from genome assembly GCA_027704905.1 of Muraenolepis orangiensis. Taxonomy (NCBI): domain Eukaryota; kingdom Metazoa; phylum Chordata; class Actinopteri; order Gadiformes; family Muraenolepididae; genus Muraenolepis; species Muraenolepis orangiensis. The sequence goes on along the minus strand of CM051021.1, from coordinate 9,372,427 downwards.
CAGTGTATGTGTGTGTCAGCTTGTCAGTCTGTGTGTGTGTGCGTCTGCGCACACAAGTGTGTGTTTGTCTGTGTGTATGTGTGTGTGTGTGCGTGTGTGTGTGTCTGTCTGTGTGTGGGTGGGTGTTAGCGTGTCAGTGTATGTGTGTGTCAGCGTGTCAGTCTGTGTGTGTGTGTCTGTGTGTGCGTCCGCGCACACAAGTGTGTGTTTGTCTGTGTGTTTGTCTGTGTGTGGGTTGGTGTCAGCGTGTCAGTGTATGTGTGTGTGTGCCTGTGTGTGTGTCTGCGCACACAAGTGTGTGTTTGTGTGTGTGTTTGTGTGTGTCCGTGTGTGTGTGTCCGTGTGTGTGTGTCAGCGTGTCAGTGTGTGTGTGTGCGTCCGCATGCACAAGTGTGTGTTTGTCTGTGTGTGTGTGTGTGTGTGTGTGTGTGTGTGTGTGTGTGGGGGGGGGGGTGTCAGCATGTCAGTGTGTGTGTATGTTTCATTACAC
>CM051021.1:9349437-9369437 GCA_027704905.1 Muraenolepis orangiensis | reverse complement strand
GTTTTAATAGCCTCCTCGGCGCTTGCACCTGTTGCTGCTACTGACTCCTCAATGGCAAGCGCGCAGAGGCCCTTGGGTGGGTTCAGTCCCAGTGATCGGACAGTTATCTGAGAGATGGCGGCACAAAGTTGTCATTCTTCCATCGGTCATATATCTTCATACTTCTTGGAGTAAGCGGTATTGAGGCGTTTTGATTGGTTCGGAGAGGTTTGAAACTATATTTATAAGTATTAGGGAACCCGCCACCCGATTCACATTCTCACATAACGGTAGCACCGAACAAACTTTTGTTTATTATTGTCGTTACTGATTTGTTAAGTGCTAGTTTACGGTGGATGCGGCTAAAATAGGAAAAGTTAATTGTTAACTAGGAATGATTTAACAAAAAAAAAAGCAAAAACAACGAGTCATTGAAACAAGAAAATTAAACAGACACGTTTTTGAATGGAAAAAAAACATCATTTATTTGAGAGGGAGAGATGAGATGATGCAATAATACATAATACAATGACCTCATCCTCATTCCACTGTGTATATATATAGATATAGATATATATCTATAGATATATCTATAGATATATATCTAGGTAGCTTATCATGGACATCCCCATTCAGACGGAGCACAGACAGAAGGTAACTTCGTCTGTGCTCCCTCATAAAAAAAATACATCATTTCATTAAAAGCGCTCTTTTACAGGGTTGTATGTGTAGCCGTCCGTAGAGAACGCCCTTTTGGCACGCGAGAGCTGGTGGGTGGAAGGGTTGTTTATACATTCATACGCGCAGAACACCTTTTTGGTTCGGATTTCTACGGCTGTACGGCACACTCCCCGACTATGTGTGCTTCGATTGTCCCCGGTCTCCATCTATGGTGCAGTGGTGGTTATACAGTGTCACCTCGTGTATGTACAGTACATCCGTGTAACCTCCATAGTGTAATGGCAAACAGACAACAGTAAACCAACGAAGCGTGACAGTTTTAAGACGTACATACAGGTGAGCATGCAGTCTAAATCTCTCTTGCACACACACACACACCCCCCCCCCCCCCCCCGTTATTCGGGGGACCCTTGTGACCGCAGAGCTGCAATTGGCTCAAGCACAGAAAGACCCGACGACCAGGGCGGGTACACGGGAAGCCTGACCCAGTGTGGGTGGTGTTGAGGGGGTGGTAAGGGCGTTAGATAGATCGAGGAGTAGCATATCAGGGCTCCCCCATCCTACATGCACCCACATAAAGACACTCCCAGACACATCCTTTGCTTGCACACTCCTGTAGAATTTATTGAAAACATTGTCTGTAATTAATACGGAACTGCGGCAAAACGGCAAATCTAAATACGAACAAGTCACCTTACGATGTCACATCCTGCCCCGTCATAACTCCAGGGCCCCCCTAGGGGGCGGCGCCCCCCATTTTGGGAACCACTGCGTCAGGGAGTGGGGATGGGGTGGGGTCAGGGAAGGGCGGGTCCTTCACGTGACACACACACCGACTCACCTCACAACCACTGGGATCCCTTCGCCTCCCTCCTCCGTCGACGTGCTCTTTCCCGGAGCAACTTGTGTGCAGTTCTCGGGTTTTTCCCTTCTTCAAACTACATACTACTAGGACCAGTAGTAGGAGTAGTAGGAGTAGTAGTAGTAGTACTACTATATGTAGACCGAATGGCTTACAGGCACATTTCTGTTCGGGACACAAACAGTGAAGGTCCCACAGAAAAACAAATGTTTTTCTTTTGCAAATAGTACAGCAAAAACAAAAACAAATTAAAAAGAGAAAATGCGAGTGACAACTAACACAGAGAGAGAGAGAGAGAGAGAGAGAGAGAGAGAGAGAGAGAGAGAGAGAGAAAGAGAAAGAGAAAGAGAGAGAGAGAGAGAGAGAGAGAGACAGACAGAGAGAGACAGACAGAGAGAGACAGAGAGAGACACAGAGAGAGAGGACAGCGGGAGACAGAAGAGAGGGAGACAGAGAGAGAGAGATAGCCAGAGCGAGAGACAGAAAGGTCACAGTTCCTTTTCGTCGATAGCCACGCATCCAACTGCCACAGCGCTCGGCGAGCGTTAGCTTGAAGCTATAGCTGACCCATCCATCCATCACCAAAGTCTCTGCGTGGCCGGTTAGCGTGGTCGGCGCGGGCGGGGCAAACTACACATACACCACACACAGTGTTTCTTGCTGAGGGGGAGGGGGGTGTGTGTGTGTGTGTTGGGGAGGCGCGAGGCAAAAAAATATAGAAACGGAAACCCAGATCCAACGTGTTTGGCGGAGATGGCGGCGGTGAGTGAGCGCATCGCTGTTTGGCGGCGGAAGGAGCGAGGTTTTCTGGGGGGGAGGGGGGGCACGCTTTGAGCAGAGGTGGGGTCAAAGAGGAAAGTGGGCGGGGCCAGCTTGGAGGGTGGGGGGGGGGGCGGCGAATACGGCGCAGAGGGGGGCTCACGAGTGGCCAGGGGACGAAGTCATTGGGGCACATCCTCATGTGTAAAGGACACAGATGCAGCTTAGCAAAGAAAACACAAACACACATTTTGGCCACCAACCTATATCCTTTCAAATCTCTCTCTCTCACACACACACACACACACCTTTTAACCACCAACAACATATATATTACTTATATCTAAATGACCAACACACTGGCGAGAGTGCCAGCGTCAGGGGGTGGACCTACTGGGGTAGTGAGAGGCTGAGGAGGAGGGGGATGTACCGGCGTGACAGGTGTCAAGGCACAACCAAGAGAGGAGGGGGGGCGTCATCATGTTTTCGCAGGGGGGGGGTTACCATGGCAACGGCGAGATGCGTGGCGCACAAAACAAATCCTCGGCTCATCGGGAAGCAGGCGCCAGAGCCACATGGGGGGGGGGGGGAGAGAGAGAATGAGAGACACAGACAGACAGACAGAGAGAGAGAGAGAGGGGGGGGGGGGTTTTGGGTGAGTGGGCGGGTCGAGAGGCGTGGACACAGAGGACGACGCAGTGGTTGTGGGTGGGTGGGTGGGTGGGGAGATTTGGTGAAGAGGAGGAGAGACCCGACCAGACGCACAGCCCTTCGAACCCCAGCACCCCTACCTACTACCCCCCCCCCCCCACGGGTTCTGCACCACAGATCAAAATGCCCCCCCCCCCCCCCCCTCACCTCCTCCGCCCTGACGCCATTCTATCCGTGTGCCTCTCGCCGGCGGCTTTTCCGCCACCGCACTTGTGTGTGTACACACACACACACACACACACACACTCGCCACCCGAACCCACCCTTAGCAGACCTCAGCCACCACAATCAATGGACAACAGTTGTTGCTGTTGTTTTGGTCAAGTGACGGGAACATTGTACATCTGGTTCCCCCGCGACGGGAGGACGACGAGGAGGAGCAGGAGCAGGAGGAGGAGGAGGCGGGAGGCGTGCACACAAGTCGGGGGGGGGGGGAAGCTGGCGAGGAGGAAGGGAGCACCAACCCGGACTTACCCTGACCATCAATAGAGAGCCTAGTCGGGGCCAGCTTCTACAACCGTCTTCCCCTCGCCACCGTGTCAGGTGGGGCCAGGGGGGCGGGGGTCGCTTTCCAACCACAGGAAGTCAAAGAAAGAAAAAAAAATAAAAACAAAACGTAAACAGGAAGTATTATGGAACAGCAGGAGGAGGAGGGGGGGGGGGGGGGGGGGGGGTGGTGGGTGTGGGGGGAGATCCAAACCCTTGTAAACGTTCCGTTTTCTGTTGCCACGGTGGTGAGGACAAACCATCTTTATTATAAATGGCAAGTACAGTATACATATGTTCAATAAAAAGCAGGCCTGAATTGACTTCTTAAAATGAAAAAAAAAAAAGGCTAAATTAAAATCTCCAAAAAAAGGAAGAGGAAAACACCGTCTAAGACATGGCAAACAAGACATTTCGCAACCATATCTATATTTCTGCGAAGGATGCAATTGGTATGTGCGTTTGTGTATATATACGTTTATATATATATATATATATAAAAATCCATACACATATCATACGACACAAAAAGATTACATTGTGAGATGCAGTAGTCCACGAGGAACCACAGGAAAGTGGGGGCAGGAAGGAGGGGATGTATTGTTGCGAATCAGATGGGGGGGGGGGGAGAAGGGAGGGGGGTGGGGGAAGAGGGCGGGGTCAAATCGCAGTCGCAAACTATCCGTCGTCGTGGCGCCCAAACTGCTTTCGTCGCAAGACGAATGCTATTTGTTCTGTATCCAGGCCGGCTGTTTGGGGGAAAGGGATATGGGGGGGGGGGGGGGGGTCACGGTTGTAGCTCAATAGAAAGACACTGGTACATCTCTCTCTCTCTCTCGCTCCATCCATTGGCACTAATGCCATAACACAGGCCGCGTCGCCATACGATGTAAGAGTTGAAACAACAAAAAACGAACGTTTTGTATTGATTGATCAAAAATGCCCCGAAAAAAACCCTCAACCGACCCATTTTACAGCTGACGCCGCACTGTGCTTTATTATTATTAATTATGTTCTTGTTTTTGTATTTTTTGGGGGTTTTAAACCCCTTGGACCCCCGGGGACTCACATAACATTAAAAAAAGAAATATATATATATATATATATATATATATATATATCTCTCGAAGCACTTATAAAACAATTGGGAGATCGCCGCACTAAATGCACTTCAGAAACGCAAAAAATAATAAAAATAATCGGAACGCTATATCAGGCACATGGTAAACCTCGTCGCCAGGGTTACGAGGCCAGGCGGCGATGAAGAAGATGATGATGATGAGGGATGTTCAGTAAACCGCTCATGCGTCATTCATGCCGGCCATTTTCCAACGCCACCCCCCCCCCCTCCCCCCCACCGTTTGAAACAGTTAAAAATGCTGACTCGCAACGCATGCATCGCAAAGCAATAGAAAAAACACATTGGTAAGAAAAACATTCGAAAGAAAAGGCGTCTGTACCAAACGCCTAAAAGACTTTATATATACACACACACACATCTCGAAATAAATCGGCACACCGCACTGTGAGCGGTCGTTGTGAATCTACAGGCCTACTGACTGGATAAGGAAATGCCCGTCTTTTAAGAGAGAGAGCGAGCGAGAGCGAGAGCGAAAGAGAGAGAGAGAGAGATGAGCCAGTGTCTTCTGGGAACCTTCTGGGGACAGCGAATGTGTGGTAGAGGCAATCAGGGAGGGAGGGAGAAAGAGGGGAGGGGAGGAGGGAGAAAGAGGGGAGGAGGAGGGAGGGGAGGGGAAAGTTCAGACAGAATTACAGTACAACGTTCGCTGTGCTTTTGTTTTTCATTTTTCTTTATCATCGTCTCCCAGGCGGTTGTGTGCGAGAGTTTTGTGCGCTGCAAGGGGAGGGCTCGGTGGGAGGTGGGAGGTGGGGGGGGGGGGGGAGGGGTGGAAGATCGGATCATCACAGCTTGTGCAACACGACAGTCTCTCGCTCGCTCACTCACTCAGCCTCTCGGGTTGGTCGGGGGGGAAACCAGAAATCCCACATTCACTCAAGGCGATACTCGCCAACCTCAGGTTTGCCCGCTAGGTGGCGGCGCTGTGCTTTCTTAACCCGCCCCCCCCCCCCCCCCCCCCATCCGACGTGTAAACAAATAAAAATAACTAACATAAAAGTCAAAAACAGGGTTGTTCTTTTAATTCTAAGATCATTAGCTGCTCTGGTGTCCATCTCTAAACATGGGGAGAAAGATGTAGGATTTATTTATGACAAAAACAACAAAAAAGGTCTCTGTACTGTATGATGCGTGTATAATTGTAAAAAAAATTAAAAGAGGCATACGTCGCAGATATTGGATATGACTGAAATACTGGCACGTGTGTATGTGTGTGTGTGTGTGGTCAGTGGCACCGCTTGGCCGTGTGAAACATAACTAATGCCCTTGGAAGAGAGAGTAAGAGAGAGATGGCGGGGCACACAGCACCGCCCTAGCGGCCAGTACCGTGGCTGGTGGGCTCACCCATGACCAACCCCAATACCTAGTCTCAGAGAGAGACACACACACACACACACACACACAGGGGGGGGGGGGGGGTACAGGCACGCACACGCCCACACACAGTTAGAATGAGGTGCTCAAGCTCGGAGGGAGGAGGGTTAGGTTTTAGGAGAGTTCTCTGTGTGTGTATGTGTGTGTGTGTGTGTGTGTGTGTGTGTGTGTGTGTGTGTGTGTGTGTGTGTGTGTGTGTGTCTGAGGGGAGTAGTAGTAGTAGGACGGGCACAGGGTGGGGGTGGGGGTCAGGGACAAACCCCCCCCCCCTCCCCCGTAGAGAGAGCTGTGCGTGTACGTGTGTGTGCGTGCGCACGTGCGTAGAGAGTATAAAAAAACAAAAACTAAAAAACAACCAAACCAAAAAGGAAACGTCAACAACGACAACAACCAAAAAAAGGAAGAGCGAGATAGAGAGAGAGAGAGAGGGGGGGGGGGGGTGGGGGGGTACTATCGATAGGGGGGTTCGGGCGCGTGGAGGGAGAGTTCGGGGGGGGGTCGGCGGAGGACGTTCTCCTTGCGCGGCGGCGCAGAAGAAGGCGGGGGCGGCGGCGGCAACGGCGGCTCATACACCCTGGGCCCGGCGGCCATGGCGCCCACGGGCACCACCCCGGGCTGCCCCTGGGCCATGGCGGCCACCGGCATCGCCGTCATCGCGCCGGCCGGCGGCGGGTAGGCGTACTGGAACTGCGGGTACTGCTGCAGCTGCTGGTAGTACTCCGCGTAGTACCTGCCGGGGGGGGGGAGGAGCAGGGGGAAGGGGGAGGGAGAGGGAGAGAGACAGAGGAGAGAGAGGCTGGGTTAGGTGAGGGAAGGGGCCTTCTTGGTGGGTGTGTGGATCGATGCGTCGGTGGAGGGGGGGGGAGGGAAGGAAAGGAACGGAAAGGAGGTCCAAAAACCCTAATGATAACTATTAAGGAAACGACTGCCTTTCCAGATCCGGGAAGGGGGAACGGTCAAAGAGATAAGGGAGGCTAAAAGGTGGGGACACACACACACACACACACACACACACACACACACACACACACACACACACACACACACACACACACACACACACACACACACACACACACACACACACACACACACACACACAGGCGGTGGATTGGCAGCAGAGACACGGCAGGACTTAAAGAGAGAGAGAAAGAGGAGAGAGAGAGCAGGGAGGAGCAGGCACCGGGGGGAAGGGGGTCTTGTGGGTGGTGGCAGGTGCAGAGCTACAGGCGGGGCAAAGGAGTGGGCTGCCGGAGAGCGGCATCTCTACGTCTTCCCCTACCTGGCCATGGGGTCCTCCGCGGCCTCGGCGGCCTCCTCGGCGGCACGGCCGGCCGGCGTGGGCAGCAGGGGGCGCCGGGGCTTGGCCCGCTGGTACATGAAGGGCTTCATCACGGGGTCGGGCAGCAGTGGCATGGAGCGTCGCAGGGGGCTGCGGTCCCGCTCCCCGGACTTGGCAGCGGCCGCCGCGGCCACCACTGCCGCCTGGTGGTCGTGGAGGACGTGCTGGCCCTGGGCAAAGTAGTGCGCCTGCCGGGCCGCCTCCAGGAAGGCGCTGGTGTGGTCCGCGGCCCCCATGGCGCCCATGGCGCCGATGTGCGCGTAGGCCGGCGCGGTGCCGCCGTACATCGCCGGGGCCATGGCGTAGGCGGGGTTGACGGCCGCCGCCGCCGCCTGCATCTCAAGGCCCGGCGCGGCCGCCAGGTACACGGGGTGGTTGCCCATGGCCTGGGCGTAGACCGGCGTGCTGTAGGCCGCGGCCGCTGCCGCCGCCGCGGCGTTGTTGGCCACCTGGCCGTAGATGTTGTGCCCCATCTGGCCGTACATCTGAGTGGCGCCCTGGGACATCGCCGCCTGGTTGGCGGCCACCGTGCCGTAGAGCTGGTTGGCCACGTTGGCGCCGTACACCTGGCTGGCCAGAGCGCCATACACCGCGTTGCCGTCGGCGCGCGCACCGGCGGTCAGGCCGCTCAGCGCGGCGTACGTGGGGTCGAAGGTGGACGTGTTGTACACCGAGTTGTGCACGCTCTGCTGCACCTGCAGGGGCAGGCCGGCCGCCGCAGCCGCCGCGGCCGCCAGCACCGCCGCCTGGCTCTGGTACTGCTCCAGGGAGGTCTTGCCCGCGGGACACTCGCCGGCGTAGTGGCCCTGCTTGCCGCAGCTCACGCAGGGGATCTTGCCGGTGGGCGTCTGCTTGCTGGGCTGCACCTTGGAGAGCTCCACGGAGAGCGGACGGCCCTTGAAGGAGGTTCCGTGGAGGGCCTCGATGGCCTGCAGCGCGTCCTCCTTGTTCTCCATGTGCACGAAGGCGTAGCCTGCGGAAGAGGAATGCCTGGCTATCATTGAGCGCAGGGACAACAGTTAGGACCACGGCGGCATGCCACAGGCACACACTTACAAACGCTCTATCAGTATTCTGGCCCCCCACTGTGCCACTGTGGTGGACCAGTCACAATCACTTCTAATTATTGGATCTTAAATGTCTTAAAGGCATGTATGTTAAGCCACCGACAAAATCAATATCTTTTTAAAACAGTAACATTAGATTGGTTTCACCGCGTCGCAGTGTCCGTCTAAAGCTATATAAAACAAAAAGCACTTCCCCCCCCCCCCCCACGCAGCGTCGAGGCTCACCTTTGACCTTGTCACACTCCAGCACCTTGCCGAAGGTCTGGAAGAGCTCCTGCAGGTCCTCGGTGGTGCACATGCCACTGAGGTTGCCCACGAACACCTTGGTGGAGTGGAGGGGCCGGCCACGCGACTCCTCCACCACCAGGTTGCGCCCGCGGAACTCCCGGCCGTTGAGCTCGCGGATGGCGCGGTCGGCAGCGCCATCGCCGTGCAGGTGCACGAAGGCGAACTGCCGCAGCACGCTGCAGCTCACCACCTGGCCGTACGCCTCGAAGATAGCGGACAGCTCCTCCTGCGTGGTGTCCAACGCCAGGTTCCCCACGAAGAGCTTCACCGTGTTGCTCTTGTCCATGGCGCTGGAGGGGGGGGGGGGAGAAAGCAGGACAGTGAGCGGGATGCGGCGGCCGTGTGGATTTCATTTAGTTAACTTTAATCTTTCATTTAAGATGCTTATTTTCCCTTTGCAATCAGTACAACGGAATGCTAACTCCACATTCGCACACCCGCAGTATGAATTTCCAGTATGAAAGTAACTGATGGATGATATATACACATATGGTGAACTGTGCAAAAAGCATTTTTAAGTGCCAGTAGTGTAGCAGCATCATGAAAACAGTGAAGTACAGTGCCATAACTGTAATAAGTCCAGAATTCAAGGTGGCTCATTCCAAAAAATATACATGTTTTTGTGATTTCTGATGATAACAATTTCACTCATCCACGGTACTTTTCCAAAAGCTACTTTAGAGAAAAATCACAAACTCAGTTTTTGCTTCAAGAATAAGAGTTGGACATTTTCGTGGAACTGACACCATTGGTCAGGATTGGACCAATGGGAGAAAGTGAATCCTCAACCCAACTTTCTACCAGGAAATGGGCCATGTGTTGCAGACTGCCGCTTCGTACTGAGAGAGAGAGTAACGCTTCCAAGTGAAAACAACCGCAGAGCGTTTCAACCCCGGTTCACTTCTGCTATAGGGTGTCACTCATCCAATGTTGCCTTGTTTTGTTCCAACACCCCTTGTCAGCTGTTGCTCAACATCATTTGCGGAAGCTATAAATCTTTGACCTCTGCACTAAAAAAAGAATAACCAGGTGGCCATTTTGCTATTTTTAATTGGTTTTAAAACGACCATGACTCAAGTTAGGTCTCAAGTTCAAATTAAACTGTGTTATAAAAGAGACAGTGGAAAGGGAAACGTCAAATGAAAAACCCTGTTCAGCCCTTTCTAAAAAAATTTGAAAGGCGTCACATGATGTGTTTGATATAAACTACGAGTAAAAACAAGAATTGAGAATAGACACTTTGTGTTTGTGTGTATAGTATTAATTATCTGGGGAAATAAACAGCAGAGGAAATTGGCGATTTCCAGTCCTTTGTTTTCAGGATTAAAAGAAGATTAGAAGATTATATACTTTAAAAACAACAGGTTTTAGGAAGGGATCAAACTTATTAGACCATAAGCCTATTTGATAAGGGAGCATTATATCAACTATCCAAAGGGTCATTACGCCCATTCCTATTACGAATCTCCAGTGTTAAGTCAAACAGTTGTTAATGAGTTACGCAAGTATGTGTACCTGAACTATGATAGGGAGGACAAGGGCCTCATTTGGAATTAGATGTGTTTGTTGGCTGGACAGTAAGTCATTAAGAATAAGATTGTGATTCCCAAACCAAAATCGAAATCACTAATTAAACCAAGTTACATATAAAACATCCAAATGGATTTCCCATCGTATGACTTTGAGAATAATTGTCCCTGCAAGATAGTTAAAACACAATTTCTCATTTTGAACGACATATACAAATAAATAAAAATTAGTTATTGATTTTTTTTTTTTTGTGTTTATAAGCGACTTATTAGACGTTGGCCAGCCGTTACCGTAAAACACATGTTAACGTTTCAGCAAGTTTAAAGAAATCGTGTTTAAAATAATAATAAATTAATAAAAACCAACAACGGTCATTTTGTTGAATCCGCTGTTTCTTTGGCTGACGCAGTGAAAAGCGGGTTCCGATCATCCCTATGTGTGTGTGTGTGTGTGGGGGGGGGGGGCTGTAGCTGTGACGACACAACACCAGGGGCCGTCGTAAAAAAACACACGCGTCGTAAAACACGTTCGTAACGTACGTTTACGTTCAAACCACGTTCGGAGTGGACCGAGAGAGGCCCTAATACTCGCGTTTTTCGTGAATGGGACGAGCTTTTCAATCCACGACGACGAGATAACTCCCAAGTGTATATATATCCCGACGAATAAATAAAAAACAAAAAAAGATAATATATTAAGTTATACTAGATAACGATGAAACGAAAAAAAACACCAAAACGACGTTAAAAATGCGTGTTAAACACACACACACACACACGAAGACAAATAATAACGTTAACGACGGACACCATCACAAACGAGGTAACACCGACTGAAACACCACCCCCCCCCCCCCAGTGACTTTAAAGGAAGAAACGCCATCGTTTTAAACCCACCCCACACACACACACGCCGGTCGAACATCGTTCGATAACGTTAACGTAAACATACCAAATTAACGCATTGAACGAGTCTTTCTAACGATAAGAATGAAAGGAGGAGGGGGGAGACAAAAAACGCTACCATCTTACCTAAGCGGTGCTGTGTTTCAAAATGGTAGCGCCTGCTTCCGCTTGTGAGAGCGTCGCACTGTGCTGCTGCTGGTGGGGGAGGGAGGGAGGAGGGAGGGCTGCTGGAGGGAGGGAGGGAGGCTGGAGAGGAGGGAGAAGGGAGGGCTGCTGGAGAGAGAGAGAGAAAGGGAGGTAGGGCTGCTGGAGAGAGAGAGAGAAAGGGAGGGCTGCTGGAGAGAGAGGGAGGGAGGGCTGCTGGAGAGATAGAGAGAAAGGGAGGTAGGGCTGCTGGAGAGAGAGAGAGAAAGGGGGGAGGGCTGCTGGAGAGAGAGAAAGGGAGGTAGGGCTGCTAGAGAGAGAGAGAGAAAGGGAGGTAGGGCTGCTGGAGAGAGAGAGAGAGAGAGAGAGAGAGAGAGAGAGAGAGAGAGAGAGAGAGAGAGAGAGAGAGAGAGAGAGAGAGAGAGAAAGGGGTGAGGGCTGCTGGAGAGAGAGAGAGAGCGGTAGGGCTGCTGGAGAGAGAGAGAAAGGGGGGAGGGCTGCTGGAGAGAGAGATAGAAAGGGAGGTAGGGCTGCTAGAGAGAGAGCGAGAGAGAGAGAGAGAGAGGGGCTGCTGGAGAGAGAGAGAGAAAGGGGGAGGGCTGCTGGAGAGAGAGAGAGAAAGGGGGGAGGGCTGCTGGAGAGATAGAGAGAAAGGGAGGTAGGGCTGCTGGAGAGATAGAGAGAAAGGGGGGAGGGCTGCTGGAGAGAGAGAGAGAGAGAGAAAGGGGGAGGGCTGCTGGAGAGAGAGATAGAGCGGTAGGGCTGCTGGAGAGATAGAGCGAAAGGGGGGAGGGCTGCTGGAGAGAGATAGAGAGAGGTAGGGCTGCTGGAGAGCGAGAGAAAGGGGGGAGGGCTACTGGGGAGAGAGAAAAAGGGGGGAGGGCTGCTAGAGAGGTAGGACTGCTGGAAAGAGAGAGAGAAAGGGGGGAGGGCTGCTAGAGAGAGAGAGAGAGAGAAAGGGGGGAGGGCTGCTGGAGAGAGAGAGAAAGGGGGGAGAGCTGCGACACTGCACTGGGACGCCTGTTCTTCCGTTCCGTTCCGTTCCCCCCCCCCCTCCCCTCCCCTCCCCTCACGGCAGACAAATGATCAGAAAAACACAGATCAATAGTATCCATCGTTGTGGCTTTTGTTATCCCATTGAAGATGAACGGTTTTTATTGCACTGAATTAAATATCAAGTGTGGGTTTTTTTTATTATTAGCGAGTACATAGAGCAGTGTCACACAGCAACTCAACAGAGAGACAGAGAGAGCCATTTAGATGAGACATCACTTTACAACATAGCATAGGGGGGGGTCCAGGCACAACCCAAGACTGCATCTCGACAGAAAAACATTTGTTTGAATTATTACCCAATTAATAGTGGTACGTGTATACCACAACATATGATATATCAGCAGTTTGACTAATGGGGCATACACACATTTAAATATGTATAATCCTGGCATGAAAACCCTAATACAGCCCCAATGGATGTCTGATAATGGCAGACAAGTACATGCTAAAAAAAAGCAGTGTAAGAAAGTGTTTTGTGGCCAAACACCTGTATACATATACATATATATGCATATATATATATATATTCTCTCTCATAGAGGGTTATTTTTCATTGTAGGCAATAGAATGATCTAAACCTAATCTTGCAGTAAACTGCTCAAAATCAGTAGCCGATGAGATGTATAAACAAACCATACCACTTTATCGTCCTAACGAATGGGGTTATAGGCTTCTGTAAACATGGATTGAATACAAAATACTTCATTGGTCCCACACAATCCTTCAAAATGTGATATTTAGCATGGAATTAAAAAGAGCTAAATAAGAAGAGCCAAGAAATACAATTCAATAAAGCACTAGAGAAATCTAATCTAAAATAAGGCCACATATCTTTGGGTTTTCTCTCTTTCTCACACACACACACACACACAGACACACACAGAGAGCGTGCGGGGGGGGGGAGGCCGTCTCAGAGGTTAGCAGCGGGGGTCTTTGTGCGTCGGCCCGTCCCGGCGAGGGGGCGGTCCCGCTCCTCCCACAGCGTCACGCCGTCACACGCGCAGATCTGCTTGGCGTTCTGGAAGAGTCCCGCTGAGCGCGCGATGATGCCACACACCAGCCTGACGACAACAATAACAACAACAACAGGTTAAAAAGCTTGAAACATCTGAGGATAGTTCTGATATTTACTATGTTGTCGTGTAGCAGACAAAAACTGAGTGAATTTTATTTTGGTCATTTTAGGGAGCAGGTAGGTGTTAGGGCATCTTACTCAAGCCCAGCCAACAGGTTAGACAGGGGACATTTAGGTTTTTTTTCGAGCCAAGAAACAGTTTAGGCAGTTCATCTCGGAAAGATCTATCTTCAGTCTTCTTGATGTTTGCATCAGTGCCAACTTGAGGGGCCCCTGAGGGCCGATCTATGTGGTCACGGGTTGTTCTCCGTCCTGCGGCCCCAAAGCGGTGGAATGAATTTCCCACGGATGTCAGGACTGCAGAGTCATTGCCCGTCTTGAAACTCACCTCTTCAGGAAACACTACCAGGATCCTTCCTCTCAGCGCGTCCTCTTATCACTTTTTACAAGCGTCTTTCTAAGTAGATTGTCTAAGTAGATTGTTAGGTATATATTGTTGGCCAACTTATAGTACTTTTACCTTATTGTACTTTTATCTGAGCACTGGCTCAGTTATTGGAAACTTGTTAGATATGAAATGCACTTCTGACTTCCTGGTGACGAGTTGTTCTCTTACCTTCCTTTGTTGAAACACGATTGTAAGTTGCTTTTGATAAGAACGTCTGCTAAATGACTAATGTAAGTTATCTAACGTGTGTGTGTGTGTGTGTGTGTGTGTGTGTGTGTGTGGTGTGTGTGTGTGTGTGTGTGTGTGTGTGTGTGTGTGTGTGTGTGTGTGTGTGTGTGTGTGTGTGTGTGTGTGTGTGTGTGTGTGTGTGTGTGTGTGTGTGTGTGTGTGTGGGGCACTGGAAGATAACATGCCGTTACGTCACAGGGTTGCAAATGCGTACCTTCAATCAATCAAATGTATTTTTGGGAAAATGTTCATGTTAACTACAGCAACCTATGTTGTCGTTTATATTCAAGTTCACCAGGTGAAACACATTTTTGTTTAACAGGTATCCGATTGGCCCATGTGACTGGCAAAGGCGGGGCATCTGGCCATAGAACGAAGACTTGGCTGCCAAGAGAAAAAGGAGAGCAAGGAGGGCACTCTAGAATGAAGGAACTAACACACTAGAACTAAGAGTCAACTTTCGCGATTGTTTTTCTTGTATTGTTGGCCTTATTTTTTGGGTTCCTTTTTTAAAATCTTTGTTCTTCTCTCTTTTTTTTTTACATCTGCAGATATATCACTTTAGATTTTGCAATTTTTTAAAACATAAACATTTGAATGAACATTTTTCACACAACACCTGTGCTGACCAGCTGGCATCACTGAACAGTCTGCCGTCCCAGCGTGCTTCAAAGAGACAACCATTGTGCCGTTACCCAAAAAGACCATGGTAACAAGCCTCAATGACTATCGTCCAGTGGCTTTAACACCCATAGCCATGAAGTGCCTGGAGAAACTTCTAATGTCGCATATGAACTTTTCCATCCCCGAGTCCCTAGACCCACTGCAGTTTGCATACAGACCAAACAGGTCTGTAGACATTTTCCCATTTCCCTGGCACTACACACGGCCCTGGAGCACTTAGACAGGAGGGACACCTACGTTGGACTGCTGTTCATTGACTACAGTTCAGCGTTCAACACCATTGTTCCCTCCAAGCTGGTCCTAAAACTGAGGGACGTAGGTCTGGGCGCCCCCATCTGTAACTGGATTATGGACTTCCTGACGGGCAGGCCTCAAGTAGTGAAGATTGGGAACAACATCTCATCCACTCCGGTCCTCAACACCGGAGCACCCCAAGGCTGCTGCCTCGGCTGTACACACATGACTGTACTGTCACGCACAGCAATGATCGGATTATCACGTTTGCAGACGACACCACAGTCATCGGCCTGATAAGAGAGGGCGACGAAACGGAGTACAGAGATGAGGTAGTCGGGCTGACGCGATGGTGCAAGGACAACAGCCTCGCACTGAATGTCAGCAAGACTAAGGAGCTCATCGTGGACTTCAGGAGCCACCCGTGGAAGTCGTCAGCTGCTTCCGTTTCCTTGGGCTACAAGGAACCCGCAACACGGAGGTCATACTGAAGAAGGCACACCAGCGCCTCTACGCCCTGCGGTCCCTCAGGAAAAGTGGAATAGGCCAACGGTGGCTAGTGAACTTCCACCGTGGCACCGTAGAGAGCGTCCGGGTGTGCACTTGCATGCATTGAGGAGATCTGTAGGACCGGATGTCGGAAGAAGGCCATGTCCATCATAAAGGACTGCAACCACCCTGGGAACCATCTCTTCTCCCCCCTATCGTCCGGTTGCCGGTGGCGCAGCATCCGTACAAGGACTACAACCTTAGACTAAGGTTTAAGGATAGTTTTTATTCACAGGCAGTGACCTACTGACCTGCTAGGAGTGCCACTATCATAACATTGTCATTAACATTACACTATCATACTTTGCTGGACTTCTGAACTCATTACAGTTACTGCACTGTATTCATGATGCTGCTGCACTACTGGCACTTTTAACATGTAAATATCATACCGTCACTGTATTGTAGTTTTAATCTTAATTTTTATTGTATATAGTGTTTTTTTATAGTATTGTTTTAAAAATTCATATTGCTGGAGGGAATGGGGAGTAAGCATTTCATTGTACGTGTGGCAAATGGCCAATAAAGCATATTGTATCATATAACTCATAGCCTTTTATAACTGCTATACTTATAGAACCTTATGAGGGATATTTGCATCGACTTGTTCAACCCATCGTGCATATTGGCTGTTTAATATGTTCCGCTTCGTCATGAAACAGACCGGTTGTGTGTGTGTATGTGTGTGTGTATGTGTGTGTACCCCCCCCCCCCCCCCCCCCCCCCTCACATCTACCTACCTAGCGCCAGAGTTGCCCGTGTCCTTGGAGAGGGCGTGACCTCCACGGCCCAGGTCGTCCTCTCCTGCGTCCACCACCAACGATCGACCAATCACGTCCCACACCTGCGGCGAGGCGAGAGAGCGCAGAGGCGGGAGTTTTTTTTCCGACTTAACACAAGCGGTGAGACGCTTTAGAAATGGACGCATTGTGCGTGCATTCCTATTTGCGTGGCCATTGTACACTCAAAAAGAATAATTCGAAATTAAAAAGTATACGCAGTATATGCCTCGGCCACAGTAAAGGCATCTCTTTTCATGACTGTGGAAATAGCTCATATTGTACATCGAAGAGGGTAAAAGGCTCCCAAATGCATAGTTGCAGATTTTATCCAACGGATAAATTTCCCCTGTCGGCAAACACTCAAGAAGCTGTCCTCACGAAGGAGAAAACGCATCAGAAGACACTCGTAAAACTCTCACTCGGTCTGTGTTGTGTTTGTGTAGCTCTATGTGTGTGTGTGTGTATGTATAGTGTACTATGTGTGTGCGTGCATGCACGCGGGCGTGGCGTGTGCGGCGTGTGTGTGTGTGTGCATGCACGTGTGTGTGTGTGTGTGTGTGTGTGTGTGTGTGTGTGTGTGTGTAAGGTGGACTATCGTGTGTGGGTACTGCGTGGTTACCTTCACTTGACGATCTTCCAGTCTAAACGACGCTCTCCCGTCAGGCCCGGCGACTATGTTTCCAAGGTCTCCAACATGCTGCAGAAAACACACCGGATCAAACTTAAAACCATACAGTTGAGTATGGGGGGGGGGGGGGGGGGGATGGTGAAAGGAGTGTATAGCCATCACAAACCGCTTCAAAGCGGTCATGTGACTAGAACTGTCATCGGATAGATAAGCCTACCCCGTTGACCATATCCAGCGTAGATTACGGGTGGACACTCCCATTTGTGGTGTCAGAGTGAAGCTTTCGGACAGAAGGAACCTTTTCATAGTATTTCGAAGAACTATTGTTGTGTTCGCACCACTAGGAACCGTCGTAGTTCCCGGAACGCTGCTTTGAGGGACCTTTTTAGCTCCTACTTTAGAGCAGGTATACTCCCCCCCCCCCCCCAGCAGACATCGTAGGTGTCTGGTGATTGGTTGAACACGAGTACAAAATGCATAACGACGTTCCATCAATGACATGGACGTAGCGGTCCTATGGATGTCGTCATGTTGGCGGCAGTAGCGCAGTCTGTTGGGACTTGGCTTGGGAACCATAGGGTCGCCGGTTCAAGTCCCCGGGAAGAAAAAGCGGACCAAGTTCGGAGTGAGAACTGGTACTTGGGGGGGGGGGGAACGGGTGCCAGTTTGCCTCCTGGCCACTGCCCAGGTGCCATTGAGCAAGGCAACAGACCCCTCTACACTGCTCCACGGCATATACACTAACCGTCCACTGCTCCTAATACTAGGATGGGTTAAATGCAGAGAAAACCAATGACCAATAAAGAGGATTCAAAATCCTCCGGATTTCGATTTTTAGGAAAAAGCCTTTGAAGGAACTATTCCTCCCCTAGTTCCTAGGTATTGTTTTGGAGGTGTAAACTGCGGGAGAGGGAATGGGGAGGTAAGCGTTCCAATGTACTTATGCATTAATGGCCAATAAAAATATCTTGTATCTTGTATCCCAGAGTCCCCAGAACGGTTTGGTTTCCGAAAGCACCTTGGTGTCCTTGACACTTTTAAGCATGCGACAAACTTTGAAACAATGGCTAAACACACTCACACCTGGAGTGGAAAAATGGGGGGGGGGGCTGTTCTTCAACAGCTCTCTCCATTTACTCCTACTCCTCTATTCATCCCCTGTCTGGCAGTATTGCTGAGTCATCGTTGAACTTTTCTTTTCTTATCGGTTTCCATTTTGTTTCTTTTTTTTTAAGTGCAGTGCATATTTGTGCGTTACCCTTTCTGAGTCCTCTGGTCCTCCATGTTGTCTTCCAGAGGGATTATAGTGATCGCCACAGCTGGAAATAAAACAAATAAAATGCAATCAATAAATACAAAAAAATAAAATAAAAAAAAATACAATTAAAATCAATAAAACACAACAGGACAAATACATGTTCGTAGTCGACAGCCAATATACACCAGTGTTCACACGACTGCATTTCTATAACCATTCCAATTCCATTTTTTATTCCAACAAGAACATCCTGCTTTTACAAAGGTGGATAGATGGTCAGGGTTAGGTGAACCCATTAAAACAACAACAGAGGTGATATATATATATCAGATATATATATCTTTATTAATCCCTTTCATGCAACGGTCCGGGGGAATAACAAATCCAGCAATCAGTTTTCAGTAGAAAACACATTTTTCTCACACACACACACACACACACACACACACACACACACACACACACACACACACACACACACACACACACACACACACACACACACACACACACACACACACACACACACACACACACACACACACACACACACACACACACACACACACACACACACGCTGTATAACAGTCAGTAAAACGTTAACTGGCGATTGTGCCATTATATGGCATTGAACAACACCACCCCCCCCGCTCAGCCCCGCCCCCCCGCTCAGCCGCCCCCCGCTCAGCCCCGCCCCCCCCGCTCAGCCCCGCCCCCCCTCCGCTCCAACTGGGTTTTCATCCCTCTGTCAAAGTGAAATGTTAAACTTTGAAAATGCTGCATCATCAGCGGCAAAAACAACAACTAGAACAAATCGGATTTCTTCCCATCTATCAACCGTGCGGAAGCAATTATCTCTCACGCACACACATGGGCACGCGCAGAAGAGAGACGCGAGAAAAGTCTTCCGTAATGAAAAATAGGATGTCACGCAAGCAGCTCACAAATCTACTACCATCAGCTTGACACAGACCTTTGTGTCCAGAGAGAGAGAGAGAGAGAGAGAGAGAGAGAGTTTTCTTCCACTTGCCACTGATAAATGACAGGATAAGATTCATGACAGGAGAAGAGTCATCATATCCCAGTGGGTGGAGGGGAGGGGGTGGGGGTGGAGGAGGGCGGGATCCAAAGAAACAGTGATTGTGAAAGTGCACGTCAAAAAAAAGTGTACTTTTTATAAAAAAAAATTAAAAAAATAATAATAAAAAAAAAGGCACACACGTCTGCACACCTGGTCTTGACCATTTCAGTCCTCGCCTTGCCGGCGGTCCACACACAGCGATTATTAGGACGTCTTCTCTGAAAATGCGCCACATCGCCTAAAACCTGCGTCGGACACGGTTCTCGAAAAGTTTGTGGAAACTGCAGCAGCCGTCATCGTTGTTGTTGCTACACTCGCTCTTTGACCTCACATCCCATTGGCCGTTCATGACCTCAATCCACGACCATCAGAGCAGACTCCCCTCCCCCCCCCACCCCACCCTACCTGAGGCAGTCCGAGGTGAGGTCGCCCAGCGTGTGGATGTGCAGGCCATGCGGCCCGGGCGTCAGGCCGTCGAGGGTCCCGTCGACAAGGCAGCGCTCCTCCGACAGCTGGAGGAAGCGGACCACCCCCTGGACCACGGAGCCCGGCCCGGCCAGCATCACCACGGCCGAGCCCAGGTCGGCTGGGATGAACGCTGGGATGAGGACACACGCGGTGAGAGGATACACACACACCTCCACGAAACACACACACACACACACACACACACACACACACACACACACACACACACACACACACACACA
>CM051021.1:9341937-9344437 GCA_027704905.1 Muraenolepis orangiensis | reverse complement strand
TCCAGTTACAGATTGTAGCGCCCAGACCTAGGTCCCTCAGTTTCAGGACCAACTTGGAGGGAACGATGGTGTTGAATGCCGAGCTGTAGTCAATGAACAGCAGTCTGATGTAGGTATCCCTCCTGTCTAGGTGCTCCAGGGCCATGTGTAGTGCT
Organism: Muraenolepis orangiensis; assembly: GCA_027704905.1. Taxonomy (NCBI): domain Eukaryota; kingdom Metazoa; phylum Chordata; class Actinopteri; order Gadiformes; family Muraenolepididae; genus Muraenolepis; species Muraenolepis orangiensis. The sequence continues at coordinate 9,344,282 of CM051021.1, read as the reverse complement.
AGGGAGATGCCGTCGTCTACAGACCTGTTTGGTGGGTCTAGGGACTCAGGGATGGAAATGTTGATATGCAACATTACAAGTTTTTCCAGGTCCTGAAACTATGGCTGTTAAAGCCACTGGACGATAATCATTGAGGTATGTTACCTTGGTCTTTTTGGGTAACGGCACAATGGTTGTCTCTTTGAAGCACGCTGGGACGACAGACTGTTGCAGTGATGCATTGTAGATGTCGGTGAACACAGGAGCCAGTTGGTCGGCGCAGGTCTTGAAGACGCGGGATGGAACTCCGTCTGGGCCTGCTGCCTTCCCTGCCTTCACCCTCCTGAAGGTTCTGCGGACCTCGAACCTCGGACAGTTGTAGAAAGTAGTCCTCTGGGTGGGTGTTCAAGTTATTGGTTGGCTCATGGTCCCTTTTCAAAGCGAGCAAAAAACTTGTTTAGCTTGTCTGGTAGGTTAGGGTTGTTGTTGGTGACTGCCCCTAGTTGGAGAGAACCCTCAGACCTTGCCACATACGTCTGGTGTCAGAGCCCCCGAACTGTAATTTCAATTGCTGTAATTTCTTATAGTGATCGGAGTCGCCTGTTGTGAAAGCGGTACTCCCATTGTCTATCGGCAAATTAATGATTATTAAAAAAACAACAACATATATTATGTTATTTGCACAGAAGCAGCGAATATTCCATTTACAACTGAGGACTCTTGTTTTATTGCGTTCACCCCCCATACATTCTTCACACTCCCGCACTTAGCCCCCCTTGTGCTCAAGCATGGTACTGCAGTCTTTTTTCGTGGAGTGGCATTTATAGCCGTCTCCAGCGCGTTGGGTGCGGTGATACAGTGCCGCCGCGTATAGCTGCAAGCTACAAATGGAAGCAGGATTTCTGGATTTAAAAAAAATGAAGACTATCGTCACTACCCTCGCCCAGCCTTCACTTTGTAGAGATGGAATGTTCCTCAAATCGACACTGAGAACGACGATCGGTTGGAAACCCTATTTCATGTCCTTATAGGCTAACACACACAGACAGACAGACAGACAGACAGACACGTCTCTAGCATACGCCCCCAAAGAGTGATTAGACGCGTGATTAGCGAAGTACTTATGCTTAAAAGTGCGCACCACGCACTTGCGTTTTCTTTAGTGGCCAATTTTTCGTATAGAGAACCGCCTCTTTTTCGCCTGCACGCCATTGCGTGCGATTATGAAGAAAAAACGACTAGGCACACACACACACACACACACACACACACACACACACACACACACACACACACACCACACATTCGATGTCATAAAGACGTGTAATCATTAATCTAATGAATAAAATGAGCCGTAATTAATTACTAGTGCAGAAAGGTGCCACAACATGGCTGACCCGTAAAAACGTAAAAATGAGTTATAATGGCAAGTGTTAGTTTAACAAGCCGGGGATAAACTCCCCATCGATATACGCTCTGTTACTCAGAATCAATAAGAGGAAAAAGACTAATAATAATCAAATGTCCTCGAAATCTATTGTTCCAGCCAACGGCCCCCCCCCCCTATGGGAGACAATGCAATATGGCGCGCGGCACCTCATTAAATCATTACGCCCACGTGGGCTCAGATCATTATTCAAACGATTTAGTGTCACGCGGGGTCCGATCAGCATCCTTGGTTTGCGTGTCGCGCGTGTGTGTGTGTGTGTGTGTGTGTGTGTGTGTGTGTGTGTGTGTGTGTGTGTGTGTGTGTGTGTGTGTGTGTGTGTGTGTGTGTGTGTGTGTGTGTGTGTGTGTGTGTGTGTGTGTGTGTGTGCATAAGCTTGCTGGCAAATGAGCCCCCCTGTCCTGTCCTGTCCTCCCCCACCCTCTGTCCCCATCCCGCATCACGTGCACATGCACCTTGCGCGCGCATTGGCTATCGAGAGAGAGAGAGAGAGAGAGAGAGAGAGAGAGAGAGAGAGAGAGAGAGAGAGAGAGAGAGAGAGAGAGAGAGAGAGAGAGAGAGAGAGAGAGAGAGAGAGAGAGAGAGAGAGAGAGAGAGAGAGAGACGCGGTAAGTGGACGAGACAGACAGTCGGTGTGTTGAGGCGAGCAGCAGCGGCAGCAGCGCGCGCCTCTCCTGACCCGCATATGGTCCCCCCTCGCCTCGCGCTGATTCACTGACTGCGACACCGGGAACGGAACGGAGCGGAGCGGAGCGCGCGCGCGTTTTTTAAAGAACGTCAGAAAGAAAAAAAATTATCATTATTATTATAACCTCATCCTCGACTTACTACCACACACACTCTCTCTCTCTCTCTCTCTCTCTCACACACACACACACACACACACACACACACACACACACACACACACACACACACA
>CM051021.1:9331937-9336937 GCA_027704905.1 Muraenolepis orangiensis | reverse complement strand
TGAATACTATTGCTGATTTTAATGCGCCGCAGCTGCGGGTGAAGACCAACAAGGGGTTGATGCTGCCCCCTGGTGAAGGCAGGGTGAATGGAGATTGTGACAGAACACCCCCCAACACCCCCCAAGGGACGGCTCCTGACTCCACGTCCATCTCCTCCTCCTCCTCCTCCTCCTCCTCCTCCTCCTCCTCCTCCTCCTTTGCGTCCTGAGGAGTCCACCTTCAGTCTACCTGACCAGGGGAAGGGAATCTTCATGGTGGCGCCAGCTGCCGAAGCAGTTGACCTCGATGGCTGGTCTGGGTGGCATTGATGGAACTGCCTGATGAGGTCGTCGTCCAGAATATGTCGAGCTGGAACCTACGACCTCTCCTCAGGGCTGTACCCTTTCCAGTCGGCCAGGTTCTGGAGGCCCCTCCCACAATGACTGGAACGCAGTAGGCGGCAAACACAATATACCTGGCCGCCATCAATGACTCAGTGTGGTGGTGGAGGTGGAGCAGCCAGGACCGGCGGACTCACCCGAACCGGCTTGATCCTGGACACATGGAAGGTCGGGTGAATCCGCATGGACCGGGGCAATTTGAGCCTAACTGCCACCGGGTTGACGACCTTCGGGATGTCAAAGGGGCCAATAAACCTGGGTGCCAACTTGTTGGACTCCACCCGCAATGGTATGTCCTGGATGGAGGGCCATATCTTCTTGCTTGCCTGGTTGGTGGGGGCCTAGGAGCAACGGCGGTTGGCAGTCGTGGTGTACCGACCGGTTGGCTGAACGGAGAGATACTCTGGCTTGGGTCCAGGTCTGATGACAGCAGCAGATGAAGGCTTGGACCGATGGGGAAGAAGACCTCCCTCTCCAGGGCAGGTAGGAGACCGTAGGCACACTGGTAGGGGGATAATCCAGTGGCAGAACTGATTAGGGTGTTATGCACATACTCCACCCACAAGAGCTGTTTGGACCAGGATGAGGGGTGTTTGGAGACGGTGCACTGCAGCACCGTCGGGTGTTCGCCTCCAGGGTGGCCCACCAGAACTTTGCTGCAGGACCCCCTTGGTGCGTTTGATACCAGGGTGGCAGGAGATTTGGGAGTTGTTGGCCCATGTGAGGACGTCAGACATCAAAATCTGGGGAACGAATAACCGATTGGGGGGGCAGATACTAGGGCTGATCTTCAAAGGAGGGGGAAGTTAAACCTCGTGAAGAAGAGGTACCATCTGGCCTGTTGGGAGTTCAGCCTTCTGGAAGACTGGATGTACTCCAGATTTTTGTGATCTGTCCAAACTAAGAAGGGTAGCTTGGTTACTTCAAGCCAGAGGCGCCACTCCTCTAAGGCCAACTTCACCGCTAGCAGCTCCCGGTTCCCAATATCGTAATTTCTTTCTGCAGGGGTAAGTCTCCTGGAGAAGAAGGCGGGCAGGAAAGAAGGGTTGAGCTTCTGGTCATTGGCAGACCGGTGGGACAGGATGGCTCCTACCATCACGCACCAGAGGAAATTATCCATTAACACGAATTGTGAACCCTGTAGTCTTCAGACGACATGGATAGGTGAGCTACTTATCCACCCCTCGACTGAGGGCAAGTCGTAACAGCGAGCACACGCACACACGCACACACACACACACACACACACACACACACACACACACACACACACACACACACACACACACACACACACACACACACACACACACACACACACAGAGTCTGGGCTTTTCAGAGTGTGCCGCATCAGTGATGGCACTCAAGTGACACATGAAAAACGGGATTAGAGGCGTGCAGAGAGAGAGAGAAGGCAATCACTATCTGTCTGTTATTGCCCCATCTCCCCCCTCCCTCTCTCTCTCTCTCTCTCTCTCTCTCTCTCCCCCTCCCTCCCTCCCTCTCTCTCTCCCTCCCCCTCCCTCACTCTCTCTCACCCCTCCCTCCGTCTCTCTCACTCTCTCTCTCCCTCTCTCCATCTATCTGTCTCTCTCACTCCCTCTCTCCATCTATCTGTCTCTCTCACTCTCTCTCTCCCTCTCTCCATCTATCTGTCTCTCTCTCTCCCCCTCCTTCTCTCGCTCTCCCCCTCCCCCCCTCTCTCTCTTTCTCTCTCCCCCTCCTTCTCTCACTCTCCCTCCCTCCCTCCCTCCCTCTCTCCATCCCTCCCTCCCTCTCTCTTTTTCTCTCTCTCACTCCTTTTCTCTCCCTCTCCCACCCCCCCTCTCTCTCTGCATCTCTCTCTCTCTCTCCCTCCCCCCTCTCTCTCTCTATCCCCCTCCCTCTCTTCCCCTCTTGCTCGGCATCTCTGTCTAGCTCTCCCCTAGGATACACGCGGGCTGCAATAGGGTAAGACAGGAGGCCTATCTATGAGAGAGAGAGAGAGAGAGAGAGAGAGAGAGAGAGAGAGAGAGAGAGAGAACTCTAAATCAAGGGTCCTAAGTCGGATTTCTCCCCCCCCCCCCCCCCCGGGATGCTTTTAATCAGTGCTGAGCCCGCCGGTGAAGTGATAGAGAAAATGTCCACGCTGCACATTTACCTATGAAGAAGTGAATATGCGCGCGCCAGTGGACACAGGTGCACGGGCGATCAGGAACATGTAGAATGAATGAGTGATGAACACGTCAAGAGTCTAAATGATGAGGATCCAAAAAGGATTCAACTAAATGTTCTTCTTCTAAAAATTCAAATTCTGGAGGATTTGAATCGTCTTTATGAGTCACATACATGTGACTTTATGAGTGTCTACACATACATGTACACACACACACGTACAGTGAAATGTGTTTCTCTGCATTTAACCCATCCTAGTATTAGGAGCAGTGGGCAACTATTTATAGAAACAGTGCATGGGGGGAGCAGTGTAAGGGGTCTGGTGCCTTGCTCAAGGGGACCTCGGGCAGTGCCCCAGGTGTTTCGGGGACTTGAACCGGCGACCTTCCGCTTCCCAAGCCCCAAGTCCTAACAGACTGAGCTACTGCCGGCCCTTCTTCTAGTCATGCTCACAAATGAGTGAGTACTTGGTGGTGGTGGGTCTAACTTCCCCCCTCTATACTTACTCCTCTCTCCTCCTCGCCTCCTCTCCCTCGACTCCCCTCCTCTCCCTCGACTCCCCTCCCCTCCCTCTTTCCCTTTCTCTCTCTTCCTCTCCACATCTCCCCCCCCCCCCCCCACCCCCAGGCATGCACGGCCATCTGCCGTGTGGACATTTTCATAAGGAGGAAAAAGGCAGCAGGAACAGTGCATTTATTGTTTAGTTTGTGGCGTTTAATTATGTCGAGCCCCCCCCCCCCCCCCCCCCCCCCCCCCCTCTCTCTCTCTCTCTCTCTCTCTCTCTCTCTCTCAAGGTGGACGGAAGGGATTTGAAACAGAGCACCCATCACTCCCATCGTTGCCACGTGCGCATGAGAATGTCACATGCTTACGTGTGTGTGGTACACAACCGCATTCTCAATTCGCAAAGACACCGCAAATAGGCTTCCATAGTTTCCACAGAGCCGCGGTCGTAGGACAAACGCATTGGTGTCGCTCACAACACCAATGATGGGTTTGCTCCTCCTGTGCATCCAGGGCAGCACTGGTAGCAGAAGTAGTAGACTCCTCTGAGTTCAGTCTACTACCGGTGTGCCCGGTGTAATACAAGCGGACCCACAATTTGTATGAAAGCAGCCTCACCCATGGCCCCCAGTCAGACTGATTAGAGTCTGGTTGAAGCAGCCTCACCTGGCCCCCAGTCAGACTGATTAGAGTCTGGTTGAAGCAGCCTCACCTGGCCCCAATCAGACTGATTAGTGTCTGGTTGAAGCAGCCTCACCTGGCCCCAGTCAGACTGATTAGAGTCTGGTTGAAGCAGCCTCACCCATGGCCCCCAGTCAGACTGATTAGAGTCTGGTTGAAGCAGCCTCACCTGGCCCCAGTCAGACTGATTAGAGTCTGGTTGAAGCAGCCTCACCTGGCCCCCAGTCAGACTGATTAGAGTCTGGTTGAAGCAGCCTCACCCATGGCCCCCAGTCAGACTGATTAGAGTCTGGTTGAAGCAGCCTCACCTGGCCCCAGTCAGACTGATTAGAGTCTGGTTGAAGCAGCCTCACCATGGCCCCCAGTCAGACTGATTAGAGTCTGGTTGAAGCAGCCTCACCTGGCCCCCAGTCAGACTGATTAGAGTCTGGTTGAAGCAGCCTCACCTGGCCCCCAGTCAGACTGATTAGAGTCTGGTTGAAGCAGCCTCACCTGGCCCCCAGTCAGACTGATTAGAGTCTGGTTGAAGCAGCCTCACCCATGGCCCCCAGTCAGACTGATTAGAGTCTGGTTGAAGCAGCCTCACCTGGCCCCCAGTCAGACTGATTAGAGTCTGGTTGAAGCAGCCTCACCTGACCCCCAGTCAGACTGATTAGAGTCTGGTTGAAGCAACCTCACCTGGCCCCCAGTCAGACTGACTGGATTGACTGCTTGAGTCTTTTGTTCCCTCGGTCGACAGCGCGTTCAGAGCAACCGCATTGAAGTCCCATGAAACTCTCTCCCTGAACTCATTACTGCCGCTCAGTTCACCGCCGTCTCTCCCCATAGGACACCACACTGAGCCACATGTGTGCATGTGTCATCAACTTTAATAGTAAGCCATTTAGAAAAATGATGTGTGTGTGTGTGTGTGTGTGTGTGTGTGTGTGTGTGTGTGTGTGTGTGTTTGTGTGTCTGTGCGTGTTTGTGTATTCTGACCGTTGCCTAGTGTGCTAAAGAATGGTGAAATCCGTGATACATACAGGATAAGATACATAACTGATTAATCATCTCTCTCTCTCTCTCTCTCTCTCTCTCTCTCTCTCTCGCTCTCTCTCTCTCTCTCTCTCTCTCTCTCTCTCTCTCTATATATATATATATATATATATATCATGTTTTGTCTAGAATTCTGTCTGTTCTGATACCCCAGATCTATTACACATTTTTTCTTTAAATTGGTAACATCAACTCCTATCAGCCAACACAACACCGATGAGACACGCCACCACACTGACCATTTC
>CM051021.1:9316937-9326937 GCA_027704905.1 Muraenolepis orangiensis | reverse complement strand
TGTGTGTGTGTGTGTGTGTGTGTGTGTGTGTGTGTGTGTGTGTGTGTGACCAATGAAATCAATCAATCCTCCAGATTTTAGATTTGAGCCAGTACTCGCTACACACACACGTTGTGGCGAAATTCCCTATACTCTTTGTCTCCCCGAGTTTTGAATCGTTCCCCTGACCTTAACAAAGCGGCTCATGTAACAACCGTGATGAAGAAGGGCCTTGGCAAAGTGCTAATTCAAATGTGTGATAATAACATACATCGCGTCCGCTCGGCTGGTTGGTGTGGAGAGATGTCAGCCCGGCGCTGTTTTCATTTTTCTAATTCATATTGAATTGAGTGCATATTATGACCGGTCTATCTGTCATGTGGTCCATCTGCTATGTGCTACGGCAACCAGTGTGCACTTAACTCCAGAGCCAAATAACGACAATTCCTATTTAGGCTCAACAATCTCCTTTTTAGGCATTGTCGGATATTATTGTATTCCAGAAATATAATGACATACTTGTGTTTCTGGTTTCTCACTCCTATGCTTTAAATGAAGGGTGGGTCTTCTTTCTGACCACTCAATTGTGATCAATTAAAATACACGTTTTAATGTTCAATTGCATCAGACTAAACCCATCACCGATAGTGACGACAACACTGCTCACTTTGTAGGTTTGTTGAGATGGCCGTTCCATTACGTGACACTTGAACAGACAAGACTTATGTCCAAAGCAAACCTGCAACACGTGCATAGTAGTAGGTGGTAGTAGTAGTAGTGGTAGTAGTAGTAGTAGTAGTACTTCTTCGGGCCGTCTGCTTGCCCCCTCACTTAAGGGCCTGTGTGGCCGATCTACGCGGTCACGGCTCTTCTCCGTCTTGGACCCAATTTGGTGGAACAAACTCCCCACGGAGGTCAGGACTGCAGAGTCACTCCCCATCTTCCACCGCAGGCTGAAAACCCATCTCTTCAGGATACACTACCCGGATCCTTCCTCGTAGCGCTAAGTCAATTAAGTCAGTCAAAAGTAGATTACATATTATAGATAGGTATATATTTATATATTGTTCTAGATATTTGTTGGAGCCAGATTCAGTCCTTATTATTTGTTTATTTATTTTGTTTGATATATGAAGCAATATTGTTTGGAAAACGGTTGGAAATTAACTTGATTGATAACACCTTTTATTTGTTATGATTTGGATGCGTGTGGCTTCGACAACGCGGAGGCGTGTCTGGTCCAGTCCATTTTGAGCCGGTGATTGCAGCACCTGAGCGTGTGAACCTGCTTTTATCAATGAAGCCGGTTCCCTAGTAAAACACCACACTGGAAATGCAAGGCACGCTGCCCAGACGGTTTTTTGACCGTCGCAAGCGCTACGGATTTGGAACTTTAGAAATAGGAAACCAGGACACCGTGCAACGGGAATAAGCCACAGCACACCTCCACGTCGTACGGTAAGAACCCATCCACGCTAAACAAAGCTTCAAGTAAATGACAATAAAATACCCTTTTCTACAAACCAAACAAATCACCTGCTGTTTTCTTACGGAAAAGCGCATGCGCGCGTCAACCAAGGCTGTGGATTCCACAATATTGTTGCATATTGTTTGCCAACTTATTGTACTTTTTCCCTTACACTTTTGCCTGAATTATTGTACTTCTACCTGAGCACTGGTTCAGTTATTGGAGACTTGATAGAAATGAAATGCACTTTTGACTTCTGGTGACAAGTTCTTCTCTTACCTTCCTTTGTTGAAACACACTATTGTAAGTCGCTTTGGATAAAAGCGTCTGCTAAATGACTAATGTAATGTAGTAGTAGTAGTAGTAGTAGTACAGTAGTAGTAGTAGGTAGTCAAGGGTACTACTAGCCACCATGAAACAGATCTCCGTCTCATTTCAGACCTGAGGAACAGGGCGACTAGCGACGGCAGGGTTGTTACAGTGGATCTGTGAGAGGCTCTCTCTACGCTCTCCACAGCGCTTGGTACACACACACACACACACACACACACACACACACACACACACACACACACACACACACCTATGGTAGAGGGAGGACCACATGCAGGCCAGTGTCTAGCCGGTGGGCTGGGGGGCTGGGGGGTGTTTGGGTCGGGGTAGAGGGTCAACAAGGCTGTCTGCCGTCACTCCCAATTTGTGGGGACGTGAATAACGTTGAATTAAGGGAAACGATAACGGATAAGCTCGCGCAGGCGCATGCCCAAGAGTGTTTTTGAATTAAAAATGTTGAGGTCCTGTACGTGACGCAACGAATGACGTACATCCACAGCTGGCCATTCAAATACACCATGAGTCAATGTGAAAAAGGGTTTGTTTTGACATGAACATGCGTGCCAGCGGCCTCGGAGATGGAGCGCTAAGCCTTGATATTCAGCCGAATCGGTTTTGATCTTGGTCTTTTTGACACGCACGGTGTGGGCACAGCGCAACAGTGTCAACAGGCAAGAAGATGACTCGGCGGCAGTCGCTCAAGAGGGTTGCTGGTTTGATATATTTTTTTCCCCCGGCTCCTCCCTAGCCAATTGTCGAGGTATCCTTGAGCAAGACCAACCTCATCCTGACCAGCTTGGTGTATCCTTGCATGGCTGATCATCCCCTGTGTGAACATGAATGGGTGAAAGTGAGGCAATACTTAGTAAGAGAGAGAGAGAGAGAGAGAGAGAGAGAGAGAGACTGTCGTCATTCTGGAACGGTCTTTGTGTGTCTTGTCGATCTGTCAGTCAAACATTAATAAATCCCCAACCCTCTCTCTCTCGGTCTCTTGGTGTCTATTGGTCGATCCTGTACGGATCGTTATCAGAAACCCAATCAGGCCTTTTTAAAGAGAGGGAGAGGGAGCTTTCAGACTTGAGCCTCTTCAGTCCTTTCTCAATGACTCGCCGGTGTCACCTGATCTACACACGCGGGACTTCGGCCCTTACCGTCAGTCTCTCCACCCTGGTCCTCTCTGTAGCTTGTCTAGAGAGACGAGAGAGAGATCGAGAGAGAGAGAGAGAGAGAGAGACTATTCAATTGATCCACGATCTAAACCTATTTCTTTTTTTAAGGAAAATATATAAATACAAAACTATTATGAGAGAGAGAGAGAGACTATTCAAATGATCTACTATCCAAACCAATTTAAAAAATATATATATAAATACAAAAGAGAAATGTAAAGAGAGTGAAGGTGAGGTGAGAGAGAGAGAGAGACGGCAGCTTATCGATCGTATGGGGGGAAAAAGGTCATGTTTCACACAACAATGATGCCACTGTTTTGTGTCGGCCGTCTTTGGTTTCACCTTGGGCCCTGACACGGCACCCAGACGCTCGCTACAAGGAAGTTTTCACCGAGGAGGAGTTTACGCGCGCGGTGTGCGTGTGCGTGTGCGTGTGCGTGTGCGTGTGCGTGTGTGTGTGTGTGTGTGTGTGTGTGTGTGTGTGTGTGTGTGTGTGTGTGTGTGTGTGTGTGTGTGTGTGTGTGTGTGTGTGTGTGTGTGTGTGTGTGTGTGTGTGTGTGTGTGTGTGTGTGTGTGTGTGTGTGTGTGTGTGTGTGTGTGTGTGTGTGTGTGTGTGTGTCAGACAGACAGACAGACAGACAGACAGACAGACAGACAGACAGACAGACAGACAGACAGACAGACAGACAGACAGACAGACAGACAGACAGACAGACAGACAGACAGACAGACAGACAGACAGACAGACACCTTCCAGCTCGAAGCAGCGAAAACCCCAGCTGTTTCCCAACGGAAAAAAAGTAGTTTAGCGAGAGCCCTTGATTGAATTTGAACACCATCTCACAACATCACCGTTCCTGGCGGATAATGTCTGGCGTTTATCTAATGTAATCCCAAAAAAATACGACAATTACCTTGAATCTGCCCTGCTTCCGTGAACGGTTGATGACTCGGTTCTGAATGGATGATTCAACACTTTAACTAAACGCCACGAAGGAAGCAGCTGTCAACACACCCCATCTGGTGACGGTAACCAATAAAAGCGATGGCTGTGTAGCTTTTATTTATATTTAATGATCACGTTTGACTGCGAAACGTTCCTCTCCCGAAACCAAATCCACTCCCCCGGGTGGGTTGACGGCTTGACACAAATGATGTGGAAATTACTAAATTAATGTAAGAGTTGACTCATGTAGTAACTATATCCACCCACCCCCCCCCCCCCCCACTCTCCCTCCCCACTCCCCCCCCCCCCCCTTCCCCTAGGAAGCTCAAAGGATTGGCGCACATTCATCACTAATGCATCTTGGGATCTCAATTCCCCACCGGGCTAACGAGACGCTCCATAAATACCCTTTTATTATCTGGGTTACATTTTTTTTGCTGTTGTTGTTGTTGTTCATAAATATACACGTTGGCGACGGTGAAACTAGCCGCCGAAGAAGACGTACGCTAGCCCGGTGGTAGGCTATGTCTTGCCGCCGCGCGTTTTAAGTGGAACCGAGGAAGCGTGACTGCAGGAGAGAGAGAGAGAGAGAGAGAGAGAGAGAGAGAGAGAGAGAGAGAGAGAGAGAGAGAGAGAGAGAGAGAGAGAGAGAGAGAGAGAGAGAGAGAGAGAGAGAGAGAGAGAGAGAGAGAGAGAGAGAGAGAGAGAGAGAGAGAGAGAGAGAGAGAGAGAGAGAGAGAGAGAGAGAGAGAGAGAGAGAGAGAGAGAGAGAGAGAGAGAGAGAGAGAGAGAGAGAGAGAGAGAGAGAGAGAGAGAGATTTGGAACGTTTCCCAGCTTCTGTTCAGACTGAGACGGCGAGAGAAAGGTGGGGGGGGTGTGTGGAGGAGGGTGGGTGGCTCTTTCAAGCTCCCTCAAGTGCCTGGGGTTTTTATCGGCGGGGCCCATCACTGGTGCTAACCTCCTAGCCGCCGCCACCGCCGCCGTCTGATGCCCGAAGAAGTAGCAAGACAAAAGTGGCAGAATAGGTAGGTTTGTTGCGATGGTTGGTTTCCGAGCAAAAAAAAGATCAGCGATTAACTAGTGCTAGTCTGTTCTCGTTCTTCACTGATTGGGTGGAAACAGTTCAAATTTTGTTGGCTGTGAACACCACAGGGCGGAGCTCATTATCATATTAGAAAACGGCCTATTTTGACACTTTGGCCGGCGTAAATAACGGCGTTCTGCCAGTTCGGTGTTAAAAAAAACGAACAACGTTTGTCATTCTTAACACGTCAAATAGGTGCCGCATTCTGGTCCACAATAATAATAATAATAACGGCGGCGTGCTAATGGCTGTGACGCCCCCCCCCCCGCGTGCTGCTGGAATTGGACTAGCATGGGGACCCCGACCGCCATGTCTCGCGAACTACGCCGCAAATGTATTTTGAGGTTTTATTATTTATTTACCGTTTTCTATTCTCTCTCTAACCCAAGCTTCTCTTTTCATCTCTCCAGCTAACCTCCCTCCATCCATCCATCCATCCATCCACCGCCCCGCCCGTCTGTGTCTGTCCCTCTGACTGTATGATTGTCTGATTGTTTCTCTCTCTCTCTCTCTCTCTCTCTCTCTCTCTCTCTCTCTCTCTCTCTCTCTGTCTGTCTCTATCTGTCTCTATCTGTCTGTCTCTATCTGTCTCTATCTGTCTCCGCCTCTGTCATCCCGCAGGGCGGTGAGAAGCACTGAGGAGCGATGTTCCAGAAGAAGATCTTCCTGGCCCTTGTGGTCATCAGCACTGTCAGTCTCCTTCTGCGCCACAGCGGGCACCTGGAGAGCTGGTACACACACACGCACGCACGCACACACGCACTCAGACTCGCACACACACACTTTCAGACTCACACACACACTTTCAGACACACACACACACACACACACACACACACACACACACACACACACACACACACACACTTTCAGACTCACGCCGCAGGTCGCCTGTCTGCCATTTCAATAACTCAACTTATTAATGAATAAATATAATTATTATCATAATTATTATTATTGTTTTTACCCATGAATATTTGACATTTTTAACATCTTCCTAACATTCCCGGGAGTCGCAGGAGCTGTAACTCTTCAATCCAGAGAGAGAGAGAGAGAGAGACAGAGAGAGTAGAAAGTCGTTATGAACTTGGTGGTATTGTTATTTAATTTCCATTTTTTTGTAGTCGGATCAAATTGTTTTGGTAATTTCTAAGTACTTCGTGCAGCACAAATAGCAGAAAAAAGATCTGAAGAACCGGCTTTTTTTACGGCAGTGGAACAATCGGCCTGCAGCCCCGCCCCTCCAGTTAGGGCCTGGGGACCAATTAGCAGGGAGGGAGGGAGGGAGGGAGAGCTTGTTTAACCGTTAGCTTGGCGGCTAGCCGCTCCGCTAACCCTCCGTTCTGTACTCCGTTGTCGTTCTTCCGACACTTCTGTCTTTGTCTGTCTAACGATGGTTTCCGCTCACAAAAATGTATTGTTCTAATCCTAAGAGCGAGCTCATACGATGACAACCTTAAAACAAAACTAGTTAATTAAATACACCGTGTTCAATCAGGTCACGCAGGCAAAAATAATTAAATTAAATTGTGTGGACTTCCTAGCATTTGCGAGCAACGTGCTAAAGTGACGTAAACAACTAAACTATATGTTACAATGTTTGTTTTTTTTCTCTAGTTTCTGGATTCCATATACTTTTAGCGATTTATCCCAACTCATTATAAATACTATTGCATTGCCTTTTATATATTTGATATATACGTTCAAGATTCAAGATAGTTTCAAAAGGTTTATTTGCCATTTGCAACAAGTACAATGGAATGCTTACTCCCCATTCCCTCCAGCAGTATGCATTTCAACAACCATACTATAATACGATACTATACTAAACAATTCTATACTGTAAACAACACTATATACTACCTTTGATATGCTATACTACGTATTATAAACAACACTATATACTATACTATGTACTATACTTATACTATACTTATGCTATGCTATTAAAAGACTGTACACAATAAAAAGGACAATAAAGTGACTGATGGATGATATATATACTTATGGTGAATTGTGCAAAAAGCATTTTAAAGTGCCAGTAGTGCAGCAGCAGCAGCAGCAATACTTACAGCAAAACTATTTTCTATAGTATTTTTGCCGAATTTCTGCATGGCACTGCCACTTTAAATGTGACTGCATATCTTGTACGTGTACAGCATGGGTCGGCAACATGCGGCCCGCGGGCCATTGGTGTATAATAATATTATAATAATATTTGGCCTGGAAGATTATTTTGAGAATAAAAATAAAACATTTATTAAAATTTTAATTTAATTTTAATTTAATTTTTCCAATATCGGATCGACAGTCGCACATATAGGCTATAATGTCTGTCTCCCCCCCCCCCCCCGTCAACGTTCGATGCTAATCGTGCAGCCCCCCTATCCCCCCCCTCAACGTTCGCCGCAAATTATGCTAATCAAATTAGCTTTTGATCATGTTCTGGCCCGCCATCTAGTGGCTCAGAAAAAAATTGGCCCATGGCCAAACTTACTTGCCAACCCCTGGTGTACAGTATGTGACAAATAAATAAAGTTAATGACTCTTGAATGGATGGAGGCTGAGATAACCGTAATGACCGCCGTGAGAATGACCCGCGTAGTTTAACTCTTGGCTCTTGTCTCTCCACCCGCTTCCCCGCCCCCTCCCTCCACCCACCCTCCACCCCCCCCCCCTCCCTCCACCCCCTCTCCACCCAACCCCCCCCCTCCTCCCCTGCCTGCCCCCCATCCCCCTCCCTCCACCCCCCCCAGGACCATGGAGGCCTACTACCTGGGCTGCCCTAGCCTGAGCGCCCAGGAGCCCAAGCACACCCACGTGGCCTTCTTGAAGACCCACAAGACGGCCAGCACCACCATGCAGAACCTTCTGTTCCGCTTCGCCGAACGCAACAACCTGACGGTGGCACTGCCCGTGCAGTCCTGCATGCACCAGTTCTGCTACCCGCGGGCCTTCACCAGCCACTTTGTGCACCCGCACACGCTGCCCCCCAGCATCATCACCAACCACATGCGCTTCAGCCCCAGCGAGCTGCGGCGCCTCATGCCCACCGACACCGTGTACGTCACCATCCTGCGGGAGCCCGCCGCCATGTTCGAGTCGCTCTTCGGCTACTACACGCAGTACTGCCAGAGCTTCCGCCGGGTGCCCAACAACTCGCTGGAGGCCTTCCTGGAGGACCCGTGGCTCTACTACCGGCCCGAGGAGAACGACTCTATGTACGCCCGCAACACGCTCACCTTCGACCTGGGCGGTGACAAGGACCGACCGCCGGCCGACACCGACTACGCCCGGGCGTTCGTGGCGGAGGTGGAGCGCGTCTTCACGCTTGTGATGATCTCGGAGCACTTCGACGAGTCGCTGGTGCTGCTGCGCCATCTGCTCTCCTGGGACCTGGAGGACGTGCTGTACGTGAAGCTCAACATGCGCACGCCGGGCTCCAAGCGGAGCCTGCCGCCGGAGCTGCCCGCCAAGATCCGGGCGTGGAACGCGCTGGACGCCCGCCTCTATGACCACTTCAACGCCTCACTGTGGCGGCAGCTGGCAGCCATGGGGCCGGCATGCGTGGCTCGCGAGGTGCGGCTGCTGCGGCAGGCGCAGGAGCGGCTGTTGCGCAGCTGCTTCGGCGGGAGCACGCCATCGCCGCGCTCAGCGGCGCAGATCAAGGACAAGGATCTGCGGCCGTGGCAGCCCAGCGCCAAGGTGGGCATCGTGGGCTACGAGCTGCCGGCCAACCTCAGCCGCCAGGGTGACTCGGGCAGGGCCCGGGAGCTCTGCCTGAAGCTCATCATGCCGGAGGTGCAGTACACGCAGCTACTGCTGCGCTCGCAGTCGCTGCGCTACCGCCAGCGGCAGCAACAGCAGCAGCAGCAGCAGCAGCAGCAGCAGCAGCAGCAGCTGAATCACGGCCCCGTCATGCAGCAGCGGTTGCAGCCTCCCGACCGCCCTCCTCGGACGCCCACGCAGGCTGGGCGCCGCGGCCGACCCTCCACCGCAGCCGCCGTCGCCCCCCCACCCCAGCAGGGGACCGGGTCGGCCGCCTCCACCGCCTCCCTGGCAGGAGGAGAGGGAGGAACCCAGGGCGGAGGCACAAAGCCTGTGCAGGGATCCCAAACCTCGCAGACCCAAGCCTAGCAGATGAGAGGCCGGAAAACGGAGGGAGAGATTAGAGCGAGTAACCCCCCCCCCCTCCTCCTCCTCCTCCTCTTTCTGGATCCTTCCAGATTTACCCAGAAAACAATCAAAGGGGGTGAGACGATCATAATGAAAGAAGGCTGAACAGCCCAGAGATACGTGGATTTGAATAATAAAGGAATTGATAGAACCCACCCCAACCCCCGTCCCTCCCACCCCCCTCGCTTTGATTTGTGAAACAATGTCAAAGGGTGGCACTACACTAAACACACACTGCGCACACACAGCGGTCAGCATGGGATGGGAGGCGGCGACGGGAACGAGGGGCGCCCGCCTCCGTCGAAGTGGTTATGTTGCCTCCGTGTGTCCGGGGACCTCGGATTGGCAACACGGCACTAAATCAGCCTCCATTGTGAGAGAGAGAGAGAGAGAGCGAGAGAGAGAGAGAGAGAGAGAGACACAAAGTGAGCTTTGTCGTCGCCGCTCCTGTTTCACCGAGTCTCCTACCGTCTATCTCCTCCCCCCCCCCCCCCCGCCCCACACCCACCCCCCCCCCCCCCCCCCCCCCACCACGTATCCCGGGCCCAGCTCCGCCTCCTCCACCCCCCCCCCCCCCTTTTCTCCCTCCCTGCCCCGGTTCTCCAAGCCCACTGGGACATGACCCGTCGCTCAAACGTTTTCAATTTGTACGTGTTAGATCTTCTAGAACGTTCCCTTTGGAGAAAAGGAGGGGGGCAGAAAAGGGAAAGGAGGACCAGACGAGCGGGACGGAGAGAGGAGAGAAGCCGTGAGAGGGGAGGGAGGACCCGGGGTAAACAATATAAACAATAGCCAGGAGAGGAGGAGGAGGAGGAGGAGGAGGAGACGGGAGACGGCGGTGGCG
>CM051021.1:9301937-9309437 GCA_027704905.1 Muraenolepis orangiensis | reverse complement strand
AAGGAGTCTCTTGGGACATGTGTGTGTGTGACTGACTGGCGCCGACGTCCTGATATATTTACATTTTACATTAGACATTTAGGACATTTGGCAGACGCTTTTATCCAAAGCGACTTACAAGGTGTACATTTGTTGAAGCAGACAATAGCATAACGCTGAGGTACGCGAACATAATAATAGAGAAGTTCACAAGCATTCATATTAACAAGATGAATAACACAATTTGGTACTGCTAGGTCACCTGCTTAAGTAGCTGTGATAAGAGCGTGTTATCAACATTAAGGATATACACTTGCTAGAATATAAAACACACTAAGAGCTATTAAGCTATTAAGCTATTAAGCTATTAAGATACAGTAGATACAGTAGCCTGTACGCGTGGGAGCCGGAGCTCTGATTGTCCGTTAAAAGCGGCCACGTGTTTTGATCGTACTTGATTAGGGAATAGAGTCTATAGTCTCGAACGATCCAGCTGTCGTCTATGGGGTCAGATCAGTCTCAAAAAGAAATAAAGCACACAGAACGATCCACAAATGCACAGAAAGCGTTTTTTACTTTTTTTTTAATAAAAATGTAAATATGTTTGTGAAACTTTTTTTACATGTATAAAATGATATGTTTTTGTGTGTGGATGGAGACATTTGTATATAAATCCGGAATTACATTTGTGGATCGTTCTGTGCATTTGTGGATCGTTCTGTGTGCTTATTTATTTATTTTTGAGACTGATCTGACCCCATAGTCGTCAAGTCTGAGCGAAACCATATTTGATTGCGATACAAATCAAAGAGTCGACTCCGCCTTCTCTTCTCTTCTCTTCTCTTTTTTTAGGGCACGGCACGACAGCTCGTTCCGCGGACTCGGGCCTCCAGAGCGCGCTTAACCACGTCATAACGACATCCCATAATAAGACCTCGTGTATGTGGTGTTATTGTTAATTGGTGTGCAGGCCACCGTAGTGACGTCACGGCCGGGTACGCTAGAGCAGGCTAGGCGAGGAGCGGAGCGAGACGGCTGTGTGTGGATCTAGCAATAAAATACACTTACAACCGAACACAGAGGACTCACGTGTATGCTTGTGGAATAACACGACATGGTGTCAGAAGTCCTGTGAGTGAAGTGTAAAAGTTAGTCGGACAATAAGTGTCATTTGGAGCTGGTTGACGGCGAGAAGGGAGGACGAACAGCATGGTTGATAATGCTAATGCGGGAGCAGCGGCAGCCCAGAGGGTGGCGCCAGGCTCAAGTGCTACGTTCAGCATCCAGCCTCCCGAGTCCTTTGACTTTTCAAAGCCGCAAGAGTGGGCCAAATGGATACGCAGGTTCGAACGATTCCGTCTGGCAAGTAACCTGAATGCTAGCTCTGAAGAGAATCAAGTCAACACGCTAATATATTGCATGGGAGATGAGGCGGATGATATTTTACGTGGACTGAATCTGACAGACGATCTAAGAGGTACTTACCAAGGAGTGCGCAATGGATTACAGGGTTTCTTCGTAGTCAAGAAAAATGTCATCTACGAGCGTGCCAAATTTAACATGCGCAAGCAGGGAGAATGTGAAACAGTGGACTCATTTGTGACGGCACTGTATGCGCTGGCGGAGCATTGTACGTACGGAGTGCTACATGATGAGCTTATTCGCGACAGGCTTGTCGTCGGACTGATGGATAAGCGGCTGTCCGAACGCATGCAATTGGACCCGGACTTGACCCTGGAAAAGGCAATAAACATGGCGAGGCAGAGTGAAGAGGTGAAAAGACAGCAATCTTCTCTGCGAGGGGACACCAGGACAGAGGCAAGTGATGCTACATCTGTGGACAGAGTGTTTAAGAGCAGTAGCAGGACATATGCTAGAAATAAACCTCAACAGGCTAACGGCTACCAAGCCAAGCCACACAGTGCCCAATACTTAAAGGGGAAAAGTGTCCAGTGTCATAAATGTGGCAGTTCTATGTCACATTCACAACGCGATTGCCCTGCTAATGAAGTGAAATGTCATTCATGTGGGAAGATGGGACATTACAAGCGTGTGTGTAAGTCATCCAAAGCTGTACATGAGGTTGAAGAGGACTATTCCTGCTCCTGTGAAGAAGACGAGGACTGTATGTTCTTAGGCAGCATCACAGCTGATGGTGAGCCATGGATGGTCAGCATAGACATCGGTGACAGTCATGTGCCATTCAAAATAGACACCGGTGCTGATGTTACAGTGATGCCTCACACTGTATTCCGAGAGATTTACAGAGACAAACATCCACCTACCCTCCGGAAGTCAACTAAGCCACTGATGGGACCTGGGAGGAGTCCACTAGATGTTGTGGGCATCGCCACGCTGTTGCTGAGGAGGGGAGAGAAAGAGGTGTTGGAGGATGTGTATGTCACTCGACACCTGCACACAGCGTTGCTGGGGAGGCCTGCTATCGGTAAAATGGAGCTTGTGGCACGTCTAGACAGTATCACAATGGAGACGCTCAAGAAAACCTACCCGAAGATATGCAGCGGTCTAGGTGAGATGAGACAGCCGTATGCAATCAGGCTGAAACCTGGGGCCCAACCATTCTCGCTGAAGACGCCCAGAAGGATTCCATTGCCACTGATGGACAAAGTCAAGAATGAACTGTCCCGCATGGAAAGCCTCGGGGTGATCAGCCGGATCGAAGAGCCAACTGACTGGTGTGCCGGCATTGTGGTGGTTCCCAAGAAGACAGGTGCTGTACGCATATGTGTTGATCTCACGAACCTCAATGAGTCAGTGTGCCGGGAAAAGTACACCCTGCCGACAGTGGAGGAAACACTGGGAATGCTGGCTGGAGCCCGAATATTCAGCAAGTTGGACGCAAATATGGGATTTTGGCAAATCCCTCTGACTGAAGATTCGTCAAAGTACACAACCTTCATTACGCCCTTTGGGCGATATTTCTTCAATCGTCTACCTTTCGGCATCGCTTCCGCCCCCGAACACTTCCAAAACAGAATGGTGACTGAGGTCACGGAAGGGCTGGAGGGTGTCGTCTGCCACATGGACGATGTGCTAGTGTGGGGCCGAACACAAGAGGAACATGATGCTCGTCTGCATGTCGTGTTGGGGAGGATCGAGAAGGCCGGAATCACCCTGAACATAGATAAGTGCGACCTGTCAAAGGAAGAGGTGACCTTTCTAGGCCATATCGTCTCCACCAGCGGCATTAGCCCCGACCCGAGTAAGACGGAGGCCGTAAGGAGGATGAAGGAGCCGACGAACGTGAGTGAGCTGAGAAGCTTTCTCGGCATGGTAAACCAGCTGGGGAAGTTTATCCCGCAGCTGGCGGAGAGAGACAAGCCTCTGCGAGACCTTCTGTCAAAGAAGAACTGCTGGCTGTGGGGCATCGAGCAGGCCAGAGCCTTCCAAGATTTGAAGGATGCACTAATATCCCCACCAGTATTGGCCATGTACGATCCCAACAGGGAGTGCAAAGTCTCAGCAGACGCGTCGTCTTATGGCTTAGGGAGTGTGCTCCTCCAAAAATGGGATGGAGTGTGGAGACCAGTAGCCTACGTGTCGCGGTCTCTCACACAAACTGAGCAGAGATACGCGCAGGTCGAGAAGGAGGCCTTAGGCCTGACCTGGGCTTGTGAGAGGTTTCGCAACTTTCTCATCGGCAGACACTTCCAGCTAGAGACGGATCACAAGCCTCTCCTGAGTCTCCTGGGGTCTCAGGCGTTAGATGCTCTCCCTCCGCGGATTCTGCGATTCCGGATGCGCCTGATGCGCTATTCCTACTCCATTGCTCATGTGCCAGGGAAGTGCCTGTGGACTGCTGATACGCTCTCACGTGCTCCTGTGAAGAGGAGGGAAACACCGGATGAGAAGGAGTTGTTTGAGAGTACAAACATCTACGTGGACATGATAATGGAGAACCTGCCAGCGAGCACCGCTTACCTGGACGAGCTGAGAGAGCAGCTGGGGAGGGACAGTGTGTGCGCACGGGTAATGCAGCTGAGTGCAGAGGGATGGCCAGCACACAACAGTGAACCGGCTCTCAGGCTGTACTGGGCGGAACAGGCGTTATTCACAGTAGAGGAGGGACTCTTGCTGAGGGGAAGTAGGCTTGTCATCCCTTCAACAATGAGGAATGATGTGCTTGCCAGGCTGCATGAAGGCCACCAGGGGGTGGTAAAGTGCAGGGAGCGCGCACGACAGTCTGTATGGTGGCCCGGGCTGAGCCAGCAGCTGAGTGAGTTAGTTCTCAACTGCCGAACATGCAGCAAAGAGAGACAAAACCAAATGGAGCCACTGATGCCATCTCAATACCCGGGGAGACCATGGCAGAAGTTGGGAGCAGACCTGTTCATGCTGGAGAGCAAGACATACCTGCTGGTGGTGGACTATGCATCGAGATACGTGGAGATCGCTCTGCTGACTCCCACAAAATCAACAGACGTCATCCATCACCTCAAATCGATCTTCGCACGGCACGGTATCCCAGAGGAACTGGTGACGGACAACGGGCCGCAGTTCTCCGGAATGGCCTTTGCAGCGTTTGCAGCGTCCTACGGGTTTCGCCATGTCACAAGCAGCCCGAGATATCCGCAAAGTAATGGGGAAGCAGAACGTGCGGTCAAGACAGTAAAAAGTTTTCTGAAGAAAGCAGCTGACCCATACCGCGCTCTGCTAGCATACAGGGCCACCCCGTTGCATAACGGATACAGCCCAGCTCAACTTCTGATGGGCAGGAGACTCCGCACGACAGTGCCAACGCTTCCTGCTCTACTGGTCCCTGCTCTTCCTAACAGTGAGGTGGTTGTCCTGAAAGAAGAGGAAAAGAGAAGGAGAGATGCGCAAAGCTACAACCGGCGTCATCGTGCACGAAGCCTCGACGGGCTCATTCCCGGAAAGGAAGTGTGGGTCACAGATCAAAGTGCAACTGGAGTTGTGGTCAGCAGCCACTCTACACCGCGTTCATACATTGTGGATGGACCTCATGGGACAGTAAGGCGAAACCGCCGCCATCTCATCCCCATGGAGTCGTCACCGGCGCGGAGTGGAGGTGGTGCTACTGAGCAACTTCTGGGAGGGAGTTCGACAGAACCTCCAAAGCAGAATGTCCCGCAACCGCCAGCTACTCCCAGAACCAGGTCTGGGAGAGTCGTGGTGAAACCAACTAGGTTGGACCTGTAAGAGACTAAAAAGAAAAAGACATTCCCATAATAGAAGTTTATTTGAAGTTAAGAAATGTGTTCATGTTCTGATATGTTCGTTTTGTTATGAGGGCTTGTAAAGAGGAACGCAGTGTTTAATATAGCCTATGTTTATATAGGGCTTTAGGTAAAAGGGGTTATTTGATCAGTTCAGATAGGAACAGACCTTTTAGATATAGAGGCAGAATAATCCTCTAAGGTCTGGTGAATCAATGACAGTCTACTCATTGATTCTAGAAAGGGAGATGTGGTGTTATTGTTAATTGGTGTGCAGGCCACCGTAGTGACGTCACGGCCGGGTACGCTAGAGCAGGCTAGGCGAGGAGCGGAGCGAGACGGCTGTGTGTGGATCTAGCAATAAAATACACTTACAACCGAACACAGAGGACTCACGTGTATGCTTGTGGAATAACACGACAGTGTACAGGTGCCTGGGCCGGCATGGTGCTCCCGCATCGAATCAATTCAAACCCAATGTAGTGTGTGGGGTGTTTCGACCCAATTGTTTCAAACCGATTGTTGTTTACGTGACGTGACGTGAGAATATACCGTTACCGGACGGTCCCCCCCCCCCCTTCCCCACCACACACACACACGCACACGCACACGCACACGCACACGCACACGCACACGCACACGCACACGCACACCATGACCTGATGCTAGGCATTCGACAGCCGGGAAGGAACGCAGAGTAAGCAAATATTACACTAAGGTGAGTTCAAATGCTCATTGGAGATTCAAGATGTTTGTACAGTGAAGTACAATGGAATGTTGATCCTCGGAATTTTCCTAAAATAAAGGAAATGGGCCTTCCACCAGAAGCATTGCAAAAGCTGAGCGATTGCTTGCAGAAGTATGATGAAAGAGCCACTGCTGGAAGACTGCAGGCTGAGCTGTCAAGCCTAGCCAACTGTTGGGAAAGACTTAAGACTTTACGCAATAGGACACACCTGGGAGAGGCTGATATAAGAGTGTGTCAGAGTGTCACAGTTACGGTGGGTGACAGGGGGCGTGGCCAAGGCACGTGCTTTAGTGGCGCACCCACGCACCTGTCGGCAATTGCTGATTATGATAACCACCGCATCTGGGTGTATATATACCCTGGCGTCCCTTTACCCCTTTGCTAGATCGTACGTCGTTCTCCTTCGATGACACCGTACCAGCCCTCCGGTAATTATACTTACCTGTCTACTATCGTCATGTTAGTGTTGTCAGGGAGTCATCGGGAGAGGATCCGCTTCACAACCCACACATAGACTGGTCCGCAGGTTCCGTGATCAGCTAGAGTGTGTTCTGCCACTCTCTCTGCCTCCGGTCGGCTCTAGCCCCAAGCAATGCTCCCACCGGTCCGGTTCCAAACCCTCCTGACCTCTCCTCCGTTCCTCACGTCTACCACAACATCAGGGAGGTGTTCAGTAAGCAACGGGCCCTTTCTCTACCCCCCCACAGACCTTACGACTGCGCCCCTCTGCCGGTCAGTCGTCTCTACAACCTTTCCCGGCCGGAAAGGGAGACGATGGAGACCTACATCCATGACTTTCTGGCAGCAGGGCTGCAGTTTGTTTTTGTCTACCTGGATGACATTTCGATTTCTTTCTTGGGACAAGAAGGAGCATGTGCAGCACGTCCGGCTTGTGCTTCAGCGGTTGCTGGAGAATAAGTTATTTGTGAAGGCGGAGAAATGCGAGTTTCATGTGGAGTCGGTGGCCTTCCTAGGCTACATCATTGAGCAGGGACAGGTACGTTCGGACCCAGCCAAGATCCAAGCGGTGGCTGAGTGGCCGACACCTACCTCCCGGAAACAGCTCCAGCGGTTCCTCGGCTTTGCCAATTTCATTTGGAGGTTCGTCCGGGACTTCAGCAGCGTCGCAGCCCCGCTTACCCGGCTCACCTCCACCCTCTCTCCGTTCTCCTGGCCCCCCGAGATGGGTGCGGCCTTCGCTCACCTCAAGTGCCTGTTCACCTCCGCACCAGTCCTGAGGCATCCAGACCCGTCAGCCCAGTTTGTGGTGGAGGTGGACGCATCTGATTCCGGGGCCGTCCTGTCCCAATGATCCTCTGGGGACCAGAAGTCTCACCCATGTGCGTTCTTCTCCAAACGGCTCTCACCCATGGAGCGGAACTACGATGTGGGGAATCAGGAGCTTCTGGCAGTAGTCCTGGCCCTGGAGGAGTGGAGGCACTGGCTGGAGGGGGCGGAGCAACCGTTTGTGGTCTGGACGGACCATAAGAACCTGACTTACCTCCGTTCTGCCAAACGGCTCAACTTCCGACAAGCGTGTGGGCGTTGTTCCTCGGGAGGTTCAACTACACCCTC
>CM051021.1:9289437-9296937 GCA_027704905.1 Muraenolepis orangiensis | reverse complement strand
TGCGTGTGTTTAATTAGTCTTGGCTGCAGAGTTCTCTGTGATGTTGGTGGGCAACATTCTAATCCTAAGAACACACACACACACTCTCTCTAATGCACACATGTGTGCTACTGTACCTGTGTGTCTGAAAGTTCTATGTGTATGTATGTGTGTGTGTGTGTGTGTGTGTGTGTGTGTGTGTGTGTGTGTGTGTGTGTGTGTGTGTGTGTGTGTGTGTGTGTGTGTGTGTGTGTGTGTGTGTGTGTGTGTGTGTGTGTGTGTCTGTGGGCATGTGTGTGTGTGTGTGTCTGTGTGCATGTGTGTGTGTCTGTTTTCCAAAGGCAGCCATTAAAATGCAATGAAAAACAAAGACATCTGCAGAGGTGCTTGTTTTATATATCTTTTTAAATACTTTTTTAATTGTTTTTATTCCGAATTTCACTGACAAATGCTTTAAGTATAAGGTGATTAAATAAGGAGTCCAGGAAGAAAGAAATCAAGTATGTGTGTGTGTGTGTGTGCCTTGCTTGCATGCAAATGTGTGTGTGTGTGTATGTGCGCATGTGTGTGCCTTGCTTGCATGCAAATGGAAAGTGTGTGCATGTGTGTGTGTGTTTGTTGTATTCTGTATGTGTATGTGTGTGTGTGTGTGTGTGTGTGTGTATGTGTTACACAGGAGCGCTATCTACTGACTTGGAAGTCTAATAAGATGTGGGTAGTTCTGATAATCTATTAGAGTAGTTCTGATCATCTTAAAGAATGGGGGGTGTATGTTTTACTGCGAAACTTTAAATAGAGGCATTTTCTGAACCCTCTACATATGTATGCGTGTGTGTTGTATTCAGTGTGTGCACTATATTGTGTGGGCGTGTATTGTATCTGTAACACTATAACCAATACAGTGTCTTTAACTTGTTAACCATTTACTTTGTCCTGCCTGTCTGTCTGTCTGTCTGTCTATGTGTCTGACTATCTTTGGCCACTTGGAAGTAGACTTTATTGGTATACAATTTTGCATATTTGGCTGTAAATAAATGGCCAACCCTCAAACAAGCCTATGCAAATAGGGACTTACCTGAATTGATTGATTTGTTTGTGACCGACAGAACAGCCAGAGTCCACGGGGAAGAACCAAGGTGGTGTATGGACGTTCAGGGGCTTTCTCAACATTGCTCATCTAATCTGGAATTACTGACTATCAAGTGTCGCCCTTTTTACTTGCCGAGGGAAATCTCCGCTATTCTCATGTCGGCGGTTTACATCCAACCACGGGCCGATGCGAACATCTCATGGGACAAACTTTACATCGAAGTGAGCAAACTTCAGAATCGCTACCCCGAGGCAGTCCCCATTGTAGCGGGGGACTTTAACCACTGCAATTTAAAAAAGGTATTACCAAAATACTATCAACACATCTCATGTCCGACCAGACAGAACAAGACTCTTTGGATCACTGTTATACCACCAAAGCACGCTTATCGCGCTGTTGCGCGGCCGGCTTTCGGCAAATCAGACCACGCCTCCTTGCTTCTACTTCCCGCTTACAAGCAGAAGTTGAAGACCACGCCCACAGTTGTAAAGAACGTGCGTCACTGGACAGGCAATGCCGTACTACACCTGCAGGGGGGGCTAGAAATCACTGACTGGAGTGTATTCAAGACCACTGACCTGGATGTGTATGCAGATCATATCACAGCATACATTAACAGGCTAGTGGAGGAAGGCATCCCGACCAGGTCTGTTCGCTCATTCCCGCATCGCAAACCATGGATGAATGCTGACATATGGAACAAACTTAAGGAACGGAGTACCGCTTTCACAACAGGTGACTCCGATCACTACAAGAAGGATGAACTCAGAAAAGCTATCAAGAAGGGTAAATTGGATTATAAAAAAATCACAGTTCTGGGGCTCTGACACCAGACGCATGTGGCAAGGTCTGAGGGTCCTCTCCAACTACAAGGGGAGCTCAGGGGCAGTCACCAACAACGACCCTAATCTACCAGATGAGCTTAACACGTTTTTTGCTCACTTTGAAAAGGGACCATGAACCGACCAACAACTTGAACACCCACCCAGAGGACTACGTTCTACAATTGTCTGAGTCTGAGGTCCGCAAAACCTTCAAGAGGGTGAAGGCAGGGAAGGCAGCCGGCCCAGACGGAGTTCCATCCCGCGTCTTCAAGACCTGCGCCGACCAGCTGGCTCCTGTGTTCACCAACATCTACAATGCTGCATACATTGTCGTCCCAGCGCGCTTCAAAGCGACAACCATTGTGCCACTACCCAAAAAGACCAAGGTAACATGCCTCAATGACTATCGTCCAGTGGCTTTAACACCCATAGCCATGAAGTGCCTGGAGAAACTTATAATGTCGCATATAAACTGTTCAGTCCCTAGACCCACTCCAGTTTGCATACAGACCCAACAGATCTGTAGACAACGCCATTTCCCTGGCACTACACACGGCCCTGCAGCACCTAGACAGGAGGGTTCATTGACTACAGCTCGGCGTTCAACACCATTCTTCCCTCCAAGCTGGTCCTGAAACTGAGGGACCTAGGTCTGGGCGCCCCCATCTGTAACTGGATTATGGACTTCCTAACAGGCAGGCCTCAAGTGGTGAAGATTGGGAACAACATCTCAGCCACTCTGGTTCTCAACACTGGAGCACCCCAAGGCTGCTGCCTCAGTCCCCGGCTGTACTCTCTGTACACACATGACTGTACAGCCACGCACAGCAATAATCGGATTATCAAGTTTGCAGATGACACCACATCATCGGGTCATCGGCCTGATAAGCGAAGAACAGAAGTACAGAGATGAGGTAGTCCAGCTGACGCGATGGTGTGAGGACAACAGCCTCGCACTGAATGTCAGCAAGACCAAGGAGCTCATCATGGACTTCAGGAGCCACCGGGCCACCCACCATCAGCCTGGACGGGACACCGATGGAAGTCGTCTGCTGCTTCCGTTTCCATGGACTACAGATTTCAGATGACCTGGCGTGGACCCGCAACATGGAGGTCTTGCTGAAGAAGGCACACCAGTGCCTCTATGTGCCTCTAAAAAGCGGTACAGGCCAGAGGTGGCTAGTGAACTTCTACCGTGGCACCGTAGAGAGCGTCCTGACGAGTGGCGTCACTGTGTGGTACGGCAACACCACTGCACGGGACAAGAAAGCCATCCAGAGGGTCGTGAGGACGGCAGAGAAGATCATCGGGTGTGCACTTCCGTGCATTGAGGAGATCTTTAGGACCAGATGTTGGAAGAAGGCCATGTCCATCATAAAGGACTGCAACCACAACATTTTTGTAAAAAAATTAAATTAAATAACAAAAAACATATCATTTAAGTCACTTTGCTGCTCTTTTTGGTTTATTTTATTGTATATATAAATTTAATTTGATGGTGTTGTTTTTAAGATTTATACTGTGGGAGGGAATGGGGAGTAAGCGTTCCTATGTACTTGTTACAAATGGCAAATAAAAATCTTGTATCTTGTATCTTGTATCTTGTATTGAGGAGATCTTTAGGACCAGATGTCGGAAGAAGGCCATGTCCATCATAAAGGACTGCAACCACCCTGGGCACCATCTCTTCTCCCCCCTACCGTCTGGTCGCCGGTTGCGCAGCATCCGTACAGCAAGGACTACCAGGTTCAAGGATAGTTTTTTATTCACAGGCAGTGCGCCTACTGAACTGCTAGGAGTTCTGCCACTTTCACTTTCATAACATTGTCATTAACATTACACTGTCATACTTTGCTGGACTTTCTGGACTCATCACAGTTACTGCACTGTACTGAACTGTATTCATGATGCTGCTGCAGCACTGGCACTTTAAATGTTTTAATTTTTGGTAAAAAAACAAAACATGTACATCTCATTTAAGTCACTTTGCTGCTCTTTTTTTGTTTATTTTTTATTGTATATATTATTCTTATTTTGATGGTGTTGTTTGGAGATTCATACTGCGGGAGGGAATGGGGAGTAAGCATTCCTATTTACTTGTTACAAATGGCAAATAAAAAGATTTGC
Organism: Muraenolepis orangiensis; assembly: GCA_027704905.1. Taxonomy (NCBI): domain Eukaryota; kingdom Metazoa; phylum Chordata; class Actinopteri; order Gadiformes; family Muraenolepididae; genus Muraenolepis; species Muraenolepis orangiensis. The sequence continues at coordinate 9,292,917 of CM051021.1, read as the reverse complement.
ACCATAGGTGACTTCTTCGAATCATTGACAGACAGACAGACAGAGAGACAGACAGATAGATCGAAAATAGTGCATATTCATACTGCGGGAGGAAATGGGGAGTAACCATTCCATTGTAGACTTGTCGCAAATGGCAAATAAAAACATCTTGAATCTTGAACATAAGGATGAAGAGAATGAGTCCACAGTATTTAAGTTCTTGTCACACGCCCTGCTAATCGGTTTCAACCACAGCCACAGATCCCTTTTTTCTGGAGTTTGAATTGTCAAAATAAAAGGCGATCATTGCGTTCATTTGAGCGATGCATACATATAGACTTATTTGGTAAATACCATGTACACGACTGACCCCTACAGGTGATGAGCGGCATTACAACGGCGATGACCAACCGAAACAGAAAGCTACCAGCATCGACACAAGTCCTGCTGCTTTGGGTCTGTCTGTTTGGGTGGCTGGATTCGGGAGGTGGCCTGGTTGCTACTGTTCTCCGTGGCTGCCCCTCTGTATACGAGGTCAAGAGGATGACCTTGAGCAAAGGTGACGTGTGGTAGACCAGAGGTTATCAAACACATAAAACGTTGTGATCCATCACACACACACACACACACACACACACACACACACACACACACACACACACACACACACACACACACACACACACACACACACACACACACACACACACACACACGTGTGGTAGACCAGAGGTTATCAAACACATCAAACGTTGTGATCCATCACACACACACACACACACACATATATATATATATGCATTGACGGCTGGTGGTGATATTGGGTGGGGGGGCTAATTAATGAACTAACTAATTATAGGCCTACCCATCAATAGTTTACGCTGCAGCAACAGCACTATCACGTCTGAATGTGTTGTCATATACATAAATGTGAAGTTCATACTCAGTTTGGTGATGATAAAGGAGTGGCAAACAGAAACAAACGTCTTAGCTCAGCTTGTAAATCATTCTCTTGTCATCCCAGACAGCTGCCTCTGTCTCCCCCTGGAGGCTGAGACAGGACACTGCACTCTAGCAGTATTTGAAGTTACAGCAATATTAGCATGTGCTCTACAACAACATTATAGAGAAGCACCCTCAAGAATGGCCTGAAACCAAACAACTCTCTCTCCCTCTCCCTCTCTCTCTCCCTCTCCCTCTCTCTCACTCACGCACCAAACAATTTCACAATTTTGTTTACACATTAGCACATGCCTTTTTTAACAAAAAACGAAATATGCATGAATGATAGTCTACGTGATATAACAATATGTTCTATCAGCCTATAATGTCAGAAAAGGGTCCACCCACAGAACTTGAATCCATTCAAGCTATGCACTATAAAACATGTTCCAATTGTAACGACTGCCAATAGATACTGCAACTGTCTTATCACAACCATTTTCAACACATTCATAAAACAATGTGGCAACCACGGCAAAAATAATGTTGAGGCAATATGTAGACAGGAAAGCTTAAGGAAATGTGTGCGATGATCCTTAAAGAGGTCAATTATAGGCGTGGGCCTACCTTATTTGAAGAGAAGCTCACATCGACAACCTTTCTGGGCTGCAAACAGGTTAATCACCATGTCATTGAAGTCCCGTAATTTGTGGATGAAGTTCCGCTCGATAGACAGCATAGCCAGTGCGTTCAGTCTATCCTGTCCCATAGTACTCCGGAGAAATGATTTGAAGTGTACTGAAACACCTCTCTGATTCTGCCGATGTCATGGGGGTTGTGATGGCTATTTGGGTTCATTTCAAAGTTTCTGAAAAAGTGCTCTGAAGATTGTTTTCAGTCCACATCCTCAAAAGTGACATTGCAGATTTTAACCCTGCAAACTCCACACTGCTGTACATCGCCATCAGCTCACCTTTCAGTTTCTGTCCGCAGATCATTGGCAAATGTTCACATGCAATGTCCAGCTGCTTCTGGGGGAAACAGGTCTTAAACAGCGGAAACAGCTCAGAGTCAATAAGTTCACCAAGTGCTGGACTTTTTCACAGCGACCCTTTGACTGCCCTAAACTTTGTCACAGCACTGTGTGGCTACTGACACATTATCAGCCTGTGTGGCCTTGCTGCAGTCAACAGCTGTGTCTGCATCTGGATGTGGCTGGGTGTCATCTGTGGCCAGCTTGTCCCTCAGTTCAGATATGGAGCAGGAAAACATCTCCAGGGCCTGTCTAATTTTGAGAGGATCCGTTCGAATATCAACATGCATGAGGGCAGAAAGAGTGGAAAGAAGATAAAAAAAGATAATAAATTTCACATCCCCCAGCAATGCAGACAGGCGGTGGGCTTGTTGGATTGAGACGCTGTCCCAAGACTGATCATTCCGGATTTTTTCAAAACACAGTTTCAAAGTGTCTTTATGTTCAAACACGGTTTGGACGGTGCAGCTTTTAAAGTTCCACCTTGTTTGTCCTGACGCTGGAATCCTCCTGTCACACACTTCATCCAAGACTGCAGTTCTCTAAGGGGACTTAGAGAAGAAAAACACTGCAAAAGCAGTAATGTTGGCAAAAACAATTCTGACAGGTGTGAGAGATGAGCAGGTCTGCTGCATGATCAAGTTTAACTGAAGGCCATAGCAGTGCACAAAGTATGCGTGAGGGAACGTTTCCTTTAACCTGGCCTGCTAGCCTGATGATGCACCGATCATCACGGCTGCCCCGTCGTGAGTCTGTGCCATCAGTTTGTTTTCCAATTGATGGCTGGAGCTTCTCCCTCAGGAGTTTTTCGAGTCCCACCGCAGTTCTGTCCACTAACGGGGCGAAACAGAGAAATCTCTGCACATCCGAAGCTTCAGTGATGTACCTGAGCACAATCACACACTTACACATGCCACGTTGGTTGTTTCATCAACTTGCACAGCCACAAACGATGCCTGCGATATCTCATCAGCCACTTTGTGTTCATAAACAGCTGACATACAATCAAGCAACTCGTTTTGGCTGGTCTTAGATGTGTACTTGGCAACCTGTGTGTTTGACAGGTGATCGGCTAACTAGCTGGTCAACGAGGCTAAATAAGATCGGCTAAATAAGAACTGGTCAACGAGGTCCAGAAACACCGCACTGGAGCGAAGTCTGACTTTCGTTGGATCCCCGCATAGCTAGCTTGTGCGTCCCACAACATTTAAAACAGTCCACAATCCGTGATCGTGAATGTCTGTTTGTCTTTGCCCGTTGGTTGCGTCTCTCTCTGTATAGAGATGCGGTGGCCCTCATCGAGTTGACAGGCGATGTTAACTTTACCCAACATTGATAGCTTTATGCTATATGCTAGCTTTATGCTAGCTTTATGCTTTATTTCCAATATGACTTGAGTTGCATTCAAGTCAAACTGTATATATATATAAAGCTATATATATATATATATATATAGCTTTATATATATACAGTTTCTGTATATACTATATACAGTTTCTGTATATACTGTATATATATAAAGCTAT
>CM051021.1:9276937-9284437 GCA_027704905.1 Muraenolepis orangiensis | reverse complement strand
ATATTACATAACATTACAGTCATCTAGCAGATGCTTTTATCCAAAGCGACTTACAATAGTGTGTTTCAACAAAGGAAGGTACGAGAACAACTCGTCACCTGCAGTCAAAAGTCTCCAATTAAGAACTGGAGAACCGTGCTCAGGTAAAAAGTACAATAAGTTGGCAAACAATAGAACAATATCCGACTAACTAACAAGCAAACAAACAATCGACTTAGACAGTACGCTAGTACGCTAGTAAAAAGTGCTAAGAGGAAGGATCCGGGTGGCGTTTCCTGTGAAGAGGTGGAAGACGGGCAGTGACTCTGCAGTCCTGACATCCGTGGGAAGTTCATTCCACCAATTTATGTATATACTGTATATATATATATATAATATAATATATATATATAATGGGCCACCTGATTGTCACATGGGCTTATGTCCCGAGGCGTAGACACTCAAATAGCCTGGAAAAAAACGTCAGACTGCCTCGTCATTTAATATCAATATAGTTATTAAAGTAAGAGTCTTACTGCTGCAAAAACTGTTGAATTCCGCAGGGAGGGAACACACGCCGGGTTCCCGCACTGAACATGGTTTTATAATATATTTTAAAAATATTTCATACATTTTTTTGAGTGAGTCCACTTGTGTTTTCAGCGCGCGCTCTCCACACAAGGCAGAAGTGGCTTCAGAGAGAGAGCCGTTAGTCACTCTCGGCCTTAACTCTCATCACGTATTACCTCATCGGACGGTCTAAAAATGTGGGTTTTGGAGGAGTGGATTTTGCTCGTGACAAGTTTTCCATCATGATTGCTGTTGTAAGTCACCCACCCGACCGCCCCCACCCCCCCCCCCCCCTCTCCACACACACACACACACACACACACACACACACACACTGCACACTGCACACACACACACTGCATACTGCACACTGCACACTGCACACACACACACACATTCGCACATACTCACGCACGCACACAAACCGCACACACGCACGCACACGCACACACCTGCACTCACTCACTCACTCACTCACTGCACGCACACACGGGCACACACACACACACACACACACACACACACACACACACACACACACACACACACACACACACACACACACACACACACACACAGGCACACACTCGTCAGAATGGCATGGCTCAATTCAACAATAACCTTTATTTGTCTGACAAAGACGCCAAAAAAAGCAAAAGTATACATTTGTAATGGTTCTGAAACAGAGAGAAAAGTGACCAGTTTTTCGAAACAGACGGGGCCCCAAAATTGGTCATTTTAGTTTGCTGATCAGTGACTCAAAGTATGAATCGCTTATGAAAATGGTGAATTAATTAGTTGATTTGACTGAGGAGATGAGGAGATAAAAAAAATCGCCCAATCATTTCAGCAGTGACACTAAATAGTGGTACTATTTTCTGCACAGCGTGAGTAGAGCATATTGGGTATTACACAAACTTTTGGCGTCTTATGTTACCTGGCAACAAGCAGAGGACACGCACGCGCACGCACGCACGCACGCACGCACACGCATACACACACACTCAAGGAGAGAGTTGTGCATGCCAGTGTTTTCTTATTTATTTATTTGTTGACTTAACACAAAATGTACTAATATTAGTGGATGAAGAACTTGGCTTGGTTAGGGGTTCCTTTCTTCACTGTGATACGCTGGAACTCACTAGAGGAGCTATTCTGGCACCTGAGCACGTAGCAGGGCGCACATCGCCAGATAGCTAAACACCTTCAACCTCTTCCAATAACTTCAATAATGAGCCCAAAGTACGTTACGGACGTGCACTTCTACGTCCATTTATTGAAGATTGAAGTAACTGAAGTAGACTAAACTGTAAACAATACAAAGGGCAACAATCAATAAAGTACACAAATATTACAAAATATAACATATGAGCACATAAAATCTCTAAATACATAGATGAACGACTATACTCACAAACGAAGCTTCTTTTAGGATCACACCGGCAGATGAAAGCCCTAGAACAATGCTAATTACTAGCCTGCTTTCCGGAAGATGGCGTTGTTGTGATCACGCGACTAACAACCCACGTGAATGAACAACCAATGAGAAACATTTACCTAATGGCCTATAGGTGTCACTAGAACCCCTTAAACGAAAAAAGAAAATAGGTAGGAACACGAACAAAGAATGCACGTAACATTACACTCCCTGCCTGGTATTTAACACAATACCACTATTAAAGACTAAACATCTGTAAGTTAATAGGCTATATAACCCTAGGTGGACATGAGCACCACCACCTCAGTGATGGGGCGGAGGAAGGTCTTGGAAATTCCCCCTCTGGTGACTTTAAGCTCTAGCTTTCTGACCTTGCCATCGCTTACAGGGAAGGCCTTTGTCACCAAAGCCATCGACCACTGGTTTCTCTGAACCTGAGTGTCTCGAAGAAGCACTAGGTCTCCTTCCTTGACATTAGGATGGCTCTTCTGCCACTTGGAGCGACTCTGGAGTGTAGAGAGATACTCCCGCCTCCACCTCGCCCAAAAGGTGTTGGCCAAGTGCTGGACTCTTCTCCATTTTTGACGGTGTAGATCTGCATCAATGAAGCTCCCTGGAGGAGGAGGACTACAGACTTTCTGAGACAGAATCGTAGCTGGAGTAAGAAGGGATGGAGCACTCGCATCCGTTGAGATGATTGTCAGAGGTCTGGCATTGATTATGGCTGATACCTCTGCCATCAGGGTAGACAGGATGTCGTGGGTAAGGTGAGAAGGTTGAATCTGAGACAACATGGAATTCAAAATTGTCCTGGAGATTCCAATCATCCTCTCCCAAACGCCTCCCATGTGAGAGGAATGGGGAGGAACCTGGAGACGTTGGGCTCCTTGTCATCTTGTAGTAGCACTTTCAGCTCTTTGCAGGCTCCCTTGAAATTCGTGCCACAGTCGGATCGGATCAGCTTCACGGGACCCCGGATGGCAACGAATCGCCGAAGAGCGTTTATGAAGCTTGATGTGTCCATGGCCTCGATGAGCTCTATATGGACAGCACGCACGCTGAGGCAGGTGAAGATCACTGCCCACCTCTTGCTATTTGCAGCTCCTCCACGGGTGCGTCGAGTAGAGATACTCCAAGGGGCAAATACATCAATGCCGACATTGGTGAAGGGTGGCTCTGTGCTTAACCGATCTGCAGGGAGGTCAGCCATCTTTTGCTCCGCTGTCTTACCTCGGAGCTTGTTACATATCGCACAGTTGTGCAGATGTCTCGCGATGCATCTCTTGGCTCCAACTATCCAGACACCATCTGAGCGTATAGCTCCCTCTGTGAAGACCCGGCCTTGATGCTTGACCCTCTTGTGGTAGTAGTCAATGAGAAGAGCACCGATGTGGCTGCGACCAGGGATGACGAGAGGGTGTTTTTCCTCTGTTGGGAGGGTTGAGTGACAAAGTCGCCCCCCGATTCTTAGGAGTCCATCGTCATCGAGGACAGGATCCAACTTCCTCAGTGGACTGTTAATCGGGATGTCCATCCCTAGCTTCAGAGAAGACATCTCAGTCTGATATGTTTCGCTTTGGACACATCCAATGATGACCCGCTTTGCTGTGGCCAGGATGTCAGGTGTGTGGAAGGGGAGCGGAGCTACCCAGCTGTTTCCTTCATCGATGAACATTTCTTTATTCACCAGCTCAATGAACTGCTTGTCCTCGATAGAGGGGGCAAACTTGTTGTCATCCTCAGTGCGTTGGAAGATATTACTTCCCAAGGAGTCCCCCTCAATGCATGGTGTTGGAACACAAGCGGGCTGTGAGCTTTGCAGGTTGAGGGGATTGCAGGACCGTTCACTGTTCTCTGTGAGTTTCTCTTTCAGAGTGAGATGGTTTGTACAGGGCGTGAAGTGAGAGTGGCGTCCGTTCTCGAGAATGTGAGTACGGAACACACTTATATCCTTTGATTTGTGTGCTGCGCCTAAGCAAGCTTCCCCGATGATGACCCAGCCGAGATCCAAGCGTTGGGCATATGGTGCATTATTAGGTCCGTTACGCTTGTCTCTTACTTTGTGCACCTGTAGGATGTCGCGGCCAAGGAGAAGTAGGATCTGAGCATCTGGGTTGAGTAGTGGGATGTTTTTAGCAATGGCCTTGAGGTGAGTGTGATGCTTTGCTACTTCCGGGGTAGGTATCTCTGACCTGTCTTCGGGAATGTAGTTGCACTCTATGAGAGTCGGGAGATTTATGTTGAGACTTCCATCCAAAGGTTGTGCGACAAAGCCCGTGGCTCTCCTTCCAGACATCTCAGTGAGACCGGCACACGTCCGGAGTGTGTATAGAGCGTTTGTGCCCTTGAGGTCAAAGAGGTCAAAAAACTCCGATCTGGCAAGTGACCGGTTGCTCTGATCGTCGAGAATAGCATAGAGTGTCACTGTCTTTCCCGGTTGTCCCTTGGGGTGCACTGTGATAAGGCAGATTTTAGAGCAGGAGCGTGGGCTGTTTCCTCCACAGACCTCCGTACACTTGTTGTTTACAGTAGGAGATGGCTCACCCTTCTCCTCCCTGCCGTAATCTGACTCCCTACCATCCACTGGCTCGTGGGTCCAGCTATTCCACGGGGCTGGTCCGGGGTGAAGAGCTGCTATGTGTCTGTCACTGTTGCACTCTTTACACTGGATTGCAATTTTACACTCTTTGGCGAGATGTTTGCTTGAACAACATCTAAAACATAAGCCGGCTTCTTTAAGAAATGCCTTGCGTTCTTCGATGGTTCTGCTTCTGAAGCCTCTGCAGTATTTAAGGGGGTGAGGCATTTTGTGGATAGGACATTGGCTACTGGCATCCGGCCAAGCACTGGGGGTCTCTGTAGTGTCAGAGTCGGACGTAGAAGAGACCTCCGTCTTGTGCGAGGAGACGAAGCGTCTGGGGCTACTCGTCTTCACTGCGTCGTCTGGCTTCATTGCTGTAGCAGCTGAAGAGGACAGAAAGAAGCTTGGGTCGTTGCGGATGTAGGCTTCTCTGCTGACAAAGTCGGCGAAGTAGGCGAACGGTGGGAAATGTACCTGGTGGTGTAGCTTGTAATTACTCCCTTGAGAGATCCATTTTTCTTGGAGGGAGGATGGTAACTTCTCCACTATGGGGTTCAGTCCTCTGGCGGTGTCTAGGTAAGACAGCCCAGGTAGGCTGCCCCCACGCTGCGCAGATGATAGCTCCTGTAGCAGGTCGCCAAGCTCTCTGAGCTTCTGGGGGTCCCTATTGCTGAACCTAGGAAAACTCTCTACTCTGTCTAAGAGAGCCTTCTCGATCATCTCTGGCGACCCATAACACTCCTGAAGACGAGACCATGCCGTTTGTAGGCCTAAAGCTGGGTCGTTGACATGGATGGCTCGAATCCTCTTGACATGTGCTGAAGACTGTGGGCCTAACCACTTAGTTAACAGATCGAGTTCTTCGCTGCAGGTAAGTCCTGTTCCCTCTATGGAGTTTAGGAAGCTTGACCTCCATGCCCAGTATCCTTCAGGTCGATCGTCAAATTCGGTGAGACCAGAGCTCAGGAGTTCGCGCCGAGCGAGGAATCTAGCGATGTCACCTAAACCTGTTCGGTCAGCAGAGAGGGTTTGAGGGGCTTGCTCACGGCGAGGGGAGTAGTGTGGTTGACGTAACCCCTGGTAGAAGCTGCGAGGGTCTGCGTCAGGATCTGGCTTCACTAGCTGGCTGATTGAGCTATGTGGTCTAGCTTTGGAGATGTAGGGAGCAGCACTGTTGGCGGCAGCAGCATTGTGTTGCTGAGGCTGATGATGTGCCGAGGCAGGGGATCTAAACTCGGAGGCCGCTCCAGAATGACTCCCAATGTACTCGCTGGTTCTTTCTTGTGGAGATTGAGTTGGAAGAGCTGCGATGTATAAAGTGTCATGTCTGGAGCCTCTCTGTAATTCTGCTGCTGTAGACTCAAGAGCTTCAGCTTCTGCCTCTGCTGCTGCAATTTCTTCATCTAGCTTTAGTGTAGCGAGAGCAGCATCCATCCGAGCTTTTTCTAATAATATTTCGTTTTCTTTCTTAACAAAAGCTGTGCGGGCACGTGCAGCCATCACTTTAGCCCGTGCTTTCGCTGCAGCTAAGCTAGCGGAAGACTCATTTGAGCTTGAGCCGGAGACGCTAACACTGGCTACTGACCTGGTAGCAAAAGTAGCATCTGTTGGAGGAGCTGTATGTTCTGATGGAGAGGCTGCCTGCTCTCCCGCTGTGAGAGAAGTAGCGTTATCCATCTTGTGTCTGCTGTGTAGGACCCGTCGTGATGTCGTTTTTTCACTATTCTGGCACCTGAGCACGTAGCAGGGCGCACATCGCCAGATAGCTAAACACCTTCAACCTCTTCCAATAACTTCAATAATGAGCCCAAAGTACGTTACGGACGTGCACTTCTACGTCCATTTATTGAAGATTGAAGTAACTGAAGTAGACTAAACTGTAAACAATACAAAGGGCAACAATCAATAAAGTACACAAATATTACAAAATATAACATATGAGCACATAAAATCTCTAAATACATAGATGAACGACTATACTCACAAACGAAGCTTCTTTTAGGATCACACCGGCAGATGAAAGCCCTAGAACAATGCTAATTACTAGCCTGCTTTCCGGAAGATGGCGTTGTTGTGATCACGCGACTAACAACCCACGTGAATGAACAACCAATGAGAAACATTTACCTAATGGCCTATAGGTGTCACTAGAACCCCTTAAACGAAAAAAGAAAATAGGTAGGAACACGAACAAAGAATGCACGTAACATTACAGGAGCCTTCTACCAGGCAGATCTACCTCTGTGTTCACCATCATCTTGTGGTTGGTGTGTGCATTTTTAAATTCATCCATCATAAGGTCGAGAATGGTAGTTTACAACGGCAATTACTCTAATCTATAGGACAAATAAATCGAAATCTGGAGGATTTTAATCGTCTTTATTGCTCACATACATGTACACACACACACACACACACACACACACACACACACACACACACACACACACACACACACACACACACACACACACACACACACACACACACACACACACACACACACACACACACACACACGGTGAAATTCTTTTTTTCTGCATTTAACCCTTAGGAGCAGTGGGCAGCTATTGTGTATACAGCTGACCCCCGGGGAGCAGTGTAGTGTAGGGGGTCTGTTGCCTTGCTCAAGGGGCACCCCGGCAGTGCCCCAGGTGTTTCGGGGGACTTGAACCGGCGACCTTCCGGGTTCCCCAAGCCAGCCAAGTCCCAACAGACTACAGAGCTACTGCCGCCCCCACGCCTATACGACCCTATGGATTATTGTCATAATCTATAGGTTTTTATGATTGACTCTGCAGTTATCATAGGCAATTTAGCCGAGGCAAGGCCATATTCAATGTGTTACTTTGCAATATGCATTCCTTCCGGAATACACAAGTGTATCATTTTGAATTTCAACCCACGCTATCTTAGAAAGTGAAGTCTTTGC
>CM051021.1:9234437-9271937 GCA_027704905.1 Muraenolepis orangiensis | reverse complement strand
ACAATGTCGCATTGCTTTACATTACTTTGACGTTTTCTCCTTATGTCCCGCCTTCTGGCATGCCCCCATTGGTCGGTCATGGTTTGTAGGCTACAACTTAAACCCTGCACGCGAAACATTGGCCAAACTGCATTTCAATCATTACCATCGGCACCAAGTATTTCCTAGCGTAAGATTTTTTTGAGTTAATTGCAATTTTAGTTATTTTTACTTTTTGCTTTTCGGAGCTGTTTTCATTGTTCCGCCCATTGTGTCATGCGATTACCGTTGTTGTGTGTCGTACTGAAGTGTGGGCCCTTTCAGACGTTCCTGGTGCGCAAGTGCGGCTTCAGCCACAGGAAGCTGCTGTGTCTCCGGGCCACCAAGGAGCCAAGCCCCGCCTCCATCCGAGAGCTCTTCATCTGTGAGGAAGACTCCAGTGAGTAGAGGAGCGCCAGTGCAGCGCGTTAGCAGTTAGCCGGCTAATAGTCGTGTTCTGTTCCGTGTGTCGTTTTTTAAACGCAGAGCCAAAAAGAAAAAAAAGAAAAAATCGAGTCCAAGTCCAAGAGGAAGAAGTGTTCGTAAATGACGTTCATGTGGATATGAATGTGTGTCAAAACCCCAGTTCTGTATTCATTGAAAAAAATTAAAAGGTGCCATGCCAATAAAAAACAGAAGATAAATGGAACATATTCAGCAGTGTCAGTGTAATATAGTGGCGTGAGCACCTGTCGAGGTAAACCAGCCGGACGTGTTTGCAATGTGCTGCTGTCTGCCGAAAGCTCCAGTGTCCCCCGGAAAAAAAATAAAAATCAGATTTTTAAAATAGATTCCAATTGACGTTCTTTGGCAAGGCCAAGCGTCCGCCCATGTGTCCGCCATGGTTTGAGGTGTTGATATTACTACTGCAAACCTTACAACAAAAAATATGAATCACGTCACATTTGATAATGTGAAACGTTGTCCTGAAGCACTTTGGTTTGGTTTAGTGTGCGGACACACACACACACACACAACTATATATATATATGTTGTGTATAATTACTTTTTCTTATTAATACTGTTCTAATTATGTATCATGGATATACAGTAGCCTAATTCAATTATATATATCCAAAATCCGACAGCAGATATTAATGTAGGTACACCATTGTACATAGAACAAGTTAATTTTTGTATCAAATTTTTGTATTTAAATTTTATTTTATTTTTATGCATTCATATTTTAATGAGTCAAACCGCCACCACCCCCCCGCCCCCCCCGAGACACACGCACCGCAATGATGAGACAGATCCATAGAGCATCTATACCAATTGTTGTGTCATTTGGGTTTGTCGTTGATCAGAATTAGATCGCTGAAGTTTTCCGGAAACTTTATCACCGTACAGACAAATCTATCGAAACATTTGGGAGGGGTAAAAAAAAAATCCAAGAGGTAAAAATGTTCAGCAGAACCCAATAAGGCCTATAAACCGAGCAAACGTTTTAGCTTTAGATTAGTCACAGGCTGAGCTATGGGCACTTGCGCCCCCTGTGGCCAAAGTGGCATATAGCACTTAGAGAAACACATTGATCCAGTAATGTCCTTTTTTGAGCCATCTACACCAAATGTTGTACTTTTTTTTACACTTTTAACACTTGACACTTTATACTTGACACTTTACACGTCACCAGAGTTGTAAAGCCCTGGGGCTTACTGAAGCGGAGTTATGATTGATAGAATAATGTTCACTAATATACGGGAAAAATACGACATACGTGTGACAAATTGCAAAACTTTTTGCAAAATGTCTACACATAATAAGAATAAGAATCCAGAGCAAAAACACAGATACTCGGTGAATACCTAAAAAGTACTACAGAAATACATGCAGTGAAAACCTCCCCTGAAGTTACTTCATGGGATGAATGAGGCCGAGAATCCTATGCCGAATTTCTATGGGGTCGTGACCTGATGGCTGGTTATTGTTATTGTTTGTTTGTGCGTTCTCTCGCCCACAGCGTTCTCCTTGGAGAGCTCCGCACTCAGCTTCCCTGACCTCTGCAGAATGGTGGCCTTCTACTGCATCAGCCGGTAACACCACGACCAGAGAGTCAGGGCGGTCGCAGTGTACATACATATCATGACCATGAGTGACCGCGGCCCGGCATACACTTTGATAGGGTCCTCGGAAAAAAATATATCTAATAAAAACCGTCTGTTTGAATGCTGTTTACCGATTGTTGTGGTTTGATGTTTGCCCGTCCACAGGGATGTCTTGCCTTTCCCGCTGGAGCTGCCCGAGGCCATCGCTGGTGCCACCACACACAGGCAGCTGGAGGCCATCTCACACATGGGACAAGGTAGAGGGCTAGGGGGACTTCTGTACCCCATCCAGGGCTCCTGGTAGTGGGTAGACGGTTTTCTGTAAGCCAGGTATTGATCCAAATGATGGTCATCGTCGAGGGATAACAGTAGAGGGTGCCCTCACGCTACCTCCATTTCGTTGAATTTTCCCATATATGTTTAATAATATGTAATAAAATAATCATTTCAAATCAGAAATTCGCACTTTACAGCGATAAAACTGGTCATGAACTGTTGTGGAATACTGTAGCTGGGGGAGTGAAATATGATTAGAATAAACAAATTAAGGTTGAAAACCTTTCAAGCACTGCTATCCTCATATATATATATATATATATATATATATATATATTATTTATGATGACCACCAGAGTTCTGGAACGCGCCGGGTCCCTCTGAGAACGGATCGGTGGGCCCGTTGGAGGAGTTCGGCCCCAGTAAGGGCCAGACGGTACCGGCCGTTGAGCCGCCGCTGGACCTGTTTGGCGGCCCAGTGAAACAAGGCAAACTTTGCTTCATCAACCCCCTGTTCCTGCAGCTGGAGGTCAGTGGAGAAATTCTGAACTTTTGTCCGAATTTGTCCGAACTATCACGCAGAGAAATGCCAGAGCCTAAATGTAATACTCTTGGGCAGGGGTCTTCAACCTAGCCCAAGGACCCCTTAACAAACAGAACAGGGACCCCCACATGTAATCAATTTATAATTATTATTTTCACCTATAATAACTTCTATATTTACCTAAACTATTGATATACTTATTTATTATTTTGTTTTTTTAACTACTTATTTTATCCCGAGGGAAATTAGTTCTCTGCATTTGACCCATCCTAGTGTTAGGAGCAGTGGGCAGCCATTAGTACAGCGCCCGGGGAGCAGTGTAGGGGGTGCCTTGCTCAAGGGCACTTAAGCAGTAACCTGGTGTTTCCGGGTCTTGAACCGGCGACCTTGCGGCTCCCAAGCCAAGTCCTTATCCACTGAGCTACTGCCCCCCAAATTAGCCTGTATGTGTTTATGATTGATTAAACGTTCATGGATATATATTATTGGTTGTTTTAATTAGCCTTAGGGTTATTAGCCTATATGTGTTTATGATTGATTAAACGTTCATGGATATATATTATTGGTTGTTATTTTGGGCCAAGGTGGAAGTAGTAGCCATCGGATTTCTGGCACGAGGCCTCATTACCGTTACAAATGTATCCATGTATCTGCTTCACTTAATATCAAACTAGTAACTAAGTTAGTGACGTAATGCTAGTAATGGAGTAACATGAATTTTGAAACGAAGACCAAACTGCAGCGTTCATTTTGCCAACATGTAGCTTGCTAGTGCTAGGTATTTTTTTCTTTCCCTCCAATAGCGGCTGGTCACGTTATGTTAGACTGCATCACGGAATAATTAGAAATAAAAAATTTAAATAAAACAGTTTTGGTCAAAAGCAGCCTATTGCCTATTAATGCTTATTGTTTCCACAATTACATTTTTCTCACAATTCTCACAAATTATTTTTGTGAAAATTTTCAATTATTATGACCAAACAATTGGCGGGCCCTCTGCAGTACCTCTGCCGACCCCCTAAGGGAAGAGGACAGCTGTAGGGGGAGCGGTCCTTATAACATGTGTGATGATGTTCATCGAGTGTGACCGTCAATCCTCAGCAGCAGCAGCAGCATCAGCATCAGCACCAGCCGTCCTCCAGCCACGGCGGCGCCTCCACCAAGCGGCACCGCTTCAAGCGCAGCATGCGGGTCTGCCTGTCCACCGACGGCTCCATGCACCTCTCCGTGGAGGGGCCGACCTCCGCCTCTGACACGGCCTCCTCCTCCTCGCCCTCCCACACCCCGGAGGAGAGGCTCCCCCAGAGGAAGGTGCACGCCGGGGCCGGGCTCCTGAGGAGGACCCCCGCCATCACCCCCTGCTCCGTGGATGACGAGGAGCTGCTATCTGCCCGCCCGTCGCAGGTAGGCCACGCAAAGATGGAATACAAGATGGGATCGATCGGAGATGTGTCATTGTAGGGTGAGTGAACTTGTGTTGAGGCGCTGCTGATTACAGCGCTCGAACCACATCACTCTGTGGCCAAAACTCGCCGACCTTGAGGCCAAACATGATCAAGAACAAACTTTACTTTTTCTAGTAACAACCACAATCTGTTGTCTTACAACTATGTTGTTTTTGTCATCAAGGTTGTGGTTCCACCACAAAATCACCACCAACTGACTCTAAACACACAGTGTTTTACAAGCATGTATAGTAGCTTAGAGAGCGGGTTTTCACAGGAAATAGGTAAGCTGCCTTCAATCACAACACAAACTATCGCCATCTGGTGGCCGTTTTGGTTTAATAGCGACGGTTTGGCTCGGTGTCATTCGATTATATTCGCCCTGGCCTTTCAATTGAGGGGTCCCATGTCAAAATGAACAACGTGTTATCAACGTGTGCTCGAGATATCCACCTGTTTGGGCCTCGGTATCTTTGTTGTTTTCGGTAAAAACCTGAGAAAGAGGAATGGAATGGATCATTATGAGTATTTTATAATATTGATGATAATGATGATGATGAGATATATATATATACATATATAAAATTAAGAACCTTCCGTTCTGGGATATTATGGTTTCGCCTCGACCGCCACCGTGATAACTCAAACTAAAATTACAATTTGATCTGATATTTGGGATACCCATTCATGACCCAAGGAGGAAGAACCCTTTCATTATTTTTTTGTTTTGGGATTTTAACATTTGCCACTAGGGGGGCGTTAAAAACGTGAAAATCACATTTTCAGCCGTATTTCTGGAACCGATGGTCCAATTGACCTAAAGGTAAGCTCAAATGATAAGCTCTGTTTCTTAGGTTCCAAATGTTGCCACCAGGTGGAGCTTTATATAAAAAAGTACACAATGTTTTGGTCATCCCAGATGAAAGGTTAGCACGTGACCAAAGACTTGACACATTTCTTTATTCTAACATTTGCCACTAGGGGGGCAAGTTTGAACATCACACTTTCCATCGGTCCGATTTACACGATATCAGGAACACCGTACACCAGAAACAGTGTATGGAACCGAGTGTGTCATATACGTGATTGCAGTTTACAGCTCACCTTCAACATTCAATTAGCACATTATCATCCAATCTCCATGACACACTTGAAGGGATTGAGTCAAAGGTCGGATCTCAAAAACCACATGAGTGTGAATGGGGCCAATGTGGTTCTATCCACATTGAGATCCGATCTCTGAAACCACATTCGGAGGTGGTTACAAGTGATCTAGACCACTTGCGACCACATCAGTCGCAAGTGGCGGAAGGGCCTTCAAGGTATTCAGAGAAGACCCTGGAACCCTCAGATGAAACAAAAAAAATCGAAAGAATTTTATACAATTTAAATAAAATTAATAAATGAGAATCGTATCTGTGTTGTTGATCTGTTATATTACAGTGTTACGTTGATTTGTTTGTCTTTCTCGGTCCATGCACTACGCATTTGAGTGGTTTTGTGTTATCCTCGAGACAGAGGATCTAGCTTAGTGCTACGTTGGATTTTTTCTACGTAGGTTTTTAACATCGAAATGGCAACAGGTGAAGATGATGTTGTTGCGGAATTGTTGTTAGTACCCTTTTCAAAACGACCATTCAGTGAAAAGATGGACATTATAAAAAGTTTTAACGATCCCTGTCACCACTGCATCTGTGGAAAGGACATTTTCTGCCCTCAAACGGATAAAAACATGCGAGGAACAGAACAGGACAATCCCGACTCACTGCATTAGCTTCCATAGCTATTGAAAGGCAACTTATTTTGGATCTGAAAAGCAGTGATCAGCTTTATGACCGGGATATCGAAACATTCATCCAGAAGGACAGGAGAATGGGTTTGGTCTTTAAGTGAACATCATTGGTGAGTGAGACTAATTTGTCTTTGCTGGTTTTGCCGCAGTGTTGCGTCTCGTTGAGCTGGTTGTTGCATTTTGTTTCCACACACTTGTTGAATGATTAGTTAATGGCTGTCTTGAGTTTGTTAAGCATTGTTGTGCATTTAAATTGAGAGTTTTGACTTTCTTTTCATTGGTAATAGTCCTAGCTGAGTGGAGTAGGCCCTGATGGTGTGTGACGATGTAGCGAGCTACAGTACAGAACAGTCTTTCATCGATAGCCTGTGTGTGGTGGTCTGTGTTGGCCTGTTACTTCACTACATGGACACTGCTTTGACAACTATGGTCAACTAATAGTAAATTGGCTGCGACAATCTTATCTGCCTAAATGACAGATTGTCATAGACACGGTTCGCCACTGGGCGACATGCAAATGCAAAGTGGGAATGCAAACGTGTCTTTGGCCACATTAAGGACCACTCAACTGACGTCCTCTGTGTGTGAGCGGAAGTACTACTCCGACAGCATTATATTAAACATCGTAAACAGGCAACAACACATGTTAATGCCAAGTGTGAGCGGGGCCTAACGGGGTGTGGTGTTATACAAGTCAAGTCAAGTTTATTGTCACTTCACAGTTTACACAAGTATAAAGCAGTGAGTGAAAATCTGATGTGCAATACCCAACGACAGACAGCAGTTATAAAAATATGATCAAAATAGATCAAAATAGAATAAAACAGAATAGAATAAAAAAAAATGCAATTGATAAAATGCAGTATATCGGCACAGAAAAAGAGCAATATGTATATATAAGTCAATGTAATAAAATATACATTGTTATATGCTATATGCCCTTGTTCAGCAGCCTGATGGCCTGACTGTGGAAGCTATCTCTAAGCCTATTTGTGCAGCACTTGATACTGCCTGACGGTAAAAGTGAATACAGTTCGTGGCTGGGGTGGGCATTGTCTTTTATGATATGTTTGGCCTTGGCCACGCACCGCTGGTTGTACATATCCAGGAGGGAGGGGAGCTCACCTCCAACGATATACTGGGCCGTCCGCACCACCCTTTGAAGCGCTCTGCGCTCGAGTGCGGTGCAGTTCCTGTACCAGGCGGTGATACACCCTGTAAGAACACTCTCGATTGTCCCGGTGTAGAATGTTCTCAGGATGCGGGGGCCCATGCTGAATTTCCTCAGACGCCTGAGGAAATACAGGCATTGTTGGGCCCTTTTCACCACGTGTGTGGTGTGCGTGGACCATGTGAGGTCCTCGGAGATGTGCACACCGAGGAACTTGAAGCTGCTGACCCTCTCTACTGCAACACCGTCGATGGAGATAGGGCCGTGCTCTCCTCTCTGCTTCCTGTAGTCCACGATCAGCTCCTTGGTCTTCTTGACGTTGAGGGCGAGGCTGTTGCTCCTGGCACCACTGCTCCAGCGATCCGACCTCCTCCCTGTAGGCTGTCTCTTCGTCGCCGGCGATCAGGCCCATCACTGTCGTGTCGTCAGCAAACTTGACGATGACGTTGGAGCTGTGCATAGCCATGCAGTCGTGGGTGTAGAGGGAGTAGAGGAGAGGGCTCAGCACGCATCCCTGGGGGCCCATCCTGCCCATCCTCACCACCTGGCGGTGGTCCGACAGGAGGTCCAGTATCCAGCTGCACGTGGATGGGGGCACGCCTAGACCTCTAGGCTTGGTATTGAGCTTGGCAGGAACTATCGTGTTGAACGCTGAGCTGTAGTCCACAAACAGCATTCGCACATAACAGTTCTTTCCCTCCAGGTGGGAAAGGGCAGTGTGGAGGGCCATGGCAATTGCGTCGTCCGTGGATCTGCTTTGACGATATGCAAATTGCCATGGGTCCAGCGTGGCAGGTAACACGGAGCAAATAAAGTCCTTGACCAACCTCTCGAAGCATTTGCTGACAATCGAGGTGAGGGCTACAGGTCTATAGTCATTCAGGCATGTTACCTTGGGTTGTTTAGGGACAGGCACGATGGTGGACATCTTGAAGACCGCGGGAACAACAGCCTGGGCCAGAGGGCAAAGACTCCTGCCAACTGGTCTGCGCATGCTCTGAGGACACGGCCCGAGATGTCGTCGGGGCCTGCCGCCTTACGGATGTTCAACCGCTTGAAGGTGCGGCGCACATCCGCCTCCGAGATGCTCAGCAGGCTGGTCTCCTCAGGTGGCGCTGGCTTCGGTGGGCTGCCGTTCATGTCGAACCGAGCAAAAAACGTATTTAGCTCTCCTGGGAGGGAGGTAGAGGAGTTCTCTACACAACTGGTTCTCCCTCTGAAGTTCGTTATCGTCTGTAGCCCCTGCCACATACCCCTCGCGTCGTGGCTCTTGAATTTCTCTGTCCTTGTACTCCCGCTTGGCAGTGACGATGGTCTTACGGAGGTCGTAACGGGCTCTCGTATATTCCTCCATATTCCCGGAGCCTAAGGCGGCGTTACGCACGTGTAGGACAGCGCGAACATCGCCGTTAATCCACGGTTTCTGGTAGGGACTTGGTCGGAACAACGTCATTGATGCACTTCTTGATGAACCGGTGACCGAGGACGCGTACTCGTTGATGTGCCAGTCAGCGCGATCAAAACAATCCTGCAGCATAGAGTCCGATTGGTCCGACCAGCATTGGACCTGCCTCACAGCGATCGGTTGCTGCTTCAGTCTCTGCCTATAGGCGGGGAGTAGCTGGATAGAACGGTGGTCTGATTTACCGAACGGTGGGCGGAGGAGGGACTTGTAGCCATCACGGAAGAGAGTGTAGCAGTGGTCGAGGATCCGCTCACCCCGTGTGTTGCTCGTTTTGTGTTGGTAGAACTTCGGGAGAACCTTCTTCAGGTTCGCCTTGTTGAAGTCCTCCGCCACAATGAGAGCAGCCTCGGGGTGTGCCGACTCCTGTTCGCTGATAGCCCCATACAGTTCCTTCAGCGCTGTGTCCGTGTTGGCTTGTGGGGGAATGTAAACAGCGGTCACGGTTATCGCTGTAAACTCCCGAGGTAGCCAGAATGGATGGCACATAAGCATCAGGTACTCCAGGTTCGGGGAACAGAAAGACTTGAGGGGATGTACATGACTTTGGTTGCACCAAGATCTATTCATCATGAGACATACCCCCTCTCCGCGATCTTTACGGGAGAGAGCCTTTGTTCTGTCCACCCGGTGGACGGAAAATCCCGTCAGCTCGATAGCTGCGTCGGTAACCCCCTCCGACATCCATGTCTTCGAAAGGCAGATGATACAGTTGTCCTTAGTTTCCCGGTGGAATTGAATACGAGCCTGTAGCTCGCTTAACTTATTGTCCAGAGACTGTACATTAGCCAGTAGAATGGTGGGTAGTGGGGGGCGATCGGATCGACATCTCAGCCTGACTAGCACGCCGGCTCGCTTCCCTCGCTTCTTCCTGCGACGCTTGCGTGTAATCGTGCCCAAGATGGTCGGAGATAATCCAGCTGTGACTTCGGGCGGGACGTCCGAGTCGAAAGAATGAAAAAACTCCGGTAGGCGGCGAGCGACTGTCTTTCTGATCTCCAGAAGTGTGCAAAAGTCATAAATGAACTTGCTGCTAACTTTCTGAACAAAGATAGTCGCGATAAAAATAATAAATAACTAAAAACTGCGTTGTCGCGCGGGACGCAACACGGCAGCCATCTCGTACGGCGCCATACTCCTATACACCGTGTTAGGTGTAAGGTCTTAATCTGAATTAAGTGGGTGTAATGGAGAATTTTGGGCCATTAGAGGATATACCCTTAGCCACCGCTTCCCACGGCGTAAGCCTCGTTTCCCTCTAATTGGAAGGGCAAGTGAGGAACTGACCCATTACTGAGATTACCCAGCACTCTCTCTCCCTCTCTCTCTCTCTCTCTCTGTCTCTCTCTCTCTTTCTTTTTCCTCCTTCTTTCCTTTCTTTATTTCATTATTCAATAATTGTGTTCTCCCATTCTTTCTTTCTTTATGTTTTTTCCTTCCTTCCTTAAATGTTTTGGTTTTTCTTCCTGTCTTCCATGTTTTTAATGTTCTTCCTCTCGAGTTGTCTTTCTTTCTATATTTCTCTCTCCTCTCTCCCTCCCTCCCTCCCTCCCTGTCTGTCTCCCTTTATCTCTCTCTCTCTCTATCTATTTGTCTGTCTGTCTCCCCCCCTCTGTCCTTCTCTCTCTGTCTGTCTGTCTGTCTGTCTGTCTGTCTGTCTACCTGTCTCCCCCCCTCCTTGTCTCCCTATGTCTAGCTGTCTGTCTGTGTTGTGTTCCTCCCGCTCCTCCTTGTTATTATATAATAACATAATAATTGAATGTCTTTTTATTATTATTATTATTACTAAGAATGAAACGATTCATTCTGTAAGTATTGTTTTAATGTGACATTAATTTCATAATTGCTAAGCATAATAACGTATTTAATTTTCATGATATAATTAGGCTGCAGGAGGCCCAGCTCCCCAGCCTCAGGACCCCAGCGTGGAGGCTGCGATTCTGGGTATGGACGGCTGTCCCACCCCCTCCCTGGCCGAGCTGGACAGCAACAGCTCCTTCAGTAGTCTGGACGAGGACACGGACGAGGACTCCTCCCCCCCCGAAAGCAGCCTCCTCCTGCCGCCTGCCTCCTCCTCCTCCTCCTTCTCCTCCACCTCCTCCTCCCTGGTCCCGGTGACGGACCCCGGCCGCCGGCCGCCCCTCCTGCGGTCCCGCTGCCGCGGCGGGCTCGAGCGGGTCAGCGCTGCCTTCGTGTGCTTCTTCGCCCCGGAGAAGCGCGTGACCCGGCTGGTGGAGGAGCTGTCCCGGGACCGCCGCTCGGCCTTCGGCTCCATGGTGCAGGACTTCCTGCAGCGCCAGCGGGAGGAGCTCAAGGGCCTGGCGTCGTCGTCGGCGACCGCCACTGCCGCCGCCACCGCCGCAGCATCTCCCTCGCCACCGGCACGGAGCTCGGTGGACGTCCTGCAGGGGCTGAGGCTCTTCCTGTCCCAGGCCAAGACGTGCCTGCTGGACAGTGGGGAGCTGGAGCCGTCCATCCACACCCTGGTGCCGGAGAGCGAACAAGGTAGAGCTATGAGTCCACACACACACATACACACACACACACACACACACACACACACACACACACACACACACACACACACACACACACACACACACACACACACACACACACACACTGGCTTACTGACAACACGTCCAAGACACATTCTGGGTTTCTTTTGACTTGAGGAAACAAAAAGTGATGACCCACTGTCTCTGCTCCCGTTATCTGAACAGTATTCACTTGAAAAACGACTAAACCATCAGTTTAGTCGAATATCTACATACATCAACAAATATCTACATGCATTAACACATTAACAGCAATTGCTAAGAAGCTCTACCAATCCCTTAAGCATTACAGCTCTTCCTTAAAAGTCCATATGCCCTCAGGTGTGTGGATTATTATTCATCCATTCATTTGTGGCAGGCGACTCTTCAAATGCATTCATGCATTGCACTTCATGAATGACACTCATCATCACCCAACCACATGGGACCTCGTCCCAGTTGGATGATGGGTGTGACCACAGGTGATTGGACGACAGGAGCGCCACTCAAAGCCACTCATTGGGTCAGACTCTGGAGTCAGGAAACTGCAGCGAGGGAAGGGATTTTCACGCACGCACACACACACACACACACACATACATACATACATACATACATACATAGCATTCTGGTGGTTAGAGACACAGTTGTGTGTGGGTGTGTGTACCCGCAGTAGCTGTGCTTTGAAACATGCATCGTGTGGATGTGCGGGTGAGCTGTTGGTGTGTGTTCTGTACGTGTGCACATGTCCACGTACATGCTCAGTAGTACATTAGATGAGTGTGTGGCTTTGCGTCTGGGTTTGTGTGTATTTATTGGGCCGGTCAGTAAGTAGATATATGCAACATATGTGTGGGTTAGCGTCGAGGGTAGCATGAAGGGAAACGTGCAGGTTACCAAGTAGGTTAGCGTGCAGTTTGAGGTGTGGGTTAGCATGCAGGGCAACATGTGGGTTAGCGTGTGGGTAAGCATGCAGGGCAACGTGTGGGTTAGCGCGTGGGTTAGCATGCAGGGCAACGTGTGGGTTAGCGTGTGGGTTGCCATGAAGGGCAGCACGTGGGTTAGCGTGAAGGTTAGCATACAACATGTGCGACAGCATGTGGGTAAGCATGCAGGGCAGTGCATAGGTTAGCATGCAGGGCAGCATCTGGGTTAGCATGTAGGTTAGCATGTGGGTTGGTGTGCAGGGCAGCATGTGGGTTAGCATGTGGGTTGGTGTGCAGGGCAGTATGTGGGTTAGCATGTGGGACCGGTGTGAAGGGCAGCATGTGAGTTAGCATGCAGGGCAACATGTGCGATAGCATGTGGGTTAGCGTGCGGGGCAGCCCATAGGTAAGCATGCGGGGCAGCATGTGGGTTAGCATGTGGGTCAGTGTGCAGGGGAGCATGTGAGTTAGCATGCAGGACAGCACATAGGTTAGCAAGCAGGGCATTATGTGGGTTAGCATGTGGCTGAGCACATGGGTTAGTATAGCAAGGCAGTAACTAACACTAACACTAGCAGTGTGTAGGGCAGTGTGCAGGTTAGCGAGCAGGTTAGCGAGCAGGTTAGCGAGCAGTGCTCTGGTTCACGTTGTATTGCGTTGGCGGGAAGCATTAGCATTTCTCTCTCCTCATTTATCATAAAAAGATCACAGTAGTCCCACGCTCACTTGAAGAGCAGCACGATTCAGGAGAGAGAGAGAGAGAGAGAGAGAGAGAGAGAGAGAGAGAGAGAGAGAGAGAGAGAGAGAGAGAGAGAGAGAGAGAGAGAGAGAGAGAGAGAGAGAGAGAGAGAGAGAGGGAGAGAGTGTGTGCGTATTGGTGTGAGGTAGTTAAAAGAAAAAAGCTTTATTAATGTAATGGATTTCATCAACAGCAATACAATAATAAATAACCCTTATTTTTACAAGATCTATAATGGCTAACATTAAACTACTGTTTTTGTCATTTGTTTGCATTGTGTGTTTGTGTGTATACATCTCCCCCCCCCCCCCCCACCCCCAATCACCCCTCAGCTGAAATCCATATAATACCGCTCCACCGGAACTTAATCAGGTGGTACTCAGATGTATTCGACTATACAGAGCGTATATACAGTGATATACAGAGACTATACAGAGCGTATATACAGATATATACAGAGATATACAGAGCGTATATACAGTGATATACAGAGACTATACAGAGACTATACAGAGCGTATATACAGTGATATACAGAGACTATACAGAGCGTATATACAGAGACTATACAGAGACTATAGAGAGCGTATATACAGAGACTATACAGAGACTATACAGAGCGTATATACAGAGACTATACAGAGACTATACAGAGCGTATATACAGAGACTATACAGAGACTATAGCAGAGCGTATATACAGAGACTATACAGAGCGTATATACAGAGACTATACAGAGCGTATATACAGATATATACAGAGATATACAGAGCGTATATACAGTGATATACAGAGACTATACAGAGACTATACAGAGCGTATATACAGTGATATACAGAGACTATACAGAGCGTATATACAGAGACTATACAGAGACTATACAGAGCGTATATACAGAGACTATACAGAGACTATACAGAGCGTATACAGACTATACAGAGCGTATATACAGAGACTATACAGAGACTATACAGAGCGTATATACAGAGACTATACAGAGCCTATACAGAGCGTATATACAGAGACTATACAGAGCGTATATACAGAGACTATACAGAGACTATACAGAGCGTATATACAGAGACTATACAGAGACTATACAGAGCGTATATACAGAGACTATACAGAGCGTATGCAGTGTGGTTACTTGTACTGAGGGACAACAAACAGTGAGGTAACAGGGACCGTGGTGGGTGGGGTGGGGGGGGGGGGGGTGTAGGTGGGGTGGGGAGGGGAGGGGAGTGAGGAGGCGGGGAAGATGTGAATGATTGATCACAGGCCGGGCCGTGATGTGATGACTTGCGGTGGATGGGGGGAGTGGGAGGGGAGGGGAGGGGAGGGGGAGGGGGCTGAGGGGGGAAGACTGGGGACGGATATTGCAGAGCGGCAGTGAGCGATGGGATTTTCTCCACAATAACAGTATGGGTGGGTGGGTGGATTTATGGGTGGGTTATGAATGGATGAGTGCTTAGATGGGCGGGTGGGTGGGTGGATGGATGGATGGATTAATTGGTGGACAGATTAAAAGATGCCATGGATGATGGTTGGATTATGTGTATGATGGACAGATACTGTGTATAGATGAATGGATGAATAGAGATGGATGGATGGATGATGGTTGGATGATGTGTATGATGGATGAATTGATAGATAAATGGATGAATATACTGTATATGGATGGATGATGTGTATGATGGATGGATTGATAGATGAATGAATAGAGATGGATGGGTGATGTGTATGATGGATGGATAGATAGATGAATGGACGAATAGAGATGGATGGATAGAGATGAATGGATGAATATAGGTGGATGGATGAATGGATTGAATTGAATGAACGGCCGGGCGGACAGGTTGGATGTCGCGTGGATGGATGAGTAGATTCTCAATGGTAGAAAAAAAAACCCTGAATATAGAATATGAGGTGATGATAAAATACTTGATGGATGTGTTGTGAGGGCTGGAGATATGGATATAGTGACACACACACACACCACACACACACACACACACACACACACACACACACACACACACACACACCACACACACACACACACACACACACACACACCGAATGTTCGCTGCGGTAATACGGCTGCACTGCCGTATTTGCATATGTCTTCGCCTACTGGCGCTGTGAATCAGTTTAAATGTCAAGGCGCTATTTTTCTCAAAGCACACTGTGGGTTGTGTCTTCCAGATAAGATACTTCTAGGCATGTGCAAAAAAACAAGGAAAACAAAAACTATCATTAGAAAGAGACCTTTTGGATAGCTTTTTCCGGCAAAGGGGCCAAACAAGGAGATGTCAGTCCAATCAACAACATCCGACGCGCCGCACACCGGCTGATTACGATCAAGCGTTTGCAAAGCCGTGAGCTGCGCTGCGATTGGCTGGAATCAAAAAATGAAAAGGGGATCCCCTGATTGGTCAAAAATGAAATCCTGAATACGTTCGGGTTTGGGATTATAAATAGTACTCCACACAAGCGTCGGCCCGGGGGTGCTTGTTTTCCGTCTGGTTTTTTTTTTTGTTGGTTGACGTGTTTTACCTCTCTCCCCGTGTCTTCGTCATCGGTGTCTATGAGTGAAAACAAAAATAAATCTGAAACTTGATTACGAAGGTAGCTGAAGTGACCATGTGACCACCTCGACGCCCACTCTCTCTATTGTCACTACAGTACAGACGGGCAAGCACGCAGGCATAAACATGCTCTCTCCTCCTCCTCCTCCTCCTCTCTGCCTGCGCCCGTTTTTGTCTAAAATAATAATTTCCGAATGTTGAGCGAGAGATAGAGAATTGACATTCCCCGACTAATGGACGAGGCCCTTTCTTTTTGCCTGCCTGTGTCATCTCCAGAAAGTAATACAGACTGAAATGTTGAGCGAACCCAATTGTTTGGTAGCAAAGTGATGTATTCATATACAAGAATACAACACACAGTGTTTTATTCATTTTTATAACGGTAAATAGCACTCACTGGAAATTCACGTATGTTCTTTTTTGAGATAACACGCAAATGATTGGACGTCTACGGCGTTTATTAACGGCGTCTAGAAGTACCTGTGTGTGTGTGCTTCTGCCGCGTTTATTTTAATTGCACCCTACCACTTTAGATATTTTTTAGTTTAGTTTCTAATGATACGTTATGTGCTGTCGTCAATCGCTGCCTATCGGGCCTCATGTTAACCCTAGCAGCGCAGTATACTAGGATCCTGTAGGTTTCTTACTTTTCCTTCCTTTGGCAAGGCTATACTTCAAAGTATAGCTAGTTAGGAGGTAGTTCAAAGTTTCGACTTGTCACCTGTGTTTGTCGAATGGCCAGGGTTAAAAACACAACCGAGAGATTCTGATGAATGAAATGAAGGAAAAACCTGAAGGTGAACGTTTTTAAGGGATGAAATGTAAGAAAATATAATTGATGCAACATTCAAGATTCAAGATGTTTTTAATCGCCATGTGCAACAAATACAATGGAATGCATTTGTACATTTTTGTTAATTTGTACAGCGTTGAGACCTGAGCCCTTCTCTCTCTTAAAGCCAGGTTTTATTTTATTTTTAATATCTAAAGCAGAGCTGTCTTTGACTTGGTCCGCTGTCTTTGACTTGGTCCGGTGACTTGTCCCCCCAGACCTGGCCCTGGAGAGGGCCATGTTCAGCTGCGTGCTCCGGCCCCTGAAGAAGGTCCTGGACCACGCCCTGGTGGTCCTGCACCGCCTGGATGGCTCATCGCAGCGCCTGGCCCAGAACCTGCTCTGCTTCAAGGCCGGCGGCGGCGGCCCGACGGTGGTGGGCGCGGCCTTCGACCGGGAGGTGGAGCGCGTGCGCCAGAAGCTAGGCCTGATGCAGAGGTCTCACTCGCCCATCGACAAGGTGCTTCTGCTGCTGCAGGCCTGCAAGTGTGTCCACAAGGCCATGGGGTCCCTGCACCGTGAGTACACACACACACACCCTTCCCTTCCAACCCACCCCGCCCCCCCTTCCCCCCCCCACACACACACACACACACACACACACACACACACACACCCTTCCCTTCCAACCCCCCCCCCCTCCCCCCCTCCCCCCCTTCCCCCTCCCCGCACACACACACACACACACCCTTCCCTTCCAACCCTTCCCCCCTTCCCACTCCCACGCACACACACACACACACACACACACACACACACACTTCATGTTCAAGTCTCTTACATTGGATAGCTCTATGATGAATTGGACTTCTTGAAAGTCTTACAGTACCTTGGCCTGCGTCGACCCCCTCTTGAGGCTACCAAAGGTGAACCAGACTGCAAACCCCCGAAGGCTCCGAACCTGGAGCTAGATCTCATTATAATAATAATAGTAATAATATAGTTGTGTCCAATACTGGTTTCATACCGGTTCCCTGAGGGGGAAATGTATCCAGGATTGTTTCAAGCAGGGTCAAGCAAAAAAAAATAACCCTGTTTTGAAAAATAAAACAAGGTTCAGAGTGTCTTCAAATCAGCTCGTACCAGCTTCTCTCTTTCATCCCATTCCCAGGGCAGGAAGTGAGCTGGGAGGACTTCCTGCCGCCGCTGACTCGCGTGATCGTGGAGTGCAACAGGCCTCACATCCTGCTGGAGGTGGAGTACATGATGGAGCTGCTGGAGCCGTCTTGGCTCTGTGGAGAGGGTACGAGGTGGAGGCAGGACCGCTGGATCATAGATCATAGATGGATGGATGGATGATTTATGTCTAACTGTATGTTTACAGTAATAAGTCAACAGTAATAGGTTATATATGGGGGCGGCAGTAGCTAAGGGGGGCAGAGCGGTCGCCTTACAGTAAGAAGGTTGCTGGTTCGATCCCCCCGGCTCCTCCTAGCAAACGTGTCGAGGTGTCCCTGAGCAAGACCCCCCCCTAACCCTAACTGCTCCTGACGTGCCGGCTGTCTCCTTGCATGGCTGACTCCGCCGTCGGTGGTTGAATGAATGGGTGTATGAATGGGTGAATGTGAGGCATGACTTGTAAAGCACTTCGCATGAAAGCGCTATATAAATGCAGTCCATTTACCTTTACCATATATTTAAATACATATTCAGCATTTTGATGACTATGACGAAACACATGGGTGGCTTTTGTTTGTCGACCTCCGTATGCAATGAATAGGACGGCTTCGGATGATATTTAGCGTTTCTTCAGCTGTTTATGCTTCATTGGGGAAAGGGATAGAGCGCACACACCTCCCCAAAGGGTCTTGTGGGAAGTGTCGGGAAAAGTCATGGAGCCGTTAAAAACAAGTTGGCCTCTCAAACAGACTGTTGTTTAGTGTAGGGTGGCAGCAGGATAGCTCAGTCTGTTGGGCTGGGGCTTGGGGCTTGGGAATCGGAAGGTCGCCGGTTCAAGTCCCCCCGAAACACCTTTGTTATTCGAGGATCCCTTGAGCAAGGCACCAGACCCCCTAACACACTGCTCCCCGGGCAGCTGTATATACAACAGCTGATACCCACTGCTCCTCATACTAGGATGGGTTAAATACAGAGAAACGTGTGTGTGTGTGTGTGTGTGTGTGACCAATAAAGTCATAATTTAGATTATACAATATTTGACTTTAATTTGCAAGCAGCATCCTGTAGTTTAAATGTATCGTGTCGTGTGGCGTCTCACCATAATTGTTAATATTAAAGTCATAATTGCCTCCTCGAGGCATTAAAATAAATTAAGCCAACCTATTTTACTACAATTAAGAAATAATTGTACAATTAAAAAATATACATTCATTCAATTTTGCGATGGCAAACAAGTGAGATCTAATGTCACATTAACGGCGGGGGGAAGATATCATAAATTAGCTGACTGACTCCAAAATAAATAAATAAATAGAAGGAAAAACCAGCATCCCAATTAGCCACAGCATCCTCACAAGCAGTTTCGCTCCCAAGGGGCAAAATTCAAACGTTGTGATACCTTCTCCAAAACGAATCAAATGTGAAAATGTATCCCCCCCACCCACCCACCACTATCTGCCCACCACCACCACCGTCCCCACTGCCACTACAGTACAGTAACAGTGTCTATATCACATCTATATCTCCGTCCTCTGCGTGTCACTCCAGGCGGGTACTACCTGAGCAGTGTGTACGCCAGCCTGTGTCTGATCCAGAGCCCCGAGGCCCAGCGGCCTCCTCGACCCCCTGGCTGTCTGACCCGGGAAGCCCAGGAGGAGCTGCGGGAGTGGGGTCGCAGGCGGGGCCGAGAGGCCCAGATACACCGGGAGAGCCAGAGGATGCAGGTAGGGTTCTGTGTGTGTTTCCCCCTCATTTCCCCCGGCGCGTAGCGGAACCACATGAGTGAGTGAGTGAGTGAGTGAGTGAGTGAGTGAGTGAGTACATACGGAGGATTAGCCACTGAAACAAAACCCCAGTTGGACGCATCACCGCAGTGCTCACAGTGACGCCAAAAGCGTCAGTGTTATCCCTGGTCCCTCTCTCTGGAGCGACCACAGTGGGGGAGAAACATCCCCCCCCCCCCCCCCCCCCCACGGGGCTTTACCCCATGCTTCTCCTATAGTGATGCAGTGAAATACACAATACAGTCGACGCTGCCACAAGCCATCAAAACATGAGGCTTCTTGAGGGCTCCTCCCGAAGACAAGGACACAGGGTGATGAGGAATCTGGTTTATTCCAAGAGTTTTGAATCATGGTGAACAGATCAGATGGAACATGCTTGAGCTCTCTCCTCTAGTGTGTGTGTTGGAGGCTGTTTTAACCTGTGGGCCTTGATTAACAAGGACCCACAGGTGTGCAGCCTCACCAGCCACAGAGTCTCAGACTCAGCCCAGGTGAGGCTGCTTAAACCAGACACCAACCACACACACACTCCACAATAATATATAATGCACAGTGTAAAGCTGCAAAGTGGATACCAAAAACGCATTCATATAAATGTACAATGAACTGTGCTAAGTTGGTTGTACTTTGCTAAGGAATTGAAAAAAGTACAATACAATGAGAGGGCTTTATATAGACTTTATATATATATATATATATATATATATATATATATATGCAAGCACACACACACACACACAGTTTCAGTACTTGTTGAGTATTTTATATTTGTATGCAATCCTATGTACAATTATATATACAGTATATACAATCCTATTTGTATGCACACACAATAATCATAACTCGTCACCATGGTTGTACTAATTTTGGCTCAGAGAGGCTAGATTTGTGCATCAGTCCCTCCCTCCCTCCCTCCCTCCCTCCCTCCCTCTCTCTTTCCCTCCCTCCCTCCCTCCTCCCTCCCTCCCTCCCTCCCTCCCTCCTCTCTCTTTCCCTCCCTCCCTCCCTCCCTCCCTCTGTCCATTCATCCATCCTCCCATTTAAATGTGCACTTAATTCCCACTCGAGGAGAGACCACCTCAGTGGGATCCATGCTGCACGCAGGCAGACTCCCACTCCCGGGAGCCAGGGCGCCGTGTGTGTGTGTGTGTGTGTGTGTGTGTGTGTGTGTGTGTGTGTGTGTGTGTGTGTGTGTGTGTGTGTGTGTGTGTGTGTGTGTGTGTGTGTGTGTGTGTGTGTGTGTGTGTGTGTGTGTGTGTGTGTGTGTGTGTGTGTGTGTGTGTGTGTGTGCGTGCGTGTGTTCGGGGAGGTGGGAGGGAACCTATGAAATGTTCCCTGGGCTGCTCTCGTGACCTCCCGGCTTCGACGAGTGGGTAGCCAGAAATCATCTCGCCTCAGTAGAACCTCAACTCCTCCCACATGGAGCCAACCCCTCCCCCCCCAGGTACCAACCCCCCCCCCCCCCTTCCCCCACATCCCTTGGAAAGAGCAGGGCTACCTCTCACCACGACCACCACAATCACACCCGGGGGGGGGGGAGGAAAAAGAAACAAATAAAAATATATCGAAACATGGCCAGACTTTTCACCCTTGCTCTCTCTCTCCCTCTCTCCCTCTCTCTAAGTCCCTCTCTCAACGTTTTTGAGGGTGTGGAAATCATACCCACCCTCCACTCCTCCCCCCCCCCCCCCCCCCCCCCCCACCCCCCGCCATCCGCCTCACACAACAACAACAACAACAAACAAACAAACAAACAAACCCAAACCCCGCCAAAAATCTTGCTCACGTGGTCAGCACACCACGGGGCGTGAGCTCAGAGCGAGACCGACACAGGCAGGGAGAGATATAGATAGAGAGAGAGGGAGGGAGGGAGGGAGAGAGAGAGAGATCAGCGAGGAAGGAGACGAGGAAGGAGGAGAAGAAGAAGGAGAAGGAGAAGAAGAAGGAGAAGATAAGGAGGAGAGGAGAAGAAGAGGAGGAGGAGGAGGTGGTGGGCGGTCAGATAACTATGAGATGTGTTGAGCTGGTAGAGGCGCAGCAGCGAGGCACGCAGACCACAGAATGCAAACGGACACCAGCGAGGAAACCGGACCCTCTGTGAGTTGCGTGTGCGTGTGTGTGTGGTGTGGTGTGTGTGTGTGTGTGTGTGTGTGTGTGTGTGTGTGTGTGTGTGTGTGTGTGTGTGTGTGTGTGTGTGTGTGTGTGTGTGTGTGTGTGTAAGGTAGAGAGAGGAGAGGCTGGTGTTTGCCTACTTTATTGTATTGGTGCAGTTTGGTCAGACCTGTTGATTGGATTAATTTTATTTGTCTTTGTTTTTTTGCTCCCTTTTTTAAAATGTTAAAGTTTAAGTTTGTTTTAAATGATGTGTGAAGAGATGACTGTTGAGTTAATGGTTCTTCAGCTGTTTGATGAGAATTATTCAGGTGTGTGTGAAGAGATGACCGTTGATGTGATGGATAATCAGGTGTGTGTGTGTGTGTGTGTGTGTGTGTGTGTGTGTGTGTGTGTGTGTGTGTGTGTGTGTGTGTGTGTGTGTGTGTTTGATCGTTGAGGCTCTCTGTGGTTCCATAAGATCCGCTAATGCGGCTAGTGCACTTCAAAGCGTGCTGGTGTGTGTGGGTGTGTTTTTAATATATTTCTTGTTTAATTTTAGAGTGAGTGTGTAATGGCCAGGGAGTGTAGGTGGGTTAGAGTTAGCGTATATTTTGTCCAATTTTTTCCGACTTGGCACACGTGTCCACGTCGGTAGAGATCAGGCTTGATGTGATGCCTGCGTTGTGCTGGGTCCATACAAGACAGTTGGACGACAACCAACTCTCTTTAAACTCACTCTTGTGAAGCACTTGGAAAAGCACTACATCAATTCAATGTATTAATATTATTATTATTATTATTATTATTATTATAATTTGTATTACTCTTATTAGTAAATGTATTTGTGGCTGCCTCTCTCCCTCTCTGTCTCTCTGTCTCTCTGTCTCTCTCTCTCTCTCTCTTCGCTCTGTGAGGACTCTCTCTCTCTTTTTCTCTCTCTCTCCGCTCTGAGGACCCCCTCTCTCTCTCTCTCTCTCTCTCTCTCTCTCTCTCTCTCTCTCTCTCTCTCTCTCTCTCTCTCTCTCTCTCTCTCTCTCTCTGCTCTCTCTCTCTCTCTCTCTCTCTCTCTCTGCTCTGAGGACCCTCTCTCTCTCTCTCTCTCTCTCTCTCTCTCTCTCTCTCTCTCTGCTCTGAGGACCCCCTCTCTCTCTCTCTCTCTCTGCTCTGAGGATTCTCTCTCTCTCTCTCTCTCTCCCCCTCTCTCTCTCTCCCCCTCTCTCTCTCTCCCCCACAACCTCTACCCGTAAGCCTCCTGACCACTGTGCCGTGCCGTGCCGTGCCATTCTGTCTGTGATAATCACCCCTCTCTCTCTCTCTCTCTCTCCAACCCTCTCTCCCCCCCTCCTCTCCCCCCCTCTCTCCCCCCTCTCCCCCCCCCCTCTCCAGAGGTGCGTGCGGATCCTCTTCCAGGACGGCGAGCAGAGCGCCGTGCGCACCCTGCAGTGGCGGGCCGACGACTCGGCGCCGGCCCTGGCCCAGCTCTGCGCCGAGGCCTTCGGCGTGCCGGAGCCCGGCCGCTACGCCCTGTACTGGCGCAGCGGCGGCGAGATGCGGCCGCTGCCGGCCCACGCTCGGCCCCGGGACCTGGCGGGCCACAGCGAGGGGGGCCCCTCGCTCTCCTACCTGCGCACCGACCACGACTTCAGCAAGATGCGCCGGCTGACCCGGGGCGGCGCCGTGGACCTCAGCGAGTCGGTGTGCGAGGAGTGAGAGCGAGGGATGCAGGGGAGGGGGCGTGTTGGTTGTGGGTGGGTGGGTGAACGGTGGGTGTGACGGGCGGGTGGGTGGGTGGGTGGGTGGGTGGGTGGCTGGTGGTCATGGACAGGATTATTTTTTTCTCGCTCTATCTCTCGTCCGTCCGTCCGTCCGTCCGCATGTCCTTCCGTCCTCTAGCCGGTCGGTTCGTTGGGTTTCGGGGGATGGAGCCGTGTTTGTCTGTCCTTTGTCCGTGAGGCTTGTGGGTCAGACAAAAACAAACAAACAAACAAACAGACAGACCCCCCGTCGTCCCCCCTTTTTAAAGACCCAGAGAGTGGACATTTAACCACCTTGCCCCCCCCTGCCCCCCCTCTGCGGTTCTGGGACAACATCCAGCAGAACCCCAGCTAGAGGAGACTGACTGGAGGTCCCGACCGCGGCTGAGCGACGCCAACAAGAGACCATCATTTTTTTCTCTTTTTTTTTATTTTTATCACATGGATTCTGTACTCTACTTGCGTACTTGTTTAACTGAATTAGATGTTCTCTGAGATGTAAACCCCCGAGATCTATTCTAAGGATATTCTCAGCATCATTAGAGAGAGAGAGAGGGAGGGAGAGAGGGAGGGAGATGGAGATGGAGATGGAGAGAGAGATGGGGAGGGAGGGAGGGAGGGAGATGGAGAGGGAGAGGGAGAGAGAGAGAGAGAGAGAGAGAGAGAGAGAGAGAGAGAGAGAGAGAGAGAGAGAGAGAGAGAGAGAGAGAGAGAGAGAGAGAGAGAGAGAGAGAGGAAGAGCGAGATAGAGAGAGAGAGAGGAGGCGGTCTGAAGTCCAAAGAGAGTTTCCAAGATAGACCAGTTGCTTGGAAACACAACGTGTGTGTGTGAGAGAGAGAGAGAGAGAGAGAGAGAGAGAGAGAGAGAGAGAGAGAGAGAGCGAGAGAGAGAGAGAGAGAGAGCTACATTCGACTACCCTGATGATACACCGTCCTTTTACAATAAAACTCAGGGCGTGGGGAAACCAAAATTATTATTATTATAATATTATTATTATTTTGGGTGGGGGGATGTGAACCCATGCCATGGTTCCAAAACCGCACGATGGAAGACAGACGGCATAAAAAAACAACTCATCGAGAACCAATGGTGGAAAAAAAACTGAAAAGCGGAAAGCACTGACTATTAACACATCGACTATTAATACATCGACTATTAATAGTGGTATGTGTGCTGTGCATGGTGTGTGTGTGTGTGTGTGTGTGTGTGTGTGTGTGTGTGTGTGTGTGTGTGTGTGTGTGTGTGTGTGTGTGTGTGTGGTGTGTGTGTGTGTGTGTGTGTGTGTGTGTGTGTGTGTGTGTGTGTGTGTGTGTGTGTGTGTGCGTGTGTGCGTGCGTGCGTGCGTGCGTGCGTGGTGTGCACGGTGATGAACAGAAGCTTGCATCGGCGAAGGAGAAGGAGAGGAACGCACTGAATGAGGAGAAAGCCTTGGGGACCCCCACCCCACCCCACCCAACCCCACCCAAGACTAACCGTCCAGGTACTCTCCCAGAAGACTCATGGAGATTGTCGGAGCAGTGTGGATCAGGTGTGGATCAATCAATAGATGTTTTATTATTTTGGCCGTGTGTACAATGGAATGCTTACTCCCCATTCCCTAACAACAACAACAACAACACTATACTAAACCATACAATACTATACTAAACTATACAACTATACTATATGATCAACAACACTACATACTGCCTATGATATGCTATACTATATACTATAAGGGATATCGTCGCCTGGGAGTGATTCATAAAGATACTACTGAGTTTGACCTTCTGAAAGGCAGTTCACGTACTGTAATATAATCTTGTTACGACAAGAGGACCGAGAAGGGTTAAGGTCTTCGTCGCTTATTATTATTATTATTAATAATACTAATAACAATCCTGACCATAATCACAACACACCAGGTCCGTGTCTCTTGCTTGTTGGTGCAGTTGATTTATTTATATATTTTTTACCCCCGTACTGTAAAATAATCGTGTTACGACAAAGGACCTTATCGTCGCTTATGTTTATTAATAATAATAATAATAATAAGAAGAAGAAGAAGAAGAATAAAAATAATAACAACAATGATGCTAATATTTCTAAAAATCACCGGGCCCGTGTCTTACCTCGCGGTGATCGGTTGAATGTAGATGTCAAACGGACGCTATCCGTAAAATCGATATTGGGACGCATATCATGGTGTAAAGCTACAGGGTCATTTATGTATGTGGTTAAATAATATAAATGCATGCCTATTTTTATTTGTATTTGTATGTGAAGTTTCTATGAGTGTGTGTGTGTGTGCGTGTGCGTGCGTGCGAGTGTGACGCATGTGTTGATTGTAATGCCAACAACATTATGAGGCCCGCTGTTTATTTTTAATGGGGAAAACGAAAAACGCATCAATGTATTATTGTCATGTAATTCAATATCACAATAAAAACAGCAATATATGTCCATAACGTCGTGCTATCGTCTAGTTTGGTTAAATCTTATCTCGAAACCAAAACAACCTCAGGTTTTGCCTTCGATCCGAGCACATACGGTAATATATATATTAGGTAATATATATATATATATAGGATGGCATCTCACATGAGGGCGATGCGATACGTATCTCGGTGCATTTCCAACGATCCCGATACATTACGATACGTATGAAGCAATCGCGATGCGACACGATTCATTCCTAGTGCGAAGCAGTGTACGATTTCGATACGATTTGATTCAACACGATGCGATTCGATGCGATGCAAAATAATATATGATGCTTTGCAATTCAGTATGGTACAAATACTTTTATTGTTTTTTGTTATTGTCCAATCAGATGAATTTACAAGCAGCAAGCCGCTAAAGCAGCTCCAGTAGTAGTGTATATATACAGTATATATATATACACACACTACTACTACTGGAGGGCCTCTGAACTTCTTGACTCATCTGGGATAGTCTGAGTATATGTTTGTTGCTTATCAGGTTGATACTCGCGGTAGCTGGAGCGCTGCAAGTAGTTGTGGTTTAATCATCGGTCTATTCTTGACTTGCAACCACGTGACTAAAAATGCAACGTCACGAGGGGTCGGCCATGTTGGTGGGTAGACAAACATCAAATATGCCTGCCTGTCGTAAGCACTCACACAACAAACATCCAATATTCTGATTATTACTATTATTACTATTATTACTTATTAAATTGAGTGGGCCAGAAAAGGTCAGATACAAGAAAAAGGTTGATATATGTGGTTTCAACCCATACCGTTTAAAATAAATCTGAAATCTCAGAGGATTTTAGTTATTTACCGGCTGTTGAGTATCCTGATATAGCAAATTATCTGGTGCTACGTACCTCATGGGCAACAATGCAACATCATATTAATTCATTAAACTTTATTTTCCTTGTCCTATTAATCACCCGATCATTTATTTTAGCAGCTGAATCATCGATGTTAACCCTTGCTGAAAGGTGCTCCATGTTTTGAGTAGGCACCCAGTCAGGAGTGTCATACAACCTCACCGGCGCTCTTAAATGATAAAACACAATGAGTCAACAGCCGAATTGTTGGCATAACGCGAACAAAATTTGTTTAATAATTTGTAAGAACTAAAAATATAGATTACCTGAGATTAAATGATTGCTTCACGGGTAGACTTGATGTTCTCCTCTGTTAGATGGTGTTTGACTGCCGTGTGAGAAGCCATGCTCGCCTTCTTTCAGTACCGAGGGCCAGAGTTAGCTCCCCTTGATTTTGGATTATAGAAGGAAATCTTAAAAAACTTGAATTGGCCACTATTGGCACAATAGCACTATTGGTGCTATTGTGCTATCTAATAGTGGGTCTGTATGGATTTGACGTCACTTGCAAGTCAAGAATTCAAAGCCAAGTGGTCAGTTAGCGCTTATTGTTGTGGCCCACTGAAGGTAGTTTAACTTCCGTGTTCACAATGCTCTTAGGCTGACAGCTGATTCTGTTGCATAGCTAACAACGCAAAGATTTAAGAAACGATACATCTCGATTCTTCGAGAATCTTCAAAGTCTTCGACTTCATTCCAAATTGGATCGGGTGCACACCTTTTTGACCCCGGGGCAATCGTATCGTGAACCTTCATGCCGTTGCGCCGGTGAATCTTACCATCCCCTATATAGTACATATACATGTATGGAAATGACATTGCATTGTGCGAGGACACAATGCAATGTATTCTGTCACGCTTTGTGTTGTCGCACAATGTAATCGCTCGGTGGCACAGGGCCACCCGGGGTGTAATTTGGATATCATATATTTTCAATAGCCCTACTATTGAAATAATTGGACCGTTAAAATGTCAAAAAGAAAACTCCAGTGGCTGCCAGGGAACAATATAACTGAAGTGAATAACTGAAACACGTCCTTGTTGTTTTGATCACAGACAACGGATAACTGATCATTATAATAATATTCATAATTATGTGTAATTACAGGGTTCCATCGGATCCTAAAGAAAGTCTAAAAGTCTTAAAAAAAGACTCATAATGATGTCAGGAATGTCTTTCTGGCATTACAAATAAAAAAATAAAAAATTGGTCAGAGGTTTTTATTTATTTATTGATTTTCTGAATTTCTCTCGCACCAACATAGCGAAGATCAGAACAGCAGGAGCAACAACACTTTCATCGACTTTTCAAGCTAATCATCTCCCCTTTTTCCCCTGGATCAGAAGAGTCCTGATTTATGTTACAATGCACATTTGAGTCGAAATTGTCCCTAACTCTAAGTAGTAACTTGCCTTAAGCTGTAGGAGCCCTGCATCATTTATAACACCCAACAATTCATGGCTCAAAAGACTGAAATGTAGGGGGGGGGGGGAATTACCAGTTTTGAATTTACATCATTACATAAGATACAACAACCATCATGGTGTCTAACAGGTTCTTACATGTACTCCTGTGTGTGTGTGTGTGTGTATGTATGGGGGAGGGAGAGAGGGAAGGAGGGGAGGGGGAGGGGGGTGATGGAGAACATCAGGTGCTTCCCAGCTTGTCCAACACTTTAAGGCCTTTCTCCAGGTACTCCTCCCTGCTCAGCCAGAACGACTCTTTGTCCTTCATGATGTTGGCCAGCACGGCCCCGCCCATAAACACCATGTGTTTGCGTCTGGGCGGGTCCTCGATGCGGATCTTAAACTTCTGCAGGGGGGGGGGAAAGAGAGGGAGTGGTGATTGATTGAATGTTGATTGGAAACGTCATACTTAACGCGCGTTACATGTTTTGTACCATTGACGGGAAGAATACTGTTGCTGTCATTCAAAACGTTACACATGCAGTATAAAGCGTGAAGGTGTGGATATTTATGCGATATTTATAGTTTATAATAAGATATGTATAGTTTATAATATAACATTTATAGTTTATAATACTGATATTTATAGTTTATAATACAATATTAAAATTTTATAATACGATATTTATAGTTCACAATACGATATTTATAGTTCACAATACGATATTTATAGTTTATAATACGATATTTATAGTATTTATAATACAATATTTATAATACTGATATTTATAGTGTATAATCCTGACGTTTATAATACTGAAATGTAAAGTTCATAATACGATATTTATAGTTTATAATACAATATTTACAGTATATAATACTGATATTGTCTACCGTTCCAGAATATACATTGGTCAAACCTCTTTCGACCAGGTCCCATAATACAGCACAGGACCTTGACCACAACATGTCAACCCTAGCCTCCATCGACTCGTATTTACCGAAAGCTTCTCCGTGTCCCCGGCCAGCACCTGCTCCAGGTACAGCTGTTTGATCTCCCTCTCCAGTCGGGACGGTAGGCCCGGGTACATGGTGGATCCCCCGGACAGCACGATGTGCCGATAGAAGTCAGACCTGCACAGGGGGGAGGATGTGGTTTAGTTAAATGGTCCATATATATATATAGTAAAGCGTTTCCCAAAGTGTGGGTCGCGGCCCATCAAAGGTACTGCAGGTGGGCCGTGAGGTCATTTACAATAAATACAATTTTGGAGGGAAATGACCACAAAACATTTATGATTAAATGATAACATTAAAATATACAAGTCATTTATATATAGTCATTTATAAGTGTGCATATGCAGGTATTAAATTAACATTTTCAGATTTCAAATTGGGCTTTGGCAATCTTAAGTTTGGGAAACCCTGCACTAGTATGTTAAAGTTGCATGCTGTGTGTGTGTGTGTGTGTGTGTGTGTGTGTGTGTGTGTGTGTGTGTGTGTGTGTGTGTGTGTGTGTGTGTGTGTGTGTGTGTGTGTGTGTGTGTGTGTGTGTGTGTGTGTGTGTGTGTGTGTCTGCCCGCCTGCCCATCTGTCAACTGCTGTACGTGTGAATCATATCTGTCTGCTGGTATCCTTGCCAGAGGGAGTTTAAAGCGACTCAACAGTTGTTGCACAGCCGTTAAAAGAGACGGAGGCAAGGAAGTCTCCCTTCTCTCGCCAGGTTGCGTAACGCCTTCCTGTTTCAATGATGATACACAAACTTGGACGAGCGTACAGCTTGTTGGCCCAGGAACTATCTAGCTATCAACCATTGACATATTCTCGTCGGTCATTTGAACATATTTGTGCACAAGGTGCAGTCGACTAAGACTCTCCCGATCTGTTTTGTCTACTCATCTGCGTAGATGACTTGAACATAATCGGATGTCCGCATTTAGTCGGTGGAAGCAAAAGAAGGCAGTTTCAGCTGTCGGATTGAAGAGGAAGTGAGAGTTGAGGTTTGACAAAAATATGTCACTTCCTTATCCATCTATTCCTTGATCAACTATTGAGTCCAAACAAAAATAACCTAAACAGTGTTTCCAATCCACTTGATCGTTCGGCATAAGTATATGCCATTTAGTTGGTGGAGCGCTTTGGTGAGAGTGTGTACATTTCGTACCACCGTGCCCCTGCAGTGGAAATCAAACCCCTGTGCAGTGAAGTAAAAAAAATCACTCCCCGGCGCCTAAAAAGACGTTCT
The DNA here is from genome assembly GCA_027704905.1 of Muraenolepis orangiensis. Taxonomy (NCBI): domain Eukaryota; kingdom Metazoa; phylum Chordata; class Actinopteri; order Gadiformes; family Muraenolepididae; genus Muraenolepis; species Muraenolepis orangiensis. The sequence continues at coordinate 9,241,819 of CM051021.1, read as the reverse complement.
AGCGATGAAGCTAGAGCCTTTTAGCTTCTCACGCTAGGGGCGTCGCCTCTCATGCGAGGGTTTGCGTCTGAGGTTGTGAGTTCGAGACCCAGTGTGGGACGCTCACTGCAGATTAGACATGACCACAGCAGCAGTCTAACCCGTATTCATCTGTGCATGGGTGGCTGTCTCCGCCATCCATACATTACACAGTTAAAAGGGGACGTCACACTTATTTATAGGGTATTACCTACCCTATAAATGAACTATTTAGCATAATTGATATAATATGTGTGTAATAATTGATATAAAAATGTGTGTATAATGATATAAAATGTGATATAATGATATAAAATGTGTATAATAATTGATATAATAATTTGTATCATAACTTATATTATATTTATATTTAGGCCCTCCCGTCATAACTCTGGCCCCCGCCCCCGCCCCTTAGAGGGGCGCGCCCCCCAGTTTGGGAACCACTGCAATAGATAATATAGAGTGTGGCGCTTCCCCTTTAACCGGTGGCAGGGACTCAGAACTGAACCGTGTGTCGGCCCATGGTCCGTCGTCGGAGGAGGACCCACCTGAGGTCGATGTCGGCCGCCTGGATGGTGTTGAAGAGGAGCTCGGCCACTCCGGCCCCCTCCACGTTGATGAGGTGGGGCTGGAAGAGGGCCTCTGGGGCCCCGAAACGCTCGCCGCCCACCTTGATCTGCCGGCCGTCTGGAAGCTGAGTGGGAGAGGGGAGAAGTGATGAATATGATTGGCGGGTGACCTCATCACCCCTCGAGCTAATCAATGGGTTTCGCTGAACCGCCGTGTGTGTGTGTGTGTGTGTGTGTAATAATCAACATTGTTTTTCTATTTTGGAGAGGCTTGTGTGGGTATTAATGATTATTATTATTACGATTGACTCTTGACGTCGGCTTTTTACTTCAAATAGTTTGGAATTGGAAAATTTATTTTAAATGGGTTACTTTTAGTTTGAATAATATATGGTGGAGTGTGTGTGTGTGTGTGTGTGTGTGTGTGTGTGTGTGTGTGTGTGTGTGTGTGTGTGTGTGTGCAGCCACCAACCACTGCCTGAGTCACACTGATTACTCTATGGCTGGTGAGGCTGCACACCTGTGGGTCCTTGTTAATCAAGGACCCACAGGTAAAAGCAGCCGCAGCCACAACCCACCCACCCCACCCACCCACCCCACCCCCCCACCCCACACACACGAGGAGAAGAGCTCTAACATGTACCACCTGCTCTGTTCACCATTACCAGTCCAACTCTGCAATAAACCAGATTCCTCAATCACCCCGTGTCCTGGTCTTTGGGAGGAGCCCTAAAGCAGCCATTTTAACGGCTGGTGGCAGCCTTGCTACATATACAGGTATATTCCCCCAATGGCAGGTGCTTGTATTCTACATGTAACTATATGTACAGCAAGTCTATAAACAGTTAGAGCGTTTTCACACCGCATACGGTATCGACTCCCGTATTAGTTAATACGGGGGTCGATACCGTATTAGTTAGTGCTCATCGAATACATCGAATGCTCATCGGGTGGGGTTGTGGGTGGAGGGTGGGTGGGGTGTGGGGAGGGTGGGTGAGGTTGTGGGTGGTGTTACCATGAAGGTCTCCACCAGCACGGTGGTCTCGTTGGCCAGCCGCTGCTCCTGCTCGATGTTGTAGCCCACGTAGCACAGCTTCTCCTTCAGCATGCGCACCGTCTCAAAGTCCGCCGTGTGGTTGAAGGCGTAGCCCCGGAGCAGCAGGAGCTGGTGGTGGTGATGGAGAGGGTGGAGGAGAGGGTGGAGGAGAGGGGGGTTATGCATTGAAGCCCTTTCTCGCCCGGTTGTGGGTTGGGGGTTTGTTTTTATCATGTTCATCTAAATCTGGAGGATTGAATCGTCTTTATTGGTGAATAAAGACGATTATATCTCACACACAGTGACATTAGTTTCTCTCTTTGCATTTAACCAATGCTAGAATAAGAAGCAGTGAGCAGCTATTGTGATTGCGCCCGGGGAGCAGTGTAGTGTAGGGGGTCTGGTGCCTTGCTCAAGGGCACCTGGGCAATGCCCAGGTGTTTCGGGGGACTTGAACCTAACAAGCCCCAACAGACTACTGAGCTACTGTCGCCCCTGATGGGGGTGTGTGTGTGTGTGTGTGTGTGTGTGTGTGTGTGTGTGTGTGTGTGTGTGTGTGTGTGTGTGTGTGTGTGTGTGTGTGTGTGTGTGTGGTGTGTGTGTGTGTGTGCGCGCAACGACTGTTAGCGGGTTATATTTTACAACGCTTATGCAAAGCGACTTGACTTAACAGTATGTGTGTGTGTGTGTGTGTGTGTGTGGGGCCCGGGGGGGGGGGGGGGGGGGGGAATCTTCGAAGCAAAAACAAACAAATCTAAATTGTCACACAAGGAGTACACAAAAAGTTCCTCAAAGAACGGACGGCTTTCTCCAAAGTGTGCGTGCGTGCGCGGGGCGGGGGGGGTGGGGATCCGACCCACCTTGATCAGGTAGCGGGTGATGTCCCGCCCCGCGATGTCCAGCCTGCGAGTGAGGTGGGGCAGGGAGTAGCCCTCGTAGACGGGACAGATGTGGGTCACGCCGTCGCCCGAGTCCACCACCACGCCCGTGAGCAGACCTGCGGCAAAACGGAGCGAAAGAAACACATCACTCCGTCTGTTGGTTTCACACTGGCCGTCGTTGCGCTGCGCAACTTAGGGGGGGTTTCCGTTTGGGGGGGGGGGGGGGGGAAGTGGTCACTGATCTAAATCTAAATCTGGAGGATTGAATCCTCTTTATTAGTCATATGTGTACACACACACACACACACACACACACACACACACACACACACACACACACACACACACACACACACACACACACACACACACACACACACACACACACACACACACACACACACACACACACACACACACACACACACACACACACACACACACACACACACACACACACACAGTTTCTCTGCATTTAACCCATCCTAGTATGAGGAGCAGTGGGGCAGCTATTGTGTATGTATACAGCTGCCCCAGGAGGGAGAGCAGTGTAGGGGCGGGGGGGGGGGTCTGGTTGCCTTGCTCAAGGGCACCCCGGCAGTGGCCCAGGTGTTTCGGGAGACTCAAACCGGCGACCTTTCGGTTCCCCAAGCCAAGTTCCAACACACTACAGAGCTACTGTCGCCTCACGCCCCCCCGGCCCCGAGAGGCAGACGCTCTCACACCGTTTTCACACTGGGCTAAAATACGGTATTCGCGACGGGAGTAGATATACCGTATACAGTGTGAAAACGGTGTGGGAAACGGTATAATACTAACACCTGGTATCGAATACACTTTATGTTCACATTCTCTTCTAATTCGCTGCGCACTCAATACCAGGGTTTCCACACACACACACACACACACACACACACACACACACACACACACACACACACACACACACACACACACACACACACACACACACACACACACACACACACACACACACACACACACACACACACACACACACACACACACACACACACACACACACACACACACACACACACTAGTTTTATTGCTTTGCACCCAAACTAGTTACTTCGGGATTGAAACCACCTACCCCCAAAGGTGGATTAGTTAATGCACACTAGTTGGGTTAGCGAATGCGCATTACTTGCCAGTGTGAAAGCAAAAGCAAGCAAACTAGTTTTGCAGCGCCGCGAATACCGTATTTAAGCCCCAGTGTGAAAACGGTATAAAAAGGGATGCTAAAACCCCACAGGCCCTATTCCCCATGGCTAGAATATCTTTCAGGTGTCGGGCACAGTGAGGTTTACTCCACGCACAGCGCTACCTGCTGGCCACAGTTACACAGGATAGTGTAGCAGTGGTAAGGGTGGGTTCCATCCCCCCCCCCCCCCCCCCCCCAATGTACAAAGCCTCAACTACAGTACAGACGCCCTAACAACAACAACAACAACAGCTCCTTAACCACGTGCATCCAAAGTCACTGTGGATTCAAAGCTTCTGCAGCTAAAATAGCGCTAAATATATGATTTGTTGTTGGCTAAAAACAAAAAACAAAGCAGGGGCCCATTTTTGTTGGGGGGGGGGGGAGAGAGGGAAATTCTGCGTGTTTTGTCTGATCTTTTTCGGGTTCTAGACAGAGTTTGTTTGTTGTGGTTTAATCCATCGATGGTCGGAGCGAGGGGCTCACCCTGAGCGTAGAGGGTGAGCACCGCCTGGATGGCCACGTAGATGCCGTGGAACTGGTACGTCTCGAACATGACCTCCGCGATCTTCTGCCGGTTCTTCATGGGGTTCATGGGCGGCTCGGTCAGCAGCACCTTTTATCAGTCACGCAGTCACGTAGAGTGAGTCAAAGGTTAAGCGAGTTACACATGCATTGTTCATCGTCCCGCGGTTGGGGGGTGGGCGGACACACACACACACACACACACACACACACACACACACACACACACACACACACACACACACACACACACACACACACACACACACACACACACACACACACACACACACACACACACACACACACACACACACACACACACACACACCACACACAATTCTTAGTAACCTATTTATTGTGGTTGTTTAATATGTTTTCAACTTTGTAGCACTCTAATTTATTTTTATTATTATATCCAATCTTTTTAATGGCAATATAATTAACCAACACATCCATGACAGAAGACATTGCATGCCATTTCAAAAAGGGCAATTCCATACAAAAGGCTTAATTTGCATCATGTTTGTTAACTTAAAGTGCCACCAAATAACTGAAATAGAATCGCAGCAACAGCGCCATCTCTGGTAAGACCCTGGGTATTACAACTGTCATTTCGGCTCACTTCCTCGATTTTACATTGGCTTATGGCATATGGGCTGAATTTAACTTAACTAACTTCTTATCAAAGACTAATAGAACCACTTGAGTAGGTTTTGTTCATCCACACGGTTAAGGTTTTAAACGTCATTCACAGTGTGGAGGATGAGGAGGAAGAGGAGGAGGAGGAGGAGGAGGCGGGAGCTCTGTACCTTGCAGTCCGGCGGGTTGACGTTGAGGCGATCCGGGCCGAAGGTGTGGTCCCAGAGGTGGAGCATGTCCTCCCAGGAGCGGACCATGCCGTTGTCCATGGGGTAGGACACCTCCAGCATGGATCGGCACTCGCTGGCCTCATCCCCCACCATCAGGTCCTGGGTGGGGAGGAGAGGAGAGGGGAGGGAAGGGTCAAGGAAGGTCATAGAAGTTCCTAGAACAGTAGTTCCTAACCTGAGGTGGTGGTTGGCAGTCCACCAAAAAACTCTCTACTAAATAGTTTAGTTTTTTTCCCAGTGTATACTTTTTTGTTGGTTTTTGTTATAAAAAACAATGTTAATATAATTGTTCCCATATCTTTTATTTATAGGTACATAAATGAGAATTGAACTTGATCATTGGGTTTGGTTCCGAAAAACCACCTCCTTGTAAACTTTGCAAAATGCTAATTTGCATGAGCTATTTTGTCATTTTTGACGCCAGGCTAAAGGGCACCTCGACAGTGCCCAGGTGTATCGTGGGACTTGAACCGGCGACCTTCCGGTTCCCAAGCCCCAACAGACTGAGCTACTGAGGATCTTTTGTAGCTCATTAAGGAGCAGGTAGGGGGATCGAGCGCACACACACACACACACACACACACACACACACACACACACACACACACACACACACACACACACACACACACACACACACACACACACACACACACACACACACACACACACACACACACACACACACACACACACACACACACACACACACACACACACACACACACACACACGGGGGGGGGACGACACCACACACACACGAGTGCCGGTGTGAGTTACGTGCTTTGGGATTTGCGTGTCTGAGGTCAGGTGGCGATCCCACCTAAACCTTAACCAGGTCTTAGGACGCCACACGCTGGTGTCCAATCAGATTGTCCCGTTATTAAGACACTTACGCCCACACCGGCTCAGAGATGACCCCAGCATTCAAAGGTGACAGGGAGGCCGTGGATGGGAGGGAGCGAGGATGGGGGAGGGAGGGGATGGAGAGAGCGAGGAAGGATGGTCGGATGGGGGAGCAAGGGAGGGAGGAAGGACAGGGGAGTGGGGGGAGGGAGGGAGGGCGAGGGAGGGAGGGCGACCAGTTTGAGCCAAACTCCTCTGGTTTTTCAAACTGCGGCGATTGTGTGGATAAAAAAAACTACTTTTTAATTTGTCACATCCAAACGTGAACCTGAAACATACGGTAGTTATGATTTACATTCATAAATACCAAATTGCAAAAAGATAGCCCTAAAGCAGATACCCGCAAGTCACTCTATCAAATCATTGATGCAAATACACAATATATCAGGAATAGATTCATATAGTTGATTCATCTGATGATTATTGAAAAACAATAATAATAATAACAATAATAATGGAATCAAGGAATCACCCAGATTTCCCATATGGGCTCAGTGGCGTATTAGCTCGTCTTATCCTATCTTAAGGTTGTATTAGGTGTTGACTTTGAACGGGGCCTTGTAGTCGTTTAACCCCCCCGACGGTGTTCTTGGCAGCCGGTGTTCTTGGCAGCCATCCCCGATCAGAGAGCATCTTTGCATTAGAAATGTGAAGCAACCTAATTGTACTTTTTTCCATTTCATTCTAATGTATTTGATATGTCGTACTTTTTGTCATTACTTCTAAATAATCTAAATCTGGAGGGGGTTTAGAATCCTCTTTATTTGGTGTCACACACACACACACACACACACACCACACACACACACACACACACACACACACACACACACACACACACACACACACACACACCACACACACACACACACACACACACACACACACACACACACACACACACACACACACACACACACACACACTTCTCTGCATTCAACCCATCCTAGTATTAGGAGCAGTGGGCAGCCATTGTGTATAGAGAAGGGGGGGGGGGGGGGTCTGGTTGCCTTGCTCAAGGGCACCTCAGCAGTGCCCAGGTGTTTCGGGGGGCTTGAACCGGCGACCTTTTGGTTCCCAAGCCAGCCCAAGTCCCAACAGACTGGGCTATCCTACCAACCCCTCCTGGTTCTACTCTAGTTGACCCTCGGACGACCTTGACCACTTACCTTTATCTCAATGTTGCCCATTTTGGCGGTGGAGCGAATGAGCGGTCGGCCCACCATCGCAGGGAAGATGTGCTCCGGGAAGTTGGAGCCAGCGAACCCACACTTGACAAACTGGGGAGAGGAGAGAGAGGAGGGAGGAGAGAGAGAGGAGAGAGAGAGAGAGAGAGAGAGAGAGGAGAGA
>CM051021.1:9226937-9231937 GCA_027704905.1 Muraenolepis orangiensis | reverse complement strand
ACCAGGAGGACTATGATGGGGGCAGGGAGACCAGGAGGACTATGATGGGGGGCAGGGAGACCAGGAGGACTATGATGGGGGCAGGGAGACCAGGGGGACACCTGAGACCCCAGTCTCCCGCTGAGAGGCAAGAGGCACATGGAGGTACGATGACCTCTTCACATCTTCACGCCCTTAATTTGCCATCATTAGTGATGATGATGATGATGATGATGATGATGATGATGATGATGGCGATGATTTCATATTAAAACAGCAATGGAAGTTAATCAAAACAGGGTAAAAAAAACATCAACTTTCAACGAACTTTAAAGGGACTTTAAAGCAGCTTCTGTAACGAGTGGTACTGTTGCTGTGTTGTGAAAATTACATTTCATATTTATTATCGCATTGCAAGTGCAACAGTTCCTCCTTTAAGGCAATGTAACCATGGATGTAGTGTTAATGAAATGGTCAAAAATATAGTTTTTCAGCCATGACGTTTACACAAGAAATACGTATGCGTATTGCATATAGAATATAAGCCCATTGTGAAGGCATCGGTCAATCGAATGCTTAATTTCAGTGATTGTCCATCTCATCACTATATTGTGAAACTCACATTAGCACGATTTACGAACACTTTAAACCTCAATCTAGTCCAATCAGCATAAGTGACACAATAGTCCAAAAAAGATTATTCCGAGACAATGGGTTTAAAAAAACAAAAAAGTAAGTAACAGAACTCTCGTTTATTTTTAAGTGCATATTGTTTAGCGCGTCGATTGCTCAAGGGGTCTTTGGTAGGTTCGGTTGTCCTGACGCTGTGCACACGTGACACGGCGACAGCAGGTGGCGCTATTTCCCCGATACGTATGTTATGTATTTCTTTTCTCTCCATCGAGTCATCGAGTGTCCCCCTCCTCCACGTGACTGCACCTTCTTCACCAATGTCACATTGAAGTGTTCGCCTTGGAGATTGTGTGTGTGTGTGTGTGTGTGTGTGTGTGTGTGTGTGTGTGTGTGTGTGTGTGTGTGTGTGTGTGTGTGTGTGGCGGGGGGGGGGTGCTACACGTCGAACTCGCTGTCGCTGCTCACGGAGATGTCCGGCGTGGAGGCGCCGTCCTCGCCGTCGTCCTCGGCCCCGCCTCCGGACCGCCGCCGCCGCTCGCTGCCCGTGCTGCAGTCGCTGGCCCCGGGGCTGGGGGGCGGCGGGGGGGAGGAGGAGGAGGAGCCAGGCAGCCTCAGGCCCAGGTGGAGGAGGCGCCGGTCCTGGGGGGAACGGGAGCCGTCCAGGGAGCCCTCAGTGGGGAGGTGGGAGGGGTCCTGCTGTAGCCTGTTGGAGGAGGAGGAGGAGGGGAAGGAGAGACGGTGTCCATTAGGTACAGCAGTCGGTTCCCAAACTGGGGGGTGCGTCCCCTAGGAGGGGGTGGGGGGGGGGGGGTTATGACAGAGGCGGGGGGGGGGGGGGGGGGCTGAATATAAATGATGCGATATCGAAAAAGGTGACTTGTTGTCTATTTAGATTTGCCCTTGCAGTTCTGTGTTAATCCAACAGACAATGTTTTAAATCAATTCGATTCCAGTGTGAAAGCAAAGGACGTGTCTGAGAGCGTCTTTGTGTGGGTGGGTGGCTGACGTTTTTTTTTTCATCAACAAAAGGAGGGCCCTGCAGAAAAAGTTTGGAAACCAAACTGAGGTACAGGGTCCCGTGGGTGTGTGTTTGAATACAGCATCAGCAGGGCGACAGCAGTGTGTGTGTGTGTGTGTGTGTGTGTGTGTGTGTGTGTGTGTGTGTGTGTGTGTGTGTGTGTGTGTGTGTGTGTGTGTGTGTGTGTGTGTGTGTGTGTGTGTGTGTGTGTGTGTGTGTCTCTGTCTGTCTGTCTGTTTATGCATTCACCCATGCATGTGTGTGTTGTGTGTGTGTGTGTGTGTGTGTGTGTGTGTGTGTGTGTGTGTGTGTGTGTGTGTGTGTGTGGGCAGGACAACCTGTTGGGGATGCATGGATTATTTATATATATATATATATATATATATATATATATATATATATATATATATTTGTATAAATATGGATGTTCCCCTGTCTGAGTGGGGGGACCTACCGGTTCTTTGCGGAGGCGGCCCGGTCCCGCTGCCGGCGGTTCTTGAACCAGTTGCCGACCTGCGTGGGCGTGAGGCCCGTGGCCTGGGCCAGGTGGCGCTTACGGGACGGGTTGGGGTAGGGGTCCTGGAGGTACCACTCCCTCAGCAGGCTACGAGTCCTCTCCTGGAGGGGGGAGAGGGAGGAAGAGGGAGGAAGAGGGAGGGAGAGAGAGGAGAGAGAGAGGGGGAGGGAGGGAGGGAGGGAGAGAGAGAGAGTTAGCACGATGCAGGCTGTCCCATGGATGGGTGATGGTGGGGAGGATGTTGGAATTTTGACCTCCATTCAAAACATCTAAAATGTTTTTGTTTGGACGACCGAGTGATTGTAAGTTTGCCTTTTCATGTGGATCGAAGCACTCCAGTATCAATAAAGTGAATATTATATTATATATATTAGATATATATTTTTGCCATTGATTGCTAAAGTGTCTAATGACACTATGTCAGGGTAATCTGATTAAAATATGCTTAATATAAACTCTAATCTGATTGACTTGTAATGTCGCACACACATCCAGTAGACATCGTGTTCAGTAGTGCATCCCTTACAAAGTAGGATATTCAATCAAAGCTCACTCCTAATACCCGAATGAAAAAACAATTCTTAATTCGACCACAAGAGGCACCCGAGAGCTGATATGCCCACAGGAGTCATTTGAGAGACTGTCTCCCTCAGTGCTGTGCTTCTTTCAGTGCTGTAATCAGTTAGTTTCCACGGTGCATTGATTCATTGATTGCCTATTGATTTACACCCTCCGACATAAAACACTTAATCACTCAATTTAACCTAAGTCTACTAACTAGGGGTACCCCCGTCATCAGCCACGAATGAATTGAATGATTAATGCTTCCCTTTTCGGCAGAGCTAAACGTGTAGCTTTGCTGTCATGCAACATTGCATAGTGGCGTTTAAAGCGATTTCCCGCACGACGTCTGACTTTGCGCTGGGGCTCCGGGTCTTAAGGCGCGTTATCCGAGAAGATAATAACTGTAAGCTGAGTCCATTATGATCTTAAGAGCTCAGAAGGTGTGCCGAGAGTGTGTTGAGACAACACACACACACACACACACACACACACACACACACACACACACACACACACACACACACACACACACACACACACACACAAAACAAACCAAAAATAAACGATTTTAGATGAGCGAAAAAGTGAAATCACATTGGCGTCTGTCTTAACTTTGGTAGGAAGTTGATGCAACGTCAAACCAATATCCCTTTTACGCACAAAGTACATGCGTAAAAGTGCGATATTATCACGAAAGCGGTGAAACAGTAAGTCTTCACCCGTGCACACACCGGCCTACCTTGAAACAGTGGGTCTTCTGCTCGCCGTCCCAGATAGTCCGGGGCAGAGGGAACTTCTTGCGGATCCGGTATTTCTCCACGGGCCCCAGGGGCCGCCCGCGGAGCCTCTCCGCCTCGCGGTAGTGCGCGTCCAGCCACAGGTCCTGCAGCTTGGCGTGCGACTCTCGGGTGAACCGGTGGCTCTGGAGGATCTGGTACAGACCCTCGAAGTTCCCCCCGTGGAAGGCCACCAGCGCCCGGGCGCGCATCACCGACTCCTGGCGGTTGAGGGCCTCGCCGGCCGTCCCGGGCACGGCGGCGGGCAGGGACCACAGGAACCGGCCCAGGCGCTCGATGTCCCCGGTCTCCTCCAGGTTCTCGCACACCCGAGCCACCTGCTCGGGTGTGAACATGGGCAGGTGGAACATTTGAATAATCGAAGCCCTTTTTTTTTTATCCTATAGTATTCACAAGTGTTGCCAAAAGCCTCGTTGTCAGGCGTTGGAAGTAAAAAAAAAAACACCATACATGCACACTATATAAAGTTTGTTCCGTTATGTGCGTGATGCGTTGGTAGTTGTATTGCCTCTCTGGCGATGGTTTTGGGAAGTAGTAGTAGTAGTAGCGCTGGTTTCCTTATAAGCAATCCGGTGATCTCCTTTCCCGGTATTCGCTTATTACGACTTAAGTGCCGCGGTGGCGGTGAACGAACGGGGCGACAAGTCATCCGCCGCTTCCCCGCACTTTGAGCTCGTCAAGAAAGAGCGCCAGAAGTCACCGGGTATTTAAAGCCAGATGCAATTAGCATCTCTGCGGTTGTTTTGAGAAGGATTAGATCCCCCTCGACCATTAGCCTCTTAGCGGGGGGTGGTGGTGGTGGTGGTGGTGGTGTGTGCAGAGGTGACCGGCTTTAGCCCAGGGGATACACGGCTGACAGGATGGACTGATGTCTCATTGGTCAGATTCGGGATGAACTCGCACCTTCCGAGGCCTAGAACGGCGCAGATGCTCCTAATCACCAGATCGCTGATCGATAATCGGCTATTATAACCTATAGCCCGAGCCCTATACTTTGAATAGGCCCACATAGCTCAACGCTGTGATATATGCTCTTCAACAGTCCAGCAGGTAGAGACATATAGCACGGATGGCCTGATTTATCCGCGGGCAGTGCGCCTACCTGCTAGGAGTGCTGCCACTATCATAACATTGTCATCCATAATCATACAATCATATCATATAATCATATCATATCAAATAATCATATCATATCATACACTATCATAGTTTTTGCTGGGCTTTCTGGCCTCATTACAGTAAACCATTGCGCTGCACTGGTGCATGCATGATGCCGCTGCACTACTGGCACTTTAAAATGCTTTGAAACGTTGTTCTTCTTTTACAATTCAATGTAATTGTCACTTTACTGTTATTATTATTTTTATTTTATAGTATAGTGTTTTAGAAAATGCATACAGCGGGAGGGGGATGGGGAGTAGGCATTTCATTTGTTACTTACATTTTTATTTATTTATTATACTTTAATATTGAACTATCTTGAATATCAAAT
>CM051021.1:9181937-9216937 GCA_027704905.1 Muraenolepis orangiensis | reverse complement strand
CACCCACACCTTCCTCTCCTCTCCTAAACCACACTACACCTCACTGTACCCCCACCCAAACCGGCCTCTATTCTCCTAAACCACGCTTCACCTCCCTGTACCCCCACCCAAACCTGCCTCTCCTCTCCTCAACCATGCTACACCCCCCTTCACCCCCTCCCAAACCTGCCTCTCCTCTCCTTAACCATGCTACACCTCCCTGTACCCCCACCCAAACCTGCCTCTATTCTCCTAAACCACACTCCACCTCCCTGTACCTCCACCCAAACCTGCCTTCGCCATCACGGTGGACGCTGGGTCAACCTCAAACGTGTCTCTCAGGACGACACCGGTCAGGTGCTGTGTGTGTGTGTGTGTGTGTGTAGGTGTGTGTGTGTGGCGTTTAGCTTGAGGCGTCTAATTTGGTGCCTCGAGCGGTTGCTTCGGGGAAGTCCACTTTAACACAGATCTTGATTAGAGTGGGAGCTTTTAATTGGCTGTCCGTCTGAATCCACTCGTTAATCACCCCCTTTGCACGCTCAAGGGACAGAGAGGGCGACTTACAGCATGTATAACACCGGCGGGAAAGGTCTACCGTGTCTGGCGGTTGGCCAGTGATCCCTCTCTGGCCCTCTCTCTCTGGCTCTCTCTCTCTCCACTTCACTCCTCCTGGCATAGAGGGGGTCTATTTAGTTTAGTGATTTGGTCTGCAGGATTCAATTAAGGTCATGCAGTGGGGGTTTTTTTTTTTTCCCGGCAAGTCTGCCAGCCGATAGTGTGTTTGCTCGACACGTTTGTTCGTGTTGTAACACTTGGTCGTGACGAAATCCCGTAGAAGTGGAAGGCTTGTGAGTGGATTGGAAAGGTGTTCCTTTCTTCCTTCCTTCCTCCCTCCCTTCCTTCCTCCCCTCCTTCCTTCGAGTCCCTTCCTACAGTCTGTTACTGTTGTGAGTTTTAGCTGCAATTTAGCCGTTAGCCGTCGTATATATATATATTCAAAAGGGGTCACGTAAAAGTTATTCTGTTTAATCAAAATTCCACCAATACAAATCAGGCAATTATCATGAGTCCACACACAGATTCAAACACTAAATAGAATACTCACACAAGAGTAAAACAAAACAACAACAAAACAAAAAAGAAGCTGAATATAACATGAAATAAATCATTTTCTTTTCACATTGTTTAAGTTTAAGTTAAGCGCAAAACGAAAGCCGTTCATTCATATTTTTAGTTTGTTCTACCAAATATATTCTTCTGCTACGTGTTTTGCAAATTAAAACATTTGAAATAAGCAAGGTCCATCTTCCGGTTGGAAAATAAAAAAAGGTTTTCACATAAACACATCATTAACAAAACACAATGAACCATAAGCAGGATAGAAGGACCTGTGATTCTCTAACTCAACTCAACTCAACACACACACGTGTTCCCATTGTAAAACTTCAAGCTAATATTTCATAAATATGTCATTAAAATATAGGTAGGAGGCCTAAACATTTGTAAACCCTACCCTGTGTTTGCAATGGTCCGAAACACCATACGTCCCCCCTCTAGAATCTTCTTTTAAATATATCAGTAGTACCATAATTCTTTTTTTTTTTTTGGCTTGCTACATTGGCCAACTGTTACGCCATATTTGCATATTGAGTGTCCTAAATTGGAAAAAACGTTTCGCACCACCATCCAATTCTTCAGAAAACGTTATGTTCCAGTGGAGTCCTGAGCACCACACTGCTGGTGCAATGTGAGGTCTTGTCCAACGATGAAGCAAGTTCCTCTGTAACTTTAAGACGGTGTGTGTGTGTGTGTGTTCACCCACGCCAAACCCAATGACACACACACACACACAGAGAGAGAGACAGAGAGACAGAGAGAGAGAGAGACAGAGACAGAGAGACAGAGACAGAGACAGAGAGAGAGAGAGACAGAGAGACAGAGAGAGAGAGAGAGAGAGACAGAGAGACAGAGAGAGAGAGCATGATCATTGTTACACTGGCAAAGGACCTCACCAGGATTATCCCACATTTCATTTATCCAGGCAGGCTTAACCAAGTTAAAAACTACAGACGACACGCTCGTAACGTCACAAACAAGCTGTACAAAAAAAAAGATTGTTCCCTCCAATTATCATCACGGGGTTAATGTTCAAATAGGGTGTCTGTCGCTTAAGAGCACGCGTGTGAATGGATGTACAGTAGCGCCGTGCTCTCTGTGGGCCAGCGGGTCTCCCTTGCAGTCTTACGTATGACCGCCCCCTAGTGGACACATCGATTTGTTATATAAATGACGGACCCGCGACGGTGATATGTGACGTCTTGATAGAAACTACGTGGTGTTTGATCTGCATATTCCTCGACTCATTTCAGAGGCATGGAGGCAAAGGTGTCCTCCTCCTCACAAGTGTGTGGTGTGTGTGTGTGAGAGATGTGTCTAGTGTAATTTTCCCCCAAATAGCCTATATATGAACACTGTTTCAGTTAACCTATCCAGGGGTTATTTGAAGCTAAATCAAGGCTGATCAAAAAAATAGAGGCTAGAGGGCATCAAATGTCGTGTCTACTTTGGATTTGATCGCCGCCTTTAGGGTTTTTGTTTGCCATCGCTAATGTTTTTCAGTCATAAGGCGAGTTATACGGTGGTGATGATGATTGGATTGGCCCTTGCTAAAAACACCGAGAACATTCCGTGTCATTTCATCAGTGTTGTTCTCCTGGGTTTTTAGAACACCCCCAAAGAAGAACCCAATTTGTGCTACGTCAGGTTAACGTCAACTATCTACATAAAGTAATTTCACCGGCCAAAAAAGAAAAGAAAACCACACAGAGCGACCACCGGGCGACAAGGCGTGGTCGTCGGATGGGGGAGTTTGTCACAAAACCGTGGGGGGGGGGGGGGCTAGCAGTGGCGGGGGGAGGCCGGGTACTTTGCCTTGAGGGCCTCCTTGAAGTTGCGGAACAGCACGCGGTTACGCTGGTTCTCCTCGTCTTTCCGGGCGTGGAACTCCCCCTGGACCTTGAAGCCGCGGTGCACCACGAACGCCGACGTCAGCACCGAGAACCTGTAGCCGGCCACATGGAGCTCACAGGCCTGGGGAGGAGAGAGAGAAAAAGAAAGAAAGAAAGAAAGAAAGAAAGAAAGAAAGAGAGAGAGAGAGAGAGAGAGAGAGAGAGAGAGAGAGAGAGAGAGAGAGAGAGAGAGAGAGAGAGAGAGAGAGAGAGAGAGAGAGAGAGAGAGAGAGAGAGAGAGAGAGAGAGAGAGAGAGAGAGAGAGAGCTGGTGTGAGTGAAGCAAAACCTACCGGCCACCTGCATATCTGACCAGGTGTCTATCTAGCTGGCGGCTGGTGCTCATGTTGTGTGGATTGGATGGATGTGAGAGATGAGGAAAGAAGGAAAGGAGGTTCCACAGTGGGAATAAATGAGCAATAAGAAGTTTGAGAAGTCACGGGAAATGAGAGGAACGGAGATTAAGTAAAACTAAACGACCACAAACCCTAACGAGTTGTATATAGTATAGTATATTGTATAGAATATAGTGTTGTTTATCGTATATACTATAGCATATTGTGTAGTATATAGTGTTTTTTATAGTATAGCATATTTTATAGTGTTGGTTTAAGGTATATAGCATAGTACATAGTATAGTATATAACGTTGTTCATAGTATAGCATATCATAGGTAGAATATAGTGTTGTTTACAGTATAGTATTGTATAGTTTAGTATAGTATAGTTTAGTATAGTATTGTTTAGTTTCGTATAGTATTGTGTAGTTTAGTATAGTATAGTATAGTTTAGTATCGTTGTTGAAATTCCTACTGCGGGAGGGAATGGGAGTGAGCATTATGTTGTACGCGTTGCAAATGGCAAATAAAAACATCTTGAATCCGAGGACGAACCAGCGTATACATCTTCATCATCATCATCATCATCATCGTGCGTACCTGGCTGATGCGGTTGAAGCCGTACTGCTTGAAGCTCTCGTCGTACAGGGGCACGTCGCTGGACCCGATGTAGAAGGGCTCCCAGGGGTCCACCCAGGGGAGCGTGTAGGCCACGTCCAGGGGCCCCGCGTCGCGGCCGTGGTTGTTCACCCACTGGGAGTAGTCGGTGGGCGCCTGGCAGCGTGGGCAGAGCTCCTCGTAGAAGGGCCGCACCTCGCCCACCTGGTACAGCTGCACCAGCTCCGACTTGGTGGCGGGGAGCTTGCGCACGTGGCGGATCTCGAAGGCGGGCAGCACGAACACCTCGTCGGACGCCGGCGGACGCCGCGCCACCATCGACACGAACTGCCGGTGGAGGTCGGCGCTGGGCGCCATGTCCACGTCGACCACCAGGACGTAGGACGCCTCGGTGCCGCTGCGGGCCACGTTGCGCAGCAGGTTGTTGGGGTAGGAGACGTTGCCGCGGATGGCGTAGTTGCGGTGCGTGTCGCGGTGCGTCTCCAGCCGGGCGAACACGGCAGCGCAGTTCTCCAGGCCCGAGAGGTGCTCGAGGTCGTGCTCCGGGAAACCGGCCAACTCCCCGGAGAGACACACCAGGTGGAAGTCCACCAGGGCCTGGATCTGAGGACAGAAGAAGCTGAGGGCGTAGACCAGCGCCGTGGCCAACTCGACGTCTTGCCCGTGGGCGAAGATGGCCACGGAGAGCGGGTTTTGCCACCGTTCCAGGAGAGATTCCAAGTGATAGAGGTTGTTGATGGTCGTGTGCGTGCCCAGCGCCAGGACGTTGGACCGGGACTCGGGACCCGGCGCTAGGTTCGACGTGAAGTCACTCTTGATGAGGTTCCTGTACACACGATACTGCCCGCTGCTGTCAAACATGCCCCCCGTGGACAGGGAATACCTCATGTGCTCCTTCCTGGAGTTCTTTTCGGCGTGGGCAATTTTCTTGCCGGAACTGCTGCCGAACAGCTCCAGGTAACGGAAGCGCTGCTGCTTACCGTGGATCTTGGACAAGAAGGACAGGTAGATGAGCTGCAGGAGGGCCACGATCAGCAGGGCACCGAGGACCACTTTGAAGAAGGAGCATTTCTTGGAGAGATGCATCCCAGAGCAATGAAAAGGGGTGGTGGTGGATGATTTACATGAAGCAAGGGGGGGGAAATGCTCACCCCTGGTGTCAGGTCGATTGGTTGAGGTGAATCCTGGGCTACACCATCGTCACTTAGGACACACGATCGACATTCGACACGACGCTGCAGCCTCGCAGCACGTCATTGCACGTCTTACATTATTCGTTTTTTTATTTGGTTTACGTTTAAACGTCTCTCTGTGGCGTTTGGCGTTGACGTCGCTCAGCGTTCGGTGTCGTTGTGTAACGCCATGTATCTTAAAGTACAGGACAGTTGTTGTTGTTGTTGTTGTTGTTGTGGTCTGCAGCGTCCATTCACATCATGCACAACGACCTATTATGTGGTGGTTGCGCTCTCTCTCTCTCTCTCTCTCTCTCTCTCTCTCTCTCTCTCTCTCTCTCTCTCTCTCTCTCTCTCTCTCTTCCACGGTGGTGACGCTGCTGCTTCTGCGACAGTTGGCGCATGTCGATGTTGTCATAGCCGTAGGTCCGGGAATATGTGCGAAGCCACATTTTCTAACCCACCTTTCATTCGCAATCTCAGACACAAGAAAGGTGGAAAGGATATAATAATGACAATTAAAGGATACCCTCCGCTGGGCTCCACTACTACACGTCCACACAGTCCGATGTGCCATAACATCCTACAAAACACACATCTATTCAAACTGGCATATTCCATATCAACTGTGTTTCTTGTTAGTTTATTTGTCTCCTGTTGTTTGTCTTGTTTTAAACCCTGCCTGCGGACACTTTTTCAAGATTCAAGATTCAAGATAACTTTATTTATCCCGAGGGAAATTAAGTTGCAACAGTTGAAACAGGGGGAATAAATGCACACAAAAATATACTAATACCTAAAAGCTTAAAACGAAATAACAAACTAACTAAACAAAACTAGTATGAACAAAATATAACTAAAATGAACTCTAAATGAAATCTAAATGTATTGATAGATGAAGATAAATTTACAGTATTATTACAGTAATACGTAGGTATATACAATACACAACAATACGTATAGTGCAAATTGGCAGTAATAATATATTAATAAATAACTCAGATGAATACTGAAAAAGTGACATGTGAAAAGTGAATTAGAATTTGAAATAGAATTGACAGTGCAAAGTTACAGTGAGATGATTTACAGTGCGTTGACCAAAAAATAATAATAATAAGTACGTTGGCCTCAGGTCACTGAGTCTCCACTGTCCCTCTCACGACCCGAGGTAGATGAATTAAAGAGTCTGATGGCCACAGGAAGAAAGGACTTCCTATGGCGTTCTGTGGTGCACCTGGGTGGAATGAGTCTGTTGCTAAAGGTGCTTCTATATGAGGTCAGCACCTGATGGAGAGGGTGAGAGTTGTTGTCAAGGATACTACGCAGCTTGCGCAGCATCCTTCTCTCAGACACCACCAAAAAGGAGTCCAGCTGGACCCCCAGGACAGCGCCAGCCTTCCTGACAATCCTGCTGATCTTGTTGGCGTCTGCTGATCTCAACCTGCTTCCCCAGCACACGACACCGGAGAAGATGGCACTGGCTAAAGTGACTGAAGTCCACTGTTTTTAATTTGGTACTGTAGTATATATACTCTGTAAGGTGTCCCCTTGGGTGCTTTGAAAGGCGCCCCCCCCCCCCCCCCAAATTAAATGTATTATTATTATTATTATTATTATTATATAACGACAATTACACTATTTTGTCGACAAGTCGTTTTGCTAAGAAACATCTAAAATTGAAAAACCTTTTTATTTTTTTTGCTAGGGTATAGTTGAATGGATATAAATCGATGACTCCATGACTCTCTGGTATTGGCCGACAGCGAACGGACTGCCAATTCAAATCCTAACGAGTCCTAACCAAGTCACTACCAATGGAACTCAATTCCTAACAAAGTCCTATCAAGTCCGAACACAGTCCGAACGCAGTCCGAACACAGTTCGAACGCAGTCCGAACACAGTCCGAACACAGTCCGAACGCAGTACGAACCTGTCGGCGTTCCTGTCCTGGTCACGTGAACTTTTGCCCGTCTCTTATATACAGGACCCTCGCGCTTTACCGATCAGATAAGAAAAAGAATACGACGAAGATGGCAGATAAAACCTCTTATCTCATTGACTCCTTGATCGTAACAAGCAAGTTATTACATGGATTTACGAGAAGCAAATTATTATATTGTTTATTGTAATTGTACAGCATACTTCTACATTTGTCTACTATAGTCGCTTTGTTTTTATAGTTTATTTATATAATTGTTTGTTTTTGTGTTTGTGTCACGAGCTCCTGGAAGCCTTTCCCTCGGGATATCTATCTATCTATCTATCTATCTATCTATCTATCTATCTATCTATCTATCTATCTATCTATCTATATGGATATTTATGAATTTTCGAAATCGTTTTTATTTAAAAGTAGGGCTTGATATTGAAGTTTCCATAGTTGTCCCCTTATAGTCTTGTCTGACACGGCATTTTCCCTGATATTTTCAGAAATGACGAAGACTGGTAAACCCGACGCATATCGGGCAGGTATCCTGAGCCTGTATGCCGAGGGCAAGTACCGGTTCACCACAGGTACCGAGCCGGGCTCTGGGAGACGGAAAGCTGTCATGAAGCGCATTGACGCCTGTCCATTGACTCCTCAATTCAATTTACAAATGTGTGAATAGGTCATCTTCTGGAAAAAAATCATCCCCTGCAAATGTGGATATCACAAGGTGGTGGATGATTCGATTTGATGATTCGATTGACCATAAACCATTGTGTATTATGCAAGTTATTACATTTAAACAGGAAAATGCATTATTTATCCTATTAATTGTGGTTGAAGTGTTTCACAATTGTTACCAATGAGGTTAAAAACTTATTTACAAACTTATTTTTCAGTCAGCTGAGCAATCAGGTTCATCGGAGAGTCAGCAAACAGAAGCTGCGTGCAGCTGAAGTGCAGGGAGTCAGCCAGCTCAGAGCTTCTCAAGCAGTGTGACTCCATTGCAGATCAAACACCTCAAACACCACCTCCTCCACCCCCACAACAACCACCACCTCCTCCTCCACCACCACCACCTCCTCCACCACCACAACAAGCACCACCTCCTCCACCACCACAACAACCACCACCTCCTCCACCCCCACAACAACCACCACCTCCTCCACCCCCACAACAACCACTACCTCCTCCACCACCCCAACAAGCACCACCTCCTCCACCACCACCACCCCAACAAGCACCACCTCCTCCACCACCCCAACAACCACCACCTCCTCCACCACCCCAACAACCACCTTCTCCTCCACCACCCCAACAAACACCACCTCCTCCACCCCCACAACAACCACCACCTCCTCCACCACCACAACAACAAGCACCACTACATCCTCCACCCCCACAACAAACACCACCTGCCGTCAGTGCAACACCAAAATGCACCACTCCAGGATCTACACAAAGCTACGGGAAGCCATTGACATTGACTCCAGGTACTACTTGGTCGGCGGGGACTATCCTCGGTGCAGTAAGTGCATGATCTCTGTCTGTCCTTGGAGTACTGAGGTGTTGAGTCAGTTGGATCCTGCCCACAGAAACATGTCCCCCGCTGTTCTCACCACACAGCTGGCTCTGGACAGAAGGTGTGTGACCCTGCTCAGCCACGAACTGCAGGAGGTTCACAGTGAGGCATGGGGAAGAAGCACCATTGTAATACCTGTCAGACTGTGAGCTTCACAAAAGGAGGAGTGCCTTAACTCTGACTCTTAATCTGAGGAAGCAGTGTATTGGAAGCCATCACCCTTTTGCCCTCTACCTCTACCTCTACTCAGTGGTCAGAGACGGTCCATGCCAATGAGATCCTGGGTCATATTGATGAGATGAAGGGTGTCATCACGTCAACATATGGCAGGATCTTAAAGCTTGACTCCACCAAAAAGGGTTTTATTGATGTTATTGATTATACTTTTATCTTTTGGTAGGTGAATCCTGGGCTACCATCGTCACTTATTTTTGCAAAACGAGAACACACAATCGACATAATTCGTTTATTTGGTTACGTTTAACGTCTCTGACGTTTGGCGTTGCCGTCGCTCAGCGTTCGGTGTCGTTGTGTAACGTCATGTATCTTAAAGTACAGGATAGTTGTTGTTGTTGTCTTGCAGCGTCCATTCACATCATGCACAACGATTCTATTCTATTCTGTGGTTGTTGTTTTTCTCTCTCTCCCACGGTGGTGATGCTGCTGCTTCTGCGACAGTTGGCGCATGTCGATGTTGTCATAGCCGTAGTTTCGGGAATATGTGCGAAGCCACATTTTCTAACCCACCTTTCATTCACAATCTCAGACACAAAGGTGGAAAGGATATAATGACAATTACGCTATTTGTGTCGACAAGTCGTTTTTGAAAAATGAAAAACCTTTTGTTTTTATTTGAGTATAGTTGTATGAATATCACTCGAGGACACCTGGCACGTTGGTATGGGACGAGGTGGCCGAGTGGTTAAGGCGATGGACTGCTAATCCATTGTGCTCTGCACGCGTGGGTTCGAATCCCATCCTCGTCGGATCGTATTTTCTAGATTTAGGCGATGAACTGAGTAAAGACTAAATGTAGGGAGTTAACCAAACCAGTCGAGTCATGAGTATTCTGGTAAAAACGTTTCATTTGTATTTTTACTCTACTGGTATAAGAAGCGGGAAAACCACACACAACACCAACCCTAAATATCTTATTAGATTAAGATACATATTTTATTATATCATATCTTATTATATTCGATAAAATTCAAATGTATTGTCATTGTACAGCACCGCGAAAATAAGTTGGCATCTTAACAGAGTGCACATGTTACAGTAAAGTGCATAGTAATATACAATGTACAGTGGTTAACTATGATGTAAAAACGGTCCAAACCAGACCAGTCGAGTCATGAGTATTCTGGTAAAAACGTTTCATTTGTATTTTTACTCTACTGGTATAAGAAGCGGGAAAACCACACACAACACCAACCCTAAATATCTTATTAGATTAAGATACATATTTTATTATATCATATCTTATTATATTCGATAAAATTCAAATGTATTGTCATTGTACAGCACCGCGAAAATAAGTTGGCATCTTAACAGAGTGCACATGTTACAGTAAAGTGCATAGTAATATACAATGTACAGTGGTTAACTATGATGTAAAAACGGTCTACTAGGTAATACTGGTGCGAATACAGTATATTTACAAAGATATAATTGTATACTATAGCAGGTATAACTTAAAGAGTAGGTATGAGATATGTGCAGATTAAAAATAGCTTCGAATAAATTGACTATGCCCCACTAAAATAACCACACAGAATGACAAGCTATACTCACAATTTGATCCACAGCCAATCGTATTAGTGACACTCCAGATTTAATAAAAACCACTCAAACAGCAATTTTTTTCAAATCCTTTAATTCATAACTATTCACAAAAAACACTTCCAACCTGCATGTCACGATGTCATAGTAGCCAGTGTCTTACATCGATGCCAGTTAAGAAACACAGGCACTCAGGACGAACATTAACCAGATCTTGCCAATCCTCTAAAACGCTTACTTTTCCGTTCTCTCGCCGATGCGAAGAAGCATATTTTACAACTGTACACCCACTGCGCAGACAGAAATTCCACTACCTTAATGGATGGGCCTCACGACATACTCCACCACCAAAAAAAATGACAACTCATACTTTCTTCTCAAGGAAGGTTGAGAACTTCAGGAGCAACTCACTCACTTCGGGTTGCGAAGGAGAAAACACTCAAGTGATTGAAGAAGAGGGCCGGGAGAGAGCCGGTTTGAAAATGATCACCTGGCGTGATAAGAGGCACACAGGAGGAGTTCAGACACAGAAACTAAAACAACCAGCCTTACGACACACACACGGAAAGGCACCCTTAACAAACAAAACAACTGTCCATTTATTATTTGTATGTAACCATTCTCATGCCAAATGACCAGATACCTCGACGTTTATTGTGGACAAGTATTTATAAGCACTTTCAATCCTTCTACCGAACTATTTTAATCGCCTATGATGTTCGGTGTGCATGCAGCCGCTCAATCCATAAGTATATTCCCCCCCCATGATTGAACTGTAAGTGATCTGTGATAGGGGCTTACATTGGAGTGAGGGGGGGGGGGTAATTCACCATTACAAGCAATGTTTTAAAGTTTTAAAATGGTCACGTGACTAAAATGATCACAAGTGGCAGTGTCCATCCAGATGTATGATGGACAGATAGGCCCGTCTGGGTAGACACTCCCACATGGGACGTCTCGATGTCAATGACAATTTTAGCCAGGTGACAATTTTGACGCAAGCTTGTAACGGCCAATCACACTCACACCTGGTAGCTAAAGTAGGGGCCCTTTAAATTAATTCAATTGCAAAAGTGACATTGGGAGGTTTCTCAAAGCATATTTTTTTCTCTCTCCATCCAGTATTCCACAAATACTTTCGAACAGTCAAGCTTTTGCCAATGTACCACACACACTAGCAAGCATAAACGGGGAGCTACATGCGCAACTCTTGTTAAACACTACATGTGCCACTTGCGGCTCTTGCTTGCTTTAACAAGGGTTTAACAAGGAATCGGTTAATATTAAACGCTGCCAACCCGCACCAAATCTAACCAAAAATAATCAAACATGTGTGCATCTGTGATAAAAATGTAGCCCGAATGACAAACCTAGATAACGTGGCTCCACCATGTTTTGGCATAGTTGAAAATATAGGCTCGCCGCTCCCCTACTCCCCCCACTCCCCCCCCCCCAAATGCTGATGTGTCCGTCCACAAACTATGACACCAAAACACCAGTTCCGCCTTTCAAAGCCCCGCCTTCACTCTCCCCGGAGGCGGCTGATTGGCCCTCGCCCTCGCCGACCAGTCGGATGTTGTAGCGTTCCCTGTACTCTGTGAGTTCGCGGCCTTTGGCCTCCATCTTTGCGGTCAGGGTCTCAATGACCTTGGAGAACTATGGAAAAAAAAAAGAGGGAACATTTTTGTGGGGTGGTCACCCCCCAAAAACACAGACCACATTCTTGACTCAAGTTTGACTTCATACTATACACTCGCCGTGTGCTTTATGTGTGTGACAAATATATTTACTATTTCATGGTAAACACAAAATATTGATTTACCGTTTACAATTTTTAGAGACGTTTACAATTGATATTATTTCAGCACCTGTTCCTTGCTGTTTTCCAACGCAGGCAGAACCTCTTTAACCGTCCTCTCCACAAGCACGCCTCCAACCAGACGAAAGCACTTTCTGGACGGGTCCACTTCCTTTAGGGTTTCAATGACTAGGCTGAAAAAGGGAATAAGAGAAAGACGTTATTCTATAAAAAAAAATATATATTTCTATAAAAATAAAAACACACAGGTACACCTTTTTTTATTTTTTAAAGTGACGAACCAGTGTTCATTGTTATCCATCTCACACTCGGACGCTTTGGACGCCATGCTGCGCTGCTCCTGGCGCATCCTCTGGAAGTTCCCCACCACCTGTCAATCACACATTATGCATTGTGACAACAGTCAAAACATCGAAGGCCTACACACACACACACACACACCTAAAACACTAGGGTACACACAAACACACCTAAAACACTAGGGTACACACACACCTAAAACACTAGGGTACACACACACACCTAAAACACTAGGGTACACACACACCTAAAACACTAGGGTACACACACAGAAACCTAAACACTAGGTACACACAGAAACACCTAAAACACTAGGGTACACACACAGAAACACCTAAAACACTAGGGTACACACCTAAAACACTAGGGTACACACACAGAAACACCTAAAACACTAGGGTACACACCTAAAACACTAGGGTGCACACACTAAACACAGGCACACACCTAAAACACTAGGGTGCACACAACACACAACACCTAAAACACTAGGGTACACACACCTAAAACACTAGGGTACACACACCTAAAACACTAGGGTACACACACCTAAAACACTAGGGTACACACACCTAAAACACTAGGGTACACACACCTAAAACACTAGGGTACACACACACCTAAAACACTAGGGTACACACACCTAAAACACTAGGGTACACACACACACTAAAACACTAGGGTACACACCTAAAACACTAGGGTACACACACACACATCTAAAACACTAGGGTACACACACCTAAAACACTAGGGTACACACACCTAAAACACTAGGGTACACACACACCTAAAACACTAGGGTACACACACACCTAAAACACTAGGGTACACACACACCTAAAACACTAGGGTACACATACACCTAAAACACTAGGGTACACACACCTAAAACACTAGGGTGCACACACCCTACACCCGAGGAGTGCACTGGATTTGGAAATAGATTTCCAATCCACTATAGACACACACAATCCACTTTTGCGGCGCTCCCCCCCCCCCTTTATAAACCGTTTTTAGAGTCAAATGGAAACGGTACACGTGTTTTTATTTATTTAACCGGGAAAAGGTTTATAACCGACCAACTTTAACGACAAGGCGGTAACAATACTATGGGTGACTTGGTAACACGTTGTGTGAGTGTAGTAGCTATGTAGCACTATGTAGCCCGTCAATGAATCCACGGCGCAAACAGTGGAGTATAGCTTTATTCGACGACGAGGACGACGATGTGCAAACGGACAGAAAGGGCTATGGTCCAATATGGGGATACCTGTTCGGCCGTCGGCCCGGATGGTTTCGCCCCGGCATTGTTACTACTGGACTTGCTAACCGTGCTGCTACCGTTGGCTGCCATCTTGGAAGGTGTGTGTTGCGTGCCGAAAGAGTCGGGCTCAGGACCCCGGCAGTAACGTCTTGAGGAGGGTGTCCTTCGTGTTGCCTACATGTAAATGCCAAGTTCGGCCGAAGGTGTAATTCTGGATTTCCGGCACACGGACCCACAGACTTAAAGAGAACTACAACTGTTTTTTTTTGTTGCACCCCAACAAAAAGTTACAAGTCTGGTGTGAGATTTTTATAGATAAGTCAAATGTTTTCCATCAGGGGCACATTTCGAACGCAGGCAAGGCATTTCGTGACGTATTCGACATGGAAATGTCTCCCTATACAAAACAGGTAACTTGTTCCCTTGGTTCCTTCCCATGGTTCTTCTCCTGCACCTTCTGAATGAAAACACGATCACTTTCTCTATCACACTACTTTTTAGGTAAGATCGACGCATTGCTGTTCGCTCTGTTATTATGCAACATAACATTCATAATAAGTCACTGTGTGTGTGTGTGTGTGTGTGTGTGTGTGTGTGTGTGTGTGTGTGGGATTAATATTTTACTCATTTAAGGTTAACAGATGACTCTAGTTGTGCAGGCTGCAGTATAGTTGTGTTGGGTCTGTATGTAAAAACAAACTGTATTACTAAGTAACTACTATTAGTAACTACCTACCTCTCTGTAGTTTACATATTTATTAATAAGATACCTGTTTAATGTACCTGCCATATATATTTAAATCTCAAACTGTTGATATAACTGCATATCCCTGCTCCTGCTCCATATACATTGATATATGCCATACATTTATATATGCTCACTTGTGTATACATTTATATATATTTATCCTGCTTTCAATAACTGCATACCCCTGATCACCACCTTTTAAAATACTCACTGTGTATATATATATATATACAGTGGGGAGAACACGTATTTGATACACTGCCGATTTTGCAGGTTTTCCCACTTACAAAGCATGTGGAGGTCTGTAATTGTTTTATCATATGTACACTTTAACTGTGAGAGACGGAATCTAAAACAAAAACCCTGAAAATCACATTGAAGGTTTTTTTTTTTAAAGTAATTAATTTGCATTTTATTACATGAAATAAGTATTTCATCACCTACCAACCAGTAAAAATTCCGGCTCTCACAGACCTGTTCGTTTTTCTTTAAGAAGCCCTCCTATTCTCCACTCTTTACCTGTATAAAAGACACCTCTCCACACACTCAATCAATCAGACTCCAACCACTCCACAATGGGCAAGACCAAAGAGCTGTCTCAGGACATCAGGGACAAAATTGTAGACCTGCACAAGGCTGGGATGGGCTACAGGACAATAGGCAAGCAGCTTGGTGAGAAGGCAACAACTGTTGCCGCAATTATTAGAAAATGGAAGAAGTTCAAGATGACGGTCAATATCCCTCGGTCTGGGCCTCCATGCAACATCTCACCTCGTGGGGAATCAATGATCATGAGAAAGGTGAGGGATCAGCCCAGAACTACACGGCAGGACCTGGTCAATGACCTGAAGAGAGCTGGGACCACAGTCTCCAAGAAAACCATTAGTAACACACTACGCCGTCATGGATTAAAATCCTGCAGCGCACGCAAGGTCCCCCTGCTCAAGCCAGCGCATGTCCAGGCCCGTCTGAGGTTTGCCAATGACCATCTGGATGATCCAGATGATGATAATATACCTATTATTATTATTATTATGCTCATATCCCATTTTAATACCTAGTAGACTGTCTTTTAACCTGTCAATTTAACCTATAAATTATATTACCATGCACTTTACTGCAACATTTGCACTCTGGTTAGATGGTTCTTTTCGCTGTACTGTACTTGTGCTGCGCAATGACAATACATTTGAATCTAATCTAATGTATTCCAGGATGTCCAGTACATCGCACCCAGTGGCGGCCGTGTGTCAAATGAGGTCCACGGCCGACAAAGAGGCCAACTTCTCCGTCTGCAAGAGGCTGGTGGAGGCAGCCAGGGAGGCCGGTGCTTGCATGGTTTTCCTACCCGAGGCCTTTGACTACATCGGATCCAGCCGAGACCAAACCCTGGCCCAGGCCGAGAGCCTGACGGGAGACACTGTGTCACGATACTCACTGCTGGCCAGGTTGGTTTTCGGCTACCATGTGAGCACGGGCCTCACATGGTTTACCTTATGCTTTCCTTGTTAGTTGCCGTAATAGCAAATATTCCAACCTAAGCCAACCTGTTACCTACATACCTACATCATTTCCCCACTCCAGTGTTCCTCTCATTCAAGGAATGTGTGAATTTCAGAGTATGTTTAAAAAACAAATTATAATTCCACAGCAAGCTGGGGGTGTGGCTGTCACTCGGCGGGTTTCACGAGCGAGGCCACGATTGGGAGAATGACCGACGGATCTACAACAGTCATGTCGTCATTAACGACCAAGGTACACTGCCAGCCCCTCTCTCTCCCTCTCTCTCTCTCTCTCTCTCTCTCTCTCTCTCTCGTCTCTGTCTCGTCTCTCTCTCTCTCTCTCTCTCTCTCTCTCTCTCTCTCTCTCTCTCTCTCTCTCTCTCTCTCTCTCTCTCTCTCTCTCTCTCTCTCTCTCTCTCTCTCTCTCTCTCTCTCTCTCTCTCGTGTCTGCATCTCTCTCTCCCCTCTTTCTTTTTCCCTCTCTCTCTTATTTGTTTTCCCCGCGCTTTAGATTTTATTTCTACACTTTTCTCAAAGATCCTTCCGGCACTAATGCATTAGTCATGCTGCCGTCCCCTCTATATAGGCTCCGTCGCGGCCGTGTACAGGAAGGCCCATCTCTTTGACGTGGAGCTGCCCGGGAGGGGCGTGTCGCTCAAGGAGAGTGTCACCACTATTCCCGGACCCGCCCTCACGCCTCCCGTGCAAACTCCCATTGGCAAGGTCCTCTCTCATAAGATTCAAGATGTTTGTTTGTCAAGATTTGCCATTTGCAACAAGTACAATGGAATGCTTACGCCCTATTCCCTCCCGCCGTACGAATTCCTACAACAATACTATACTAAACGATACAACACACACACACACACACACACACACACACACACACACACACACACACACACACACACACACACACACACACACACACACACACACACACACACACACACACACACTGATCTCTGATTGGTAGTCGTTCTCTGCCGTCATCCAGGTGGGACTGGGCATCTGCTATGATCTGCGGTTTCCGGAGTTTTCATTGGCTCTGCAGAGGCAAGGGGCGGACATCCTGACCTACCCGTCGGCTTTCACCGTGGCAACGGGCTCCGCCCACTGGGAGGTAGGGTCAGGTCTTTCTCTCTCTGTGGTTTCCCTGTTGTACCTGGGGTGGCAGTAGCGGAGGTAGAGCTTTGGATGAAAGCGCTATATCAATTTAACATTTAACGGCCTCACGATTCTTGTTTGTAGTGAATGGCTGATGTGTATTCCTCCCCAATACCCAATCAACACTGCACACCACCCTCATAGGACTCATCTCTGGGGGGGGTGATGAGTCTGCCTATAGGAGGGAGATCGACAGGGAGGACCATCCTCCCTAACATTTCGGAGAAAAAAACCCTGTTAAATAAAAATGCTTTTTCTAACGCTTCAAAGTCACATATATGTGTGTCAATATAGCACCCACAGCACAGCACCCACTATAGCAATATTTTAATCACTACGGAGGGACGGAGGAACATCCTCCCTAAACTTTTTTTGAAGTCCATTATAAACAACCGAACCTGGGCGGCTGGTGAGTCCTGGTTTAACATGAGTGTGTACGGCGCTAAGGGAGGACCATATCTTCCCCTTTCCTCCCTTGGGGGGGGGGGGGGGGCTAGCCAGAGGCTCTGTGAACCAATCAGCAGAGCTCCCGGCGCTGGTGAATACCCAATCACAGTTTTGGGGGGCGGGTTGTCATCATGCAAGGATCTATCTGTGTCATTCATTAATTCTGCGTTCCAGAAAACTCGTTAGTCATTTACTTTTAATTTATTTTATTTTACATTGTAAACTTGAGTTCCGACCTCAAAGCGATCCAGGTGGATGACACCAAACGTAAACAGAAAGCATGGCCGACCGTGACAAGGAGGTGTTTCTTTGGGTCGCGTTTAGACTATTGACGTGATTTACGTGCATTACTGGTTTATTTTATGATAGTATATCTTATTTTAATTAAATACAGGTAAATATACTTTACACAAAAAAAAGATTCTCCCTCAAAGCTCACTAAATTTAAACTCTAAGTTTGTTCGATAGCACAAGCCACTGTGCATGAAACTTCTATTCCGATTTTCATCATAAATGGATTAATCGCTAAATAATCGATTTATCATCAAAAACAATGCTTCTTCCTCCTCGGATCACAATCGGTTTCCATTCTGTTTGTCTTACATGCTAAAATACGGAAGAGTATTAGGGCCAGGCATAAAATAAATGAGAGGAAGATTTTTTAATTTATTTTGCATGTCGAGAATACAGTCGAAATGTCTAGAATAAAGTCGACTTTATTCTCGACATTTCGACTTTATTTACTAAAATGAGCAACTAATACACTGTCAACATTTATAGTGAGGCACCTTCCTTCCTCCCCTACTCTCACAACCACCAGCCTCCACTGATGCATATATACATATAACTGTGTAACAACAACAACAACAACAGAGTTTCACCCCAGCCTCAAGTCTTCTAACCAAATCCCCCCCGGGACCCGCCCCCTTGCAGGTGCTGTTGCGTGCGCGAGCCATCGAGACGCAGTGCTACGTGCTAGCGGCGGCCCAGGTGGGCCACCACAACAGCGCGCGTTCGTCCTGGGGCCACGCGCTGGCCGTGGACCCCTGGGGCACGGTGGTGGCGGACTGCGGGGGGGAGGAGGAAGGGGGGAGTGGTAGCATGGTCCTGGTGGAGGTGAACCTGGACAAGGTGAGGGAGACCAGGCGGAGCATGCCGGTCCAACAGCACCGCAGAGAGCCTGTCTTCTACCGCGGTCCGGACCACGCCCTCTGAACACCGGCTCCTTTTGTGGATTCAATTATAAGTTATTAATTCATTCAATCATTGCAGCAGTATAGCTCAGGAGGTAGAGCGGTCGCCTCACAGCCGAAGGGTCGCTGGTTCGATCCCCGGCTCCTCCTAGCAAAAACCGTCGAGGTGTCCTTGAGCAAGACACCCTAACTGCTCCTGACGTGCTGGCTGTCTCCTTGCATGGCTGACTCCGCCGTCGGTGTATGAATGGGTGTTGTGAGGACTTTGCACGACTTGTAAAGCGCTTTGGATAAAAGCGCTATTTAAAAGCCGGCATTATTATTCATCATTAGTTGTATTTATATGCAACAGAAACTGGTGATGAGTTGTTCTCTTACCGACCTTTGTTGAGACACACTAGTAAGTCGCTTTGCTAAATGACTTCAGTGTAATTAAATGAACTCATTAAACATTGTGTTGGTTTGTTTGTTTGTCATGTTTAATGTTACGTGTCCATAAACAACATATAACAAGACATGTGTACAACTATTCATTACATTATTATAACACTATTAATTGCCAAACACTGCAGATGTGTTACATTACAACATTCAACATTCAATATAAATAGGGAATACATTTTTGTTTGCCATTCTGTGGACGATTTTTTTTTTAATTCAAAGTGTTAGAATAGTCATATCAAGCATAACTATTACACAACAACAAATCGTGAGGATTGAATCCTCTTTATTGGTCACATACATGAAGACATACAGTGAAACATGTTCTCTGCATTTAACCCATCCTAGAATTAGGAGCAGTGGGCAGCTATTCATACAGCGCCCGGGGAGCAGTTAGGGTTAGGGTCTTCCTCAAGGACACCTCGACAGTTTTTGCTAGGAGGAGCCGGGGATCGAACCAGCAACATTCCGGTTGTGAGGCGACCGCTCTACCTCCTGAGCTAGACTGCCGCCCACTAACCTGTATAAATACCTGTATAAATACAACTAATGATGATTAACCTGACCGGATTCAAATGCAGTGATAAGGATGATAAGGATTCAAATGTAGTTTTCCCCTGTTGGCCAGCTGCAGGACGTGGATGGGTGACACTGCACACTGTGGACGGTAGGTGGCGATGTCGAGTTGTAGGAATGGAAAACAATAGCAGAAAACAACTGACAACAAACGAAATACATTTACTACCGTTCTAGCTTTCTGTCTAACACAAATACTAAACAATAATGAAATGGATATTCTAGCATTTTTTTTTTGCCTCAAACTAAAGCTGCTTTGTGTAATGTATTGGGCTCCATGACATATCAACCTATACTTATTCCAGCCTATACACTTTTGAAATATTCCTCTAAGATTGCTACTATAGTAAGTGCGATTATTTTTGAGGTTATGATTTGAGATACGTTTCCATTGGGTATTTCACTTTTGATGTTTTATGGTGTCATGGTCGGGTGTTTGCATCCTTACGTTGTCGTCAAAGTGATGTCTGTCTGCATTGTTTTCTTTAAAGTATATATATATATATATATATATATATATATACATATATATATATATATATATATATACATACATATAATATATATATATATATTATAAATAATATATATACATACACATATATGTATGTATATATATACATATGTATATATGTATATATATACTATTTGTATTATGCAGAGAGAGAGATCAAGAGACCGGAAGTGAACGTCATCGACTCAGGAATGGTTCTGGGAAAAAAAAAACACACACACAGCAGGTTGGTGGAGAATGTCAAACACGTTTGCGTAGAATAAACCGTCGTTGGTGGTGTTTTATTATCAAAAGCTCGGCGGTGGAGGAGGTGGAGGTGAAGGTGGTGGTGGAAGAGGAGGAGGAGGTGGTGGTGACGGTGGTGACAAAGATGAACTTTAATGCGCGAGCTGGAATCGAGGCATCTTGTGCAAGGTAAGAAGAGGGCTGTGGCGGCGGCGGTGGTGGTGGTGGTGTGTTTCTCTCCATCTCGGGCCGCTCTCCTCCTCTCCTCCTCTTCCTCCTCCTCCTCCTCCCCATGTCAGATTGTTGGGAAGAGTCACTGGTTGATAACATGATATCATCCTCCTCCTCCTCCCAGCCGAGAGAGAGAGAGAGAGAGAGAGAGACAACAGAGACAGAGAGAGAGAGAGGTTATACGGTTGTACTTTATCTTTCCTTTTTCGTCTCTCCCCTAGTTTGGGCCGTGGCGAATGCGATTCAACTAGTTTTGTTTCCATTGCAATACTGCTGTGCTGTGTGTGTGTGTGTGTGTGTGCGTGTGTGTGTGTTTGTGTGTGTGTGTGCTGTGTGCTGTGTGTGTGTGGTGCGGGGTTCCCTTACATGATACACATTATGTGCAAAATAAGCATCTCCTCGTTATGGCTCTCTGTATGATTTCGATCGCGTCCTCTTAGGTGAAACCTTTTGTGTGTGTGTGTGTGTGTGTGTGTGTGTGTGTGTGTGTGTGTGTGTGTGTGTGTGTGTGTGTGTGTGTGTGTGTGTGTGTGTGTGTGTGTGTGTGTGTGTGTGTGTGTGTGTGTGTGTGTGTGTGTGTGTGTGTGCGCGCGCGCGTGTGCTTTTCTGACACAGTCGTGTGGTTATCTAACTTATAGTGTAACGCTTTAATTATATAGTGATGGCTTACTTAGGCTTACTTGCTTTGACCAACTTGGGCAAAGCAAAGGCCATTCACAGTGCTCTTGATTAGGTCTGAGGCGTTTCTCTTCTTGTCTTTGCCTCCATGTTTCGTTTCACAGCCACTGTGTATATGAAGGCCCTTTATAGCCTGCTTCTGAAGAGTGATGTTAGCTCATGCCTCGTCTCATGCCTGTTAACCCTTTTTAGATCTGCTACTAGGCTATTTACAATGGTCCTCCACTGGTCCAGCCTGAGTCAGGAGTCACACACACACACACACAAGAAAACATGTATTTATTTACCAGATAGTTCAGTGACAAAGCCTTCATTGTACTGTTTAAAAAGGAGCGAATGAGAGAACCTGCAACAACTGGGGCGGAACTCTGAATGAAGGAGTAAGCGATCGCTGACCCACTGTGCTCTTGGACTGGATGTTGACGTTTGATTTAGAAGGCAGGGGGTTCTCCAATGAGGACACCTCCAGTGAAAAAAGGTCTATCGGACACGCCACTCCAGGGCATGAATTAGTTTGATTGGTTTCACAATCGCCTGTTGTGGTGTGTTGTTGTTGTGTTGTTGTTTAACAAAACAAGGCATCCAAAAATGGCAGACACACACCTGAACTCTATATATATAATTAAGTTCTGAAGTCGTACGTTAAGATACCCTTGTAGGCTCATACACATGCTTCACAGGTAGCCAGTAGGGGAAAGACTTGTTTGTTTGATTAAAAAAAACAAAACAGCTTTTATTGAGTTTGGTTTGAGATAAACTCATGCCAGGGCCCGGAGAGAGTAAACGGTAGTTTGCACAGCAGGTGTTCCCGGAATGTTGCTTCGCAGGTCGTGTAGGACTGTTGTGTTGGGCTGCCCATTAGTAGCTGTTTGCTAGTCGGCTATGGCTAACTAGTTCAGCTCCAGGGTGTCGACGTGTCCCCGCTCTGTTGTCTCTCACTGGATGGGAGGGGTGGGGGGGGGCTGAGTCACTCCCAGTAGCTGTCGCCCAGGCAACACCTTCAGAGAGAGAGAGAGAGAGAGAGAGAGAGCACAGACGCTTGTGTAATGCGCCGAGATTAGTTTCTCTCTGACATTTCAGTGTTTCCCCACAGGGTTCTGGCAACCTGTGTGGGGGGAGGGGGCTAACCCTCGGTACAGATATAATTGGGTCAATTATATGTGATGAGTTTAATGCATCAGTCTGGTCTGCTGGATCTAAAACAACAACAAAACACATGATGTTTGGGATTATCGGGATCAGTGTTCTGAAGACTTCAGTGATCTGAAGACTTTGGATGTGTACGAGAGGAGGAGGGTGTGTGTGTGTGTGTGTGTTACGTTGTCTCTCTCTCCACAGAAACAAAGCAAAAGTTGCTTTTAACAAGCAATTTGGCCACTAATTGCATTAAGTGCCATCAAAGGCTGTCAAAACAAGCCATAAATGGCCATAAATAAACAACAGGTTGTGAGTGCACCGGGGGGAAACGAGACGAGAGTCTTATCTCATGGAGGGGATAGTGTGAAGGACCCTTTACTTTAGGATCTCCTCCAAAATCAACATGGCTTTTGGCAGGAGTCCAAAAGGAGTTCACCTACAGTATGTTGTGTGTCCTGTGAGGTAACCTCGTAGTTGTTATCTCTACTGGTCATATGCTCCGGCTCTTGCAGGCCTCAATTGAATTTCCGGGCTGAGTTGATTTGATCCTGCTCCACGGGGGAAGCCCTGAGGGAGGGAGGGAGGGAGGGATAGAGAGAGAGGTATTAAGTCTTCAGTCTTATGTCCTCGTTCTGCTCTTCAGTCCACTTATGTTTGTTTATTGTTGTGTTATTGTTCCCACACCAGATTAGTTGGCTCTGGGGGGGGTGGGAATGTTTAGTCTGTTCTCCGCTCTTTAGTCCACTTTTATTGTTTTGGTGAGATATTTGGCTCTTTTGAATTTGATTATGGTCATTGTTTTGGGTTTTGTTTGTTTTTCTTTTACTGGTGTGCTATCTGATGGCTAATCTCATTGCCTCTGTCAAGCTTGGTTTTGCTCCTGGACGACGAGAAAACCGCACTGCACTGTGTGCAGTGCGGTTATTTGACCACAGGGCGGCAGTGTTGGACATTAAAGTGAAACGCCGCTCCGCCCTCGGCTGGACGGCTTTTAATATTGTTCTAAACGCAAGGTAGTGTGTGACTTTGGCCTGACGTGAATGTGTTGATTCATCCTAAATCCTCTGTCTAAAAATTCACTTACTGTGTGCACACAGTGAGTTGTCAAAGCTCACCAGCCAAGTCTGACCTATTTTAACAAAACCGGACCTAGTAGTAGCATATAAGTCGAACCCTCGTACAAAGACAAAGAGTTGGCCTGAGGTGCCCACAGCAGACTAACTCCCTCAGTCTCCCTTCATCACCGACACGCAGGGAGAAGATGGTGAAGCTCATCTCCTCCATCGCCATCCACCGTCACCATCATCGTCAACATCATCAGCAAAATCATCGTCAAAAATCATCGCAAAATCACGTCACTCGTCAACGATGGTTCACGTTGGCCGGAACCCACCCCCCCACCCCCCCCTCTGTGCTGTTCTTCATCGTTCCTCTTTCCTCTGTCTTCTCTCTGTGTTCTTCACTCTTCCCTTGTGGGATATAACCACTTGAAATGGAGTGAGGTCTTTCTTTCTATTCAGCGGCGCACGTGCGGGTGTGTGTCTGGGCTTTCTAACTATTTTTGTTGGCTCTCTCTCTCTTTCTAACCGCATCTGTGATACACTCAAGTGAGATCTTGCTTCGCATACGTTTTTGGTTCAGATTAAAGCGAGAAAGCTTGGAAGCTGCAATCTGACATTTTGGACTGAATGCATCACAATTGAATAGTGGACAATGTGGGCCGAGCAGCTTATGGCAGCTTCGATATTTAGTAAACCCTTACCATCTCTTAAATATGATCCAGGGTTAGGGACCCATATGTTTCACAATAGATTGACGCCATAACACCCAGTCCGACGGTCAACTGCCATAGCTTAACCTGTGGCATGCTTGCCACATAACGTGTCTATTCATAGTGTGCATCCACAGTCCTCCTCTCTTCCTGGGTGTCCTCTCTCCTTGTTCCTGTCCTTTTCTCCTCCCTTTCTTAATTTATTTAATTTTCTTAATTTGGGCATTCTGGTCATTCATATCTTCTTTTTTTTTTTTTTTCTTTCCTTCCTTCCTTCGTTTCCTCCTTCTCTCTCTCCTCATTTCTTACATCCCTTATAAGTCTTCCTTACTTTCCTATTCTAATCCCTAATCCCTTCCCTTTGTTTGTTATACTCATCCCTTCCTTACTTTGTTATACTAATCCCTAACTACCTTTCCTATACTAATTCTTACTTTCCTTTCCTATACTAATTCCTTCCTTCCTCTCCTATACTAATTCCTTCCTTCCTCTCCTATACTAATTCCTTCCTTCCTCTCCTATACTAATTCCTTCCCTCCTCTCCTGTACTGCCCCCTGTGCCCCTCCGCTGCCCCCTAGAGGACGGGTGGCGCGTCGCTAGATGGAGTCTGAGCAGCTGTACAGCCGGGGCTACTGCAGGACGGGCTACAGCAGCTACAACAGCATCACCAGCGCCAGCAGCGACGAGGAGCTGCTGGACGGAGCCGGCGCCACCATGGACTTCCACACCACCGAGGACGACAACCTGCTGGACGGGGACGCCGCCTCCTCCCCAGGTAGTGGGCGGAGCCTGGAAGAGGGGGAGGAGGAGGAGGGGGGGGGGGTGGAGAGAGAGAGAAAGAGAGAGAGAGAGAGAGAGAGATACTTGGCTCAGCCCGCCGATGCTCTGAGCACACCCCTCTCTGCCCCCTCTCTGTCCGTGGAAGGCATAACAAAAGAGGCCATACAGCCAAAAAATTAAGACGCTGCAGTTTTTCCCCAAAGACTGTCGCTAGAACGTCTTTTAGGTGTCAGGGAGTGAGGGTTTACTTCACTGCACGTCACTACCGGCGGGCTTCACGGGCGCACGTGTGTGTGTGTGCGTGCGTGTGTGTGTGTGCGTGTGTGTGTGTGTGTGTGTGTGTGTGTGTGTGTGTGTGTGTGGTGTGTGTGTGTGTGTGTGTGTGTGTGTGTGTGTGTGTGTGTGTGTGTGTGTGTGTGTGTGTGTGTGTCACCCACATATGACCACGCTATGACTTTACTCGCGTCACCGCCCGGAGGTGTGTGCAGCATATTTACTCTCTTGGTGTCAAGCACAGGACGCTGCTAAGTCAAGATGCTTTCCTTTTGAAAGACAACCGGAGAACACACACACACACACACACACACACACACACACACACACACACACACATATAATAACATAACGATAATATATTTGTAATTGCGTGAAGGACGTCATACGTGGTCCCGCAGACCACAGGTCGTGTCAAGCACACTCTGGTCTGTCGCAATGAGACGTCTCCGGCATCAGTCCTGCAGACTGACGCCAGTCCAGTCCAGTTGCATGATGGATAATTGAGTTCTGGGTAATCTCATCTCAGAGTTTAGTTTTAGTTTTAGGTCACGGCCGGTTTCTTGTTGTTGATGTTTCTCATAGAGTGCAGATTGGTGGCTTGGGGGGGGGGGGGGGGGGGGTGGGTGGGAGGGACAAAGAGGCGCTTCAGCTTGACAATCAACCCCTTGTCCACGATCGCCGTCGATTTACACTGTCTTTTATATCTAACGAAAACATAGCACATTTGTGTTTTGACTTTTTGATGGTTTTATTTATTTCTTTTAACGAGAGGGTGAATCAGAGAGGCCTGCGATAGTCCATATAACCCCATGTGTCTGTGTCTGTGTCTACTACCATTGGTAGATAGTGCTGTTCTGTGAAGAGTTTGACACGGTTACAAAGGGCTTCGGTGGGCCTCGATACGGAAGCTGCGGTGTCATGTGACCGACCATGCGACGTCGTCACTCGGCCGTCTTGTTCATCATCGGCTGGGGATTTCGGTGATTTTATTTAATCAAAATCTAAGTCTAGAGGATTCAAATGCTCTTTATTGGTCTTATACATGTACACACAGACAGGGAAATTAGTTTATCTGTATTTAACCCATCCTAGTATGAGGAGCTGTGGGCAGCTATTGTGTGCATATACAGCTGCTTGGGGAGCAGTGTATAGGGGTCTGGTGCCTTGCTCAATGGCACCTCGGCAGTGCCCCATGTGTTTCTGAGACTTTAACCGGCGAGCCAAGTCCCAACACACTGAGCTACTGCCGCCGTTTATTTGAATTATAATATATATATATATATATATATATAGATAGATAGATAGATATATAGATATATAGATATAGATATATATCGATATCTATATCTATATCTATACCTATAGATATATATAGATATATATATATAGATATGTCGAAATATTGTGGCATTTCAGATTGTGTACGCCTATTGTGTAACACCCAGTCAAATCTCTCATATAACAATCAACCCAGTCTATGAATTATTAACAGTTCCGGCTGACCACGTTAATCTTTAGTCCAGGTTGGGGCGTGTGTGTGTTTTTGTGTGTGTGTGCC
This sequence comes from Muraenolepis orangiensis, assembly GCA_027704905.1. Lineage (NCBI taxonomy): Eukaryota > Metazoa > Chordata > Actinopteri > Gadiformes > Muraenolepididae > Muraenolepis > Muraenolepis orangiensis. The sequence continues at coordinate 9,189,904 of CM051021.1, read as the reverse complement.
TGTGGTGGGGGGGGGGAGTGACCAAAGAGGGTTGGGCATCCATTGTGTAGTGGGCCAGGGATTAGGTTGCAAATCTCTCCCAGCAATCTAAATCTAAATGCTTGGTTGATTTATTTAGCCTGCAATTTTGTTGAACGGCACATGAAGAGATGTTTAGAAGCAACATTTAGGATCACGGAAAGGTCCGTCACTCTATATACATTATAATATGTATTATAATATACAGTATTTATTACATATTAGTATACTATTAATGTAAAATAAATATTTAGAATCTAAAATATATATATAGGAAAATATAGAACAATCTAAGATCTCATCTTAGCTTGTTGCCACCACTGTAATTAAATTAATGATGAATGAATGATTAATTCATACTAAGTCCAGTCAGTTGGGTCCAGTTCCTTCAAGGCTCCAACTCACGATTTTGCGTGTTTACCTATCCACACACACACACACACACACACACACACACACACACACACACACACACACACACACACACACACACACACACACACACACACACACACACACACACACACACACACACACTGACATGGCCGCAACACACACACACACTGACTGTTTGGCCGCAACAAACAAACCGTCCCGTCTTACAGTCTGCCTTTTACTGTCTTTCCTTAGCCTAGCTAGAACACAGACAGCTAGCTATCTAGCCTTGGTGTGTCCGGTTGATTCAGCGATTGACTGGACAAATCCGTTTTCCCCAGCCACTTCCTGTGTGGCGTGATGGCGATCTCTCTACGGTAAGGTAAGGTGCGGTGCACAAATACAGATGGAGGTGTCGACGATGGATCACTGGATGACCACAGTGGAATCCTATTGGCTGGGAAGTTGGATTTAGATGAGCGCATGTGAGCCCTTTACCAAACGGTTCTCATGCACTATCATGTTACATGAAGGATTCTCTTCTGTATTGAATCTGTGTTGTTACTCTCGAAGACGTGAGGGACAGTTGCCAAATGGAAAGGAAAGACATTCTCTAAAATCTTGACAATAGATAGTTAAAAGCAAAAAACCAAGGCACAATATTATACGGGTCACCGTGCCCCCCCCCCCCTATAATGTCCCATCTTATTTGTTTTCAATTCCGCTCTCCTAGTTCTAAGCACATGGACGTACTAAAAGTGGGAGAATGATTTGATAAGACATGTTTGTTGGAAAAGTGTATATATACAGACCTTAGTGCTCCTTTGAGTGTATGTAGTACACACACACACGCACACGCACACGCACACACACACACAGGACGTTGATCTGCATGCAAAGGACTTTCTCCCCTTTAGTCTAAACAGCTCTTACTCTACTATTTTCTTCCATAATGTGACAACGCAGAACCACTGCAATTGTTTTAAAGATTTGTATTTAATTGTGCGTTACATTGCTATACAAACATAACATGCGGACATAACATCCCGTCTCACCATTATTTGGCATTCCTCTATTTAGGAGTAACAAAAAAAGGAGTTAAATCAGTATATTACATTCTGTTTTTCGTATATTTATTTATTCGAATTTTTTTGTATCCACGGAGCGTCTCCCAAGCTACGTTCACTCTGCGCGTGCGTGTGCCCGCTTTAATGACGTCACCGGCCAACGGCACTAAGACGCAGCTGCAGACGGGGCGTCTGCGCGCTCCCGAGACGCTGAGCGCTATTCCCCTAGCTCGAGCCACTTGATCCCGCAAAACATGGACACTCGCGAAGTGAAGCGAAGTCCTTAAAGCCTAAGCGCCTTGTTTTAAGCTCGGCGAGCGGCGTCAACATGGAGGAGGAGGACGACGACGTGTCGGCCGACCCCTACTTGCCCTACGACGGGGGAGGCGACACCATTCCCCTGCAGACGTTTCCCAATAGAGGTAGGCCCACCACGGTCGCGTCTCTTCCCTCCCCTGGCCGCCGAATCCTCCGCCTCCGCCTCCCCTTCTCCTTCTCCCGGTGGTTTCTCCCCCCGGTGCCCGTATCATCATATCATCATAATATGGACGATAGGGGGGGAATGCTAAGCGGTTGGTTCACGTTTATATATAATATATATATTATATATATATATGTGTATGACGCGGGTTATACGGCGTCGTTTTATGCCGTTTTTAACGGCTGACATCACGGTGGTCAGCCGCTCAAGCGAAGCCGCTTTGAGCCAGGCCTTAACCACCTGCTTTGCGCGTGTGTGTGTGCGTGCGCACACGCGCGCCCATACGGTGCGTGTGTAGTTATTATTATAAGGAGGTGATTTCAACCTCCATTTTTTTTTATATAATCGAAGGCGTGAATTCATAAGACGTCTTTAGTGTTTTTGTTGTCCACGTCCGTTGGGTGATCGATTTCGTAAGAGTAAGAAACTGCGTGCATGCGTGTGCATGACGCGCGTGCACGTGAATAAAGCAAGCGGTCCACAAGAGGAGAGAATCCGCTGTTCTGCGTCCCACGTGTGTGTGTGTGTGTGTGTGTGTGTGTGTGTGTGTGTGTGTGTGTGTGTGTGTGTGTGTGTGTGTGTGTGTGTGTGTGTGTGTGTGTGTGTGTGTGTGTGTGTGTGTGTGTGTGTGTGTGTGTGTGTGTGTGTGTGTGTGTGTGTGTGTGTGTGTGTGTGTGTGTGTGTGTGTGTGTGTGTGTGTGTGTGTGTGTGTGTGTGATGTAAGAGTGATGTAAGACATGTTCGGCATAGGCTACAGGGAGTGATGTCATGAGGATGGAGGAAAATCCATCGCACTGAAATCCCATCTGATATTACAAACTTTCTATTTCGGTTCTAATTAGAACCAATGTAGTCACAGAATATTTAAGCACACATTTGAAAGTGATTTAAGCCTTTATTTCCTCTTGATGGTCCTGAATTTATCAATCTATCTTCAATCAATCTTAAGGTGAAAATAAGGTTAAGGTGTTTAGAATTGGTGGTAACTATAAAAAAAAAAAAACGATGCTTCTCTCCCCATTGCCAGACGTATCCACAGGCTGCTGCTGGATTCTATATTAAGATGGAAAAGGAAAGGAAAAGATGCAAACACACTGGCTTGCGTGTGTGTGTGTGTGTGTGTGTGTGTGTGTCCAAAAAACAGATGTCACAACTCCCTACGCCAACACCAACCAAGCAAAACAATGACATGCATGGGATACATCTATAAATATTATATACAGCGTGTGTGTGTGTGTCAGAGGGAGTGAATAAGAGCGACAGTTGGCTTAGTTTTCACGTGTGTGCATTTAAAAATATGGATATTTGAAGGAAAGCGAATGCTGATCCACAAAGGACAGTTTGTGTCTCCAAGGCTTGTTCTCCTGTTTGTTTTGAAGGCATCCAGATCAGAATGATCTCTCTTTTTCCTAGTGTTGCCTGCAGGCCGTGGCTAGTCTCTCCCCAGCCTCGGGCTCGAGTGACTCCTGCGGTTTAAGCGGCCTCAACAATAGCGGCTTAATTTCTACTTCTCTGGGGCCGACAGTGGTTTGTATTGGGCAACCTCTGTTTCCAGGTAGTTTCCCATTTTTGGTCGAGTTGTGGACATTGGGGATCGAACCCAGTACATTTTTTGAAGCTTGGAGTTGGACACAATCCTGCCAATATTAGCTGTTACTTAAATACGAGGAACAATTATTTTTTTCTTATTTGCAGAATGGAGGGCTGACTGGAAACTGATTTTAAACTTTAAAGGTTTTCTTTTGTGTGTCCTGCTCTGCTTTTAACTTGCATTACATTACATTAGTCATTTAGCAGACGCTTTTATCCAATGTGACTTACAATAGTGTGTTTCAACAAAGGAAGGTAAGAGAACAACTCGTCACCAGAAGTCAAAAGTGCATTTAATATCTAACATGTCTCCAATAACTGAACCAGTGCTCAGGTAAAAGTTCAATAATTCAAGTGTAAACTTGCCTTGCGGTTATGTTTCCCCTCTTGTTTGGTTCGTGGAGGTTAGTTTCTTGGCTTTCCTACTAGGTCATAAAAGTAGTGGTTGCCTAAAGCTACTAAATGGTAAATGTATTGCCTTTTTTTTTTATAGTGCTTTTATCCAAAGCGCTTTGCAAGTCATGCCTCACATTCACCTATTCATACACCTATTCATACACCTATTCATACACCTATTCATACACCCATTCATACACCGACGGCGGAGTCAGCCATGCAAGGAGACCGTCCGCACGTCGGGAGCAGTTAGCAGTTATATAATGTCACGGTTGGTTCATTTGACTGCAAAGGAAAAACCAACGACATTGCCAGTCACCTCTCTGTGTGTGGCTTATCAACAATCATATGATCCAACGATAGGATAAATGTTCCACTAGGTCACCAGGTTTATCCATGCGTAGTTTCACCACCAAGCTTAGGCAGTTCTGTTTGGTTACTCAAAGCCGCGTGTCCTGATTTTCATGGTTTAAGAGTTTCACACTCGTGACAGACTTAGCCGTCTCCCAGATCACAGACGATTTTCACACTAGTCTGTACTTGCTGGTCTATCCATGGTCTACAGGTTCCAGTTTTGTCATTAAGGGTATAACTCATTAATATACAGTCTTGTGTTGCTATTGTGTCCCTACATTGTTGGGATTGGCATTTTCAAAAAAAGCGTGGTTTTGTTTCAGGATAACATTTTTAAAGGAGTTCTGCGGAAGGAGAGTTGACAAAGAGAACACAACATCAAGACAAGAGTTGAAAAATACAGTTAATATTTGGACACGCACTGTGCCATTTTTCATTGTACATCTTCTTTGTGCTAGCAGTGCGTTGAACTTGAACATAGTCACTCATTTTGTATCACTGTTAATAATATCAATGGCCCGCCTCTTTCTTGACACACTGTTATCCCTGTAAAGTTGCACACAACTTTATTGGTCGTTTTATAATAACGGTAACGCTGGATAAGGTAAGTGAATCTCGGTTTAAACCATCGAGTTGAAGGAATATTAACGGTGGATGAACGCACGATAACGATGTTGGAATAACATGGTTTTTTTTGGGGGGGTTTTGTGCTCACTAATGAAATCTAGTGGTGCGACTGATGTCGTCCAAAGGAAAGGATTTTCATTTTCCAGTGGTCCAAAAAGGCACGTTTTTTTTCCCCTTCACCTCAGGCTCTAACTACGTCATGTCTAACGGGGGCGGGGTTGCCAGTAGCTCCACCCACCTGCTGGACTTCCTGGAGGAGCCGATCCCGGGCGTGGGCACGTATGACGACTTCCACACCATCGACTGGGTCCGCGAGAAGTGCAAGGACCGGGAACGCCACCGCAAGGTGAGGCCGCAACCATTGTAACCGCCTCCTGTTATCTTAGCGCAGCGGTTCCCACACTTTTCTTGAACACTCCTATAACATACACATTTATTCAAACATTGTCTGTAATTAATACACAAGTGCAACGGCAAGTCTAAATAGGAACAAGTCACCTTCACGATATTGCAACATTTAGATTTAGCCCCCCCCAGCCCGCCCGCCCTCCTCCTGTCAAAACTACGGGCCCCCTCTAGGGTCGCGACCCCCCCCCCCCCCAGTTTGGGAACCACTGCTTTAGAGACGCTAAGGCTGTGCTTTTATTTGCGCTTGTGATGAAGATGGAAAGGCCCTCACATGCTGAATAATGGTAGAAGGGTTATTCCATACCTCTAGTGAGGAATTGGATAGTCGCTTATTCGGTTATTGACAACCTCAAACCTAGCGAGTCACCATGCTGAACACACACACACACACACACACACACACACACACACACACACACACACACACACACACACACACACACACACACACACACACACACACACACACACACACACACACACACACACACACACACACACACACACCACCACCACCAGATTTTAGGTACCAAAAAAACCCGGGAGTAGAACGGTATGAACAAAACAATAGAACATAAAATGGCAAAGTAGAAGAAAAGTGGAAGCGCAATATAATTATAATTATATAACCCATATATTATTTATGTCTGTGTTTCCCAGATCAACAGCAAGAAGAAAGATTCCGCATGGGAGCTTTCCAGGAGCCTGTACGACGCCTGGTCCGGCTGGCTGGTGGTGACCCTGACTGGCCTGGCCTCAGGTGACACACACACTCACACTCACACACTCGCTTTGAACTATTAGGAAATCCTCCAGAGTTATTACAGTACACACAGTTCCACCTGACGTCACGACATGAAGCAACCACAACAATATTGTTATTGTGTCAACTAATAGAGAGGGAATTCTCACAGGTTCACAGATGTTAGGTCAATGACATTTTCCAAAACCTGAGTAGGCAGTAAGCTCAGTGGGTAAGGACTTGGCCACAAGGTCGCCGGTTCTAGTCCCCCCGAAACACCAGGTTACGGCCTAAGTGCCCTTGAGCAAGGCACCCCCCTACTGCTGCTCCCCGGGCGCTTATAAATAGCTGCCCACTGCTCCTAAAATACTAGGATGGGTCAAATGCAAATGTGTGAATTTCCCCGCTGTGGGACTAATAAAGGACAAAAAAATAATTTAAGAAAATAAAATAAATAAAACAAAATAAGGGGGAGATGAGCTCGAGAGCACCCGAAAGCCACTCTGCTTTATTTTCTCACCGTCGCCCTCGCCCTCCCCCTCCAATCAGGCGCCCTGGCCGGTCTCATTGACATCGCGGCCGACTGGCTGAACGACCTGAAGGAGGGCGTGTGCCTCAGCGCCATGTGGTTCAACCACGAGCAGTGCTGCTGGACGTCCAACGAGACCACCTTCGCCGAGAGGGACAAGTGTCCCCAGTGGAAGAGCTGGGCGGAGCTTATACTGGGGCAGGCGGAAGTAAGCACACAGACACACACACACACACACACACACGATTCCGATCATGCAGGATCGTGTTTTTTGCAGGGCCTCAAATTAATTTAGAGGCGGGACTTACGTGGTGATTCCGCACACAACACACACAGAGACATGGAGGAAGGAACCGGTCGTTGCTACTGTGGGATACCCGGAGCTGTATGATTTGTATAATAAATGTATAATACACATTTTATTGTTAATGCTAAAAAATGTTTTTTAAATGATTTCATAATGCTGATGTTTTCAATGGACAAAATTGACGAGCAGCAAATTTACTTCCATGTTTACGATGCTTAAACTGACCGCTGATTCGATGGTTGCGTAGCAACAAAAAAAATCCCCGCTTCCTCAATCCTGGCGTCCTGTTGTGGAGCTAAAGTCAAGTCAAGTCAAGTTTATTGTCACTTCACAGTTTACAGTTTAGTATAAAGCAGTGATGTGAAATTCTTGTGTGCAATACCCGACGACAGACAGCAGTTGTAAAATAAGATAAAATAAAAATAGATAAAAAATAGAATAAAAAATAGAATAAAGAATATAAAATAAAAATAAAAAATGCAATTTATAAAATGCAAAAATCAGCACAGAAAAGAGCAATATATATATATAAATCAATGTAATAAAATATACATTGTTATATGTTATACGCCCTTGTTCAGCAGCCTGATGGCCTGACTGTGGAAGCTATCTCTAAGCCTATTAGTACGACACTTGATACTGCGGTATCGCCTGCCTGACGGTAATAGTGAGTAAAGTTCGTGGCTGGGGTGGGCAATGTCTTTTATAATTCTTTTGGCCTTGGCCACGCACCGCTGGTTGTAAATGTCCAGGAGGGAGGGGAGCTCACCTCCAACGATATACTGGGCCGTCCGCACCACCCTTTGAAGCGCTCTGCGCTCGAGTGCCGTGCAGTTCCCGTACCAGGCGGTGATACACCCTGTCAGAACACTCTCGATGGTGCCGTTGTAGAATGTTCTCAGGATGCGGGGGCCCATGCTGAATTTCTTCAGACGCCTGAGAAAATACAGGCGTTGTTGGGCCCTTTTCACCACGTGTGTGGTGTGCGTGGACCATGTGAGGTCCTCGGAGATGTGCACGCCGAGGAACTTGAAGCTGCTGACCCTCTCTACTGCAATGCCGTCGATGGAGAT
>CM051021.1:9145616-9181837 GCA_027704905.1 Muraenolepis orangiensis | reverse complement strand
GGGGATGTACATGGCTTTGGTTGCACCAAGATCTGTTTATCATGAGACATACCCCCCCTCCGCGATCTTTACCGGAGAGAGCCTTTGTTCTGTCCGCCCGGTGTACGGAAAATCCCGTCGGCTCGATAGCTGCGTCGGTAACCCCCTCCGACATCCATGTCTCCGTAAGGCAGATAATACAATTGTCCCTAGTTTCCCGGTGGAATTGAATACGAGCCTGTAGTTCGCTTAACTTATTGTCCAGAGACTGTACATTAGCCAGTAGAATGGTGGGTAGTGGGGGGCGATCGGATCGACATCTCAGCCTGACTAGCACGCCGGCTCGCTTCCCTCGCTTCCTCCGGCGACGCTTGCGCGTAATCGTGCCCAAAATGGACGGAGATAATCCAGCTGTGACTTCGGGCGGGACGTCCGAGCCGAAAGAATGAAAAAACTCCGGTAGGCGGCGAGCGACTGTCGATCTGATCTCCCAAAGTGTGCAGAAGTTATAAGTGAACTTGCTGCTAACATCCTGAACTAAAATACTTGCGATAAAAAGAATAAATAACAGCTCGCGACACGGCAGCCATCTCGTACGGCGCCATACTCCACTAAAGAGCTGAGCACTGCAGTTTGTTTTCCGTTTCTTTGTTTGTTATATTAAAAACAATTTTCAACTGAGCAGTAACCAGTAAACGCAATACAAAAAAAAAAGTTGTTGGGAATCGATTCACAAAAGTGACGCTCTCTCTCTCTCTCTCTGTCTCTCTCTCTGTCTCTCTGTGTCTCTCTCTCTCTCTCTCTCTCTCTCTCTCTCTCTCTCTCTCTCTCTCTCTCTCTCTCTCTCTCTCTCTCTCTCTCTCCTCTCTCTCTCTCCTCTCTCTCTCTCTCTCTCTCTCTCTCTCCCCCCCTCCTCCCTCCCCTCCCTCCCTCCACAGGGTCCAGGCTCGTACATCATGAACTACTTCATGTACATCTACTGGGCCCTGTCCTTCGCCTTCCTGGCCGTCTGCCTGGTCAAGGTGTTCGCCCCGTACGCCTGCGGCTCGGGGATCCCGGAGGTAAGCCCCACGACCTCCACCACCTCCACCACCCCCTCCGGCACTGCTCTCATTCAGAACTATTACATTTGGGACAAAGGCCAGGACAGGAAAAGGCCCGTTTCCTTCCAGCCGTCCCCGGGGATGTTTGTTGTAGTTTCTGCCTACATGTTTGTTGTTTGTTATAGTTTTCACCGGATGCCCCCCCCCCTTCAGGTCCAGTGTGCAGCACGCCGGTCACCCAATATGAATATAAATCTGGTGGCTTGAATCGTCCTTTATGGGTCACATAACATGCACATTATTATAAATTATAAAATGATTTGATCTACATTTAACCTAAAGGAGCAGTGGGCAGCTGTTGTATATACACAGCTGCCCGGGGAGCAGTGTGTAAGGGTCTTGTGGCCTTGCTCAAGGGCACCTCGGCAGTACTCTCATGTTTCAGGGACTTGAACCGGCGACAATCCAGTTCCCAAACAAAGTCCCAACAGACCGAGCTATCCTGCCGCCCCCCCTGTGTGTGTGTGTGTGTGTGTGTGTATGTATGTGAGCAGTGCGTTCACTTCGCAGATTTGCGATTCTGTGGCGCTTACGATGTGTGTATATATATATATATATAAAACAATATACAATAAAGTACAATTGATTTATTCAAGATTCAAGATAACTTTATTTATCCCGAGGGAAATTAAGGAATTACAAAACGCTTTTCACAGACAAGAGTCACAAAGTGCTGTACAGAAGCAGGTTAAAAGTCAAATACACAGAGCGCAAATACAGTTGGACACAAAACGCAGTAAAAGACGTGGTACAACTATAGACAAATTGTTGTACCACACAAAAGATGACACTGTCAAACCGAGAGAACCCAAACGCCTAAACGTCTAAACGGGTGGTCAACGGATTCAGCGAACCTTAACCTGAATAAAGTCATTGCTGAGTTTTTATCGTTCGTTCCTGTGTTTGCCATTGCCTCGTTCTGAATGCCCGTCTTGCTCCACCACCACCACCACCACCCTCCCCACCCCATTCTCTCCCCCCCCCCCCCCAGATCAAGACCATCCTGAGCGGGTTCATCATCCGGGGCTACCTGGGCAAATGGACCCTGCTGATCAAGACCATCACGCTGGTGCTAGCGGTGGCCTCGGGCCTCAGCCTGGGCAAGGAGGGCCCCCTGGTGCACGTGGCCTGTTGCTGCGGCAACATCTTCTCGTACCTCTTCCCCAAGTACAGCAAGAACGAGGCCAAGAAGAGAGAGGTGAGCGAGAGAGAGAGAGAGAGAGATACCGAGAGGGGGATGGGGAGAGGAAGAGGTAGAGAGATTGGGCTAAATAGAGGAGTCCTATTTCAACAGACAAGATCGTAGGCGGGTTCTTCACATGCGTTCATATCATGGCGTTCTCGCTAAATCTAAATCTGGAGGATTCAATCCTCTTCATTGGTCACATACATGTACACACACACACACACAGTGAAATGTGTTTCTCTGCATTTAACCCACCCTAGTATTGGGAGCAGTGGGGCAGCTATTGTGTGTATCTACAGCGCCCGGGGAGCAGTGTAGGGGGTCTGGTTGCCTTGCTCAAGGGCACCTCGGCAGTGACCAGGTGTTTTGGGGTCAGTTGAACCGGAGACCTTCCGGTTCCCAAACCAAGTCCCGACAGACTGAGCTATCCTGCCGCCACCTAAGTGAACGCCGTTTGTTGTGTAGTGAGGCCATGGGTCAGTTATGTGTCTCTTATCACTGCGTTACTCTGCCTGTGACAAACGTCACAACTAGCATCTCTTACCCTAGGAGGCTACCCCACAGGCTACAGGCTACCACACAGGCTGCCGGTGTTGAGTCATCCTCACAGGATGGGCTGAAGGTTGCCGTTTCTCGCTCTAGTTAGTCCGCTAGAGCCATTGTTTAACCTTGGGAGACAGACTTTACCTGTCCCTTCTCCTTACATCTCGCCCCCCCTGGGTCGTTGCATGCATCGCTTGCAGCGTGTCTGTCTGCGTTATCCCGAGACAAACGGACCGGCGCTCCTCGTCCGTCGTTCGCTGGTGTCCGTCGTTGAGGTGCGTTTGTTTTTTGTTTTTGTTTTTCTGTCGCTCAGGTTCTGTCGGCGGCGTCGGCGGCGGGGGTGTCGGTGGCGTTCGGCGCGCCCATCGGAGGAGTGCTCTTCAGCCTGGAGGAGGTGCGTGTGTACGCTGCATGCATGTACAATACATGCGCTCCACATTATCACTGAACTGAACTGCATGCATGGTGTTCTATTTTGCACAAGTACATCTGGGAATGCAAACACTGCGTAGAAGGGTGAGGAAGATGGACTTTTGGGGAGTTAGGGAGATGGTTGGTTAATACAAGAGATTCAAGAGGTTTTTTTTATTGGCCATTTGCCGTACACGTACAATGGAGTGCTTATTCCCCATTCCCTCCGGCAGTATGAATTTCAACAACAATACTAAACGATCCTATACCAAACATTCCTATAAACACTATATACTGACTACAATATGCTATACAATAAACTATAAACAACACTTTACTTTATAATATAAACAACCACTATGCTAAAACAACACTATACACAATATAAATAACAATAAAGTGACTGATGGATGATACAGTTTATACATATGGTGAATGTTGCAAAAAGCATTTTAAAGTGCCAGTAGTGCAGCAGCATCATAACAACAGTGCAGACCAGTGCCGTAAATGTAATAATAACAATAGTAATAATAATTGGCTTTGTTTTCATGAAAATCCATTCCCCGTTTCAGTGGATCTATAACTGGTCCGTGACTCTGCTCTCGCTCTCTCTCTCTCCAGGTGAGCTACTACTTCCCTCTGAAGACTCTGTGGCGCTCCTTCTTCGCCGCCCTGGTGGCGGCGTTCGTGCTGCGCTCCATCAACCCGTTTGGGAACAGCCGCCTGGTGCTGTTCTACGTGGAGTACCACACGCCCTGGTACCTCTTCGAGCTGCTGCCCTTCATCCTGCTGGGGGTGTTCGGGGGCCTCTGGGGCGCCTTCTTCATCCGGGCCAACATCGCCTGGTGCCGCCGACGCAAGTCCACCCGCTTTGGTGCGTATAGCTCGAAGCGTGCGCACTTTTCGCCAATCTAAGAAATGTATACTTTTTAAGAATATACCAGAAACAATGGATAGCCTGGAAGATGAATGTGTTGAACATCCTTCACTTCAAAACCAGGCTTACTCCTGTAAGCCTGGTTCTTCATAAGCTTGGTCCCCATTAGCCTGGTCCCCGTAAGCCTGGTTCTTCATAAGCTTGGTCCCCATTAGCCTGGTCCCCGTAAGCCTGGTTCTTCATAAGCTTGGTCCCCGTAAGCCTTCATTTTATAATTCTAATTGTGTTTTAGATAAGTCCCTTCGTTTTTAAAGTTTTTATAACTGAATAAGTGTTTGTTTGCTATTTGTATAAGCTGCTGGAAGACTAAATTTCCCTCGGGATTAATAAAGTATCTATCTATCATAAGCTTGGTCCCCATTAGCCTGGTCCCCGTAAGCCTGGTTCTTCATAAGCTTGGTCCCCATTAGCCTGGTCCCCGTAAGCCTGGTTCTTCATAATCCTGGTCCCCGTAAGCCTTGTTCCTCAAACGCTTCGTCCCCGTAAGCCTGGTGTCTCGTAAGCCTGGTTCCTCGTAAGCCTGGTTCCTCGTAAGCCTGGTCCCCGTAAGCCTGGTCCTCGTAATACTTGGTCCCTGACTTGAATCCTGGTCCCTGTAAGTCTGGTCCCTGTAAGCTTGGTCCCTGTAAGCCTGGTCGTCGTATACCCTGGTACCCGACTTGAAACCTGGCCTGGTCCTCTTAAGCCTGGTCCTCATTAGCCTGCTCCCCGTAGACCTGGTCCCTTTAAGTCTAATCCCCGTCAGCCTGTGTCCTCATAAGTCTGGTCGTGCGGTCCAACTAAAAACCCCTCGTTTCTCCGTCCACCAGGCAAGTACCCGGTGCTGGAGGTTATCCTGGTGGCCGCCATCACGGCGGTGGTGGCCTTCCCCAACCCGTACACGCGTCAGAACACCAGTGAGCTCATCAAGGAGCTGTTCACCGACTGCGGCCCGCTGGAGTCCTCCCAGCTCTGCCAGTACCGCAGCCAGATGAATGGCAGCAAGGCCTTCAACGAGACGCCCAACCGGCCCGCCGGAGCCGGCGTCTACACGGCCATGTGGCAGCTCGGCCTGGCGCTCGTCTTCAAGATCATCATCACCATCTTCACCTTCGGACTCAAGGTGTGTGTGTGTGTGTGTGTGTGTGTGTGTGTGTGTGTGTGTGTGTGTGTGTGTGTGTGTGTGTGTGTGTGTGTGTGTGTGTGTGTGTGTGTGTGTGTGTGTGTGTGTGTGTGTGTGTGTGTGTGTGTGTGTGTGTGTGTGTGTGTGTGTGTGGTTTTGCAAGTACTATGGAATGCTTACTCCCCATTCCCTCCCGCAGTATGAATTTCAACAACCATACTATGCAATACGAAACTATGCAATACAACACTATACTACCTACTATTATATATGCTATAATATGGATGGACTGCATCAAACAAAGCGCTTTACAAGTCATGCCTCACATTCACCCATTCATACACCGACTGAGGAGGAGTCAGCCATGCAAGGTGACCACCGGCGTGTCGGGGACATGCAGTTAGGGATGTGTGCGTCTTGCTCGGGGACACCTCCACACTTTGCTGAGGAGGAGGAGCTGGGGCATCGAACCAGCAACTTTCCGTTTGTCAGACCACCGCTCTACCTCCTGAGCTACTGCCGCCCAATATATACTATCAACAACACTATATACTATACTGTACTATAAACGACACTAGACAATAACCATACTATACACGATAAAGAACAATAAAGTGAAGGATAATACTTTGCCATATGTATATAGTGTGTGTGTGTGCACGCACGCACACTCACGAGACAAGGAGCCTGTTGGAGACTCCTGGTGAGACACTGAGAACACTGACTGACTGAGTGTGTGTATATGACTTGTTAAACGTGTGAAACCCCCCAGGTTCCCTCAGGCCTGTTCATCCCCAGCATGGCCATCGGGGCCATCGCGGGCCGCATCGTGGGCATCGCCATGGAGCAGCTGGCCTACTACTACCACGACTGGTTCCTGTTCAAGGAGTGGTGCGAGGTGGGCGCCGACTGCATTACACCGGGACTCTACGCCATGGTGGGGGCAGCCGCCTGTCTCGGTGAGTCGATGTATTATAATAATAATAACAATAAATTGTATTTATAAGCGCACTTTTCATTTCAGAGTAGACAAAACTCAAAGTGCTACAGAGCAAATCATGGTTTAAATAAAACGACAAAATAAAAGCATCGACGTTTGCGCCGGCATGGCAACAAGTGAGGGTTTTAAAAAAAAATCTAGTGAAAGGCTATTCGAAAAAGATGCGTTTTTAGGCCTTTTTTTTTTAAAAGCATCCACATCCGTCGTCTGCGGTGTCCTCAGCTGGTTTGGGAGGGTATTCCACCGTCTCGGGGGCAGCGGAGCAGAAGGCTCGGTCTCCCATGGTTTTCAGTTTGGTCCTGGGGGGGGGGGGAAGGAGGAGGTTTGCCCTTTTTTTTTTTTTGGAGCGTAGGATCCTCCTCGTGGAGGTTTGTGGGGTGAGCAGTTCTTTGATGTATGAGGGCGCATTTCCATGAATGCACCGATAGGTGAAGAGGGTGATTTTGTAGTCAATCCTGAGTGAGACCGGGAGCCAGTGCAGTGATTCGAGTGTGATGTGTTACATACTTATGAACCCATCATCATTATGTTTATCCTCATACCGCATTTGTGCTTTAGGTTGATTAAAAGGCTTGGCTTGGTAGCTCATCAACCTGTAAGCCTGTCAGTCACCCACACATAGGGGGAAGACGTCTTGTAGCGACCACCTGGTTCCATTTCAGCCCACCTGTGGTTCTTTGCTACATGGCATTCCGGGCGGCAGCAGCAGCTCAGGAGGCCTCACAACCGGAAGGTTGCTGGTTCGACCCCCCGGCTCCTCCTAGCAACAGAAAAACTGTCAAGGTGTCCTTGAGCAAGACGCCTAACTCTAACTGCTCCCTGGGCGCTGTATAAATAGCTGCTCCAAACACTAGGATGGGTTAAATGCAGAGAAATTCCTTTCGCTGTACTATACCTGTGCTGTACACTGACAAATTTGAATTATTATTATTATTATTATTAGGAGGTAGAGTGTCCTTTCGATCGCTGGGTATCGCCACTGATTTCCTGATTTCGATTACGATTCACAAGGTCTGAATTCGATTTCGATATTGATTTGGCTATTAGGGACATTTCGGTTACCAGTTGTATAATTCCATTTGTGGTCGGATTTGGAAGAGATTCTCAGAGAAATGAATGCTGTAAATTGTACAATGAACCCATTAACCTGGTGCATTGTCCAAAAAATATGAATGTACATTAAGAATTGACTGACGTTACAACGTTACTGGTCTCCTTCCGCCTGTACCCCTGCACATTGGGTTGTTAATGTATGTATTTTGTGTCCTACATATGCCTTTTGTGTTTTAAGACAATGTAGAATATATATATATATATATATACAGTATAAAGAATCCATATCGATAATTTGAATGAAGATAGATTAGATTACCTTAATTCCCCCTAGTGGCCAAATAATGTGGGTAAATAATTGACCAGCTTTCCCCGCCCACCTGACCCGAATCTCCTCCCTCTTCCCCCCCCCCTGCAGGGGGCGTGACCCGCATGACGGTCTCCCTGGTGGTGATCGTGTTCGAGCTGACGGGTGGCCTGGAGTACATCGTGCCGCTGATGGCGGCCGTCATGACCAGCAAGTGGGTGGGCGACGCCTTCGGCCGCGAGGGCATCTACGAGTCGCACATCCGCCTCAACGGCTACCCCTTCCTGGACGCCAAGGAGGAGTTCACGCACACCACGCTGGCGCGCGAGGTCATGCGCCCGCGCCCCAGCGACCCGCCGCTCGCCGTGCTGACGCAGGACGACCTGAGCGTGGCGGAGCTGCAGGCGGTCATCAGCGAGACCAGCTACAACGGCTTCCCCGTGGTGGTGTCCAAGGAGTCCCAGCGGCTGGTGGGGTTCGCGCTTCGCCGCGACATCACCATCGCCGTCGGTGAGGGCAAAACCTCTTTTTTTTATTTATTTTTATTTATTTGTTTTTATTATTATTTTTTTGACTTGTATTCGTATATTTCCGGTGTCGTCGCTCTTGTCAGATTCAGAAATGCCTTGTCATTGGACAAGTACGACGAAATTGTGTAGCAATCCTTAAGACACTTAAAATCTATAAATAATTTTTTAAACTAAGCTAACTTTAAAAACAAAACGTTGAATATGTCCATATAAAAACTACGTACACATGTATTGTGTTGGCCCTATATACACGGTAGTGCAAATCAGAAATGTATTTCCATACAAAAGGTGCATTGTGATGTATGTATTATGTGTAAGTATTGATACTATACAGGCTTGTAGTTGAATCCATCTCTTTCCGTCTTACTCTCTTACTCCATCTCCCCCTGTGTTCGCTCTTGTCTCTCAAAAAGGATGCCCTTTGCTACCCGAGAATGTGCTTCAACTTAAGGTGTTGTGATGATTTAACAATGATTATTCTGTTAATTAATACAGTTTGAATGTTCTCCCAACAGAGAACGCCCGTCGTAAGCAGGAGGGCATCGTGCTGACCTCCAGGGTGTACTTCACCCAGCACGCCCCCACCCTGCCCGCGGACAGCCCCCGGCCCCTCAAGCTCCGCTCCATCCTGGATATGAGCCCCTTCACCGTCACCGACCACACGCCCATGGAGATCGTGGTGGACATCTTCCGCAAGATGGGCCTGCGGCAGTGCCTGGTCACCCACAACGGGTGAGTCCCACGGGCCTCGAGCACCGGTCGGTCGGTTGGTCGGTCTGATGAGCGTTTTTCGATCGTAGGGAAAGTATCATTCACAGGTGCCTGGAAATTCAAGGTATTTTGAATGGGTTTTTTTGAGGGGGGGTCAGATACTGTGACAATATTGTGAAGTTCTCAGCTTTTGCTGAGCTTATTTGGATTTTTTTTTTTAACCAAAATCGACTCGGGTTGTCTTAACTAGGCTGATGGAAGGCCAGGAAGGAGAAAGAGGAGTGACATGTTAAAGCTTCAACTTAAAAAATGTAAAAAATATTTAATTATTATATTTTTACTATATTATATACAGTAGAATGATATACAGAAAGATATTGCCTTTTTGGCCGATTTTAGAAACCAGAAAACTACTCAAATTGATGAAAAATAATTAAAATAATACACCTGGCGCACACAAAGATTATCCATATGGGTCCCCGATCTCTTCCATGGAGTCCCTCATCCTTTACATTTAACTAACATGTCTTGAGCTCCGCCTCCCAACTCGCTGCTTCACTGCTGCACAAGCATGGCCTAACTTGCTGCTCTGCACTCACCCACACACCACAACCTAACTAACCCTGTGGAGGGGCTTTAGCTTTTCAACATTATCCGGGGTGCCTTTTGAGCTTGGTGGAGAAGCGTGTCACGTGACACCAAACGACGTGAGATTATGTTTAGATGGAGACATTGGCGTTTTTGGTGCATTTTGTTTTTACGCTGCTGCCCGCTAGGACTGTTGTCTGTTGTGTTGCGGATCCACTCTGGAAAGTGGTGTTTAGCCACCTGCTGGTGAGATGATGGTATTGCAACGGCAAGAAAAACGGGTAGGCCTACTAAACCATCCTCTCTATGTGGCAGCATGAAGAGATGGAAGGACGGCAGCAGTCAGTCGATTTTGTACCGTTATTATTATTATTACATTTTTATTTTCAACCCGCTTAAATTTAATTGGATTTATCTCCATATAAAATAGTGTTTTGAGATATGGTAAAGGCCGCTGGTCGTTATCATGTATATATAGTTATATATAGTTATATATATATATATTGTGACAACGTTTATGAACGTGGATATTCATATCACATTATGTTTTTGTTTGTCATTTGTGGTGTGTTTTCAGTTCAGTTTTGTTCATGTATGATTTGTGCTGCTGCTGCTGCTCTCTTGTGCCCCTTGTCTCCTCTTCTCTCTCCTCTTTGTTGCTGCTGTTGTTGTTGTTGTGTCGGGCCGTTGCCGAGTAACAGCCGTGTGTTTCAGGACATTGTTGGGCATCATCACTAAGAAGAATATTTTAGAGCATCTGGAGGAGCTCAAGCGGCACCCCGAGCTCCCGGTGATTAGCCACGCCCCCTCCTCCTTTACACGCCTGTCTCTTAGGCTCCGCCCTCCCAGGAGGCTTGCATGAAACTTGGTTTTGGAAAGCGACCTCTTGACAGTTCCCATTCAACGCTCCACTGGCCTCTCCCCCCGTGTGCCCCTTGGGATGGTTTTCTGTGTTGGTTGGTGTGGATTTCGTTTTCGACTGGCCCTTTATAAAACCGTAATTAGTTTGTTTTTGTTTTTGTCCTTCTCCGATTTGGTCGACGGTCATGTCAAAGGATTCGTCAAACTTTAGCATAAATTTCGTCAAAACAAAAAAAAAAACCTAAGGCAACACAAAATATACAATATGATCCGTAAAGATATACAGTAGAGGATATACAAGATACACTGTAAAATATATAGAAGATATACTGTAAAAGATATACAAGATACACTGTACAAGATATACTGTAAAATATATACTCTACAAGATGTACAGTAGAGGACAAACTATATAAAAATATATACCGTAGAATATATTTAAGATATTATCTTATATACCGTAGAAGGTATATAAGATATACAGTAGAAGATATACAATATATACTTTGGAAGATATATAACATATACAGTATAAGATATATAAGATGTACTCTAGAATAAAAAAGACATATACAGTAGAAGTCAGGCAGGTAGCAACTCATGGGTTTGGATAGCTTGTTGTTTTTGTTGTCCTTTCTCCTTAAAGACCAATCTCTCGGAAGGAATTGGACAACCAAAAAAAATAAACTTTTGATTTTGAACGGTAAGGAAGAGGGCGAATTTGTTATCTCTCGCAACGCATGAATCACAAGCTCTACGCGTGGTCCGTCGTTTCCGCCAAATCGTGAAAAACATCTCTATATTCTAAGCTATAGCTCCGGTGATTTAGTACAGTAGACGGATGGGAACTGTCACATCGGGTCATCTTTGCAAACCGTCTCCGTCCGGCTCTACCTCCAGTCTGACCCTAACCTAACCTCAGCTTAGTTGTGAAACCTGCACTAGTCCTCACGATGTAGTTGGAACCTTTTTCCATTTCCCGAAGAGGTGTGTGTGTGTGTGTGTGTGTGTGTGTGTGTGTGTGTGTGTGTGTGTGTGTGTGTGTGTGTGTGTGTGTGTGTGTGTGTGTGTGTGTGTGTGTGTGTGTGTGTGTGTGTGTGTGTGTGTGTGTGTGTGTGTGTGTGTGTGTGTGTGTGTGTGTGTGTGTGTGTGTGTGTGTGTGTGTGTGTGTGTGTGAGAGAGATTAACTGTTTGTTTGACGTTTTTAATTTGATATTATCTTTCTAAACCCCACCGTTGCACCCTGGGGGGTGGTCTCCACCGCAGAGCGACGACGCCAGACCGCCGCCCCTAGCAACGTCGCCGTGACGACCACTTGGCGAGTAACTGCTGTAGCTAGCCGCCTCGGTGGGAAGCAGGCTGTTTTATCTTTCACGGTTGTTACTTTTGTGAAGACTTACTATGTTTGTGTTCCTCCCTCTGCTCACGTTAGCGATGACAACCTTTCGATGGTGGTGAATTATTAGTCATTTTGGTTGGAGTGATCTCGTGGTCGTGTTCTGGAAGTAGTGGGCCTTTTTATAGCAGCCTGTAGTTCCTTTGGCATAGTGGTGGTTAATTAGTCACATGACCCCGCCCCCCCCCCCCCCCCCCCCCCCCATTGGCCGATATCCCTCCTTCCTGTAGTGTAATCTAACACTTTACTACCGACCGCAATCAACTGGCTTCCACTAACCCCCGCCCTCCACTTCCGCTAACCCCGCCCACCGCTCGTCTCCAACACCTATTAACCGGCATGCTTGCTAACGAGGCACAATGGAAGCCTGGTGTGAAGCTCAAGCTCCAGCCAATCTGAGCAAAAAGCTAACGGAGCTGAACCTGCAGCTAAAAGGTAGCTTTCTGAATGCCCCCCCCCCCCCCCATGCCTCCCTCTGGCGTCTCCTTCAAGGCCTGGATCCCAGGTTCACGTCCAGTACAACGATCTATCTGAACTACCTGAGAATGATGCCTTGGAGAATGAACCGTGATCCGTTTCTTATAGCTAGAGAAGAGAGACACTCCCGCTGTCTTTCTCCTCATCACGCTCTCAAACCGATTGTTTTCGTCCTGACTAACTGAACTAGAGAGACTTAGTTCAGTTAGTCAGGACGAAAACGATCAGTCTCTCTCTCTCTCTCTCTCTCTTCATGCGTTCCTTCCATCCCTACCCGCCTCTTACGTTTTAGATTTGCAGCTGAATTCACCAGCATTGTGGCATTGTCAAACACGTTTAGATGTTTGTCTCCACCATTTTGCATTGCCAATGCCCAATTGCGTTAATACTTAAAAGTCTATGAGGTGCTCCTGAAAGCAGGCCTAGACGCATGTCACCTGATATCGTTGGTGTGAACAGCACACACACACACTGTTGTCTTGTGTCACATGGTAATGTACCTGGAGCTAAAAGATGCCTAAACTCACAATGGTTCCAAAAACACATTGTTCCATTGATTATAATTAGTCATTTTCCCAGGATGAACCTCATATTGCGTCTTTTCAGTGAGATGGGAGACCGTCATTGATGAAGCGCATCACATTAATACAATTCTTAGACACGATTTTGATGATTTTCCTTAAGACACCAAAATCGACCTAAAGTGGTTGCGTCGGTGGTGTCGGTACACATTTGATTACCACATTACAAGTGACGTTATTTATTCTAAAAGGAGTGTGCGTTTACAGTTGAATTTATTCTAAAAGGAGTGTGCTTTTACAGTTGAATTGAGTGAATTCGGATTTAGACGGTAAAAGGAAAAAACGCACCTGAAATGTTTCTCTCTCTCTCCCCGGTGAAAGTGGTACCGTTCTATCCTGGGTGACTTCTCTCAGGGGTGTCTTGTGTTGGTTCTCCTTGTTCTCCTTCACTCGTCAATATTCTGCCTCTGAACTTCCTGACTCTAACCTTTTTCTTCCCAAATCACTTCCAAATCACAAATCCCTTCCTCCCTCTGTTCCCTCTGTAGGACGATGCGGTCTGACTGTCTTCCTTTCTTCCCATGGGTTGAGTGTCTTCTCTATGTGGGGGGTGTGGGTGGGGGTGGGGGTGGGGGGGGGGGCCGTCTTTATTTTAAATTATTGTTTGGCTCTCAAGCTATGATCTCTTTGATAGTGTGATCCTGTGTGATTGGTGCGGTGCCGCCACCGCCGCTGGGGTTCTCAGACAGGTCCTCGGAGTGCGTCCATTTTGGATTTGTATTTTGTGCATTTTCTTTAATAATAATAATAATAATAATAATTTGGATTGAATCCAAACCACCATCCGATATCCGCCCACGCTCCGGACCCTCTGAGCTGAAACCACCGTGGCCTCCCTCCCTCATCGCCGACCATCACTGATCACATCACTAACCACCAAGCCCGCCAGGGGGGGTGACCACCCCGCTCAATCTCCGCAACTGACTTTCTCCTCTCAATGTCCTCTCCCAATCCGCCCCCCCTCCACCTTCCCTTCGTCATTCTCTCTCTCTCTCTCTCTCTCTCTCTCTGTCTCTCTGTCTCTGTCTCTGTCTCTCTCTCTCTCTCTGTGTCTCTCACCCCTCGCAGGCGCCTGCTTGGAATCATCACAAAAAAGGACATCCTGCGTCACATGGCGCAAATGGCCAACCAAGACCCGGAGTCCATCATGTTCAACTAGTGCGCTGCTTCCTGGGCCGCCGGCACCGTCGCACACCACCGCCACCGCGGGGGGCGGCCGCAGCCCGCGACGAGGAAGTCAAGCTCCTGGACGACGACTCCGATTACTAACCCATAGCACACACACACACACACACACACACACTGTACATACCCTCCCCATCCAGGCTGCACCGCACACTAGGGACTCGGACTGAGAGACTCTTGAGACTCCCTATGCCCCGCCCCTCCCTGCTGGTTGGTTGGTTGGTTGGTTGGTAGGAGGAGGAGGACGACAATTAGACACTTGGGTGCCATGGCTCTGCTCTGCATATGAGAACCCAGGGGGTGCATCGGAAACTTCAGACACACAGGAGTTTTGAACAAACTACACACAAACACACACACACACTATTTTGATCGTGCATTTTTGCCGATAACATAAACGCACGCACACGCATGCTGTCCCTTTGGTTACAAACAACTACACACACACACACACACACACACACACACACACACACACACACACACACACACACACACGCGCCTATCCAGAAACACACATTCTGTTGATTGGGGGGCAGGGGGGTAGTGCTGGAACATACCTGGGGGGTTGAAGGTCAGCATGAAACGCTGAGATGCGAGGAGGGACCTTCCCTGTGCACACACACTCACACACACACTATTAATATGTATGTAATATACATCTCTATACATGTGGCGCAGTATGTGCTTGTGTGGGCTTTGTGTGTGTGTGTGTATGTGTGTGTGTGTGTGTGTGTGTGTGTGTGTGTGCGTGCGCGCGCACTCTCTACTAGCTCTACATTCCAGTTGTGTATTAACTGTTTGACAAACACACGCCTGTCCGTCTCCTGTAAGGCATCAAACTGTGTGCACACACACTCTTCCAGCTGATTTTGAGGGGTGTGTGTGTGTGTGTGTGTGTGTGTGTGTGTGTGTGTGTGTGTGTGTGTGTGTGTGTGTGTGTGTGTGTGTGTGTGTGTGTGTGTGTGTGTGTGTGTGTGTGTGTGTGTGTGTGTGTGTGTGTGTGTGTGTGTGTGTTATAAGGGCAAGAGATGGGGCGGTTGCTACTGGATTTCAAGAATGACTACTTTCTGAGCCAAGATAAGGTGTGTGTGTGAGAGAGAGAGATATGAGCTTGGTGGGCATTGAGTGACTTCTCTCCCTGGTTTACATGAAGGTGTTTCATTAGAAACACAAAATGGGATTAGTTTTCTCCCGTGTGATTGCGCATAAACAAGACGAAATCAGTTGACCGACGATGACCATTGCTTCTACTTTCTTAAGTATTGACCCCCCGCTCTAATCTAGTAACGTTTTATGGCTTGAAGAGAAGAAAACATAAGAAAAGCGCAATGACTGGAAATACTGACCACCTGCTGCACCGATCTGACGACGACGACGATGATGAAGAAATTGACACGGCGACTGCCTTGTCTCAGACGACGCTTTTATTTGGTTAATTTAATTTTAGTTTATGTATGTATTTATTTTCCTCTGCTGGGAGCCGGGTCTTGTGATGACATCGTCTGTGTGAGAACTCGTCGTTTCTGTGAATCTTCCTCCAGACCCTCCCCACGCCCTGCTGCCCCATCACCGTCCACTGCCGTGTCAACCGCCTGGTGGTCTGCAAAATGTGCATGCAATGTGTTTGCACACACTCCGTTCACGTTGTGCGCCATGTGTGTATACGACGGAAGGCCTCAAGAAAGTTCAAAGAAAGTTATACTTTGTTGAACTAATGATTGGGGATATATATATATATATATCTCCACTTATCACTACTTGCATTTTATTGTCGAAACGGTTGGTCACAGACTGGTTCAGTAATATTAGTACGCTGACTGGCAACCAAATTTGCACAACGTGGGGATTTAACACGAACCATTAATTAGTGTCCGCGTGTCCCGCCCCCTTTCTAGCCCCTCCCCCTTTCTAGCTCCTCCCCCCCCCCCCCCTTCCGTGTTTACAGAAAGCGGTCACATCACGCACGTCGTCATGTTCCCAGCCCATCCCGGAAACACCCCGGCGTCAGTATAAGAAAAAAAATTTAAATAACAAAAGTACGTATAAACTATAACTCCTGTGTCTACTAAAAAAAAAGAAGAAAAATATGAAGGCTGTGCTGTTATACGGAGAGGGTTTAAGGTGGGACGTTTTATGGGCGAGTTCAGATGAAACTGACTCAACTGGTCTAGGTGACACACAAGTGGGTGTGTGTGTGTGTGTGTCGTAGAAGAAGAAGAGTGGGAGAGTAGTAGAGGATGAGGAAAGTATATATTGTTTAATTTCATTTTTTGTGTCCTCCCCGGATGACTGGAGAAGATGTTGTCGTTGCCGTCCAGTCCGTGGTGTGTGTCGCCTAACCGTGTTTCATACTGACCTCTATAGTCCTGTTCCCCTCCCCCCCACCACCACCACCACCACCACCCACACACTCCTGCTTTTATTTATGGCTAGTGTTATCTAGAGTTGTACATTATCGTTATGAGGAATTTATGGATGATGATTTACTTCACGGTTTGATTGTACATTTAAACTAAAAACTAAAAAATATGTAAAGAATAAAAATTGGTTTTAAATAAAATGTGTGCGTGTGTGACTGTGTGTGTGGTTCACAGGTCAAGTCCTGCTGTTGTTTTGGTCTCCATAGGAACCGGCGTTAACTTGGCAAACCAAACGATGTCATGAGAATTAAATATTAATCCAATTTTACTTCCGATGAGATGGCGCTGTGTTGGTGTAGAGTGAGTGCTGTAGAGAGGGGGGTTTAAATCCTGTCGTATATCTAATTATAAAACATTTTCTTGGAGGTGACGGTTGGCGGTTGATCAGCCGTTCTCAAACGGTACGCGAGCTCCCTCTGGCGGTACCAGGAGGAATCTCCCGAAATACTTTTGAAACGATGAAATCAATTATTTTAGAAACGTTACAATTATTTATAGTTTCCGAGCTTCCTCCTCCTATAATGTTATTTTGCTTACAAGTGTTAGTGGCACATTTCCTTTGCGCATCATTATAATGCACCTGCAAGATAGCAATTATGAAGTTATATGGACAGTGGTTAACTTTAAAAGAGAATGCATGCATAGTCAAATAAAACAAATACGTATAGCTTTTGATTCTTGCTATTCCATTTGATCAGCATATTAACAGAGACACATAGCCCCAAGTGGCATCTGTGGCAAATGGTCAACATATATGTATATATGCTGATAAAATGGAATAGTAAGAATCATAAGCTATACGTATTTGTTTTAGTTTTTGACTGCATGCATTCTCTTTGAGACTCAAACTCATGAGCAGGTTACAGCCACCACTGGTGTGTAATATGACTGAACGTGATTGTAATGTGTTGTAATTCCTCAGTAGTCCAGCGGAGGGCAGTGAAACGCCTTGATGGCTTCAGTAGTCTAATCATTGAACGCGTTTGTCACACCTGGTAGAAGTCACAACAACAATATAACGTACTACAAATGAAATATTAATATAACACACAACGTCTCTGCTATGAACCCATAGAGATATTTGTGTCACAGGACGTTGTGTTGTGTCACGTCCCTGTGGCACTGCGGAGAGAGAGCGCTTGCTTTGCGTCGCTGAAGTTCTTGGTTTAAGTCCCTCTCGTCTCACTCAAGCACTACGGCAGTATAACGAAAGTTGACATGACAGTGTCTAATGTCTGAATCTAATGTCAAATGTAACCTCCAAACCTGTCTTTCTCAGCTCCTTGGAGGTGGAGTGGAGATAACGCTTACTTTGCATCTCTGAAGTTCTCGGTTCAAGTCCCTCTGGTGTCAGGCACTATGGAAGTACAATGAATATTTTAAACATGACAATGTCGAGTGAATCTAATGTTTAATGTAACCTCAGAAAGCAGCTTTCTCATGGCCTCGGTGGTGCAGGTGACGCTGCTGTTGATTACAGACCGTAGGGTTCCTGGTTTGAGTCTCCCTGTTTGTTAGCTGCTGTTATCAACCAAGTATGATGTCTTGTGTGAACTTCTGCTGACATAATATGGTGTAATGAATAATTTAAACATTACAATGTTCTAGTGAATTTAATCTCAAACCTAACCTCTGAACATAATGCTCACAATTGCTTGGTGGTGCTGTTTCTTCCATCCACTGGAGTTCTTGGTTCAAGTGCCCAGTTTTTCTTCTAATTTATGCAAATATATGCATTATTTTTTTCTAGGGGGGGGGAACCAAGGGGAAACTACTCAACTTCAAGATGAATAATGACCTTAATAATCACTGTTCTAAAAAAAAATCTTCAAGACACCGGGAAGACACAGGGCACAGGTGACACAGGGAAGTGATCAGAAGTTGTACTTGACATCTGGACATCTCATCAAGCCTTCCCAGGTTAAATAAAATACATGAAAAAAAAAAACCCTGGTCATTGACTGTATCCAACTGTTGAAAGTGCCACTGACTGGTCCAGTGGGGTCACACACACACACACACACACACACACACAGCTTGTTTTTGCTCACATGGGCCCACAACAGATTAACATAGACACCTTTATGCACACATTATGATGACATATGCAAATACATATTTTTGGATGAGCATTTGTTTAGTCAATTCTTAATTTTGTATTGTTATTATTCTCTTGTTTTGATTTGCACTGTCCTTTTATGTTATACTGCTGTAACAGCGCAGTTTCCCCCTTTAGGAGACTAATTAAGTGCATTATCTTATGACATACAAAGCCAGATATGAGACACAACAACGAATGCATACGTGAAGACAAACCAATATTGCTACAGAGCCTGGATTACTGAACTCACTAAGGTTGGTAAAGATCACCACTGTAAAGACATTTAAATGTCCAGGCAATCTTAATCTTAATCCAACAGTGAGTTTTTTACTGCGAGAAGAATCATTCAGCATCCAAAGTACAAATCGCACATTCGTTGCGGTCTCAAGCAAGCACCACGTGAAACTAGAACATCCTTACGGCAGTGTCGTAAATAACAACAACAACCTCTTAAAGGCGTATGCCATTCATTCATTATATGAATTATCATTATAATGTCCATTATTGTTATATGATAACCACATCTACACAAGGGGACACACAAGAGACACAGACCCATTCACACACACACACTGCCCAAGAAGACCAAGCCATCCTACTGCTGCTGGCCAACATTATGATTGAATAAGAAGGGGACATCCTAAATATATTGTATAATATAATAATAATGTAATATATAATAATAATAATAATAATAATAATATATATAATAATATATTATTATTCTACTCCCTTGGTATTCATTTTTTATTTATTTTATGTTATGTTATTGTTAAATCTAACTTTATTTTATCAAACTTTTTTACAACTACTGTTGTACATGTTCAGTGTTAAATATGACATTGTCTAATATACAAAATACCAAATATAAAATATATGTGTTTCTCCTTCTTTTGGATGTAATTGAATGAATTTGAATGTACATGTGTTTGGTGTGTGTGTGCTGGTTGATTTGAGTTAGCTGAGGCCAGGTGTAGCTACTGCCCCTTGCTCCCTAGCTACAGTGGACACTACACCCCTACACAATCCTTACCGTACACACCATAGTAAGATACTGAACGTGTCAACATCTGTGTGTCACCACTTGGTGACGGCTTCTGGATGTCTGGGTGCATCCTGTCACGTCCTGTGTACATGTGACGACAAGTCAGACTCTTTCTTGTTTAACGGTCAGGGGAAAGGAGTCATCTACGGGGTTCAATTGAGTTGGGCCGCTTTTAACCTGATTCTTATAGAGTCTGGTGCCTGAGTCCTGCCTCCGGCTATCCTTCAAGAGCCAGGCGGAGGAGATGTGTCTCGTCCCCCCTCGGTCCCAGGTGCCCCCCCCCCCCGCTGTTAATTCGGAAGCCACTCCGGGAAGCCTGCCGACCGGCCCGGTGAACGCAAGGTCAACGTAATCTATTCTGATTACATGACATGATAATCGTCTGTGTGGATTATTGTGTTGTGTGGATTTATATATGTACTGTATATGTGTTATTGTGTTATACTATTCTCTCTCTCTCTCTCTCTCTCTCTCTCTCTCTCTCTCTCTCTCTCTCTCTCTCTCTCTCTCTCTCTCTCTCTCTCTCTCTCTCTCTCTCTCTCTCTCTCTCTATTTTAATGCTGCAGACAGAGTTATTCCTTCCCTTTGACAGCAAGAGATTCACCAAAGTTCCATTTGCACTTTTGGGGGTGCTTGCAATTCTTAGCAAGAGGCCCTGCCAGTCTCGTACTCTGGGGGGGGGGGGGAGGATGGTTAGTTACATGACGTTCGGTAGGATGGACCAGGATTCGAACCCAGGTCTCCAGATCACCACCGAGATGCAGGTTATGACTTCGATCGGAAGTTATATTTGACATCAAATGGACACACTGCATTGTTACATTTTCCTGAATGAAAATGTCATGCTACATGTCATGGTGCATGTGTAACGGACGCCAGCAGGGGGTGCTGTGCAGCGGTAAACCTCACTCACCGACGCCTTAATAGACGTGCTAGCGATGAAGCTAGCGAGGAAGCCAGCGAGGAAGCTAGCGAGGAAGCTACATTACATTACATTGCAGTCATTTAGCAGATGCTTTTATCCAAAGCGGCTTACAGTGAAGCTAGCGATGAAACTAGCGATGAAGCTAACGAGTTTTAGCTTCTCACGTTAGATCGCCGTCTCTCATGCCGGAAGGTCGTGAGTTCGAAACCCTTGCAGGACAGTCACTGTTCCATTGGTGCCGTGACCCGGTTAAGAGTGAGGTTGAGGAGGGGTGTGAGAGTAATGGGGGGGACACTCACTGTTACACACTTGTTTATCTGGTTAATACAATTAGCATGTGTGTGTTTTCAGTTTGACCAAAACATTAAGGAACTCAAGACGTTGGCTATGAACGTATTTATTGTTTTTCCTGGTCAGAATCACAGCATACAGTGTGTAATAACTTCTAAAGTAAACAGAAATATCATCACCTTATTTCTTTATATAGATTTACTTTCATATCTTTTTTTAAAATGTTTTTAGTTTTTTTTAAGTTTCATTATGTAACATTTTCTTCGCCTCAAGAATGTAAAAACAAGACAACAAGAGCAGATTTGCAAACCCATGGTAACCAAGTTGATATCCAGCTCAAGGTGCGTGTGTGTGTGTGTGTAGACTGTATCCTTAACATGGAAAATGTGTGTATTCGATGAGGGTCGATTAACTGAAATCCAAAGGCAAGGAACAGGGCTACATATGAACCCTAACATATAATGAAACTGGCCCAACAAGACTCATTCATCGACTACATCGCTACAGTGTCATATGAAAGTGCACACACACCGTCTACTCACAAGTAGAAGTAAAAGCGCTAAGTTGAAATTAATTTAAAAAAAATAAAAATAATAATAATAACCCTTGGCTGCAATGACACTTAGACAGACACGTAAACCCAGCAGGTTGACAGGTTACCATATGGCGCGACGTTTATTTAACCAGAATCAGTAGACACAAATGATAGGCCTACCAATGTAGTAACACGGCGGTATGATGCGACGCTATGACGGTCAAATGTGTGCTACCGTTTAGGCCTTCTCATGTACTGAACGCAATGCTACACGACAAAGGTTTTTTTTTTTCTCAAAGTCATGCGGATTATATATACTCCTTTCAAATTCCACCGGGTGGACGTTTCTACGCCAGGATTTCAAGATGGTTTCCATTTTTTTTGTTGCAAACTGCCCCTGTTGCCTTCCGTTGTCACAAAGTAAGTATTCCATTCATTCGCTCGTAAAACAAGAAACGTAATATTTACAAATATTGTGTTTGTTTTTTTCTAACACTTAAAAATGTACAGTTTGAACCCCCTAAATACTGTGTGTCTCTGACTCTCGATGTGTTTGTTCCTTCATGTACAATACTCTCCGTTGTCCAGAAGGGGCGAGCGTTGGTGGGACTCCTTAGCGCCCTCTGGTGTACACTTATAAAATAGACACGGTTATGAACAGACCCATGTGCTGCTGCGGGTTTTCTTTTACCCATCAAGGTGCCGTCAAGAAGAGAGGATCGTTGGCCCGAAGATTTGGGACGGGATGTGTAGTTCTGGCCCCTAAAAAGTACAATTGGTGAGGATCCAGGCCCTTGGCACAGGGGGAAAAACATAACAGGGACACCCCCACGGCAAACGTGTTCGAATGTTCTTTTTGCTCGATGATATCCAGTCAGCCTCCCCTTTTTCAGTTCAGTTGTTCTTAATTATTTTGTTCTTAATGTTTTAAGGCTGTGAGGTTCCAGTCTCCCCCCCCCATCCCCCACTCCTGGGTTTACGGTTGTTAACTGCAGAGCTGGTGTGTGACAACCAGCCGTCAGTCCTGTGCACCAGACCACCACCAGAGAGTCGGTGGTTTCACGCAACACACGTGGAACTCATGACTCATCAAAAACAACAGTATGCAGCCGCAGAATTAGCCCTATCCGTTTGCTAGCTTTCCCAAAACGACAGCAACACAGGCAGCGATAAGAGAGCAAAAACAAAACAGGAATCGGACGGGCTGAGGCTAAAACGCGGCGAACAAACGGCGGCGGCGGCCTACGAAGGGGGAAAAATAAAAGACGCGGATGAACGAGCCGATAGCACTAGCTTGGGTGCGGGGGCTAGCGTGCGTCGGCGGTGACCGCTAGGCAACCGCTGCTTGACTCACCTGGGACATGGCGACGTGCTGTGTTGTAGCCAATGGCCCAACCCCCTTCCAAGGGCCCAACCCACTTTCAGAGGAGCCAAACCCCCCTTCTGAGGGCCCCACCCCCCTTTGAAGAGCCCAACCCACTTCTGAAGGCCCAACCTCCTTTCTGAGGCCCCAACCCCCCTTTCTGAGGGCCCCACCCCCTTCTTAGGACCCAACCCTCTTTGGAGGGCTCGACCCCGTACGAGGGCCCAACCCACTTTCCGAGTACCTAACCTCCTTTCCGAGGGCCCAATAGCCCCAACCCTCTTTCGAGGGCCCCACCCGGCCCAACCCCTTTCCGAGGCCCCAACCCCTTTTCCGAGAGCCGAACCACCTTATAAAGACCCCACCCCCCCCTTCCGAGGGCGCAACGGCTCCCTTCGTTAGGTCATTAGAGACGGGGACTCTACTACAACGGACATACCCTGGCCTCCAAGGACAAAACAAAAACAGCAAAAGCAAAACTCTGCAGCTCCGCTAGCAGACCGACGACGACCACAACCTCGTTCTCGAACGGCCTCCGCCTATTTGTGTGCTTAAGAGTCCAGTACGCGGCCTGTCAGTTGACTAGCTACTGCTTCTAGTCCGGTGGCGGGACGAGGGTTCAACTGATGTCGGCCAGAGCGGCGAGGCTTATATAGGTCAACGGCATCCGGACAGGACAGGACGTTGTCAGCATGAACGCACGTGTGCACGGCGGTCCAGTTAGCCGTCTCTCTCTCTCTCTCTCTGGCAGTGGCGGTCGAAGGTGGACAGTAAGGTAGTAGCCTGGTACCCCTGTGTGTGTGTGTGTGTGTGTGTGTGTGTGTGTGTGTGTGTGTGTGTGTGTGTGTGTGTGTGTGTGTGTGTTGGAACACACATTCAGCATGCTGAATGCTGTAAATAGGAGAGGAAGAGACAAGGGACAGAGATGGCGGTTGGTGGTGGTTGGGTGAAGGCAATACATTGTACTCATTCAAAATAGAAAAATAGTCCTTCTCGGACACCCACCCCCCCATAGTGCTTACATCCAAAACCTGCTCCATCTCCAATGGTCATCCAGAAAACAAAAGAGAATATATTTCGAATTGCTGATTTTGTTAATAGTTGGCCATTATATAGGTGAATATAGCTTTGCACAGCCAGACCATATTCTCTTAATATCTCACGGGAAGTTGAGGGGAGTAGAGCTTGCAAGGCTGGTTTTGGTGAGTATTTAAAAACATTTGATGGTAATTCCATCAGGAGTGTTGTGGAATCGGAATATTAAAGGTTATTCTTTGGAAATACATGTATGGAAACTTGGACAACTTGGTAGGTTTTTTTTTTAGGGGAAAATTTGAAAACGTCAGCCAGCCAGCCAGACTGGAACAAAGTCGATTTTCGGGAAAAGATGCATGCACTTTGACAAAATACTCTCATCTGTCCTTAAAAAATAATTCATGCATAGATCCTCACCGAGACACATCTTGAATATATCTTCTGCTCTGTACAGATTTATATAGAACTATATACAGTATATGTATATATATATATATATATATATATATATATATATATATATACTGTATATATATATATATATGTATATATCTTTTTTCTCTATATCTATATTTTCTGAAAAAAAAAAAATCTTTCCACAAAATGAACAATAATAACAATTCAGCAAATGCAATAAAAAAAAAGGACACACACCTTGACAGCAATGAAACAAAAGGCCAGTTTGGCATGAGGATGGGTACTGAAGGTACCACACACGCTAGAAAGGATGGAAGGATGACATAAATGAGGATGAAGAGACAGAACGGACGAGGAGAGAGCGTAGAGAGCGAGAGAGAGGGCGAGAGAGAGAGAGGAAACTGTGGAACGCAGAAAGAAGGTGTGTGTGTGTGTGTGTTTGTGTGTGTCTGTGTGTGTGTGATTGTGTGTGTGTAGGAGGGGAGGGGGGTGTAGTGAGGAGGGATTCTAGTCTGATTCGGGCAACAGTCTGGCTCATATCTCCCCCTTTCCCACACCCCTACACCAGCCCCCTCTCGAAACAAGTCTTTGAAAATATCTCTCTGGATATTGTCTCCGCGACACCACGGCGTTCGCAGAGTTCAGGTTCGACTCCAAGCACTTCGCATGGTGTGGTGGTTGAAGGAGTACAGAGAGAGAGAGAGAGAGAGAGAGAGAGATCCTCCCTCCCCCTCCCCCATGATCAAGTTCAAGGAGGCCCCTCCCTCCCTGACTCAGGTCCCCCCCCCCCCCCCCCTTGCTCATCACTATACGCGCGTGGTGGAGTGTGGGTGGGGCAGGGTGTTGTTGTTGTGGCCGCCGCCGGTGGCGGGGAAGGCGTTGAAGGCGTGCAGCGGCTGCATGCCCGTGATGCTGCTGGGGATCATGGTGATGGTGTTGGGCGTCATCAGCGGCACGTCGTCCGGCGCCCGCCGCAGCGCCAGCGTGTAGTCGGGCGGGCAGGCGGGCCGCAGCGGCTCCGTGTCGCGGTGGCCCAGGCCGCCGTCGCTGTGCTCCGAGGCGGCGTGCTTCATCTGCAGCGACATGATCTCCTCCTCCTGGCTGTGCGCCAGGTCGTTGGCCGCCCGGCCGCCGGTGCGCTGCGGCGACGTCAGCCGGTGGCGCCGCACCTCGTGCCGGCGGTCCCGCTTGTAGTAGAGCGCGGCGAACGCCAGGATGTTGAGGAAGAGCAGCGAGGCGCCCACCGCCACTGTCACGCTGAGCTCCGTGGAGTAGTCCCGCGGGTCGCCGGGGAACAGGTCGCGGTGCGGCCGCTCCGAGCCCTCGTGGTCGGGCTCCGCTGGCGGGATGGTGGGGTAGGTGAGGCGGGGGGTGGTGCGGGCCGGCGGAGGCTGCCCCGCCACCGGGCGGTGGGGCCGCTGCGTCGGGCCGCCCCCTCCTCCCCCATAGCCGGGGGGCAGGCCCGTGGTGATGCCCTCCTCGTGGAGGCTGTGCAGGTGGGGCACCAGCTCCAGCCAGAAGGCCACCTTGTTGGCGCGGTAGTTGTCGCGCACGCGGGGCTTCAGGCCGATGTGCAGGTACTGCTTGTCCTTGGAGTTGAACTTGGTCCAGATCACCTCCTCGAAGCGGTTGGGCTTGGTGTGGATGAACTTGGTGTCCTGCGGCACAGGCAGGTTGGGGTCCCTGTGGGGGGAGGAGGAGAAACAAGACAAGCATGAGCATGTGGGTGAACTCTTCTGAATGGGTGAACTCAGTAAGGAGTATGGCGCCGTACGAGATGGCTGCCGTGTCGCGAGCTCCCGCACGACGAGGCAGTTTTTTGTTATTTATTCTTTTTATCGCAACTATTTTAGTTCAGGAAGTTAGCAGCACATTCACTTATAACTTTTGCACACTTCGGGAGATCAGATCGACAGTCGCTCGCCGCCTACCGGAGTTTTTTCATTCTTTCGACTCGGACGTCCCGCCCAAAGTCACAGCTGGATTATCTCCGACCATCTTGGGCACGATTACACGCAAGCGTTGCAGGAAGAAGCGAGGGAAGCGAGCCGGCGTGCTAGTCAGGCTGAGATGTCGATCCGATCGCTCCCCACTACCCACCATTCTACTGGCTAATGTACAGTCTCTGGACAATAAGTTAAGCGAGCTACAGGCTCGTATTCAATTCCACCGGGAAACTAAGGACAACTGTATCATCTGCCTTACGTGGATGTCGGAGGGGGTTACCGACGCAGCTATCAAGCCGACGGGATTTTCCGTCCACCGGGCGGACAGAAGAAAGGCTCTCTCCGGTAAAGATCGCGGAGGAGGGGGAGGTCTCATGATAAACAGATCTTGGTGCAACCAAAGTCATGTACATCCCCTAAAGTCTTTCTGTTCTCCGGACCTGGAGTACCTGATGCTTATACTGATCCATACTGGCTACCTCGGGAGTTTACAGCGGTAACCGTGACCGCTGTTTACATTCCCCCACAAGCCAACACGGACACAGCGCTGAAGGAACTGTACGGGGCTATCAGCGAACAGGAGTCAGCACACCCCGAGGCTGCTCTCATCGTGGCCGGGGACTTCAACAAGGCGAACCTGAAGAAGGTTCTCCCGAAGTCCTACCAACACATAACGAGCAACACACAGGGTGAGCGGATCCTCGACCACTGCTACACTCCCTTCCGTGATGGCTACAAGGCCCTCCTCCGCCCACCATTAGGCAAATCAGACCACCGCTCTATCCAGCTACTCCCCGCCTATAGGCACAGACTGAAGCAGCAGCCAATCGCTGTGAGGGAGGTCCAATGCTGGTTGGACCAAGCGGACTGGGACATGTTCCACGTTGCCTCAGACAATAACATCAACGAGTACGCGTCGTCGGTCACCAGGTTCATCAAGAAGTGCATATCTGATGTTGTTCCGACCAAGTCGGTTCGGATATACCCCAACCAGAAACCGTGGATTAACGGCGATGTTCGCGCTTCCCTACAGGTGCGTAATGCCGCCTTTGGCTCCGGGAATATGGAGGAATATACGAGAGCCCGCTACGACCTCCGTAAGACCATCGTCACTGCCAAGTGGGGGTATAAGGACAGGAGTGGAGGAGAAATTCAAGAGCCACGACGCGAGGGGTATGTGGCAGGGGTTACAGACGATAACGAACTTCAGAGGGAGAACCAGTTGTGTAGAGAACTCCTCTACCTCCCTCCCAGGAGAGGTTTTTTTTGCTCGGCCGAAGCCAGCGCCGCCTGAGGAGACCAGCCTGCTGAACATCTCGGAGGCGGATGTGCGCCGCACCTTCAAGCGGTTGAACATCCGTAAGGCGGCAGGCCCCGACGACATCCCGGGCCATGTCCTCAGAGCATGCGCAGACCAGTTGGCAGGAGTCTCTGCAGACATCTTCAACCTCTCCCTGTCCCAGGCTGTTGTTACCGCAGTCTTCAAGATGCCACCATCGTGCCTGTCCCTAAACAACCCAAGGTAACATGCCTGAATGACTATAGACCTGTAGCCCTCACCTTGATTGTCAGCAAATGCTTTGAGAGGTTGGTCAAGGACTTTATTTGCTCCGTGTTACCTGCCACGCTGGACCCATGGCAATTTCGCATATCGTCAAAACAGATCCACGGACGACGCAATTGCCATGGCCCTCCACACTGCCCTTTCCCACCTGGAGGGAAATAACTGTTATGTGCGAATGCTGTTTGTGGACTACAGCTCAGTGTTCAACACGATAGTTCCTGCCAAGCTCAACACCAAGCTTAGAGGTCTAGGCATGCCCCCATCCACGTGCAGCTGGATACTGGACCTCCTGTCGGACCGCCGCCAGGTGGTGAGGATGGGCAGAACCACCTCAGAGCCACTGACCCTCAACACGGGAGCCCCCCAGGGATTGCGTGCTGAGCCCTCTCCTCTACTCCCTCTACACCCACGACTGCATGGCTATGCACAGATCCAACGTCATCATCAAGTTTGCTGACGACACGACAGTGATGGGCCTGATCGCCGGCGATGACGAGCCTACAGGGAGGAGGTCGGATCGCTGGAGCAGTGGTGCCAGGAGAACAGCCTTGACCTCAACATCAAGAAGACCAAGGAGCTGATCGAGCGCAGAGCGCTTCAAAGGGTGGTACGGACGGCCCAGTATATTGTTGGAGGTGAGCTCCCCTCCCTCCTGGATATATACAACCAGCGGTGCATGGCCAAGGCCAAACGCATCATAAAAGACAATGCCCACCCCAGCTACGATCTGTATTCACTTTTACCGTCAGGCAGGCGATAACGCAGTATCAAGTGCCGTACAAATAGACTCAGAGATAGCTTCCACAGTCAGGCCATCAGGCTGCTGAACAAGGGCGTATAGCATATAACAATGTCTATTTTATTACATTGATTTATATATACATATTGCTCTTTTTCTGTGCCGATATATTGCATTTTATAAATTGCATTTTTATTTCATATATTTAACTTTATATCGTTTTGTCTGTCGTCGGGTATTGCACATAAGATTTTCACTCACTGTTTTATACTTGTGTAAACTTGACTTGACTTGACTTGAACTCTACTGAATCTGTGAACTCTTCTGAATGTGTGAACTCTACTGAATCTGTGAACTCTACTGAATGGGTGAACTCTTCTGAATGGGTGAACTCTACTGAATGGGTGAACTCTTCTGAATGGGTGAACTCTTCTGAATGGGTGAACTCTACTGAATGGGTGAACTCTTCTGAATGTTCGGAATTCCTTCAGGAAATAATTAAGGAATAGGAACATCTTGAATTTCGAACAGAAGTATGTTTAAATTCAATTGACTCGATATTTAGTATATATATACTATAAATGAATAATATATATATAAGTGAATGCAGTGTGCACAAGTGAACGCAACGCAAAAGTGAACAGTCGCATAAGGAACCTCCCCCTTATCGGCCCTTTCTGGCGTGGTGTTCACACTGCGATGTAGCAACCACCAGCCTTGATGACAGACAGACACACGTCAGTTGCGTGAATACAGAGCGCGCTGAAACTAGACACTTTCATTCAAACGCTTGTTCTACGGTTGCTCTCCTGTGTGTTCTTCTGCTGTCACGCTTCTGCTCGTAGGGTTTGGGACTTTTTTTGGGAAAAAAATGGTGCTTGCGAGTTAAACCAATCAGCGGCGAGCTCCGCCCACAGCTCTTCTTCAGGTGCCGGTCGTAACCGGAAGTACATAACCTAGAGTACATAAGTAGGGACTACTTTCGGCCCCCGTAAAAGGTTTCTGAAAGAGGTCCGACATGGGGCGGTTCCTGTCGGACCCCCACCCCATTTAAACAAGTTAAGAGTTCGGAGCGTCTAACGTAACTTCCCGAAACCCCCTCCCTCCCCTCCCCTCGAACCTACCCGGTCTTGGCGAAGTTGGTCCAGTACGTCATGACCACGGCGCTGAGCATCACGTCGTTCTTGGAGAAGTTGCAGGGGAACAGGTCGGTGGCGCCGATCATGGGCACGCCGAACACGTAGGGCAGCTCGTCGCCGTGCGCCGCGTCCGCCCACTCGGGCCGCGCCTCCGTCTGGCAGTGGTGGTAGAAGGTGTAGAAGTAGACGGGCGACTGGAACTCGGCGTGCAGCTTGGCGGTGGCCACGGCCGGCGCCACCCACTGGTGGTCGGTGAACAGCGCCAGCAGCGTCTTGCGGCGCATGTCTCCGTTGTCCCGGTCCGCCCAGTCCGTGTACATGAACTTGATGGTCTCGCGCAGGATGTCCTTACCTTGAGGGAGGAAGACGGGAATAGATAGAAACATAGATAGAGGGGGCGGGGCATAGTTAGTACAGAGAGTACCTTTAAAAAAATGTTGGAATAATAATAGAAAAACATGCGTTAATTGTCACGCAAAACGCTAGAAACGAGATACATTCAATTCCTTAAGTCGGGTCTTAAGGATTCTAAGGAGAAAGAGACAAAGAAAAAAGTTTGAACTCAGTGGTTCCCAAACTGGGGGGTCCTGGAGTTATGACAGGGGGTGGAGGAAGGTTTAATACCAATTATGTGATATCCTAAAGATGACTTTTTCCAATTTAGATTTAAAGTTGCAGTTCTGTTTTAATCACAGACAATGTTTTAAATAAATAGAGTGTGCAAGCAAAGGATGTGTCTGACAGGGCCTTTATGTGGGTGCATGTAGGTGTGGGGGTGGCTCGACATGTTTTTATCTACAATGTATTATATGTATATTATTATTATTATCTTTGTACTTTGTACATTACTATAAGTCACTTATGGCACCCATTGCACTCCTGAACCATCC
Organism: Muraenolepis orangiensis; assembly: GCA_027704905.1. Taxonomy (NCBI): domain Eukaryota; kingdom Metazoa; phylum Chordata; class Actinopteri; order Gadiformes; family Muraenolepididae; genus Muraenolepis; species Muraenolepis orangiensis. The sequence goes on along the minus strand of CM051021.1, from coordinate 9,151,474 downwards.
CTGGAAGGAGGGATCCCCTTCTACTCTGTGTTCCTTCTCAAGATTTCTTCCTACGTAATTAAGGGAGTTTTTTCTTGCCCTTAGGGGGGGCTAGGGTTTGGGGGGTGTGGCATGTGAAGCCCTTTGAGACTATAACTGTGATTAAGGGCTATACAAATAAAATTGACTTGACTTGACTTGACTACAAAAGGAGGGGGGGGCCTGCAGAAAAAGTTCGAGAATCACTGGAATAACGGGTTTTCTATTATAATTAGGGAGAGTCAACAATGCCAAATAGCAGTAAATAAACAACAGCTTTTGTTTCTACATCACGTGTTGAAGTACTCATGTCAGGCTGATTACAGTCTGGTTGAAGCAGCCTCACCTGGCCCCCAGTCAGACTGATTAGAGTCTGGTTGAAGCAGCCTCACCTGGCCCCCAGTCAGACTGATTAGAGTCTGGGGCTGCTGGATGAGGCTGCACACCTGTGGGTCCTCAAGGTAATCAAGGACCCACAGGTTAAACCAGCCACCACACACACACACACACTCAGGAGGAGAGCTCTAGCATGTAACCATCTGCTCTGTTAGTCACACAACTTCAAACTCTTACAATAAACCGGTTTCCTCATCACCACAGGAGCCCTAAAGAAGCCCATTTGAATGGCATGTGGCAGTGTCCGTGTCAGAGCCTCACCCTCTGGGTATCCGTAGAGGTTGTCCACAAAGTTGGAGATGGTGTAGTCAAACGCGGCGGCGGAGATGCCCTCGCTGTCCTCGCTGTCGTCCACAAACTTTAGCCCCTCCCCCTGGTTCACGCCGATCAGGATGTCGTAGTTGAGGAACTCCCCCTGTTGGCCGAGGAAAGAGCAGCGTTGACACAAAACCACCAAACACAGACAAAGAACATTTGGCTTTTTTTAAACACAGTCTTTATAAAATAAACACTGAAATTCCTGTTTCAAAGTTGTAATTTGTTTGTACAGTTAGGGCTAAAGTTCCGAAGCTAATTGCTAATTCAAATCTGTACTAAACAACAAACTTTACACTTTACACCTCACTAAATACTTTATATTGATACTGTTATACTGTTACACTGTTTATACTGTTATATTCATATTTATACTGCAATTCTGTAATTGTATTTGTGTAAATGGTTTTTCTTTGTACTTTGTACTTTGTATTTTTGTAATTCTTGTATTTTTGTAATTCTTACCATTCCTCTCTTATACATGTGACAAATAAACCAAATCTAAATCCCAATCTGAATTTTTGTTGTCATGCATGAATTTTAACGAGTTGAACATAACTTCAATAATATCACAATAATATTAAGTCTATCTGGCCGTGCACTATCTATTCATGACTCAACACACACACACACACACACACACCACACACACACACACACACACACCACACACACACACACACACACACACACTCACTGAAACCAAAACAAAACAATCATTCAACTCGCTTTCAACCACATATACAAGCAGACCTGCTGCATGAGGATCTCGGGGTCGTCGGGAACCACGTCCCCGTCCACCACGGGGCCGAAGGCGATGTGGTAGCGGGCCGGCTGGATGTCCTGGTCCACCAGCTCACGGAAGTTCTTGCGCCGGAGGCAGTCGACCAGGTCGGCCGTCTCCGAGTAGGTGCAGCCCACCTTGCGCGCCAGGATCTTGGTGTACTTCAGGGGCTGGTAGTTGACGGACCAGCTGGAGATGGCCGTGCCACTCTGGGCGATGGCCCGCTGGAACAGACCTGGGGGACGAGGGTGAGAGAGAGAGAGAGAGAGAGAGAGAGAGAGCGAGAGAGAGAGGAGAGAGAGAGAGAGAGAAGAGGATGTCTGAGGTTATTATTAGCTGAGGACCTCTGGTGTTCTGTCACTGTGAATACAATACAATGTCATTGGTCAAACTATGTATGTTGTTGTTTTGACATCCTTTTATTTACATGCTTTTTACGTGCTGATTGTATGTCATTAATCGTCTTACATTGTAGCGTTTTATTTCCCTTTAAAACACGTCATTGTTGTTATTATATAAATAAAGTTTAATATATTCATAGTATGTACAGGTATACAACAGGTATAGAAATATAACAACCATAGATAGCAACATGGATTGTATTTGTGGGGGTTATTTCATCAATTGCTTTTAGCTGCAATTAGCTCACTCTAGTGGCGTACATGGGTACTGCACTCGAGCTCTTTGAGCGGTTTATTCTGTCTCTGACTGGTTTTTGTCACGTACATCACTTTGAAACACGCCATTGTTGCTGTACACAATAATGTTATAATGTGTAAATGTATATATAAAAAAAGTTGAATAGTAGTCCTATTCAGATTATTTACATATATACAACCGGTATAGAAATATCGTCACGTGGATGGTCTTTATTGCTTTTTTAACACAACTTTTGGTGAAACTGGGTATAGCAGTCTAGCTCTCAGAGGTTTTTACTGTCTATGACAGATTCTGTTTTTGTCATATAGAGCACTTTAGAACACGCCTTTATTGCTGTATGAAAAAGTGTTATAATATAAATAAGTGTACATGTATAACAAAAAACAAAAGAAAGATAGTAAATTGGATCTATTTATACTGTCTGTGTCTGTCATGTAAAGCACTTTGAAACAAGCCTCTGTTGGGATACATAAAGTATAGTATTAAAGCATATTTTAAATGTTTTTTTAATCGTATTTTTATTAATTTAATAGTAACTAATTAATTCATATTATTTACGTGTCTACAACGGTTATACATACAACCAATGTGTGTGGGTGCAGGATAGAAAGGTACTGGCTAAGTTGGTGGAGAGATACTGGGTTCGATCCCCAGTTTTTGAAACATAACTTAATTCCTGTATCTGAATTAACTGTAAGTGGCTTTGGATAAAAGCCACAAACTACTAACTATGCTTATTTGTGTACCTCCATGAACTGTGGAGAGGCTGTCACCGCCCTCTAGTGGACGAAGGGAACACAGGCAGGGAGAGGATACACAATAGGTCTTAATTAAAATTACTGCAGTGGTTTCCAAACTGGGGGGCGCGTGCCCCATAGGGTGTATGACACTTGAGACACATGACCATATTCACATCCTGAAAATTTGGATTAGTCAACATGTTAGAGGGCTGAGGGTGATGATGCGACACACATCGTGAGGGGAACAGAGAGGAGAGAGGTGGTGTGTCAGATAAAGGAGGGGGGGGCTTTCTTACCTGGCATGCCGGGTCCCACCTACACCCCCTCCCCCAAGCGGTGTTACCCTGGGGGGCAGGAGGCCCCGGGGACACATGGGTGGTGGTGGTGGTGGTGGTGATGGTGGGAGGATGGGTGGGCAGGAGAGGGGACCAGGATGCGGGGCGATGTGATTGGCCAGTCGCCGGAGGGATGGGGCGGATGGTTGGCGTGGCGACGGCAGCCGGTGACAAAATGGCAGCGGACGGACACACGGTGGTGGTGGTGGTGGTGGGAGTGGGAGTGTGGGAGGGAGGTGGAGAGACAGAGAGGTGCGGGGTTCAGAGGGAGTGGGGGGATGGGAGGGAATGGGGGAAGGTGGGGAAGGATGGGGGGGGAGGTAGTTGACAAAGAGGTGGGGTTAAGGGGGTTAAGATGTAACGGCTTTTCCGTGGTGTGTGTTAGTGTGTTTGTGTGTGTGTGTGTGTGTGTGTGTGTGTGTGTGTGTGTGAGGAAGAGAGTGTGTGTGTGTAGTGGTCGTTATCCTGTGTTCTTACCACGGACACGTGACAAAACAATGAATTGACGATGACAACATGAACATAATGAATTACATGAAAGCAGCATATATCAACATCAGCCTCTGCCATGGTGATGAACGTTAGTTGTGAGTTCATGGATCATTGCTGATTAACAACTTAATGACGACAACAGAGAAACCCTCTGAGGAATGAACTGTCGACAACCAGAAACAACCGTCCTCACCCTCTCCGAGTGGTGTGAGAGGATGAGGAGGCTGTCTCACCCTCTCCCGAGTGGTACGAGAGGACAAAGAGGCTGTCTCACCCTCTCCGAGTGGCCCGAGAGGCTGTTTAACCCTCTCTGAGTGGTGTGAGAGGATGAGGAGTCTGTCTTACCCTCCCAGTGCCGTGAGAGATTGAGGAGGCTGTCTCACCCTCTTCCGAGTGGTACGAGGGGACGAAGAGGCTGTCTCACCCTTTCTGAGTGGCGCGAGAGGCTGTCTCACCCTCTCTGAGTGGCGCAGGAGGCTGTCTCACCCTCTTCCGAGTGGCGTGAGAGGACGAGGAAGCTGTCTTACCATCTCTGAGTGGCCCGAGAGGCTGTCTCACCCTCTCTGAGTAGTGTGAGAGGATGAGGAGTCTGTCTTACCCTCCCAGTGCCGTGAGAGAATGAGGAGGCTGTCTCACCCTCTTCCGAGTGGTACGAGAGGACGAAGAGGCTGTCTTACCCTCTCTGAGTGGCGCGAGAGGCTGTCTCACCCTCCGAGTGGTGTGATAGGAGGAGGAGGCTGTCTCACCCTCTCTCTAAGTGGTGTAAGAGGCGAGGAAGCTGTCTTACCCTCTCTGAGTGGCGCGAGAGCATGAAGAGGCTGTCTCACCCTCTCTGGGTGGCGGAGAGCTGTCTCACCCTCTGAGTGACGTGAGGGGACGGGGAGGCTGTCTCACCGTCTTTGAGTAGAGTGAGAGGACGAGGAGGCTGTCTCACTCTCTTCCCAGTGGCTCGAGCGAGAGGACGAAGATGCTGTCTCACCCTCTCTTCCGAGTGGTGTGAGAAGACGGGGAGGCTGTCTTACCCTCTCTCCCGGGTGGTGCGAGAGACGAGGAGGCTGTCTCACCCTCTCTCCGGGTGGTGTGAGAGGACGGGGAGGCTGTCTTACCCTCAGAGTGGTGTGAGAGGACGGGGAGGCTGTCTCACCCTCTCTTCCGGGTGGTGTGAGAGGACGGGGAGGCTGTCTTACCCTCTCTCCCGGGTGGTGTGAGAGGACAAAGACGCTGTCTTACCCTCTCTCCCGGGTGGTGTGAGAGGACGGGGAGGCTGTCTTACCCTCTCTCCCGGGTGGTGTGAGAGGACGGGGAGGCTGTCTTACCCTCTCTCCCGGGTGGTGTGAGAGGACGGGGAGGCTGTCTCACCCTCTCTCCGGGTGGTGTGAGAGGATGAAGCGCTGTCTTACCCTCTCTCCCGGGGGTGTGAGAGGACGGGGAGGCTGTCTTACCCTCTCTCCCGGGTGGTGTGAGAGGACGGGGAGGCTGTCTCACCCTCTCTCCCGGGTGGTGTGAGAGGACGGGGAGGCTGTCTTACCCTCTCTCCCGGGTGGTGTGAGAGGACGGGGAGGCTGTCTCACCCTCTCTCCCGGGTGGTGTGAGAGGATGAGGCGCTGTCTTACCCTCCGAGTGGTGTGAGAGGACGGGGAGGCTGTCTTACCCTCCGAGTGGTGTGAGAGGATGAGCAGGTTGACGCAGGAGGCGCCGGCGCCCGAGCCGAAGACGGTGATGCGCTCGGGGTCTCCGCCGAAGTGGCCGATGTTCTCGTCGAGCCACCGCAGCGCCTGGATCTGGTCCAGCAGCCCGTAGTTCCCCTTCGCCGATTGGTCGCCCGTGCTCAGGAAGCCTGCGTGTGATTGGACGGAAGGGAGGAGGAGGGGGAGGAGGGAACAGAGATTCAAGATTAAAGAGGTTTTTATTTGCCATGTGAGCAACAAGTACAAATAAATGCTTACTCTCCCCATTCACTCCCTCAGCATGAATTTAAACAACAATACTATACTGTGCTACACCCAACTATACTAAACAATAAAACAAACACTATATACTACCTTTGATATGCTATACTATATACTATAAATGTTGTGTATACCTGTATGTAAACATGTTTCTTGGGCTCGCTTATTT
>CM051021.1:9122096-9132116 GCA_027704905.1 Muraenolepis orangiensis | reverse complement strand
ACTCTTTTATACTTCACACATCGCTTCACACTTTTTTCCACTGGCGGTTCACAAAACACACACAACCACAAACCAGAGGGGAGGACTGGACCTACTAAACGGCTGCGGGTTGTGAATGTTCGCCCCCCCCCGGGAGCCTCCGCACAGACTCGGCAACGGGTTTGTGCGAGCCTCCCTTCCTCTAGTTGGCTCTGATGGGCTCCTCCTCCCTCCTTCTCCTCCTCCTCCCCCCCTCCTCCTCCTGCAGTTCCTCGTCCTCCTCCCCCTCCTCCAGCTCCTCCTCCTCCACCTGCTCCCTACTACTCCCCTACTCCCTTTCCTCTCCTCCTCCTCCTCCTCCTCTTCCTCCTCCTCCTCCTCCCCCTTCCTCCTCCTCCTCCTCCTCCTCCTCCTCCTCCTCTCCTCCTCCCCCTCCCCTACTCCCTTTCCCCTCCTCCTCCTCCTCCTCCTCCTCCTCCTCCTCCTCCTCCTCCTCCCCCTCCCCTACTCCCTTCCTCCTCCTCTTCCTCTTCCTCTTCCTCTCCTCTCCTCTTCCTCTTCCTCTTCCTCCTCTCTCCTCCTCCTCCTCTTCCTCCTCCTCCTCCTCCTCCCCCCCCCCCTGGAAGGGACACAGATAGATAGTGGGACCAAGTCAGGAGAGAGAGTTAGCGTTTAATGGCTGACGCCAGCTCTTCCTCTCAGGGCGCCTCTCTCTCCTCTCTCTCTCTCTCTCTCTCCTCTCCCCATTAGGGCAGGATGGATCACTCTAGAGCCTCTCTCTCCCACTCCCCCGCTGGTCAGCCATCACTGTAGTTTCAAGTGTAGCGCAGTAAAGAAGATGGAGGGGAAGAAGAGGAAGAGGACTTAGAGGAAGAAAGTGGAAGACTTAGAAGAAGAAGGAAAAGTAGAAAAAAGGAGATGGAGAAGAAGAAGAAGAAGAAGAAGAAGAAGAAGAAGAAGAAGAAGAAGAATACACTCACGCACAGTGAAATGTGTTTCTCTGCATTTAACCCATCCTAGTATCAGGAGCAGTGGTGGTCAGCTATTGTATATACAGCGTCCAGGGAGCAGTGTAGATGGGGGGTGTCTGGTGCCTTGCTCAAGGGCACCTCGGCAGTTAGGCCCGGGTGTTTCAGGGGGGACTTGAACCCCAGCGACCTTCCGGTTCCCGTGAGCCCCAAGTCATTTACATTTACATTTTACATTTTACAAGTCCCCAACAGACTGAGCCTATCCTTCCGCCGCCCCCTATATCGATATAACGGTGGTGCTCTGCGTATCGCGGTATCACACACGCTATAACTCAAAACTATTAAACCATTTACGATATATATATATATATATATATATATATATATATATATATATATATATATATATATATATACTGTATATATATATATACGGTGACCCCGAGAACCAACGGCATACCACTGCACTCAGGAGGTGTCAGGAGGACAGATGTTGTCATGACGACCTGAGAAGGGGTTATTTATATCCCAGGTGACGGACGAGGGGGGGGGGTCCCTGACATGTTTAGAACACAACAATCTGGGCTTCTTCATCACACACACACACACACATGCACACACACACACACACACACACACACGCATACATACATGCACACACACACACATAAGCATACACACACATGTAAGCAAACACACATACATGCATGCATACACACACACACCCAAACACACACACACAAATAAGCACGCACACATACATGCATGCATGCATACAGTACATGCATACACACACGCACACAAACCACACACACACACACACACACACACACACCACACACACACACACACACATAAACATGTACACACACATGCACACATGCACACACACAGGCCCTCCTCATGTCAGGTCCCTGGTCACCTTGGCCTCCCTGTGACAGTGATAAGTGTTTAAGTGTGTGTGTGTGTGTGTGGTGTGTGTGGTGTGTGTGTGTGTGTGTGTCCCTTTCCAAGTACATACTCATATGGTGTTGGGCATGTGAGGTATTTTGTCATGTTAAGGCTAAATTATTTATGACACAAGAGTTTAGCGGTGTGTGTGTGTGTGTGTGTGGTGTGTGAGTGTGTGGTGTGTGTGGTGTGTGTGTGTGTGTGTGTGTGTGGTGTGTGTGTGTGTGTGTGTGTGTGTGTGGTGTGTGTGGTGTGTGTGTGTGTGTGTGTGTGTGTGTGCGTGCGTGTGCGCGTGCGTAGTACGTGCGTGCGTGTGTACTGTACCTCGGTGGCACAGGGCGCTTCTTCCAAGGGCAAGCGGCCGACGGGATTGGTCACTTGACTCGGTGACATCTCGGATGAGTGTCAGCTCCCCTGAATGTAAACCCCTCACTTAAAGTGACATTAAAGTGAGCGATTAAACGGTTGGTTTTCAATAACACACACAATGCTTAAAGTACACTTAAAGACCTGGTCATACAGCCCATCTATTTTAAAACAGATTTTGTACATCTTTTCTCAGTGTTTGTTTGTTGTATTGTACTACTTACCAGGTGAATTTCAAAGCTAGGCTACCACTACCACCATTCGGCGGAGCAGTGTTCCTTGCTCGTGTCGCTATGAGCTACGGTTTCTTGTAAAAGGGGGGCGTGAAATGTATAGTTTTGTAAATCGGAACGATTTTTGCAATCTCTAACCGAAAATCTGTTCTAGGAAACCCGTATGTTTCTAGATATGAATCTAGACGGAGGGATTAGCATCAGTTGTTTTCTTTTAACTTTCAATCGCTTTTCAATTCACTGTTTTTGTAGCTCAAAAGTTTCCCTATAGGCTACCGTTTGAACTTCCGTGCTTTGCTTTGCCTCCTTTAAAGCAGCACAAACAAAAAAATGACTAAATCTCGCATTGCAAATCTCCTTGTTATAATGTGTTGTTGAAGGGTCCTTCCTCTTATAAAACACCACTGAAATGGTTCCAATGGTTATGTCCGTCCTCTCCAAAAGAGAAACGGTATCAAACCACAACTTCTCGAGACACAGCTTTGGCCGCTCTTTTCAACATGGGACGACGACAACGTTGACCTTTTCCTCCGTGTCACCTTGCGCACCCCCCATCTTTTTGTCCGCTAGGATGACAACGATTTTATTGTTTTACGTAAGATTACGGTTTGGAAACCAAGCCAGCACACGACGGGGTGCAACAGAGAGGAGTTAAAGGATTGAAGGTAGATTAGATAACAGATGTGTTGTCATTGCACAGCACAACACAAGTACAGTGCAGCGAAAAGAAGAAGTGGCATCTAACTAGAGTGAACAATTGTTACAGTAAAGCGCATGGTCATATACAGTGGTTAATTAAGATTTAAAAACAGTCTACAGTCTACTAGGTATAAACAAACATTTATCAAATAACTTATAGAGTATAGTATGAGATATGTGCAAAATCATAGGTATATATATATATATATATATATATATATACAGGTAAGTATACAACAGGTAGTATACATAAGTATACATATAAGTATACAACAAGTAACAACAGGGAGTGAGCAGGGGTTTGCAGTTATATTATTATATTTTACGGCGAGTACAGTAAAAATGTAAACGTAAATACGCAAACATTCATATTATTGTACCGGAGTTGGGGGTGATGTCCAAGGGAGGGGGGGGGGTGGGGGGGGGGGGGAGAAGGACTGTAGACAGGCAGGGAATGGAGACAGACAGACAGACAGACAGACAGACAGACAGACAGACAGACAGAGCAGGCGAGGGGGGGGGGGGGGGGGGGGGGGTCGGTCGTCTGTGGCAAACACAAACTGGATATGGGAATGTAGAAGGAGGTACGGGAAGGTACAGGAACGACGACAATCTCGACAGTCGGTGAACGTAGGGAAAGCTCGGGGGTTTGTGTTATGGTATGGCATAAGTATTAGGGGAGACAGAGAGCAGAAAAGTGAACCGAAACAGTACCGACATTTAAGTCATTAAGCAGCCGAAACCCAGAGGGATTGGGCTTGAAGCTTAAAAAAAAATGGAAGGTGTGGGAGGCGGCGGAACCTAACAGGCAGGACGGGGAGGAGATTCCCCAAGTGGATGTGACAGATTTGGCACGCGGCGGCGGTGCGAGCGTCGACGGGGTTTTTTCACACTCAACCGATAGTGTGGCGAGACAGAGATGAGTTTGAAAGGCGCCAAAGTTCCACCCCCACCCCCCCCCCCCCCCTCCCTTCCCCCCCCCCTCCCCCCCCCCCCCCCCCCCCCCGTCTAAGAAAATATAATTAATAAGAGAGAGAGCTGTAATGGACGACGATGAGTTTCCAAATGAGTCATTTGTCTGGGCAGGGGCCTGACTCTGTGTTTGGTGAGGTTATTAGGACCTTGGCACACACTCACTCACTCTCTCTTTCTTTATTTCCCTCTCTCTCTCTCTCTCTCTCTCTCTCTCCTCTCTCTCTCTCTCTCTCTCTCTCCTCTCTCTCTCTCTCTCACTGTGTATATCTGTTTCTCACCCTCTCTCTCTCTCTCTCTCTCCTCTCTCTCTCTCTCTCTCTCTCTAGCTCTCAATCTAGTTCTGGCATGTCTGTTTTCTCTCTCTTCTTCTTCTCTGTCTGTGCCTATATCTATATATCTATATATCTATATATCTATATATCTATATAGCTATATATCTATATAGCTATATCTCGTTCCCTTTGTTCCTCTCTGTTTCTCTGTGTCTTTCTTTCTCTCTACTATGTCTCCCTCTCACTTTCTCCCCTCCACATCTCTCTGTATATGGCTATACCTCTGTTCGGCCAATCTCTCTCTCTCTCTCTCTCTCTCTCTCTCTCTCTCTCTCTCTCTCTCTCTCTCTCTCTCTCCCCATCCATTCCCCACTCAGTCATTGCCTATGCTATGTATATACAGTACATGGTGGTGGTACATTATAGCACAGAGAGAACAAAATAAATGGAGGGCGAGATATAGAGGAGAGAGGAGAGAGAGAGAGAGAGAGGGATGAGAGGAGAGAGGAGGAGAGAGAGAGAGAGAGCGGGCTTGTGAGCGGTATATAGCCCGGGACAAATGGATGGACCATATAAAACCACTCACCGAACACTGCGGGGCCGACGCCATTACAAGATGTATTCTGCCCATTAGCCGGCCAGTCGGGAGGAAGGAAGGGGAGGAGCCCGAGTGACTTGATTGGCTCCTCACTCACAGGAAGTGGAAGTGTCGCCTTCAGGAACCCTGGGGAGAGGTGGGGGGTGGGGGGGGGGGGGGGGGGAGGGGGGGGGCGGGGGTGGGTCTTTCTTTCATGCAAACTCTTAAAGTGTCACTTAAGAGTATTTGTATCGCGAAAAACGCCCGATAAATAAAATGCATTATATAATTGATGTTGTTAAATATGAATACGGAGGAAAAAAAAAATAACAAAACGGAGGATAAAGAAGTACTTTTGCGCGCGGATTTATTTGTTTGCGGTATGCCGCCTTGGGCTACTTTGTTTATCCCCGCCGGCGGCTTTTGGCGGCGAAAGCTGCATTATTAGCTTAGCGTCGCCAAGCGCTGTGGCGATGGAATGCAAACGTACGTTTTGAAAGTGTCTGCTTGTGTTTTTTTTTTGTTGTTTTTGTTTTTTTCCCGGGCAGGGCGGTCCATAAGGAGACGCATTATCTCGTCCTACCCGCCTTCTGTTCATTAAAAATGCATCAGCATATAACTGTGTGTGTGTGTGTGTGTGTGCGTGTGTGTGTGGTGTGTGTGTGTGTGTGTGTGTGTGCCTGTTTGTGTTTATCTGTGTTTTTGTGTGCTAGTTTGTGTGTGTGCTTGTGTGTGTGTGTTTGTGCATGCACGTGTCCTTGTGTGTGGGTGTGTGTGTGTGTTGGTGTTTATCTGTTTTTGTGTGTGCTAGTGTGTGTGTGTGTCTGTGTGCGTGTGTGTGTGTGTGTGTGTGTGTGTCTCTGTGGGTGTGTGTATGTGTGTGTGTGTGTGTGTGTGTGTGTGTGTGTGTGTGTGTGTCTCTCTCTGTGGGTGTGTGTGTGTGTGTGTTTATTTGTGTGTGTGTGTGGTGTGTGTGTGTGTGGTGTGTGTGTGTGTGTGTGTGTGTGTGTGTGTGGGTGGCTGCACGTGGCGAGTGTGTCTGGGCTTTGTGTTCGACGGGGTGTCCGTTTTGTGCACGATTGTGTGTCCTTGTCCGTGTGTTGTTGTCTATCTTTGCAGTTTGGTGTGTGTGTGTGTGTGTGTGTGTGTGTGTGTGTACGCGGGCCTCTGCTTCTCAGCATGCTGTGTGTGTGTGTGTGTGTGTGTGTGTGTGTGTGTGTGTACGCGGGCCTCTGCTTCTCAGCGTGCTGTGTGTGTGTGTGTGTGTGTGTGTGTGTGTACGCGGGCTCTGCTCTCAGCGTGCTGTGTGTGTGTGTGTGTGTGTGTGTGTGTGTGTGTGTGTGTGTGTGTACGCGGGCCTCTGCTTCTCAGCGTGCTGTGTGTGTGTGGTTGTGTGTGTGTTCATATCTTGTCTGCCTCAAAGCGCTGCGTTAGCCGTTTGTTGCTTAGCGCCACGGCGCTGGGTTTCGGACGGAGAGGAGTCTTTGCTGTGGGTGGTGGTGGGTGGTGGGTGGTGGTGGTGGTGGTGGTGGAGGGTAGGTGGTGGTGGGTGGTGGGTGGTGGTGGTGGGTGGTGGTGGTGGTGGTGGTGGGTGGTGGTGGTGGTGGAGGGAGAGATAGCGGCGGTGGTGGAGATGGTGCTGGAGGCAGAGGGATAGAGGGGTAGAGTTGTATTTGTAGGTGGGTGGGTGTGTGTGTGTGGGTGGTAGCGGTGACCAGGGTTTGTGGTGGTGTTTCAGTGTGGTTGTGGGGTGGTGGTGGTGGTGGTGGTGGTGTTTCAGGGTGGTGGTGGTGGTGGAGGGTAGGTGATGGTGGTGGTTGTGGTGGTGGAGGGTAGGTGGTGGTGGTGGTGTCAGTGTAGGGGGGGGGGTGGTGGTGGTGTCATGGCGGAGGTGTGTGGGGGTCCGTCTTTAATACATAATTGAAGAGGCTTGATGTGGTCCATTTAACGCGCGTTAGCATCGTACCACATCAGCTCCTCGGCCGTCTGCTAGCAGGGCGTCTAGCGTCTTCTCTCTCCATCTGTCTCTCTCACTATTTCTCTCTCTCTCCCTCCCTCTCTCTCGTGCTCTCTCTCTCTATTTCTTTCTCTCTCTCTCTCTCTCTCTCTCTCTCTCTCTCTCTCTCTCTCTCTTCTCCTTCTTTCTGTCGTTCTACTTTTCTTTCCGGGAATTTTGCTGTATTTATTAAACTGCCGCTTCTCCTCTGCTTTTTCTTCATCCCTTTCTGACTTTTTCTTTCTTTCTCTTTCTTTATCCAACTCCATCTCTCTCTCTCTCTCTCTCTCTCTCTCTCTCTCTCTCTCTCTCTCTCTCTCTCTCTCTCTCTCTCTCTCTCTCTCTCTCTCTCTCTCTCTCTCTCTCTTTGTCTAACACTCTTAGTCTTTCTCTTCATTAAACTCTCTCTCTCCCCTCTCTCTCTCTCTCTCTCTCTCTCTCTCTCTTTCTCTCTTTGTCTAACGCTCTGTCTTTCTCTTCATTAAACTATCTCTCTTTCTCTCTCTTGGTCTAATGCTCTTTCCTTCCTTTTATTGATCTCTCTCTCTCTCTCTCTCTCTCTCTCTCTCTCTCTCTCTCTCTCTCTCTCTCTCTCTCTCTCTCTCTCTCTGTCTAACGTCTTTCTCTTCATTAAACTCTCTCCCCTCTCTCTTCGTTCTGTCTCTCTTTTTTGGCTAACTCTCTCTCGCTGTCTCTCTATCCAAATATTTTCTCTCTCTGTCTTCCCTCCTCCCCCTCACTCCTTTAGTTTTCTGAAATGTCGTCGTGTTAATGTACCGTCCCAGCAGTCGTCGCAGGGATGCTAGCTCGGGCTTTCCCGCCATTAGCCATTAGTCTGTATGGTGTTTGGTGGGCGGAGCCTATGAGGGCACAGGGGGTAGCGTGACTCAAAACAACAAGCCAAACGCAAACGATTAACGGAAAAGAAAAAGATGAACACATTACGACAATCGACAACCGGGGAAGGAACAAGAAGGCACAGATTGCTTGTGTCTCCTGACTCCGAGACACATAGGTTATGGTTTGACTGTTTACCGCTGGGTGTTTTTTTTTTAGCCGCTCGTGGCTATTGGCTGGTTTCGTCGGATGTAAACAAACCGACGGAAATGTAACCTTCAGACACACATCTTGAGCGGAGAGTGACTCGCAGTGACTTCTTCGCAGTGAAAATAAAACACACACACACACACACACATAAGCACACGCACATGCATGCATGCATAAAGACATACACACACACACACACACACACACACAGACACACATACATGCAAAGATACAGTACATATACACACACACACACACACACAAGCACGTACATTCAATATAAATCGTGCGTGATTAACACTAACACCCCACCACACATACACACACACACACACACACACAGGCACACACACACACACACACACACACACACACACACACACACACACACACACACACCACACACACACACACACACACACACACACACACACAGGCACAGGCACACACACACACACACACACACACGCACACAATCCACCCAATCCCCCCTCAAACTGCCTTCCTGTGTTGCAATCAATCACCCCCCCAACCACAACCTGATAGTTGGGACTCCCCCCCCCCCCTCCCCCCCCCCCCCCCCTCCCCCCCTACTGCCCTGAGGGAAATGCCAACACATCCAATGACAGCAATGGCCACCGTTTTTTGGGCAAAGTGGAGTCCGTTTGGTCTCTACCCCTCACACCTGGCGTAAGGTCCGGGCTTAAATGTTATCAGCGGCCCACCCGGTGGCGAGAGGATTATACCCCAGGCCGGGACGTCCCGAGAGACGGGATGAGGACAGGATTGGGGGGAGACAGACAGACAGACAGACAGACAGATGGAGGGATGGGTATTTAGATAGAAAGTAAGTCAAAGGTAAATACTTAGTTGATCCCGGAGGGGGGGAACAGTAGAATACATTGAACGGTGTTGGTAACACTTCCTCCGATCCCAGCATGCATTGCACCGGTATTGGCGGGGGGGAGGGGTCCGAGAGGATGGGGGGGGGGGGGGGGGGGTTTGTTTATAAAGGTGGAGTGATGAGTAGTGTGTGGGCTAAGCACCAGAGCAAACACCTACTCTTCCTCCCTCCTCCTCTTCCTCCGCTCTCCTCGTTAGACCCCCTCCACCTGCTCCCGCGGGTGCCGTTAGCCGATAGCTACGGCTGCGCTGGCACACGGCGCTAAACGAGCGTCGTGCTGTGACGAGCTGGAGGGCCGTCGTCGGCGGACTCGTATTGTAGCGCTGGTAGCGTCCGAGTGCTTCATTTAATTATCGCAACCCTCCCACCGCGGCCGTCCATATTGTTTTGGCGCCGCCGACAAGTTTATCAGACCACACAGGGGGGTGGGGGGGGGGGGCGGTTGGGGCGGCCATTTCTATGTTATTCCCGTCACTAGCATCATCCCACAACGTAAACATAGTCCGTCTCCGGGGGCCTAGCTTATGAACCGTACGCAAGCGTTTTAGGATTTGATATGATGACATCATCGGCCGGCGGCGGCCGGCGGCGGTCGTTTTTTCCTGTGACAGCAGTGACCACGAGTTCTCTCCCCCATCTCTCCCCCATCTCTCCCCCCCCCGTGCTGTTTATTGTTGACGGGTGATAAGTGGTAAGGTGGGAGGGGGGGAGGGGAAAGTGGGGGAGGAGATGACAACAAAAATAACAAGATGTCTGGATCTATTTTTCGTTTTTTCGTTTTCTGTGTTTCCGTTTTAACATTTTTATAATAATATAAAGTGTTTCCCGCCGCCCCCCGACGCAAACACAGACTCTTTTCCTTGTCAGGACTCGTCAGGTTTTTGGCTCTGTTTTAAGGTTCATATTTAATAAGGTGTCCCCCTCTCTCTCTCTCCCCCTCTCCCCCTCTCTCTCTCCCTCCCCTCCCCCCCCCCCCCCCCCTCTATCTGTCTCTCCCCCTCTATCGATCTCTCTCTCTCCCTCTCTCTCTCCCCCCGTCCTCTCTCCTTC
>CM051021.1:9117096-9119596 GCA_027704905.1 Muraenolepis orangiensis | reverse complement strand
TGTGTGTGGGGGATGTAATTTGGACTGAAGAGTTTCATTGGGTTCATCCAGCAACAACAATCCAATTGTAAAAATATCGACATATGACAAATTACACAAATTAACCTCAAAGATATATATAAATATACTGTATATTTACACTGTGTGTGTGTGTGTGTGTGGGGGGGGGGTAGACTGATCTATCCATCCATCATCTGTGCGGATGGACACTCCCCACTGTGGGATGTCCCTGTGAGGGTTCAATTTGTACATTTTAAACACCTGTATTAGTAGTAGTAGTAGTAGTAGTAGTCGTAGTAGTCGTAGTGAAATAGGGACCCTTTAGAGAGGAGTGAAAGTGGGGCTGAGATGGTCTCCGTCCGGGAGATGTCACGCAACCTTATGCTCAGCCTGCCTTTAAGGCTGGCTGAGCAAAAGATCTCTCGGATAGACAGACATGCATGGAGAGCTAGACTCCACACACACACACACACACACATGCACACACACACACACACACACACCCCACACACACACACGGGGTGGCGGGGGGTCAGTGGTAGTGTGCTGGGGGGCAGTGTGTGGTTATTAGAGTGAGAGGGGAGGAGGGGGGATGGGCGGGTTTTAATGAGCATGACCGAGGCCGATGGGAACTCGGGGGGGTCTCGCAATACACACACACGCGCACACACACGCGCACACACACACGCACACACACACGCGCACACACACACACACACACACACACACAAACAGTGTGTATAGGAGCAGAAAGTAAAGTACTAGCTCAATCACTGACATTTAGTCTGAACTTCTCCGTTAGGTAGCACAACAATGTGATATTCCTCGAGGTTGAATACGTTATGTAGTATCTGGACACACACACACACACACACACACACACACACACACACCACTTAATGCCCACGCTTTTTAAAACGATGTAATCTGTACGATTGAACCTCCAAGCTATCGTCTCAAATGTCACAGGCCCGTCCTCTAAGGTTGACCCTAGCCTGCGCAGAAAGAGAGAGAGAGAGAGAGAGAGAGAGAGAGAGAGAGAGAGAGAGAGAGGAGAGAGAGAGAGAGAGAGAGAGAGAGAGGAGAGAGAGAGAGAGAGAGAGAGAGAGAGATGGAGAGATGGAGAGAGAGAGCATCTATAAGTCCAGAGTGGATATCACGCTCAACAGAGTTGTGGTCTTATGTGTTGAGTTAAGGATAACTTAGGGAGTTTTGTCAAAATTGGTCCGGTATTGAAGGAGAGCTCTTAAGCTGAAGCCCAGTGTAACCCCTTTGGGGCAATAGCTCCCTGTCAATGTTAATGTACGTCCTCTAAAAACTGCTTGTTTTTAGCCACTGACACTGACAGGCTGAGACTGTTATTATTATAAGTGTCTTTATGAAAAGCATCCCTGAGGAGAAATTACGGCGGTCGCCTCACAACCGAAAAGGTCGCTGGTTCGATCCCCCCGGCTCCTCCTAGCAAAAGCTGCCGAGGTGTCCTTGAGCAAGACACCCTAACTAACCCTAACTGCTCCTGACGTGCTGGCTGTCTCCTTGCATGGCTGACTCCGCCCTCGGTGAATGGGTGAATGTGAGGACTTTACAGCGCTATATAAAAGCCAGCATTATTAAATACAATACAATTCTTTCTTTTACTTAACCATCCACTTGATTTCGGTCCATTTTTTGGGGTCTAAACCTCCATTACGTTGCAAGGAGATAAAAAGGGAAAAAAAGAGGGCCAAGATATTCTAGTCATTTCTAGAAGGTTCTACTGTGACTCAGCCAAACAGAACAGAAACCACCATGATATGTCAAACCTGTATGTGTCTGACCACAGCATACTGTTGTGTGTAGCGTGGCGTGTGTGTGTGTGTGTGTGTGTGTGTGTGTGTGTGTGTGTGTGTGTGTGTGTGTGTTCTCTTCAGGAAACATGTATCTTGGCAGCTTTCTTCCCGGCAAAATGAAACAGTCTGAAGTGTGAGAGACACACTCTGCCAAAACAGACAGACAGGAGACGAGAGAGAGGAGGAGAGAGAGAGAGAGATGAGGAGAGAGGAGAGAGAGAGAGAGAGGAGAGAGAGAGAGAGAGAGAGAGAGAGTACATGTGTGAGGAAACAGAAAGATGGATGGTGCACACAGAGCAAGGATCAGAGCTCTCCCTACTGGCACCTACTGGTACTACAAGCACATACAGATTGACTCTCTCTCTCTCTCACTAACTAACTTTCTCACATCTTATTCTCCCTGTGTCCTTATCACCTCCTCCCTTCTCTCTCTCTCTCTCTCTCTCTCTCTCTCTCTCTCTCTCTCTCTCTCTCTCTCTCTCTCTCTCTCTCTTTTATCCCGCTCTTAATCTCTAATTAGACACAGGATGGATGCTATTAAACTAATGGGGGGGAGAAGAGGCGGGGTGGAGAGAGGAGGGGAAGGGGAACAATATATAAGGGGAGGAGAGAGAAGAGATAAAGATGAGGTTGAGCGAGAGGAAAAATGAGGGGAGGGGGAGAGCGATAAA
>CM051021.1:9104596-9112096 GCA_027704905.1 Muraenolepis orangiensis | reverse complement strand
GACCGGAAGCCGCCCCCCCGTGTCTCTGCTTCATCCAATCGCAGCACCCGACATTTCGGGTTTGGGAGTCGTCGTCCGCCCCCGCCCCCCCCCCCGTCCCGCCCCCCCGACTTCTATGAGCTATACAATTAAATGCAAGATAATGTTTTCTATTTCAGGATTTGACCCACACCCAATGTTGTTTTTATTGTTAACAATGGACGCCTCTTTCAACAGGTACACTATGCTTAATTGCAATGGGGGAACGACTCACTCCCCCCACATGCGCTCTCGCTTTAGGAGAAAAGAGAATCTCAAGGATTTGAAACAAAACACACTATTTTTCACAAAAATGACTCAAAGGAACGTTTTGGTTGAACAATGGCCCCGCCCCTTCGAGCAGCGACACCCAATCAGAAGTTCCCGCTTACTAATACTGTTGTGGTACTCCCTAAGCCCCCTCCCTCCCCCCGTCCTTATTGCTCCAAAAAAACCGACACCTATTTCCTATTTCCTAAATGGCGCCACCCTACCTGTCCGATGTGCACACCGAGTTGTTTTGCTAACCCTTGTCTCTTTTACTAACAAGCTTTCAGACTTTTCAACTTTGATTATCTCCTTTTTTGATTTATTGATTTGACCCTGTTTAATTTTCATCGATTGAAATGACTAACATTCATTCACGGAATGTTGAAACCATCTGTTGTTTTCTGTACTAAACTTGCAACATACTAACAAATGTATTGTTTTAATTTTTTATTTTTTATTTCTCAAATCGTTTTTGGATTTTTGTACGAAGCAAAATCACAAACGGTTCTTTAAATTTTTTTTTGTTGGGATGATGAACACAAGAAAAACGATGTTTAAATTCAGATTTAACGATTAATATTTTTCCAAGAATTTTTCTTTTTGCCTCTCTCTCTCTTGGGTCTTGCGCCACCCGTCGAGGAGAGAAATCGACGTTTTTAAAAAAAAAACCTTTTTTTTCCCGTGTTTTTTCCTCTTATAAACTGTTTTTTATTGAGTTTACCGTTTGTCATTTTTTTTTCTTTTTTTCCTCCCCCCTGTAGCACGCAGGCATCGGACACGCTATGGTAAACAAACTGCATTATATGGTAGATATCATTCTAATTGTCTTATTCTTTGGTTTGCCCTGGAGTCTTTTCCGTTACCTCCTTCGATTCAATTTGCTTTAGTCCAAAGTCCACCATCAGAAGGTAGCTGAACACGTCACCTCTCTCTCTCTCTCTCGCTCTTTTCTCTTCTTATGTCTTTTCTTTATACGTTTGGCTTCTTTCACCGTTCAAATCTCCCACTCCCCTCGCCCCCCCCCCCGAAAGAAAAACAATCTGATTGTTTTACTTTCATCTGAAGAGGTGTTCTCCAACGATCAATTTTCGAAAAAATGAACCTTATTTTTTTTTTAACCGTATCAATATTTCAGTTTTTATATTTTTGTATTTTCCGTTTCTATAATTTCACTTATTTCACAATTTTTAAAACCCTGAGACTATGTTTTTTGTTTTTCTAAGAAGAATCACACGAAAGATCCTCCTTTTTTTTATATCGAGCAAATACGCAACGTATGAAAAAAATCATTATTTTTGTTAATTAATCCATTAATCCTCATTTACCCCAATTCCCCCTTTTGTTTTTGAATGAGGTGCATTATGGGAGCGTTTTGACACAGTGGGAATCAACAGAGGATCTCAGCTACACTGGTACTTCAGTGACAGCCAAGAGATCGGACACATTGGAAACACTCTCAATGTATTTCTGTAGGGCTTTAGTCGCCTCATAAGTGACATTGAGACAGAAGGATGTCCTTTGTGGGAATGACATGCAATATACATAAAGAGGAAACCCATAAAAGTCAGCCATTGTGTTTCTTCACAGCAGGGTCCTCATAAATAAATTAATAAATACACACATATTATTTAATATTTTATATTTGTTGAATCTGTTGAATTCAATATCATTTCTTATTACATATATTTAATATTATTCTTTAATAATATGTGCATGTCATAGAATTGATATGAAAAAAGTGCAATTAGTATTCATATTAAGCACTACTATGACTATAAGCTCAATTATACTTCCTGTCACTGAACATAAATTATAGGTAAACCTAAATTTATAAGCTAAATTATACTTCCTGTCACTGAACCGACCAATGCATTGATACTTTTCCTATTGCTGCAAAGCATGTTGGGAAATCTCTTGCCAGTTTTCGGCTGTGTGCATAACGATATCCTCATTAACACTAACAATTAACTCAAACCCTATTAATCTATAGGCCCCGCCCCTTGCATGAATTAACCCCTCCCCCTTTTTTGTTGTGGATATACCGAATGCATCAAATATATATATATATTAATGTATATATATATATACAGTATATATTATAGCATATATACATACGTATATCCATAAAGGACATGATTACAATATAAGTATTATGGCCACACCCAGATTTTGTATCAACTTTTGTTTGTTTTGTTGAACTTTTATTTATTATGATTTTCTTCACTTTTTACTAAAAACCAATCTATCTTTCTATAAACCAAAAAAAAGATTCCAATACAATATTAACAAAGGGAAACATTTCAGAGGTGAGAGTGTTGCATGTCCTGGTTTGAAAAAAAGCATATTTGATCTAAATCGGAATAAATGATGAATGTTTCGGTTGAACACAATAGTTCAAGTCAATTATATTTTCGATGCGAAGCATTCATCAGCATCATCTCAGACTACAACAGAGTGATGTGGTCCAAGATGGTGTCCTAAAAAAAAACCACCCAAATCCTTGACAAGGACACTTCTCTCTCTACTGAGGTTTCCAAATTCTTTAAAAAAACCCTCTCATATCCATCGACTCCCATTCGTGTCTGTGGACATTAACATGAGCCCACAATCATCCAATAAGTGTCCATGCATGTATTGGCTGGAACCTTTCAACACCGTTGAAAGTGAAAGTGAAAGTGGAACGCCTCCTGTGATAGGCCAGCTTGCGTGTCCATCATTTGCATGTGTGTCTGGATTGGTTTCCTTTTTACTTTTGCTGCATTCTCCTGCCTCTATGTCCCAGTCTAAACGCTGCTCCTTTTCCCCCCCCCCCATTGGTCGGGTGTCGTGTGTTTTGAAATGCTCAGTTAACACTTGCACGCTGTTTGCTGCATCCAAATCATGTTGTCTGTGTGTTGTACTTTTTTCGGTGTGTATTTTATAAGCCTGTTTGTTTGTCGGTGTGCCACCGCCATTGTCATCCCATAGCCTGTCCATGGACCGTCTTAAAGTGCATGGCTTTGTGTGTGTGTGTGTGTGTGTGTGTCTGCTTCCATTAGCTTGTTTGGAAATTCATTGAGTTCCTTCTTAACCCAACACACCGTGTCGTCACATGACAATAACATACACATCCAAGTCCAAATCTGGATCTGGTTTGAGCAAATCAAATTGCAGAGGACTTTTAAAGAATCCTCCACTCCTACTACCACCACCACCACTACTTCTACATCTACTAAATCCGACTAACTAATTGACTGAAATCCTTTGATCTAACTGTACTAACAACCATTTTTGTGTCTGGCTCTCCCCCCTTTTACTAAAGTACTAACCGATTTTCGTTCACCCTTCAAAACCCCCCTTACTTCCACTCTCTGCTCGCCATGCAGCAAAATAAAAAGCCGCCCTCTCTCTCCCTCCCCCCCCCTCTCTTATCTTCTTCCTCCTCCCCCCCCCCCCCCCCCCCCCCACCTCCCTCCCCCCCCGATCTCTGAAGCGAAGATTCAACTCTCTACTCCCCCCTGTCCCTCCCTCCTCCTATACTAACCCCATGGGGAAACTGCTTGAGGCTCAAAGCTCTGTTGCGTGGGCTTTTTTTGTGTTTTGCCGAAGACAATCGTGAATCAAAGTGAGCCAAAGGAAGACACAGCATTTGTTCTTCGGTCAATGGTGCCACCTGCCAGACACCTGTTATTGAATTCAACGTGTGAAAAGGAACAATACTTCTATATATATATATATATATATATATATATACGTATATATCATTCTTTGTCTTTCGCTCTCTTGAATGTGTGTCAACATCGCATCTGTGGGCCAGATGGAATACCTCTGCCTTTTTTTTGTTTGTTGGAGAATCACATCTACTAAGCCTCTAACTCTTATTTCTTTAGCTGTAAACTGAAAGGGATTATTCACTCTCTCACACACACACACACACACACACACACACACACACACACACACACACACACACACACACACACAATATCTGTCCATAGAACGCAGGCGGGTTCCGTGTTTTTCATTGGTAAGTCATCATTGGTGATCGTCCCTTTGGAAAGAAAAAGGTGTGAATCGGTGGCGGTTCAGGGTAAGTGATGTTCTCGCTCGCAGGTGTCCTCTGTTGGTTTTATCCAGGCGGAAGCATTACGGTCATCTTTTGTGGCAGCCTGCCTGTCCATCACCATGAGCCCGGCTGTGGTGTGAAACCTCCCAACTGAACTCAGAAAGACCGGAGCTTTACAGCACATCCCGGGCGGCAGTATAGCTCCGGAGGTAGACACCTGTCGAGGTGTCCTTGAGCAAGACACCCTAACCCTTTCTGCTCCTGACGTGCTGGCTGTCTCCTTGCATGGCCGACTCCGCCGTCAGGTGGTTGAATGTGTTTATGAATGGGTGAATGTGAGGCTCGACTTGAAAAGCGCTTTGGATAAATGTGCTATTTAAAAGCATCCATTACCAGTACATCCCTCAAGTTTCAATATTATTTATTTTAGTTCAATTGAACGCTTGCTCCCGCATTCGCTCCCCGCAGTACGAATGATGCATTCGTTTCATTATTATTCATTATTAACAATAATATAAACAACACTGCAGAGAAGTAAGTGCTTGTTGACCAGGGGAACGGACACCCCCTGCTGGTGGTGGAGGAGGCCTCGCGGCTTCACCTCGGTACGTTTACAAAGGAAAGGGGTCGCTTCTTCTTTTGTTGGTGTCGGTGGGTGTGATCCACTCCTGTAGCAAGCAGGACCCGCCATGTTTGCCGGATGGGTAGAAAGAATGAATGTTTCTGTAAGATGGCTTAGAGACATTGTTGTGGGTAGTGGATTGGGTGATTATTCTGGTTTTTTTTTAAAACAATTATTTTGGGAAATCAGCAAGACATTGTTATATATATATCGGGGTTGACCCCAGGGTTTGCCAAGATAAGGGATCGTAGCCGTGACTGTTGGCAAACCGAGTTAAATTGACAAGTTAACGGAACTCGCAACTCTGAAACCAGTTTCAGCTGGGACGGTTGTTTCTGTTGTTTTTGGGCGATTGTGGGGAGCCCGGCTCTGTAGTTTTATCTTAACCTAAAAGAGAAGTTACAGGGGTAAAGGTGTGACGTCTTGCTGTTCTCGCTCTGCAGACAAAACCATATCTGATATCTAAAATCACAACATGAATCCCCTCTCCCCTGCCGAATGACTCCACACGTGATCGGATGAATTAGCGATACAACTGATAGTTCGTCTTCTATGTGCAAAAAAACCCTGATTTAAAAGAAAAATTGTTTTATCGTTCCTCGGGCTTATCTTTTACAGTTGCTATCGTGATGTCCGGATTTTCAAAAGCAGCCACAATAATAAAATAAATAAAATATATATAATTCATCCGCATTGACGCAGCCACAATATGCTCCGACGGTAATGAATCATTCACGGGCGAGGTTATCCGAGGTCGCTCCCTCGGATGGAAGAAAGCCAGCACCCCGTCACTTCGGTGCGATACGACGTGTTTCGGGAGCAGGGCATTAGTATAAATAACGGATGGCCTCAAATGGCCCCGTTGGCCCATATTTCAGCGTAGAAAATATTACCGCTAGCGCGACAGGGTGATCAACGACGCAGCCTTCTGCCTCTTTATTTATTAGTTTGGTTTTGGTTTTTGGTTTTTGGTCCGAAAGCAGCGAGCACCGTGACCGAACTCACCGAACTAACGCCATTCACAGAGGAGGAAACAAAGATCGATATGTAATATAATCGAGTATAATGTCTGTTACAGCTTCCGGATTTAAAAAAAATCCCCAAACAACTGATGAAGGAACACTTATATTAACACTATGCTATTCATTATTTATTTTAGTACAGTTTATTAAGGATAAACTATTTAAAGATAAGTAAGACAGATTTTACATTGATATACATTTCCGGCATTGTTTAAGATTAAAACGGTTCACTAATAGGATCTATTTTTGTAAGTAAAAATTAGTGAATGATAAAAATAAAATAAAATCCTAAATGGCCTAAATGTTCTCTGCTCCACACTGAGTTGTGAAGTAAATCTCAGCAGTCGAGTTAGCTATCGCGAATGATACATTTGACTCCAGGGGGTCCTTGCTAATGCTGGCTATAGGGAAGGAAACTCCAGGAAGTCATTGCAATTTATACTCTCCTTGTAAACAGCCTGGAGGCACACAAGCAGCGAGCGCCATATTCACTCTCCCTTGCCAGGCTGATAAGCCCACAGCTGGGGAACGCCCTCTGACCCCATCTCTGTACCCCTTGATCACAGCTCCAGACCCCCTGATCACATCTCCAGACCCCCTGATCACAGCTTCAGACCCTCTGATCACAGCTCCAGACCCCTGATCACATCTCCAGACCCCCTGATCACAGCTTCAGACCCTCTGATCACAGCTTCAGACCCTCTGATCAGAGCTCCAGACACCCTGTGATCACAGCTCCCTAACCCCTGATCACAGCTCCATACCCCCTGATCACAGCTCCAGACCCCCTGATCACAGCTCCCTAACCCCTGATCACAGCTCCATACCCCCTGATCACAGCTCCAGACCCCCTGATCACAGCTCCAGACCCCCTGATCACAGCTCCAGACCCCCTGTGATCACAGCTCCAGACCCCCTGATCACAGCTCCAGACCCCCTGATCACAGCTCCAGACCCCTGTGATCACAGCTCCCTAACCCCTGATCACAGCTCTATACCCCTGATCACAGCTCCAGACCCCCTGATCACAGCTCCAGACCCCGTGATCACAGCTCCAGACCCCCTGATCACAGCTCCAGACCCCTTGATCACAGCTCCAGACCCCCTTGATCACAGCTCCAGACCCCTTGATCACAGCTCCAGACCCCTTGATCACAGCTCCCTAAGCCCTGATAACAGCTCCATACCTCTAACGCCACAAAGAAACATACATCGACTGGATATGTGCAGTGAAATACCGCACAATGCCCTGTTTGTAGACACATCTGAAAACGAAACCTTTTGTAATACATGACGAATGAACCCAGTGAGAAGAATTGGAACCATATTGGGTAGCACCTTGTGTGGCTATCGCAGGCCAGAGTACAGCACTACCACAACACAAGATAGTAATGGAAAAAAAAGAGATGGAAAAATGTGACGAATGTACCCGCCGGGTTGCCGTAGGGAACTACAGAAGCCATGCAGCCTGCGTACGTCGGTTCGACGATACGATTTTACTCCATTTACGCAACTTTGACTCC
>CM051021.1:9097521-9103596 GCA_027704905.1 Muraenolepis orangiensis | reverse complement strand
TTTTTTCGAGTGAAGTCGCTTGACCGAGAACAGGACAATTTCCAGCAAGCAGGCTTTTCTACTGGTTCAGTATAAATCAATGTTTTTACTCTGGATTCTTTTGTTTGAAAGAGTAGTCGGACAATGTTTACCAGGCACGTGTTCGAATGACTGAGTGCCAAATCCCTCTGTGGTTTTGGGGGGAGGGGGGGGGGTGTACGGGCCAACGAGCGGCCATTGTTTCCCATTGCCTGCCTTGCCAACCAGTGATGTCAGCTCACCTCTTCGATGGTGCAGTGATGCAAACATGCGGTAACATTAAGCAAGGTTTATGTGTGGCCAGGTCGCTGCTCACTCTGTGTTGAATAATTCACCAGCGTGCCCTGGAGCAACGATACCCGTTTTTGCAATGGCTTCTTGGGGCGTATTTTGTCCCGTGGGGGTATCAAGGGAAGGCCCCGGGGGGAGAATGTCCAAGAGAGACCAGAGAATTTTAAATTATTAAAAGATGTCTGTGCACATCTCTTAATTGTCCCGTTCTTTATTTTTCTACTGGATTCCAAACAGGTGTCTGGCAGTTGGCTTCATAAAAACCCACCAATGGACGCTAGTGTGTGCGCTCAAGGTCTCTTGAGCATCGAGCTGCTTACTCATAAGAACCCCTCAGAAACACAGTAAACCCTCCCTTCCCCGCCAACTACAGAAACCCTCCAAAAAAATCCACAAAAATCTGGTCCCCTTTTCGACTCTCAGCTATCGTACGTTTCAGCGAGGGTTGCATCAGGGTAGTTTTGCCAACCCACAAATGAGACTTTTACTGTGAAATACATTGCCAACGTTGACCCTCGTCCACATACCACAACCCCCCCCCCCCCCACTCCCCCCCGCCTTCCTCCCCCCACACACACACACACACACACACTCTCTCTCTCTCTTTGATGCCTTAGCTAACCCCTCCCCCCCCCTTTCTTTTCTCAAGTCGAGGTCGCTAACACTAGCGGTTCCGAGGCGAAGATGAGCGACCTTTACCGGCAAAACCGATGCCACAACAACAACAACAACTAGCGCTAACCACTAGCGCTACAGAAGGCGCCACAGCGCTAGCCGAGGCGCCGCGCTACACTTCACACCACGATCACACAAGCCCCTCTGTTCTCTTTCCCCTCTTATTTTCCGTCGTGACGGCAGACATAAAAATGGGTTGTCCTGACCACCAAGGGAAAGTACGGACCAAAAACAACGACAACAACCACAAAATGATCAAAACTAAAATAAATACAATTCAATCTATTGGTCAGCCATTGTGCTTCAAAAACAGGAAACATTTCATTTGGGAAAAGGGGGAAGAGGAGGGGGGGGGGGGGGGTGGGGGGTGGTTGTTCCCCCGCGGAGTGCGGTTGTTCCGGGTCTTACCGTCGCAAAAGGTCAAAGGTGAGATAGCCGTGGTTTCCGACACTCGTCCGCTCATCTGGTGAAGTGCACACAAAAAAAACTCCTGGCCTTTATTTTAAGTGATGTCCAATTACATAAACCATTAAACAATTACACTCGGCACAAAAGACACATTAGATACAAATATATATATATATATGTATATATATATATACACACTCATTTTTTCATGGTGTCAAAATAAAAAGCTGTCATCTACATTTCTAAATATCTCATTTTAAATATATATTTTTATAACTTAACTTTGCTAATAGTGCTGCGTGTAATTATGAGGAACAGAAATGTTCAGGACATATTCAGCACATTTAGGACTCGACGGGTCTAGTCCCCAATGTGCAAATAAGTGATTAAAACGACACCCCATTATTTATATATATATATATATATATATATATATATATATATATATATATATATATATATGTGTGTGCGATGAAGGCGTAACAGGAGTATATGCAGTAGCTCAACAGATGTCGAAGCAGACTTCAGAGACGCACAGGAA
The DNA here is from genome assembly GCA_027704905.1 of Muraenolepis orangiensis. Classification (NCBI taxonomy): domain Eukaryota; kingdom Metazoa; phylum Chordata; class Actinopteri; order Gadiformes; family Muraenolepididae; genus Muraenolepis; species Muraenolepis orangiensis. The sequence goes on along the minus strand of CM051021.1, from coordinate 9,101,663 downwards.
TAAAATAAAAACAAATATTTAGCAGACACACAAGCGCATTAGCGCATTAACTACGACTTTACTTCCATCGCTACCTTTCGTTAGATTCATCATTGGTTTCCTGTCGCGCCGCGTTGCCTTCGACAACCCGTTGTTCGTTAAAAATAAACAAAAGTTAGTTCTGCTTTGGCGTCGATTTGATCTCATATTTAAAAACGGGTGGAGTTCTGAAATCACAATGTGATTCCGAATCAGTTCGGAATCACATGTCTTTTGTCTTTTGTCTCTGCTCGGTTCTGCTACTCAACTGAACAGAAGGGTGTCCTTAATAATAGGACAAAATAATAGAAATAATAACTAAGATGTGACCACAAGTTGAATACATATAACAACAAAAAAACCTGTTGTATACGGTTGTCTTAATATCATCTCGGCAGTTGTCAATAATAGGCCTTAACTACTTTGCTGCCAGTAATGGCTCAAATATGCCTCGAACGTCTAACACAAGTCAATCCGAGTACTCGTTTGCCACTAAGTGTGTGATTAAATAACTAACCCATAATTATATCATTACCGCCGAATCGCGTTTCCCGCACTTAAATCGCAAGCCTTTGAGAGTTTGATCCTGAACAACTGCACTCTGGAGTGAAAACCCGCCCCCTCTCTCTCTCTCTCTCTCTCTCTCTCTGTCTCTCTCTCTCTCTCTCTCTCTCTCACGCGCGCTAACCGACACGTAAAGTAGCCAATGGCGCGATAGTATTCACGGGACAACGCCCCGCCCTCCCATCCCCTAGTCCTGGCTATCGCTGTCTTTTAATCCAACTTCTTCCCTGTTGTTTTTTCCTTCTGGTCTATCTCTATGGCCCTCTTTATCTCTTCTTTCTTTATCTGGTCTATATCTCTCTGTCCTGTCCTGTTCTCTCTCTCTCTCTCTCTCTCTCTCTCTCTCTCTCTCTCTCTCTCTCTCTCTCTCTCTCTCTCTCTCTCTTCTTCTTGTATCTCTTTTGGGGGCCATGCTCTCCCCCCCGTCCATCCGTCCGTCCATCCGTCCGTCCGTCTAGGTGACCATTTCAGTGGATGGTATATTGACCACCACGGGCTACACCCAGGAGGACTACACCATGCTGGGCTCCGACGACTTCTTCTACATCGGGGGGAGCCCCAACACCGCCGACCTGCCCGGCTCGCCAGTCAGCAACAACTTCATGGGCTGCCTCAAGGACGTGAGTTGTTGTTGTTGTTGTTGTTGTTGTTGTTGTTGTTGTTTCACGAGTGTATGAAACATGTGTAATGTTACGCAATGTGTAAAGTCACGCACACGCACGCACGCAATGAACGCAAGGAAGTTCCCAACAGTAACATTCAGTTGATGGAGTAGTGTGTACCAATTAATATTGCGCTTTCCGAAGGGTAGAGGTCTTAGTTTAGTCAGGTTAAGTTTAATTGTGCACAATTTAATTAAAAATACAACAAGAATAACAGAGATAATCAGTAAATAATTAAAAAGTGCAAGAAAAGGCAGAGTAGGCATTGAACACAAAACAAACACAAAAAAAATCAAATACATTTTTTTACATAACTACATAAAAGTGATGGCAAATCAATAGTAACAGAACAAATAATTCAACAACAATAATATCAAAATAAAAGTAGAATAGAGAGTGAGTATGTGATTTGTGTTCTAGACGCAAGATATGTCGACGACATGATTCCCCATCACCAACGACCTGCTCTGTAATGACCTGTGACTGAATTCCACTTTCACTGTATTATTTATTATTATCATTTTAACTTTCACCTTTCACGGAAAGTCACTTTAGATCAAAACAGCGTCTCCCTTTAACGTAAAGTTATGGTAAAAAAAAAACAATAACAACGAAAAAAGTTAATAGTAACGGAATCTGCAGGAGGACACCGAAGACACTCGACTGGACAAAGCAATTTTCTTTTCGATTCCTCCCGTCCTAAGTCAGTCAGACGCCTAACCAGCTGTGGGGGGGGGCCCAGCCTTCTCCTCCTCCGCCCTAACACCATCACCGTCCACCTAGTGAACCTTAATGAGTTCTACGAGAACAGGGAAAGGGGGTGAGGGGGGGGGTTGGGGGGAAGGAAGGGAGAGGGAGGAGGTTGGAGAAGCGCGGCACCGCGGGTGTCCCCATAAACCCAGGGCTGATTGAGTCGGTTAGCGCGAGTACTTACTGGCCATTACTTTTAATGGATCGCAAAGTAATCGGCCCCTATCTCTGACTTCATTACGCCCGCCGCAGTACAATTACTCTTCCCGTGATTCCTGCCCCCCGAAAACCTCCTCTGTGGCTGAGGTGGTTCAGTCTAACCCCCCCCCACCCCCCTCTCTCTCTCTCTCTCTCTCTCTCTCTCTCGTCTCTATGATTGGTTGAGTCCTGATCACCACCATCGTCCTTATAAGGACGTCCCGGGACAAGAGGTCGGATATAGAAAGGAAACTTGGATGTACGCTGAAGAAATGTGTGAGGTACGGGGGAAAAGAGAAAGCCGGGAAGAGGTTTCGGCAAGGACCGAGAGATCCTAAGTTCATTCGTACTGGTGGGCAGGAATCTGTGTGTGTGTGTGCGTGTGTGTGTGTGTGTGTGTGTGTGTGTGTGTGTGTGTGTGTTGTGCTTCCAGATGGGTCCCAGATTAGCGTTATCGAGAGGTTGTTAAACAGAATCACTGATCCTCCTTGTAATTAACTGTGAAGAGGAAAGACGCGGTGAGAATATATATATTTTTTTAAAACGACCGACGAATCTGAATTTATACTCCCCGTGCTTTTCATTGTCTTTTCTTTTCGCTTTAATTATCGGAATTATATTTAATTATCGGAGTGTGTGTGTGTGTGTGTGTGTGTGTGTGTGTGTGTGTGTGTGCTAACAAAGATGAACGATACGAGCGACGGAGAGAGAATATGGGTCGATCGATAACGCTTTTAATGATCACGTGATCGGAGAAGCGTAGTGTAGCTAATGTCCAAGCGATGTTTTTTTTCCCGCTTTTTTGGTCTTTTTTCTTTTTACCATCTTTCTCTCTCTGGCCCTTTGATCAGTGCTAAAATATGAAATATCCAAAAAAATGGCTCCAAGTCATTCAGAATTTTCGCCTCAACTCAAAAGTGTCTCTGCGTGTGCCTTTTTTTTAAAACATTTGAATGGACTTTTTTAAACCACTCAAGGACGGGGAAAGAATTTAATTAGATTTCAACGGACTCTTGAAATCGTACCGCTAAAAGACACGATTACATATAATCAGTGTATTATTACATACATATTCCATATAATGACTTTACGCTGCGCCTTTGAAGTCAAGACAGTGAAGACGGACGAATCTTGAATCTTGAAGATAGCCAAAAAGTGTGATGGAGGAAAGAGGGAACGTCATGTGTAGCGTAGCATATTGGCTACATGGCTAGCGCACTGAGCGGGTCGAGCTACCGATCCGCCTCCCCGAATACGGTCAGTTTTACGCGGTTCTCTGCGCTCTGGGTAGCAAGGCGCTGTGTGTGTGATGAAGCACAGTGGGACCGGAGGGTCTGTGGGTGTGTGTGTCAGATAGCGGCAGCTGTGTGTGTGTGGGTGTGTGTGTGTGTGTGTGTGTGTGTCTCTGTGTGTGTGTCTGTGTCTGTGTGTGTACGTGCATGCGTGGCTGGACAGCTTTGATCCAGTGGGTCGTGGGTCGACCTGCAGGCTGCATGCATCAGAGAGAGAGAGAGATGATAAAAAGGCTCTACATTGTGTGTGTGTGTGTGTGTGTGTGTGTGTGTGTGTGTGTGTGTGTGTGTGTGTGTGTGTGTGTGTGTGTGTGTGTGTGTGTGTGTGTGTGTGTGTGTGTGTGGTGTGTGTGTGTGTGTGTGTGTGTGTGTGTGTGTGTGTGTGCGCATGTGAATGTGTGTCACTGAACTTTGAAAATCCTCCACATGCTATGATCACATGCCCTGTGGTGTGTGTGTGTGTGTGTGTGTGTGTGTGTGTGTGTGTGTGTGTGTGTGTGCATGGAACCTGGTGTAAGAATCTGGATGTGAATCTTGTTCACTGCAACACTGCACACACACACACACCCACTAATGTCACCATATGTCTCTCTCTCTCTCTCTCTCTCTCTCTCTCTCTCTCTCTCTCTCTCTCTCTCTCTCTCTCTCTCTCTCTCTC
>CM051021.1:9090021-9092521 GCA_027704905.1 Muraenolepis orangiensis | reverse complement strand
TCTCTCTCTCTCTCTCTCTCTCTCTCTCTCTCTCTCTCTCTCTCTCTCTCTCTCTCTCTCTCTCTCTCTCTCTCTCTGTCTCTATGTCTCTCCTTCTTTCCTGTCTGCTATGGCACCTTGCTGCTCACCCACATATTAATACACCAGTATTTTAATATGTGTAGTTCTGTATTGTGTGTGTGTAATGGGACACACACACACTTCACAAATTAAACATTCACCCATCCGCAAACTCATTCATTGCTAATTCACCTCTAGATGGTGTGGATGCATATGTGTGTGTGTGTGTGTGTGTGTCTACTACACACAAGCGCAGATGGTCCTAATCAAACACACACACTGTTAAATAACTCTTTATACATGGCTCATGGTTGGTCCTTGAGACTAAATGATGATGTGCTGTATGAATGAGTTCCCTTGACACTCACACACCCAGGGCATTGAAGCATCATGTGAGAAACATGTGAGACCTTTCTGAAGTTCAGTCAAACGACGTAATCTCCCTCTCTCCTCTCCTCCCTGACCCCACCCTCTCCCCTCCACCCTCTCCCCTCTCCTCTCCTCCCGCACCCTCTCTCTCCTCCACCGGCTCTCCCCTCACCTCTACGACCCCTCCCTCTCTTTTTCGCCCTTTCCACCACTCTCTCCTCTCCTCTACTCCCCTCCTTGATCCTGCCCTCTCTCCGGTCTCTCTCCCCTGTTCCCGTCTCCCCTCTCCTCCCTGACCCCACCCTCTCTCCGGTCTCTCTCCCCTGTTCCCGTCTCCCCTCTCCTCCCTGACCCCACCCTCTTCCTTCCTCGCCGACCCCCATCCTCTCTCCTGCACCCTCTTTCTCCTCCACCCCTCTCTCCTCTGTCCATTCTCTGCCCTCCTCTCCTTCTCGATGCTGCCCTCTCTACTCCACCCTCTACCCTTCTCCCCTCTCCTCCCTGATCCCCACACTCTCTTCTGCACCCTATCTCCCCTGCTCACCCTCCTCTCTCTCTCCTCCACCCATTCTCTCCTCTCCTCTTCTCCTCGAACCCGCTCTCTCTCCTCCACCCTCCCTCCTCCACCCTCACTCCTCCACTCTGCTCTCCACCCTGACCCCACCCCCTCCCCTCTCCTATTCTCCTGCTTTCCCCTCTCTCCCCCCTCCTCCCCCACCTTCCACTCTCTCCCTCTCTCCTCCCCTCCCCCCACCCTACCCCCAGGCTCCATCTCGGTCAACAGCCGCAGCCTGCCCTTCAGCTCCCCGGAGGGCAGCGAGATCCTGGACCTGGAGGGGGACATGTACCTGGGCGGGCTGCCCGAGGCGCGCTCGGAGCTGGTGCTGCCGCCGGAGGTGTGGACGGCGCTGCTCCACCTGGGCTACGTGGGCTGTGTGCGGGACCTCTTCATCGACGGCAAGAGCCGGGACGTGCGGCGCCTGGCCGAGATCCAGAGCGCCATGGGCGTGAGCAGCTTCTGCACCCGGGAGCTGCAGAAGAGGTGCGGCAGCAGTGGAGGTGGCGGAGGAGGAGGAGGGGGAGGCGGCGGAGGAGGAGGAGGAGGCGGAGGAGGCCCCTGCGGGAACGTCGGAGGGCATTGCAAGGAGGGCTGGAACCGCTACGTCTGCGACTGCACCGGCACCGGATACCTGGGAGGGAACTGTGAGATCGGTGAGGAGGATGGCGGTGGTGGTGGTGGGGGGTGATGGGGTGGTGGTGGAGGAGGGGGTGAGAGGTGGTGTGAGGAGGTGGTGTAGGAGGAGATAGTGAGGAGGTGGTGGTGGAGGGGGTGAGGAGGTGGTGGTGGAGGAGGGGATGCGGAGGTGGTGTGAGGAGGTGGTGAGGATGTGGTGTAGGAGGAGATAGTGAGGAGGTGGTGGAGGGTAGTTGGGTTTGAGAAGGTGGTTGGGGGCGAGGAGGTGGTGAGGAGGTGGTGGTGGAGGTGGCGGTGGAGGTGGTGGTAGTTGGGTTGGAGGAGGTGGTGGTGGAGGGGGTGAGGAGGTGGTGAAGAGGTGGTGGAGGAGGTAGTAGCTGGGTTTGAGGATGTGGTTGGGGGCGAGGAGGGGGTGGAGGGAGTGAGGAGGTGGTGGAGGTCGAGGTGGTGGTTGTGATAAAGTCAAGACGTGCTGAAATGTGACGGGCGACGGCGGTGGTGAGGGTGAGGATGTGGGAGGTAATGAGGATGGGGGTTGGGGCGGTGGGGTTGAGGGTGGGGGGTTATGAGAGACAGAAGTGTCCTTGTCGAGGGTGTCAAGGTCGCGATCGAGATGCTCCCCCCGACAAACTCCGGAGGACCATTGCAACACACAGACACATGTTGGGGGTGTGTTCCAACACAGATGACCAGCTGTCAGAGAGAGAGAGAGAGAGAGAGAGAGAGCCCGACACAGACAGACAGACAGAGAGACAGAGACAGAGACAGAGACAGAGAGAGAGAGAGACAGACAGAGAGAGAGAGAGTGCTGATCCAGTGAGCTCGTCACCAGGTGGCGATTGACAGGCGGGCGGGAGAGAGAGAGAGAGAGCGAGT
>CM051021.1:9034983-9039983 GCA_027704905.1 Muraenolepis orangiensis | reverse complement strand
ACTGGAAGGTTGCCGGTTGAAGTCCCCCCCCCCCCGAGGGGGGGACCGGGGCACTGCCCACCGAGGTGCCCTTCAGCAGGGCATACTACCACCTCCCCCCCCCCCGGGGAGCTGTATGTACACTAGCAATAGCTGCCCACTGCTCCTATTACTAGGATGGGTTAAACACAGTTCAGTGTGTGTGTGTGTGTGTGTGTGTGTGTGTGTGTGTGTGTGTGTGTGTGTGTGTGTGTGTGTGTGTGTGTGTGTGTGTGTGTGTGTGTGTGTGTGTGTGTGTGTGTGTGAACATGCATGTGAGCAATAAAGAGGATTCAATTCCTCTAGATTTAGATTTAATGTGACTTCAAGGGAAAATCCCTTGTGGTCCTTGGACTACTCTCCAAGATTCAAGCCTTTTTATTATGCAGCGGAATGCTTACTCCGCTACATTCGCCACAACAACAATAATAAAAAACAAATATTAAATAACAATAAAGATATAAAGATATAAATAAAGACAAACAAAGTGAGACGGATGTGTGCGACGGTGCGCCTTACAGTGTTGAGTGGAGACGGTAATGAGGAATCTAATCTAAAATGAAAAGCGGTGGAATTGGTGATGGGATTCCGTGTCGGAGCTTCATGCTAAATGATTGACGAGAAGACATCAGTCATTCCAACCAAAAAAAACTAACAAACAAACAAACAACAACAACTATATATGTTGCTTTGCCGGTACAAATCCTTTTAACCGTAACCGTTTATATATCATAAACGATCTTGGAGTAAACTCAAAGCGATGAATGGATTAATCTAAAGCGGACACCTTTTGAGGCTTGCGATTTACTTTGAAAATATGTACCTTGATGATGATTTAAACAGCAGACCCCCTCTCCCACCCCCCCCCCCCCCCCCCCCCCCCCCCACACACACACACACACACACACACACACACCTAATGGAACAAAGTTATCATCAACAGCTGATTGGCCGCTCGGGATGTCAATCAAGTGGCATGCGCCACTCAAGGGAGGAGAGTTGAAAATGTGAAAAATCATTTACTTTTGCGATGTCACGTGATCTACCGGCATAGCCTTTGCGATCGACCTATTGGGTCACCTCTGATCTGGAGGTTTAGGTAAGAGGACACACACACACACACACACACAGACAGACAGACAGACAGACAGACAGACAGACAGACAGACAGACAGACAGACAGACAGACAGACAGACAGACAGACAGACAGACAGACAGACAGACAGACAGACAGACAGACAGACAGACAGACAGACAGACAGACAGACAGACAGACAGACAGACAGACAGACAGACAGACAGACAGACAGACAGACAGACAGACAGACAGACAGACAGACAGACAGACAGACAGACAGACAGACAGACAGACAGACAGACAGACAGACACTCACTCACTCACTCACACTCTCTCTCTCTCTCTCTCTCTCTCTCTCTCTCTCTCTCTCTCTCTCTCCTCTCTCTCTCTCTCTCTCTCTCTCTCTCTCTCTCTCTCTCTCTCTCTCTCTCTCTCTCTCTCTCTCTCTCTCTCCGGGAGAGCCCTATCGAATCCAGAATAACCATGTCTTTTCTAACCTCTCTGCCCTTGCGCTTTTCGCATTTTTCCGCGGGGCCGTGAGACAAGCTGTCCGGGGTCTTAAAGGAGAGATAAAAAAAAAAAAACTAAAAATAAGGCAGAGTAAAATTGTACACTTGACTTTCACCTGCGTAGCCCTTTTTTCGTTCGTAGGGACACATCTTCCTCCGTCCTCCTCCTCCTCCTCCTCCTCCTCCTCCTCCTCCTCCTCCTCCTCCTCCTCCTCCTCCTCCTCCTCTCTCTCTCGCTGTGAAACTGCCGGCTTCTTCAGATAATAGCAATGGTTAAAAAAGCCTCTCCCGTCTAAATGGTTTGTCTTGTTGCTCGTATCCGCTTGTGAAATAGGAGCGAGAGACAGACAGAGAGAGAGTGAGAGAGCAAGAGAGAGAGAGAGAGAGAGAGAGAGAGAGAGCGAGAGATAAAGAGAGAGAGCGAGAGAGAGTGCGCCAGAGAGAGAGAGAGAGAGAGAGAGAGAGAGAGAGAGAGAGAGAGGAGAGAGAGAGAGAGAGAGAGAGAGAGAGAGAGAGAGAGAGAGAGTAAGAGAGAGTGCCAGAGAGAGAGAGAGAGAGAGAGTGCCAGAGAGTGAGAGAGAGATAAAGAGAGAGTAAGAGAGAGAGAGAGAGAGAGAGAGAGAGAAGAGAGAGAGAGAGAGATAAAGAGAGAGTGAGAGAGAAAGAGAGAGAGAGAGATAAAGAGAGACACCTGGAGGACTCGAGCTCCTTGACAGGACGGCGATGCTGGTCTCTCTGGTGAGCGATGCTGGTCTCTCTCTGGTTGGAGGCGATGCTGGTCTCTCTCTGGTTTGAGGCGATGCTGGTCTCTCTCTGGTTTGAGGCGATGCTGGTCTCTCTCTGGTTTGAGGCGATGCTGGTCTCTCTCTGGTTGGAGGCGATGCTGGTCTCTCTCTGGTTTGAGGCGATGCTGGTCTCTCTCTGGTTGAGGCGATGTGGTCTCTCTGTTGAGGCGATGCTGGTCTCTCTCTGGTTTGAGGCGATGCTGGTCTCTCTCTGGTTGGAGGACGAGCAGGAAAACAACAAGGTGAAAGCCCCGCAAATTTCGAGAGAAAGGAACAACAAACAAATCACAGCCTGACAATAAACCCAGGATACAAAGAAAGGAGAGGAGGACATGAAGGGAGAATGGCACAATATGATATATGATATATATTTATATGCAAAGAAGGAAAGGAGGAATGCTGAAAGAGATCAGGAGATCAGGGCCGGTTTTAGGTTTAGGTGCACGACAACATACAACACGGTAACAATCGAATGAATATGAAGGGAGAAGAAGCCAGAGCCGGAGGCCGAATTATTCAACTGGAATAAAACATAAATGTAAGAACAAAAAGACAAGAGAGGACCAAACAGGATGAAGAAGAACGGAAGGAGAGAGAGAGAGAGAGAGAGAGAGAGAGAGAGAGAGAGAGAGAGAGAGAGTGCAGAGAGAGAGAGAGAGAGAGAGAGAGAGAGAGAGAGAGAGAGAGAGAATGCGACGAGAGTGGCGGCGGCAGGGGACGGTGAGTCAGATGACGTAGAGGGGATTATGGCTGACATTAAACAGCTCTAAGTGGATAGAGAGAGAGAGAGAGAGAGAGAGAGAGAGAGAGAGAGAGAGAGAGAGAGAGAGAGAGAGAGAGAGAGAGAGAGAGAGAGAGAGAGAGGCCTGCCGTTGTGTCGGGTGGAGGAGAGGAGTGACTCAGAGTCTGCGTACTGTCTGCCGTCTCCCGTGGGACACGGACTCCCGGTGCTGATGCTGCTAATGGATGGAGGGGTAGCGGCCGCGGAGATGATGACAGCGTTGTCAGCGACGGAACAATTCGAATAAAAACAACACAATAATCAAATTAAAAACACCACTACGGCTGCTGATAATGACACACATGTATTAAACTAATATCTGTATATTCCAATTTATCAAATATAATACGGGGGCGGTAGAGCTCAGGAGGTAGAGCGGTCGCCTCTCAACCGAAAGGTCGCTGGTTCGATCCCCCGGCTCCTCCTAGCAAAAGCTGTCGAGGTGTCCTTGAGCAAGACACCCTAACTAACCCTAACTGCCCTGACGTGCTGGCTGTCTCCTAGCATGGCTGACTCCACCGTCGGTGGATGAATGGGTGAATGTGAGGCATGACTTGTAAAGCGCTTTGGATAAAAGTGCTATATAAAAGCCGGCATTATTATTATTATATTATCTGTATATGATGTAATATTATCACTAATAATATATACGATTACACTAATATGACTGATGTAAAGAAACAAGCAATTGAATTGTCAACCAAGACAGAAGAAAACATAACTTTATAACTTAACATTCACGGTGTACTAGATAACAAACGCAAATAGTAATAACTATTACTAGTGCTAATTATACTCGTCGGTTGAGGGTCCGTATCGGCCTATTGATTAGGTAGTAATTGATAAGGCCTGAGCTGATTATAGCAGTGGGGATTCCTGTTTCCCAGATCTAAATGATATCCGATTACAGAGCGTCAGGAAGTACAACTGGTCAATTGGTAGTACACATAATAGGCCTTGTAATACACAGTGGTTTTTCATTTGCGGGTTAAATTTGTATATATTTATTGATGCTCTGGCCTGGTCTGGTCGATCAGGTTCAAAGGAAAACATTAATTGCGTGATCAAATGGGGTCCTGATTCTTCCCGTGCATTCTGGGACATGTAGTACGGTAGTCAAGCTGCGTCAAAATGAATGGACAGGAACCCGTTTTAAAAACAGAAATTGAAAAAGGTCAACACGGAATGAGGAAGCCAACAACACATGTTCAGCTAGCATGGAACGCCAAGTTCAGCCCCGGCCGAACTGTAACAAGTTTAATGGAGCGATGAGTCATTGTGTGTGGTGGGCTAGCGGAAAATAGCCGGCCGCGCCGCGTTAGCCTCCCGCTAACTGTCGCGGCATCGTTCGGCGTCGTTCCGCCCGGGTAGCGTGATTAGCCCGGCCCCCCTTGTCGCAGCTCTATCCAATAAAAAAAAAGGGCCACCATGAAGCCAGCTAGCGAGCGAGCGAGGCGACAAACCGTCTCTCACTTAACTCTCTCAGCCGGCCCGCCGCGGAGACGTGCGGCGAAAATGGCGCCATTAGCATATTTTTTATGTTTGTTTTTTTTTACCAAAACTCGCCCTGCGCCCGGGTCGTACAATTTGTCTCCAGCAAATTAGAAAGTATACAGACGTACGGTAATTTGCGGAGATGGAAAGGGACGGTGTCAGTCGGGTGGTGGTGCTGGTGGTGTTGGTGGTGTTGGTGGTGGTGGTGTGGTCGTAATGGTGGTTAGGTAGTGGTAGTGGTGGTAATGGTGGTGGTTGTGGTGGTGGTGATGGTTTTGGTTTTGGTGTTGGTTTTGGTGATGGAGGTGGTGGTGGTGGTGGTGGTGGAGGTGGT
>CM051021.1:9024983-9029983 GCA_027704905.1 Muraenolepis orangiensis | reverse complement strand
GGCGAGAGAGAGAGAGAGAGAGAGAGGGAGGGAGAGACACAATTAGTGCGACGTCCCTCTCCGCGGGTACCGTCCCCGCTCCAGCCCATCATCACGCTATCGGAAAGCAATATAGCGGCACCTGACATTTAGATTGGAGGAGCGTGCGGGGCGGGCGGACCCCGCAAGCCCTACGAAGGAGGAGGAGGTGGAGGAGGAGGAGGAGGGCGGAGGAGACGACTCCTGCCTGCATAATGTCTGTCGCCAAAGCCCTTGAAATCCCTCGAGGGATATATATAAGTGGATGAGGACATACGTTTCGCAGACGAGGAGTGTCTCTCTGATTGGACATTTTTTCCGATTGCCTTTTGTCGTCCAACGCGAATGTTGCGTTGTTTGGTTATTTCGTCCTGTTGAACTAACCCGCCAGTCAGTCAGTCTTGGCGTTATTTTGGAAGCGTTGCCTTCACTCTACTGCCAATGTTGTCCATCCATCCATCCATTGTCTACCGCTTATCCGGGTCACGGTGGCGGAAGTAGCAGCTTCCAAGCGTCACCTCTCCCTGGCAACATCGACCAGCTCTGACTGGGGGGGGGGGATCCCGAGGCGTTTCCAGCAGGCCGGCGTGGAGATGTAATCACCAATCCCAATTAATATGCTTGTGAATTTCGTGGAGAGTGCTGTGTGGTTTATGGTTGTGATTTCCGCCAGCCTAGCCTGACCTGTATAACAGCGTACCTGAGTTCCCCCCCGCCAGTCACGGATTGAAAGCGTGTCTCGTAAAAAAAATAAGAAGTCAACTAAAATGCTGATGTATACCTCCTCAAAAATCGGAGCAGGTATACAACACGTCGGTACGGCTCCCTGGAGAGAGAAAATCGTCTTGACTTTCTGGAGGAGGATGCAGGCGAAATGCTTCCGAAATCACAATCGATTCCCAACGCTAATGATGTCCATTTGCCAGCAAGCAGCCTCCCCGCCCCCCCCCCCCCCCCCCCCACTTCGACCCGGAGGTGGAAGGAAAACGATGGTCTTCTCTTGTGAGCCGCTACTTGTGCCCACTTACACACACACACACACTTACACACACACGCACTCACACACACATACACATACACACACACACACACACACACACACACACACACACGCGTAAGCCTCAGACACTCTTAGCCCCATCGAGGGCCCCTATCTCACCACGTCAAGGCGTGAGTGTGATTGGCCGTGACAAAGCCGGCACACACACACACACACACACACACACACACACACACACACACACGCACTCACCACACCGCATGATGTCACCATATCTCAATGATTTTCACTAGTCACTATCACGTGACGTTTGTTTGGAAATGGCTTCATTGCTAATCACGCTCACACCTGCTTGTGACATATGGGGGTGCCTTTTTTAAGTGCTAGCGTAGCGCTAAAGCGCTAGGCACTCAAACAGCGTGGCGTCTGCTTGTGAATAAAAAAATAATTAAATACATTTAATTGTACCGTATGTTCACATGTTCAGTATTTGAGAAGGAATCGTTAAGTAAGGTTAGTAAGTAAGGGGGGCTCATAAGGCTCTGGGTTCGATTCCCAATGTCCGTAGCGTAATGTCCTGTAAAGGCGTCCTCGAGCAGGAAGTTGTTGACCTGCAGTTTAGTTTAATAACCCCCAAAAAAAATGAAATCTAACTGTAAATTGCTTTGGCTGAAAAAACGTCCTATACTACTATAACTATAAGCAGCATTGAAATTCATCTGCGACCCTCATTGTACGCAGCCGAGCCTCGCCGGACCCTGTACCACCCCCCCCCACCCCCCCCCCCCCCACCTCGGTTGACCTGCTCCGAGTCGCCGGCTCCCATTAGAAGCGTCTCAGCCGAAGCTGATCGTACCTCCGCGACCACGGCAGACCGCCAGTTGGCCCGAGCCATCGAGACTTTTTTAGCGCCGGCCCCAGAGTGAGCCCCCAGAGTGCTTAACAGGGGGGGGGGGGGGGGGGGCACCCACCCACCCACACCTAACACCACCACCACCACCACCAACACCACCCCTCTTCCCTTCTCGAAGGGCCACTTGTAGGAGTGTCATCCACATGCCTGTTGAACATGTGTGTAGACACACACACACACACACACACACACACACACACACACACAACGCACACAGACAAAGGCACACACACACACACACACACACACACAAAGCACACACACACACACACACACACACACACACACACACACACACACACACACACACACAGGGGGGTACATTTGGTCCAATCTGGGTGTTTTATGTTTGTGTGTTGGTTTTAAACGGCTCCCCTTCACCTTCCCAGTTCTTAGCCCGTTTGTTTACAACCCTCCCCGGTGCCATCTTGAAAACTCTTGTGAACTTGTTACGGTTATTCCTACGGCCCGACTCAACAACAACAACAACAACAACAACATCATCGCTTACGATGGCTAAAACCAAACGGAACCTTAAAACATAATACCTCCCGGGATCATCGGGGACCGTGTACATACCAATTTGCGTGACATTCTTGTTCCGCTATTGCTGCTATATTTAATATTATAATTCAAATGGGGCAACATTATTATTATTTTAGTTTCTTTGTTACGGGTGAGTTCCTCTCTCTCTCTCTCTCTCTCTCTCTCTCTCTCTCTCTCTCTCTCTCTCTCTCTCTCTCTCTCTCTCTTCTCTCTCTCTCTCTCTCTCTCTCTCTCTCTCTCTCGTCTCTCTCTCTCTCTCTCTCTCTCTCTCTCTCTCTCTCTCTCTCTCTCTCGTCTCTCTCTCTCTCTCTCTCTCTCTCTGTCTCTCTCTGTCTGTCTCTCTCTCTCTCCTCTTTTCTCTCTGTCTGTCTCTCTCTGTATGTCTCTCTCTGCCTCTCTCTCTGTCTCCCTCTGTCTCCCCCCCTCATCCTCCTCATCCTCCTCATCCTCCCTGGTCCCATTGTAATCGCTCCACTTCTCAGCAGTTCGGCCATTAAGAAATAACGGATATATTTTTTTTGTGGTATTGGCGTAGTGTGTGTGGTGTGCGTGCGTGCGTGCGTGCGTGTGTGCGGCGCGTGTCCTAGCCAGCATTGAGATAAAGGCATTTTATTATATTAGACAGCTTAAAGATACGTCCTCAGCTGAAGAGGGCGGGGGGAGGGAGGCAGGAAGGGGGATTTATAACTTACAATTAGTCCAGGAAATAAATCTAACCCAAAGTACTTTTCCTGTATTATTTATTAGCGAGGGGAATGCACGATTTATCTGTGGCTATGCAGAGAGGGGGCGGCGCTGGGGAGTGATGGGCCATGGGGTGGAGGTTGTGTTGTTAAGTTGTTTCATTCTTGGTAAAAAAACTAAAAATAAAACAACAGATTCCTTTTGAATTGAATGAAGGGCTGACAGCTGACAGCCATATCTTTAAGTATTTATTTTCACACAAAGGAGGAGGAATCCTTTGTGTCACTCTCTGCACTTTGCCCCATTGTGTGTTTTTAATAGAACCGCATACCCCTGATCCCTACCTGTTAAATACTTATACTTACTTACCTGTATATATATATACACATATATACACCTATTATTATACTCATATCTCACACATACTCTTAAAAGATATAGAAGGCAAAGATATCGATCTTTTTGTTCAACTATAGACAAGGTGCATTTAGGCCACGCCCCCCACACCGGGAAGGTGCCTCCTTGTCACCTTTGACTCAAAAGCTGCTTTGTGACAGGATGCTCAACCAACAAGATAAAGAACCCAAAGAACCCAAAATATAACGTTAACTGCAGTTAACGTTTACATTTTTACAAACTGCCGAAACCGAAAAAAAGTTATGATTTCCCTTGTTGGTAGAGCATCGTGTCAACACAACAGCTTTTAGACATGTTTCAGTCAATGGAGAGATGATGAAATGATGGCTTTCAGATGATATAGCGATGTTTCTCAATGTTCAGGATTTATATTGTCCATGTGCAACGAGTACAATGAAACGCGTACACCCCGCAGTATTATAAGTAATAGTACTTTTCTAAAACACTAAAGGCCTACTATAATGATACTGTACACAATACTAAATATCACCTTCCTGTCAGGTCAGTGTTTATTGGGTAACGATTATGTTCAGTTTATTAACTTTTGATGACAGTTTGCTATATTCAATGTTTTGGTACGAATTATCTCAGTTGTTGGAATTCAAACCGTTTGAAAACTCATAATAAAATGGATTTTGCGTGAAATAACGGTTAAATAGCGGTTTAATGTGACCACTAAGGAACAACTGATCAGCTTCCAGTGATTGTAAAGCCTTGAGAGACTCCTTTGTGTCCATTTCTTTTTTTTTTGTGTGTATTGATCAGGTGTAAATATCACCGAAGCACCAATTTGGCCACATAATCGGGTTATTTTGTCATCCTGTAATGCGTACGGGTCTGGAAGTGAAGCCGAACCTTTATTAAACATTAGTTTAGAAGAATATCGATAGCGACTTCATTGAGAGGTTTTTTTTTACCTATTCAGCGACTAGAAAATCGCATTAAGCAGTTGATCTCCCCGTACTTTCCATGTAAAAGATGCCAATAACAAGGACCTTTTGCCAAACTGTAAAACTGCGCATGTGTGGAAATGACATTATTGCTGGTAAACAAGAAACATACGCATAAAGTAACGGAAATCAGCTTCTGATCACTTATCAATATCACACATGGGCTTATGTGGGGTATTGGTTTTTCACACATGAGGGCACTGCCACACACAACGGAAGCCCACTGGGAACCATACAAAGTTAAAGTCTGAAAAGTGAAATATTCATTATTAAACAGTTAGGCTCTCATTTTCTCATGTACCCTTTTAAAACATTTAGTGTACACAAACACATTTCGTGTTACATTGAAAACGATTAAATAGGAACTCACTGTCCAACTTATAGTACGCACAAAATAAGGAAATGCTCAGGGTTGTTAGAGTAGGGTTGTAAATATTAATAACCAGTGTCCTACTTAGTGCAGAGGTAAAAG
>CM051021.1:9002483-9014983 GCA_027704905.1 Muraenolepis orangiensis | reverse complement strand
GATTATTATATACATATTGTGCAAAAAAGCTTTTTTAAGTGCCAGTAGTGCAGCAGCATCATGAATACAGGGCGGTGCAGTGGCTGTAAGCAGTCCAGAAAGAAAGTCCAGCTAAAGTATGACAGTGTAATGTAATGTAATGTAATATGGGTGACAATGTTATGATACTGGCGGCACTCCTAGCTGTTCAGTAGGCCGCACCGCCTGAGTGGCTAGCAACCGTCCACCGCCGCTGACCTCGTGCGAAGTCAACGACCTCGCCGCTGACAACACCTCGACACCAACCAGGACGGTGTATACACATGTATACGATACAAAAAAAAACCACAGTGACATTTAAAGGGGTCCTATCATACCACCAATAAATATATACTAAATATGAAGTGTTTTAAAGAAAGGGGGTCATAGTATACCACCAGGTGTGTGACACTCTGGTGTCACCGGAGTGTTCCCGCTTGTCATGCAATGGCCAATCACAATTCACACCCGGCGGGGGGGTATACTACGACCCCTTTAAAACACTAAAATACTTTGTATTTAGTTAATAGTTAGTATTTGATGGACCGGACCGGATTGACTCGACCCCCAGCTTGAAAGGTTTTGGGTTTGAATCCCCCCCCCCCCCCCACCCCCTCTCCATATATCTGTAGACGTCCTAGCGGAAGATGCCCTAACCCCTATACCCGCACCTCCTCAATGAGCCTTTCTCTCAAATGTGACTTTGAGTCGGGGTTAAAAGCGTCCGCTAAACGACCTAATGAGGATAAGTACGTGTGTGAGTGGTTGGATACCCAAG
The DNA here is from genome assembly GCA_027704905.1 of Muraenolepis orangiensis. Lineage (NCBI taxonomy): Eukaryota > Metazoa > Chordata > Actinopteri > Gadiformes > Muraenolepididae > Muraenolepis > Muraenolepis orangiensis. The sequence continues at coordinate 9,014,187 of CM051021.1, read as the reverse complement.
CACTCGTACAATTCATTAATTTTAACATTTTGTACTCGAGTGGTTCACCGGAGAGTGGTTTAGTGTGTGTGTGTGTGTGTGTGTGTGTGTGTGTGTGTGTGTTGTCGATGTCAAGGGTGGCCTGTGTGGGCTACAACACACCCCATCTCTGTCCTCTCTCTCTCTCTCTCTCTCTCTCTCTCTCTCTCTCTCTCTCCTCTCTCTCTCTCTCTCTCTCTCTCTCTCTCTCTCTCTCTCTCTCTCTCTCTCTCCTCTCTCTCTCTCTCTCTCTCTCTCTCTCTCTCTCTCTCTCTCTCTGTCTTTCTCTGTCTTTCTGTATCTCTGTCTTTCTCTCCATATCTCTCTCTGTCCTCTCTGTCCTCTCTCTCTCTTTCTCTCTCTCTCTCTTTCTCTTTCTCTGTCTTTGTCGCTATATCTATCTCTTTCCCTCTCCTTCCCTCTCTGTATTTCTGTATCTCTCCCTCTCTCTCTCATTCTCTCTCTCTCTCTCTCTCTCTCTCTCTCTCTCTCTCTCTCTCTCTCTCTCTCTCTCTCTCTCTCTCTCTCTCTCTCTCTCTCTCTCTCTCCGTCTCTCTGTCTCTCTCTCTCCATCCCTCTGTTTATCTATGTCTCTCTCTCTCCGTGTCTCTCTACCGGAGAGTAGAGAGTGTCACCTCAGTGCATAGCAGGAGCCAGGAGTGCCTGTGTTTTATTTCCCCCGAGGGCAGCATGTCGGTTCCCTACATTCCCTTTCTTTTAGTCTTTCTTTCTTTCTTTCTTTTTTGTCTTTCTTTCTTTCTTTCTTTCTTTCTTTCTTCCGCTCTTTCTGTTTCTTTTACTTCATAGTTCATTCCTTCAGACTTGATGGGTAGACTTTATTTTTTTTCGATTCATAAATTGCATTTCTGTCATACGTTGTGCGGTGGTTCTCTTCCCGTCCTGTCTTGGCTATGTTATTTCAGACCTCTTTCGTCACCCTACTCTACTCTACTCTAGTAGTTTCTTTTCTGGTCTCTTTTTCTCACCCTTCTCTCTCTGGCTCTCTTGCCATCTCTCTCTCCCAGCCCTATTCCCCCCTGGTTAAAACACCGCTGGGGTGTGTATATATATATAACACAGTGAGGCATTAAACCCGTCATGGGAGACTCCGGTTCACACTGCTATAAATGGACACTCCTCTTAACCTTAACAATAGGGAGTGTGCTGAAAATCATTTGACTCGATTTAGCTTTAGAAAATCGCAGGAGGAAAAAAAAATTTGAAAAAACTTGAAACGGGTTCTCTCTCTTTGAGCGTTTTCTCACACTATGGAAAGCTTGGGCGAGCATTAAATACGGCGATACCCCCAAATCACATTAGCCACGCTAGGGTTCCACCCAAAAGACACCAGACGCCAACCTTCCGGGTGTATAAAAAGTTCTGGAGAGCAGAGCCGGAGTGAAAACTCCGCTAAAAATAACCCACTCATCTTTCAGAAACCAACCAGACACACACACACACAAACTCTTTGTGTGTGTGTGTGTCGAAATAGAAATGTCAAAGTAATGTAAAGCAATGCGACTGTAGGAAGTGTAGCAAATAGGACTGTGGCAAATAGGACGAATCCCCGACATTTTTGGTTTGATGAAAAAGAAAAAAATCCTGTTGGACACATCGTTTTGGTCCCAAAAAGAGGACACGTCCATGAAGTTAAAGGACCTCAGGCCTAACCACAGCCAGACAAAGCCAATGGATAAAACCATGGCAGGAAAACACATCATTTTCATCCGTTCCCTTTGTCTCGCTGCTTGTTCCCTGCTTATTTCGGGTTTTTGTCCACCACATCAGGTGTACACACACACACACACACACACACACACACACACACACACACACACACACACACACACACACCAAAATGGCAAAGCGCTAAAATTAGCTTTTCCGATCAAAAATAACAAACAGATCCCGCTAGCTTTTTAGCAGCCGTTGGACTATGGAGAACCCCCCCCCCCCCCCCCCCCCGATAGCCGTCTGTAGTCCTGCTTCCCTTCCCAACGACGTCGACCAGATGTTTTCCGAATTGCGGCCAGCTGTGCCGTTCGCCGAGCAGACTCGGGTGACAACCGGGACGACGGCGGCTCGCTTCTTAAGCCTTTAAAAACGTCTCATTCTTCCAGTTCCCCCACCTCACCCCCACCTCCCCCACCCTCCCCCCCCCCCCCTCCTCCCCCCACCTCCCCAGAACAGATTGAGCACACTGTTTTTGGTTTCCGACACTTCCGCCCCCAGAACAAAAGAGAGTGACTGAGAGGCGGTTTGACCAATGTGTGTTTGCGCACACAGGGTTCAAGTTGTAGCCTACACACCACCGGCCAATGGCGGCAATGCAAAATGCGAAAAAAGGCGGGACATATAAGGAGAAAATGTAATGTATGTATAATCACTATGGATGCGACTGACTGTAGTAAAAGGAAAAAAGCCGAATCCCGGATTATTAATAAATAATAAGACGCCAGACGGACCTAAACAAAAAAAAGAGCGGGAAAAAGAGGATGTCTGCCCTATGTTTTTTGCTGCAGTTCGCATCTCCGTTATTAGCTGTGTCGTTGTTTAGCGTAGCTACTGTTGGGGTTGAATTTGGGGATTTAAAATCCTTTATCTTTCTTTTTAAATCTCCTATCATTGCTGGGGGGTGTTTTAATTGGTCCATTTGTGTGTCGCACCACACACGGATGTTTATCTGAGCGGAAGCAAATTAGGCGGGCACTGAACGGTGTCTGTTTTGGAGACGCTCCTGTTTGATTGGGTTTTTAATTAGGCGCCATCCTCCATCATCATCACCATCACCTCCTCCTTCACCACCACCACCACCACCTCCACCCCCACCACCACCACCCCCTCTATCCTCCACCACCTTCACATCCACCACCTCCACCATCACCCACACCCCATCAACCACCTCCACCACCGCGACTACCACCACCGCCTCCACCACCACCTCCATCACCACTACCACCACCACCTCCACCACCACCACCTCAACCAACACCAGCACCTCCACCAGCACCTCCACCACCACCACCACATTCACCATTATCACCACCACCTCCACCTTCACCACCTCCACCACCTTCACCACCACCTCCACCACTACCACCACCTGCCCCTCTATCACCACCACCACCATTTCCACCACCACCTCCATCACCACCTCCAATACCTCCACCACCACCTCCACCTCCACCACTTCCACCACCTACCCCTCTATCACCACCACCTCCACCTCCACCTCCACCACCTCCATCACCACCACCACACCACCACCACCACCATCTCCACCTCCATCACCACCACCCACCACCTCCATCACCACCACCACCACCATCTCCACCGCCACCTCCACCCTCCAACTCACCACCTCCAACTCACCACCTCCATCTCCACCTCCACCACCATGTTTTTTAAGGTATTTCTACTCCGGCAGACATTAAGATTAGGATCTTTCCTTCTGTCACTTAACGATAAGGCGCTATTTGTAGTCTCTAATTAATTGTAATCATTATTCCGTGATTAATATAACATCGTTCAGCCCTTTAAAAAAAAAAGAAAAAAAAAGAAGGGAATATAAACAGAATTTAACAGCGAAAATAAGTGTGTGTACGGCGGTTGGTGACACGGTGACATGCTCAGGCACGCTTGTCCAACCCCAGGGGGGCCTCTTCCTACAGGCAACCAGTTCCATTTGCGGCCCAAATGAATTCAGAGACCAGAAACCAGGAGCACGTACCTCCACACCACACCAAAAAGTCCCCTGGATCCAAATTTGGATCCGGATCTGCGCCAAAATCAAATCAGCTGTTCCGCGGCCCATAAGTAATCTAACCACTAAGTTTTGTCCAATTCCGCACTATCATTTTTCAGTTATATCGCTAACAGACAAACAAACAAACAAACAGACAAAACGAACGGGGGTGAAAAAACATAATCTCCGGGCCATCTGTGGAGGTTAAAAACAAAATCCCTAAAGGATTAGGAGCAGTGGCTAGGGGTCTCCCCATCGTGGCTAGGGGTGTTTCACTATCCCCAGCCCCCCCATCCCCCCCCAACACTCGAGAGACATCCTTAGCCTTCACCTGTCGACGTCACCTGAGAGAAAGGTACCTCCCCCTTAACCACCACCTGCTCCGCTACGCGATACGCATCGGAACCGCCCTTCGGATAAAAGAGAACGTCTATTTAACCAACCGCATGCCAGGACAGTAAGGAAGAACCAGGAAATAAATAAATATAATAGAAATAATAAAAATAAATACGTGCTGCGTATGTTGTCTGATATCACCACTTGCTTTCTTTAACATACCATGGTGATGGTTTCCTTTTTTTTTCCTGATTAAACCAGTACACATACGGAGGAGAAGAAGAGGCCATTGAGGTCTCGGGAGGGACACCCCCCCCCCCCCCCCCAACCCCCCCTGCTGCCACTCATCCTCCGGTGCTGGAGAAACGTTGCTGTTTTCAAACGCAAACCAATCGCGTCTAATTCGGCTATCCACCGCCGAGTGGCCCGAATCCCGCCGAGAAATCACGGCTGCTGGGCTCCTTCTAATTGACAATTGAAATGTCTCTAGCCATCCGTGCGCACAGTGCACACACACACACACAGGCACACACACACACACACACACACACACACACACACACACACACACACACACGCACACACATGCACACACACACAAACTCATCCACCTGTGTGCATCTCTGTACATCCATCTACATGCTCGCTGATGGACAATTATGCTCATGTGCTCTGCACACACACACACACACACACACACACATCCCCCCCTCGAGACACACACACACACACACACACCCACAGATATTCCCCCCAACAAACACACACACACACATTCCCCCGACAAACACACACACACACACACACACACACACACACACACACACACACACACACACACACACACACACACACACACACACACACACACACACACACACAGGGATGTCTCTGCACACACAGAAAACACATTCCCCCAGACACACACACATACACACACACACGCACACACCCACACACATTCCCCCGACGACACACACCACACACACACCACACACCACACACACACACACACACACACACACACACACACACACACACACACAGACACACACACACACACACTCTCTCTCTCTCAGCGGGGATATTAAACCCAAGGTGCCCACCCTTCCTCTCCTCATCTCCAAGTCAAATGGGCCGCTCAGCATCGCCACGGCAGGTTTCAACCTTGAATTAATGTCAAACCCAATCTGAATACGTTCCTAAGCAGCCTTAATCAAATCAACGCCACGGCGGCCGCGGCGGCAGCGGCAGCGGCGGCGGCGGCGGCCTCTGCCAACAGACGCTATTATGAATCTGATTACCGCTATCCGCCTCACGCGCTCAGACACAGTGGCGTTGGGTTTTGTAGCGTTTTTGTGGCTTTTTTGTCTCGCGTCTTTTATCTTATTTTTCCTTTGTTTTCCCCCCCTCTTGTTGTTGTTGTTGTTGTCGTTGTTTATGTGGTCATGTGGTAGCACACTGTGTGTGTGGTGGTGTGTGTGTGTGTGTGTGTGTGTGTGTGTGTGTGGGGTGTGGTGGGGGTGGTGGTGGTGGGGGGGGGCGTGTGTGGTGGTGGGGAAATAAGAAAAATTGCTGGCGACTCTTGAGTTGATTAAAAAACGGCTTTTTCATCAGAGGAGCCGTGAGCAACCGTGACTGTTGCGGGGGAGGGTGGGGGGGAGGGTAGGGTGGGTGGGGGGGAGGGGGAGGGTAGGGTGGGGGGGAGGGGGAGGGGGGAGGAGGGCAGAGGCTGCCGTGGTGACCGCCCAGGTCCGCCTCCGACCCCAGAGATAGGTACTGGGTTCCAGCCCTGTCATGTCCAAAGCCTGATGTTCTAACACTATTATAACACTGTATACTACCTACTAAATACTATAAACTATAATTAACACCATATACTACCTACTATATACTACAAACAACACTCTGTTCTACCTACATTATACTATAAACTATAAACACTGTATGCTACCTACAATATACTATTAACAACATTATATACTACTTCCTATATACTATAAACAACACTAAATACTACCTACTTTATACTTTAAACTATAAACAACACTTTATACTACCTATTATATGCTATATGATATTCTAGTCTAACGACACTTTACACTATACTATAACGTACTATTCACAATTAAAACTATACACAAAAATCTAAAGTCCATCCAAACGACTCGCTGATGGTGACTGCGGTTCATCGAGCCGCCACTTGTCGTTTGCACGATCGACCACATCGTGATACTTCACAACCGCTCAGCCTCTATTCAAGATTCAAGATTCAAGATTCAAGATAACTTTATTTAATCCCGAGGGAAATTAAGGTGCAACAGTTGAAACAGGGGGGAATAAATGCACGCAAAAATATACTAATACCTAAAAACTAATAACAACAAACTAAACTAAACCAGAGTGACCCACCGTGTCAATTCAGACCCCATGGTGAGCGACGCTTTACAGACGACACGGAGCGATCCCGTGTGTACTAAAAAACCTCAACATAGTCACTGTCACATTGAAAACGGTAGAGGAGACGGGGATAGGGGGGCGGCAGGATAGTCGGTTTGTGACTTGGCTGGCTTGGGGAACCGGAGGGTCGCCCGTTCAAGTCCCCCCGAAACACCTGGGGCTAACTGCCGAGGTGCCCTTGAGCAAGGCATCACCCCCCTATACTGCTCTCCCCGGGGCAGCTGTATATACAATAGCTGCCCACCACTGCTCCTGATACTAGGATGGGTTAGATGCAGAGAAACACATTTCACTGTGTGTGTGTGTGTGTGTGTGTGTGTGTGGTGTGTGTGTGTGTGTGTGTGTGTGTGTGTGTGTGTGTGTGTGTGGGTGTGTGTGTGTGTGTGTGTGTGTGTGTGTGTGTGTGTGTGGTGTGTACGGGCCCGATAAAGAGGATTCCAAATCCTCCAGGTTTTTTAGATTCAAAGATTCAGACCCTTAACCTTCCATCTTAACTCACCCCCCGTCTCCCCCCCCCCCCTCCTGCCCCCCCCCATCCAGGACCCAGCACCACCTGTACGGAGGAGTCCTGCTACAACCAGGGCGTGTGTCTCCAACAGTGGGAGGGCTTCAGCTGCGACTGCACCATGACGTCCTATGGCGGCTCCTTCTGCAGCGACCGTAAGTAACCCCCCCCCCCCGGGGTTTTGGCTGGGGAGCGGTTTATTGTTGTGAATTGTTGTTGTTTGACTTGTCGTTGTTGTGGTCGGCCGCCGTGCCGCGCGCTCCACTTCCGTCTGTGTTGCGGGCTTTCGTGGGTGTACAAATGCTCCGTGGTGTGGTGTGTGTGTGTGTGTGTGTGTGTGTGTGGTGGTGCGGGCCTTCTCTACGGCCTGCCCACCTGGCTGGCCGGGGCTCCATCCCCCGGGGGGCCCGGCTAGCTAGACGCGCCCCCCGGGGTTTAGCGGCCGGAGAAAGCTTCTTCTTCTCTTTTCTATTATAGTTTGCTTTTTTCCTCCTACTGTATATATAGTCTGTTGCGTCTGTTGCATCTCTACGGGTGTCACTGTCACACCGTCTCCGGGCTTCTCTCTTCCCTGATTGGCTGAGGCTGTGACATGTGACGTTCCGTTCCGCCGGCACCCACCCCTGATGTCCCTCCGTGGGAACAGAGGTGTGTGCTGTGGGGAGTGGATGTGAAGGGAGAAGGTTTTTCCACTTCAATCCGTGTCGATCCGCGCTGGTGTGAAAATCTGCCGCTTATGTTGTATTATTATTATAGATATAGTAATTATATGTATTATTATTATTATTATTATTATTAGTATAGATAGATTTATTTAGTATCTTGTTTGTGTGCTGTGTGTCTGAGACCCTGTGAGTATTCCAAGAGCGGGAAAAGAGCGGGAAAACAGGGAGATTTAAGTCTCCGCTAAAAATGCGATGGGTCGATTATCTTTGTTATATTTGTTTTCACTTTGGATCGTTTGTGGCTTTCGAGGATCGCCGTGCAAATTCGAGTATGAGCTAGTTCAAACACTTTTCCACAGGCGACCGACGGCTCACGGGCCGAGACACACGAGACTTCCTCCTCGGTTTGACAGATAGATAAAAGCGGTATTAATTAAGTGATCAAGCGAACATTTTTTTTACAAATTAAATATTAAAATCCGGAGGACCCCATACCGAGAGGGCCGTGAGTCACGCCAAGTCAAGGGCCCCTCGACGAGACGTTAGCTTAAGCGTAATTAGTATTCCACTAGTCGTGTCCGCACGCTAGCCTGGGAAGAAGGCGGGTGAGGGTAGAGGTAGCGTGACAGGCTAATAGACTTGTTGGCATAAGTATTGCTGCTTAAGCACTGAGCACAGAAGATAAGCTGTACCACACAGGGTTTTCCAGGGGTGGGCGTTGTGTGTGTGTGTGTGTGTGTGTGTGTGTGTGTGTGTGTGTGTGTGTGTGTGTGTGTGTGTGTGTGTGTGTGTGTGTGTGTTTGTGCTGTGTGTGTGTGTGTGTGTGTGTGTGTGTATGTGTGTGGCTGTGTGTGTGTGTGTGTGTTTTTCTATTACCCGTGAGTTAAAGGGGGGAGTTTATCGGGGACATTGTCATTGTGTGTGTGACATCGTGCCGGTCTGTCGGCTCAATGGACCGACCGCGGCCGGCCGAAGAACCATGGTGAAGAAAGTCCGTCCCCCCCTGTTTGTGTATGAGCGGGAAACGACTTGGAGGGGGGGGGGGGGGGTTGGTTGTAACAGTTCCAGATCCTGACAGAGGAGTGGAGAGGAGAGGAGAGGGGAGGAGAGGGGAGGGGAGGGGTAGGGAAAGCTGTTTGTGGCTGAGGGAATGTGGGTGGAGGAGAAGGAGGAGAGGTGTGATGTAGGGGTGGATTCTGTGCTCAAAAACTCCTCCTCGATTCTGTACTCCTCTGGGGCCGGCGTTAATGTGATTAATGAACTGGGTTTTGAAGCCCATGCGGTTCCAAGTGTGGTACTGCACCAGTAGGGGGGCGACCGCGCGCGCGTGTATGTGCGCGCGTGTGTGTGTGTGTGTGCGTGTGTGTGTGTGTGTGTGTGTGTGTGTGTGTGTGTGTGTGTGTGTGTGTGTGTGTGTGTGTGTGTGTGTGTGTGTGTGTGTGTGTGTGTGTGTGTGTGTGTGTGTGTGTGTGTGTGCGTGCGTGTGTGTTCAAGATTCAAGATGTTTAATTTGCTTTATGCATCAGGAACAATATAATGCTTACTCGCCATTACCTCCTGCGGTATGAATCTTCGAAAACTCTTCTATAAAAATACCGTACACAATATAAAGAACAATAAAAAGAACAATAAAATGACTGATTGATGATATGTACATGTGTTGAATTGTACAAAAAGCATTTAAAATGTATTTTAAAGTGCCAGTAGTGCAGCAGCATCACAAATACAGTGCAGTACAGTGCAGTCACTGTGATGAGTCCAGAAAGTCCAGCAAAAGTATGACAGTGTAATGTTAATGACAATGTTATGATAGTGGCAGCACTCCTTGCAGTTCAGTAGGTGCACTGCCTGTGGATAGTGTGTGTGTGTGTGTGGTGTGTGTGCGTGTGTGTGTGTGTGGTGTGTGTGTGTGTGTGTGTGTGTGTGTGTGTGTGTGTGTGTGTGTGTGTGTGTGTGTGTGTGTGTGTGTGTGTGTGTGTGTGTGTGTGTGCGTGTGTGTGTATGTGTGATTCAATGAGAACAGTGCTAGACAAGGTCCTTCTGTGTTGGTGTTTGGACCCATAGGAGCGTGGGTTCGGGTGTCCTTCAGGAACGCCCGAACACAAGAAAAAGAAACCTACATTCAAACGTATAAACAGACATGTACTGTATGGTGAAACTCTTGCTCGCCTGTCCTCATCAAAAGTGACGGACGACCAAACGCAAGGCGACAACTTAAATCAGGCGCCCACCAGCTCACAAGTCACTTCATCCATCCATTCATCCATGGTGCATTCATCCATTCACCTCCGTAATGAATCCCTGTATGCGTCCACCCTTCCAATGGGTGGCGCGATGTAATCTGTGATTGATGAACGGTTAACAGGCAGTTAACTCCTAGCAGTCGCACTGTAAGAGGCTGGCATGTGATTCTTTTCGACTCATGTAATTGGCTCCTCGCGTAGCCTTCGTGAACTCGGTGAACCGCGCCGTGATCAATAGCAGATGTATAAACGATACTGATATCCAGATATAACGCATATAACGGGAACCCCGGCGGATCTTTCGGTTTGTCTCGGATTTGTGTCCGATTGTGTCCGTTTGTCTGTCCCCCCCCGTCGTCTCGACGATTCGCTCGTCAGACGACGGCTGGATGTAAACGATACGAATGTGAATGTAACAAGATCAAGAACGGCGAGATGATACAATAGAATAGGGTTTGTGACAAACGGGACTCTGTTAGATCCGTCTAGCGTCTAGCGTCTGTGCTTCCACAGGTCCGCTAGGCAAATATAATCCGCATCGATGCAGCTCGGCCAACGTCTGTAAATCATACGCTATGATTTCCCCCTTCCTTCCCCCCCCCCCCCCACGCCTATCCCTCTAATAATTAGAGGGATGATTCCCGTGTGTGTGTTTGCTCCTAGCCGTGTGTTCTCTTCTCTTCCTCTACCTTGTTCCCGAACACACACAAACACACGGTTTAGTCCGTTCTCCTCGACGTTCTGCTGCTCCTTCTTCCTTCAACTGCCTTCCGGTTCGGTTCAGGTCTCGGGTCTCGTCCTCTGGTCTCGTCCTCGGGTCTCGTCCTCGGGTCTCGTCCTCGGGTCTCGTCCTCGGGTCTCGGCCTCGGGTCTGGTCCTCGGGTCTCGTCCTCGGGTCTCGTCCTCGGGTCTCGTCCTCGGGTCTCGTCCTCGGGGTCGTCTCGTCCTCGGGTCGTCTCGTCCTCGGGTCGTCTCGTCCTCGGGTCGTCTCGTCCTCGGGTCTCGTCCTCTGGTCTCGTCCTCGGGTCTCGTCCTCGGGTCTCGTCCTCGGGTCTCGTCATCGGGTCTCGGCCACGGGTCTCGGCCTCGGGTCTCGTCCTCGGGTCTCGTCCTCTGGTCTCGTCATCGGGTCTCGTCCTCGGGTCTCGGCCTCGGGTCTCGGCCTCGGGTCTCGTCCTCGGGTCTCGTCCTCGGGTCTCGTCCTCGGGTCCCGTCCTTGTTCTTATATTTTGTGCACATTCGAGTGTCTCGTTGTTTGGAGTGTCTCAGCCGGCCGGGGCTCGCAAACTCCCGTCGGGGTTTTTTTTTCTCCTCGGTGGTTGGTTGCGTTTAATGTAACGCTTCGTCGGTTCGCAAAACAAAGAATTACAAAAGCAGCAGCCCTCGAGCTTCCGGGAGGGAAACCGACGCAGAAAGGTTGTCACAATTGTTTTGTTTGTTTTCTTTTTGTTTGTGAGTGTGTATTTGGTACGTGTGTGTGTGTGTGTGTGTGTGTGTGGACATGACTTCCCTGTGTGTATTCACGTCTTTCTTTATGAAAAGACTTGTTTGCGTTTGGCTACACAAAAGCCTCGAATGTGTCTCGTTCCCCCCCCCCCCCCCCCGCGCGACACACAAAAGGCCATTCACGGCCCAATTCGCGCGGTGCAGTAACTGTAATGAGTCCATATAGCATATAGCATATAACAATGTATATTTTATTACATTGATTAATATATACATATTGCTCTTT
>CM051021.1:8977483-8979983 GCA_027704905.1 Muraenolepis orangiensis | reverse complement strand
GAGAGAGAGAGAGAGAGAGATAGAGATAGAGCTAGAGCTAGAGAGCGAGCGCACTTCACAGTGGAAAGGGTGCAGCTATTAGAAAGGTTACGGCTTTTTTTTTCTGATTACAGATAATTCAACTTTAGGGACGTGTCCTGTAGGGCCCTTTACTTTACCATGCCGTTTAATTAATAACCTGTCAGCTTTCTGATTTTCAGCGAGAGGGAGAGAGAGAGAGAGAGAGAGAGAGAGGAGAGAGAGAGGAGAGACGAGAGGAGAGAGAGAGAGAGAGAGAGAGAGAGAGAGAGAGAGAGAGAGAGAGAGAGAGAGAGAGAGAGTGTAAGAGAGAGAGAGAGAGAGAGAGAGAGAGATTTTCTCCCTCCAAGGTAATGGTGTAGAACTGGATGTCTTTTGTTTTCTTTAAATGGCGGTTGAAATGCCACTGCTCACCTCCAGCGCTACGTGCTAGCTGTATAGCGCGATCTCCCCACTGAGCGATCTCACGCTACTGCCCGCCGCCGTCAAATACCAACTTATAATTAGCTATTCATAATGGTGTAATAAGTCTTTTATCCCCTCAGACGGTGTGTGTGTGTGTGTGTGTGTGTGTGTGTGTGGTGTGTGTGTGTGTGTGTGTTGTGTGTGTGTGTGGTGTGTGTGTGTGTGTGTGTGTGTGTGTGTGTGTGTGTGTGTGTGTGTGTGTGTGTGTGTGTGTGTGAGAGAGAGAGAGAGAGAGTGATACGAGATAAGTTAAAAGGGAGGTCTAACTATTCCAAAACGTAAAAAGTGAATCATAACGCGGGGAAAACGTAGCTAGGAAACGGCTAATAACGACTCAAACGTTCCGCGTTAGCCAATGTATTCCGAAAGTTTGCCTCCGTTCCTATTTTTGTTGCTCTCCACGTCTGCGTTTGTTTGGCGCGTGCTAGCTAGCACTTGTTCGCCTGCGCGTTGTTTCCATACCGCCCGTCACATCAACGCGGTCAGTGGGCGCTAATGCTAATCTAATATCATAGCCACCAGGCTACCCATCGTCCTCAGCCCTCCTGGCATGATAACATCTGTTTGACAAGTGTGACATTTATATTTCTGTACATATGTGTATAAATATATATCATAACCCCGGGCACCATTAGCCATTTTCACAAGATATGTCTGTCTGCGGCTGACGCTTCGGGCCGTGTGTTAGACAAGTGTGTGTGTGTGTGTGTTCATCTTTCTCTCTCGCTCTCTTTCCCCGCCTCCAGCCCTTCCGCCTTCGTCCTTCCTCTCCTTCCCTCGCCGCTGTCATTCGGCCCTCTCTCTCTCTCTCTCTCTCTCTCTCTCTCTCTCTCTCTCTCTCTCTCTCTCTCTCTCTCTCTCTCTCTCTCTCTCTCTCTCTCTCTCTCTCTCTCTCTCTCTCTCCATCTCTCTCCTGTTCTGTCTCTTTCTCTCTCTGTTTCTCTCTGTCCCTCATTATCTCCCATTGTCTGTCTCTCACTCTCCCTCTCTGCCTTGATATCACGTTTTCACACGCCAACCCCCCCCCCCCCCCTCTCTCTCTCTCTCTCTCTCTCTCTCTCTCTCTCTCTCTCTCTCTCTCTCTCTCTCTCTCTCTCTCTCTCTCTCTCTCTCTCTCTCCTCAGCATCTTTCCATCACTCATCCTCTTCTTTCTCATGACTTATGAATAGATTAAAAACAGCCTCCGGTGGACGAAAACCGTACCTCGGGAGGACGAATGCCACGTGTTGCGTGTGTGTGTGTGTGTGTGTGTGTGTGTGTGTGTGTGTGTGTGTGTGTGTGCGCCTGTGTGTGTGTGTGTGCCTGTGTGTGTGTGTGTTTGTGTGTGTGTGTGGGAGGGAGGGGGGGTCGGAGGGAGGGGTGGGGGGTGGAGGTGGTGTTCAGGGGGTGTAGGTGGGTGGGTTGGTGGATGCTATACTGAGAGGAGGAGAACGTCGCAAAGTAAGTAAAGTTCAGCTTTGAGCTGTGACGTTATCCATTGTTTTCCGTTGTTTTTCTCACCGTAAAACACGTTTTTCCAAATGTCCTAATTTTCTGGTGGCTTGTTGTGGTTGCACAGATTGAGGCAGTGAACATGAACACTCACTCACTCACTCACTCACTCGTTCAATTCATTTATTATACATCCTGGACAAGAAGGATGGAAGAGGCCTCCAAGATTTGTTCCTAGTTATATAACATCAAAAAAATCGGAAATAAGACAAGGCAAACTAAACAGAAGCCAACAGAAAAAGTGTTAATAAATATATATGAATATATTTATAAAAAAAAAATTGTTTGTTTTCAAATGAATAATTCAAAAAAAGGATAAAAAAAAGATATATATTTGTATATATATATATATATATATAGAAATAAAATAAAGATGAAATTAATTTGATACCACCCCAGGACTGCCTTTTGCCGCTGCAGTGCCTAGGGGCCAAGGGGCTTTTTTTTTTCCCCGCTAAAGAAAAACGTAACAATAGCAGAAATCGTCAACACGGCCAGAACCGTGAAGAGGCCAACTTTTCAGTT
>CM051021.1:8974206-8976483 GCA_027704905.1 Muraenolepis orangiensis | reverse complement strand
CACACACAAAACGCGTGACTTGTGAGGAAGCGCCGGAGGATCTGAGGGTGTGTGCGCCATCTGGTGCGCCTCGGAAATAGGTAGAACTCCCGCTTCACGCCTGTCAGACATCAACACATCTCTGTTTGTGCGTGTGTGTGTGTGTGTGTGTGTGTGTGTGTGTGTGTGTGTGTGTGGGTGTGATTGGTGTTTGTGTGTGTGTACGTTTGTGTGTGTGTGTTTGAGCACGGTCTGCCTTTACGACGTTAATTGCTTTTTTGAATTCCATACGAGTTAACAAGAGAGAGATCCTTCTCTCATTCCTACCCATCTTCTTTATCTTCTTTTCTTTATTCTTTCCCTCCCTCCTTAGAACCTCTCTCCCTCCCTTCCTTTCTCCCACCCCTCCCTCGTTTGGTCTCCTCTCCCTCCCTCTCCCTCCTTCTTTCTGTCTCCCCTCCCTCCCTTCCTTATTCTCACCCCTCCCTCCCTTCCTTGTTCGGCCTCCCCTCCCTCCATCCCTCCCTTCCCTCCCTCCTTCTGTCCCCCTCGCTCCCTCATTTTCTCTAACCCCTTCATATCTCCCTCCCGTCCATCCCTCCATTTCTCTATCCCCTCCCTCCCTCCCTTTCTCTCACCCCTCCCTCCCTCCTTCAGTCTGCCCTCTCTACCTCCCTCCCTCCCTCCCTTTCTCTCACCCTTCCCTCCCTCCTTCAGTCTACCCTCCCTACCTCCCTCCCTCCCTCCCTCCCATTCTCGCACCCCTCCCTCCCTCCCTCACCCCTCCCTCACCCCTCCCTCCCTCCCTCCCTTTCTCTCACCCTTCCCTCCCTCCTTCAGTCTACCCTCCCTACCTCCCTCCCTCCCTCCCATTCTCGCACCCCTCCCTCCCTCCCTCCCTCCCATTCTTGCACCCCTCCCTCCCTCACCCCTCCCTCCCTCCCTCATTGCCATTCTTCACAGTCCCTCTTCTCCCCCTCCTCTTTAAACTTGTTACCTGCCTCACCAGAGCAGAAGCCCCCGCGTCTCAACGTGACTGTTTAAGGGGGCACGTCGAGCTCCCCCAGACCCGGGCGCTTTCTGACTTGTAAACAAATTAGCATGAAACAAAAAACCCTATCGTCAAAGTTACGGCTCCCCCCTGCTGTTATTGACCGTTATTATTTATCACGGAGTTCGCCGGAGTCGCATGGATACGACTTGCAAGCACACCCACACACACACACACACACACACATTTACACACGCCCACACACACACACACACACATTTACACACGCACACACACACACACACACACAAACTGCTGTTCCTCGTAAGGTTTTACACTTTTTTTGCGTTCGCGTTTCTACAACCCATATTTCCCATAATCTGTTTTTGTTTAAGATTGTATTTGAATACTCTACATTATTTCAAACAGCCCTGTACCGCCTCTAACCCCCTCAATTCCCCCTGTGTGGTATTATTAAGAAGGTACGCCTTATCTCCACCACCACCACCACATGGTGATGATCTGTGTTCATTGGACCGAATTAAATACCGAAAGAAAGAAAAAAACCCACCCCTCCCTCCCTCCCTCCCTCCCTCCCTCCTTCCCTCCCTCAGTCTGCCCTCCCTCCCTCCTCCCTTCCTCCCTCCTTTCCTTTCTCTCACCCTTCCCTCCCTCCCTCCCTTCCTCCCTCCCTTCCTTTCTCTCACCCTTCCCTCCCTCCTTCTGTCTGCTCTCTCTACCTCCCTCCCTTTCTCTCACCCTTCGCTCCCTTCTTCGGTCTACCTCCCTCCCTCCCTTTCTCTCACCCTTCCCTCCCTCCTTCGGTCTACCTCCCTCCCTCCCTTTCTCTCACCCCTCCCTCCCTCCCTCCCTCCCTCCCTCCCTCCCTCCCTCCCTCCCTCCCTCCCTCCCTCCTTCAGTCTACCCTCCCTCCCTCCCTCCCTCCCTCCTTCAGTCTGCCCTCCCTCCCTCCCTCCTCCCTTTCTCTCACCCTTCCCTCCCTCCTTCGGTCTACCCACACATCAGTGCACTGATGTGACTCCAAACGCAAACGGTGATTAAGCCGATGGATCATCTGCCTGGGAGCAGACGCCTCACCCCACCCACTCGCGGCAGACAGACCGAAGCCCTTATTATTTCTAAAGCGGTCGCCTCCAACTTTTTAAGTTAGATTAATACAATTCAGGCCACGGAAAGGGAAGTGCGCCCTTAGACGAAGAAATATTATTATTATTTTTTTTTAAAAGCACACACAAGGTCTGGCAGTTATTTTTCTCCCCGTGTCTTCCGGAACTTTCTCCCCTCCT
>CM051021.1:8946706-8954206 GCA_027704905.1 Muraenolepis orangiensis | reverse complement strand
CCCTGAAACCTCATCCTGCCTCTTTTAATAGACTTCCCCCCTGCATGAAGAGAGAGAGAGAGAGAGAGAGAGAGAGAGAGAGAGAGAGAGAGAGAGAGAGAGAGAGAGAGAGAGAGAGAGAGAGAGAGAGAGAGAGAGAGAGAGAGAGAGAGAGAGAGAGAGATGAATATGAATAGAGACATATGAATATGAATAGAGAGAGAGAGAGAGAGAGAGAGAGAGAGAGAGAGAGAGAGAGAGAGAGAGAGAGAGAGAGAGAGAGAGAGAGAGAGAGAGAGAGAGAGAGAGAGAGAGAGATGGATAGAGAGATGGATAGAGAAATAGAGAGACATGGATAGAAATGGATATAGACAGGGAGAGAGAGAGGAGAGAGAGAGAGAGAGAGAGAGAGAGAGAGAGAGAGAGAGAGAGAGAGAGATGAGAGGATAGAGAGAGAGAGAGAGATGGATATGAATGGATAAAGAGAGCGAGAGAGAGAGAGAGAGAGAGAGAGAGAGAGAGAGAGAGAGTTAGAGAAAGAGAAAGAGAAAGAGAGATGGCTAGAGAGAGAGAGAGAGAGATCTCGCCGTCTTCAAAAGGAGCTTTGATCTGGGCACCTTCGGGCCCTCGAGGATCATCAAGGTTCCACATGTCTTTTCATTACACACGTTCGTCTCTCCCCCTTTTTCTCTCTCGGTTCCTCCCCTCATCCCCCCCCCCCCCCCCCACACCCCCCACCACACCCCATTCTCCCCCGGCCGCTGCAGCCCATCAGATCAGCCCCGCGATCTCTAAGGGCTTGGCTGATAATCCTGATATGCACACACACACACACACACACACACACACACACACACACACACACACACACACACACACACACACACACACACACACTCCCTTCTTTCCCTTGAAATCAAACGCGTGTCGCCTTCACCACCTCCCCCCCCCCCCTCCCCCCTTTCGCTCATTCCCATTCCACGGGCGACGCCCCCCCCCCCGAATCCCGCTTCACCTTGAGTCAAGGTCGCGTCGGAATTATTATTATTTTTTCCCCCCCAGCTGCTGCTGCTGCTGGCCCATAGCTTAGCTTAGCTTAGCTTAGCGCTGCTCTGGTTTCGTTCCGTAAAGAGGCAAGCGTCCCCATTTATTTTTCGGAGCTTTTCCTTGTCTTCCTTTGAATCTCTCATCTCTCTGCCTCGGGCCTTTGTAGTTTAGTCTTGAGTGGACCACCACCGCCACCACCACCACCACCACCACCATCCCCACCACCACCACAACAACTAAACTACAAAAGAAAAATGGAGTTTCGAAAGAAATAGCGTGAAGCTCTTTGAGCGAAGCTACGTGTTCTTTGATCGGCCGCCTTTTTTGAAACCCACTTTGTGAACTTTTTCTCTTTTTTTTGGCGCGACTTTTTTTACTGTTTCGTCGAAAAAAGAAGAGAGAGAGTAATAATAATCAAAAGGAAAAAGAGAATTCTGAGTTAAATATTTTCAGTTGAACCGCTCCGAAGACAAATGAATTCATAATCCCTGTTTTTTTTAATAATTCGTTTTAGGGTTTTTTTTAACTCCTCCGTTGCTTAATTAGAACCGGTCGAAGCCGGTAGCCGTTTGAACCGTCTCAGTTATTCCCGGGAGGCGGTTATCGGCTATTTCTTCCCGAAATTATCAGCCAGCCATTTTTTTTCCCCCCCCCCGACCCTGTAGGGCGAGACGGAACGGAAACCCTGCCCTGAATTCAAATGGCGGCTCACGGCGGCACTGAGTGAGTGCCTCGATAACAAACAATCATTTCACGAGCCACCAGACACCTACAAGCCAGCCGCCAGATCGGATCACCCACCCCCCGCCACCCCCCCCACCCCCTGCCAGAGCCGGATAAGCCCCGCCTCCCAACCCCCCTCTGTTACCTGCCGCTGGAGTGACTTCTCTGGGGCTCCAGATGGACACAGATGGACCGATGATGATGATGGTGATGGTGATGATGATGATGATGATGATGAGTTGAGACTGTGTTAAACAAGCAGTAGGTGTGGTGATCTTAGCAGTCTTTACCCACCGGCTGCCTCATCTGTCCGGCCCCCCCAGTCAGACTGATAAGACTCTGGGGCTGCTGCCTCAGGCAAGGCTGCTTCAACCAGACACCAGCACCACACACACACACACACACACACACACACACACACGCACGCACGCACACACACACACACACACAAGCAAACTCCAAGTTGTTGCCAGAGAGTCAAAGTGGATTACGAGTCTTGTGCTTTTCCAGCCGTTACAGAATCTGCCGCGTTTTAAAAAGCAGTTAGGCCTCATTGTCAGTGGCCTACATTAACCGATGCCACGTGACCGGATGGACTGTTCTCCCCCCCCCTCCACCTCCCTCCCTCCCTCGCCCCCCTCCACCTCCCTCCCTCCCTCCCTCCCTCCAGCCCTCTCCGCAGTCATCCCCCTGCCCCCCGAAGCGATCATATTTCCCTTTTCCGGTGAGATTTTTCTTCTACTTAAGGGAGATGGCCGTTAAAATGTCATTATTATCGATGCGCCGGAAAATCAAGCCGATGCCTCCCGACGGGGACCGCTCGCGCCCCACGGGCGTAATGGAGTGGATAGGTTACCCCCCCCCACCCCCTCATCCTCCCCCCCCCCCAACCACCCACCCCTCCCTTATCCCCCTCCCCCTCTCCACCCCCCCCCCCCCCCCCCCCCCCTGCACGCACCGGGGAAAGGCTGTCTTATTCCACAACATGTCTTTATTGTTGTGGAACACAAAAATGCAAATTCCCGCGTAAATGTCAGCTAAAATCAAGCGCTCTAACGACCCAACCTTCTCTCTCTCTCTCTCTCTCTCTCTCTCTCTCTCTCTCTCTCTCTCTCTCTCTCTCTCTCTCTCTCTCTCTCTCTCTCTCTCTCTCTCTCGTTTGCTTCTCATCGCCCCTCAGGTTTCTATGAGGATTAACTCTGAGACTCTGAGGCTCGGTGGTGTTGACTGGCCTTTAGGACCCCTAACCCGTCGGACACACAAATGAGTGTGTCTTTCAGTGTATTTCAGTTTTGATCGATACAGAGCAGCGCTTGGATTTGGATAGGCTTACGAGAGGCCGTGCTTTGTCCTTGACCCCCCCTGGCTCTGCGTTTTCCGTCGATTCATACCACGCATAATAATAATAATAATAATAATAATTATAATGATAATAATAATAACGAGAATGAGAGATGTTCCTCGATTGCCTTTCTGGCCGATTAAACATGCATATAGGGGTGAGGGGTTCATGAGTAAAGAGGCTATTCGTGGACTTCTAGGGGGTCAGCGAATCGATGGACGGAGCGTTTCCAATGGGAGGGGCTTCCAATGTGGTCCAGGATAAAGCTTTCACTTTCACTTTCACTTTCACTCACTTCGCTCTGATTTCACCCTGACAGCCATTAAGAAATGGCTTTTCAGAGCAAACCATGCTTTTTTTTTTATATGACTTAAGTAATAATAAGACAGGGAAATAGCAAACCGCAAGATTAGTATAGATTGATCCATCAAGATTGCGTTGGATCCTGCTAAAATGTCCAAAACCTTTTTTGATATTGGCGGGGAATGTTCTGAGACAGCCATCAGACGGACGAAAAATGTCACAGTGGGAAATTGTCAGAATAGTACATTTCCTTGAGTATGTAAAGTGTGTTGTCTGCGAAAATAAGCCGACAACTTCGACCACTCCAGGAGGAGAGAGTAGGTTATTTAAAGGTTTATATTGATATTATTATATTCAATTTGACCCTTCGTGTTTTAAAATGTCCCCCCCCCGTTCGTGACATCACAACACAATGGGACCTGAGCAAGCCCTCACCAACTGGTAGGCTAATTCACTTCCTGCAGTTTGGTTTGGTGTTAAACCCTCCACTCCCACACACTACACCACCACTTCCGTTCCCACAGTCTCCTCTCTCTCTCTCTCTCTCTCTCTCTCTCTCTCTCTCTCTCTCTCTCTCAACTCTCTCAATTGCCTTTAAGCGATGTCAGATGTTACCGTACAACCTGCAATTAGCTCGTCAATTAACTCGCCACTCTCAGGTTTTTTGCCCACCTAATCGTGTGCTTTTATCCTCCATCCAGCCCTCCCGCCCGCCTCTCCTTCCTCCCTCCCTACCTCTCTCTCTCTCTCTCTCTCTCTCTCTCTCTCTCTCTCTCTCTCTCTCTCTCTCTCTCTCTCTCTCTCTCTCTCTCTCTCTCTCTCCTTCTCCATCTCCCCCTCCATCCCTCCCTCCATCCATCCCTCCCTCCCGCCATCCCTCCCTCCCTCCCTCCCTCCCTCCCTCCCTCCCTCCAGAGACAAGACCCACTTCTCCCCAAAACTTTGACTTTTCCCAGGGTAATCGAGGTTTGGGATCAGTCAGGGGAGAGAGAGAGAGAGAGAGAGAGAGAGAGAGAGAGAGAGAGAGAGAGAGAGAGAGAGAGAGAGAGAGAGAGAGCATGAGAAAGAGTTGAATAAGAGAGAGAGAGAGAGAGAGAGAGAACAGGCAGCTGGATGTAATGGACTGCACAACCGTGGGAGCCTGGCTAATAGATGTGGGGAGAGGAAGGGTGGAGATATATTTCTCTCCAAAGGGGGAGTGGAGGGAGGTGGAGGAGGAGGTGGCCAAGAGTCACACGATCGATAGAACCTCTTGAGGTGTTTCAAGCACCTGCAAGAGGTGTGTGTGTGTGTGGTGGTATGTGTGGTGGTATGTGTGGTTGTATGTGTGGTGTGTGTGTGTGTGTAGGGGGGTGGGGGGGTGGTTTGATACTTCTGATGTCATCAGACCCCGCCAGCCCCAGGGCCTGTTTGGCCGCCGATGGGAAATGTTATCGTTTGCTTTCCAGCGATAAAAGTGTCACATCATGTACCTTTTGGTTGCATGTGTGTGTGTGTGTGTGTGTGTGTGTGTGTTGTTGCGTGTGTGTGTGTGTGCGTGCGCGTGTGTGCGTGCATCTGCAACGAATGGTTCCGGAAACCTCACCTGCCTTGGCGTCGAGTAGTGAGTCGAGGGGGAGAGATTTTTACGAGCGGTGAATGTGCTCTTTAAATCTGCCAGACTGTCAGTGTGTTTGACAGATCCAACAGCCACATGTAATGCATTGCCTGCCATCACTCACACTAGGCCTGCCGTCTCTCTCAGTCTCTCTCTCTCTCTCTGTCTCGCTCTCTCCTGACATATTGACCCAGCCTAATGCACAGGGCCGTCGGCAGTGTGTGTGTCACTAATGATACTCTCCCTCTCTCCACTCCGTTCGATTCAAAAGGAGCTTTATTGGCATGGAACTATTAACGGTAACAAGTGCATTGCCGCAGCGGTTCCAGTTCAACACAGGGAGGTTCTGATAAAACGGTTACGCGAGACGTGATATATGTAAAAAAGTAGCAGGGATGTATAATGTATAATATAACTGTGTGTGTGTGTGTGTGTGTGTGTGTGTGTGTGTGTGTGTGGTGTGTGTGTGTGTGTGTGTGTGTGTGGTGTGTGTGTGTGTGTGTGTGTGTGTGTGTGTGTGTGTGTGTGGGGGGGGGGGGTTGGTGCCTGCCGGGTTTATTGTAGAATTTGTAGTTGATAGCGAGCAGAGCAAATGGTACATTCTAGCACCCCTCCTTGAGTGTGTGTGTGTGTGTGTGTGTGTGTGTGTGTGTGTGTGTGTGTGTGTGTGTGTGTATGTGTGTGTGTGTCTGGGGGGGGGTTGTGGCTGGTGCAGCCTCACCTGGCCTCAGTGAGTCTGACTGGGGCCAGGTGACTGAGGCTGCTTCAACCATACATCAACCACACATCAACCACACACACACACACACACACACACACACACACACACACACACACACACACACACACACACACTCCACATCACGAGGTATACAGGGTAAACATGAAATAAATAATATATAAAAAGCTTTTAAAACGTGAAACAGAAAAGAAAACACAGCAAATCTCTATCTGTACAGATAGAGATGTGTTGTGCCGGTGGTATGTGCAATTTTCTTAGTGGTGTGAAGTAGTGCAATATGAACAAAATTGAGCATTACAGTATAATGCAGAAAACTAACTGTCTTC
This sequence comes from Muraenolepis orangiensis, assembly GCA_027704905.1. NCBI lineage: Eukaryota > Metazoa > Chordata > Actinopteri > Gadiformes > Muraenolepididae > Muraenolepis > Muraenolepis orangiensis. Next base: position 8,948,147 of record CM051021.1, on the reverse strand, counting down.
CTGTCTGTTTCTGTGTCTCTCTGCCTCCCACCCTCTCTTTTCTCTCTCTCTCCTCTCTCTCTCTCTCTCTCTCTCTCTCTCTCTCTCTCTCTCTCTCTCCTCTCTCTCTCTCTCTCTCTCTCTCTCACCTTCTCTCTCTCTCTCTCTCTCTCCCTGTCTCTCCTTATCTCTCTCGCCCTGAATCCACCAGGAGCGGGGAAAGATCGGTGTGATCTTCAACGTGGGCACGGACGACATCTCCATCGAGGAGAACGCAGTCGGCGTGAGCGACGGCAAGTACCACGTGGTGCGCTTCACGCGCAGCGGCGGGAACGCCACGCTGCAGGTGGACAACCAGCCCGTCATCGAACGCTTCCCCTCAGGTAAGAAGGGAACGCCAGGGGGCGGGGCGGTGAGGGGCGGGACCTCTGAGGAGGGGGGCGGGGGGGGGGAGCTATGGGTCGACATCAACATCAACAGTGGACGACGGCGGAGAGAGAAACCTCGGGCCGGCAGGGAGAGGCGTGTTTGTACAGCGGCGATACAATAGCGAAGACGAAAGGCGATTAAACTAATAACTCATCGCTTGGGTTATTAATTCATTCCCCCCCCCCCCCGTGCGCGCGACCGCGACTGGCTGGCTAGCTGGCTGGCGAGCTGGCTGACTGCGCTATCTTTAACCGTGACCACATCCATCACGGCCGCTCGGTATTTAGGCCGATCTTTTCCGGGTAATTAAACCTGAAGAGGAGGATGAAGAAGAAGGAGTAGAAGAAGAAGAAGAGCAGCTAAAGCGGGACGCTGGTCCTCGGGCGAGAGCCTCCCCCGCCGTCCGCCATCCGAGCGTGGAGACGGCGGCAGCTGCTGTTGAGTGCCGCCGTGAAGCCGATAGGGCGAGGAGGAGGGATAAGGGGGGGGGTGGGGGGAACTAAGGGGATGTGGGTCAACGTATCTGTTGAAATCTGCCTCCTTCCCCCCCCCCCCCCTCTCCTCAATCTCCCTCCCCCCTGTCCGGTTCTACCAAGAAACTCGGAAATCGGAAAAAATAAAACGTCCGCCGGGCCAAAAGCGTGTGTTTCTACCACACTGGGCCTTTTTTTTATATATATATATATATATATATATATATATATATACATATATATTTTTATTTTACTAATCTTCAATCATAAAATTCAATAGCCGCCCGTTAATTGTAACGACCCCTAGAAGTCTTTTTTTTCCGATACATACCGTCGTGGATTTAGAAACCAGGAGGAAGGGGACGAACGAACTAAAAGTTATTTTTTCTTCTCCTTCCTCATCGATTGCGGACGTTCGTTCGTCCGTTCGTTCGTCCGTTCGTCCGTTCGTCCGTCCGTTCCTTCCTTCGTCCGTTCGTCCGTTCGTCCGTTCGTCCGTCCGTTCCTTCCTTCGTCCGTTCGTTCCGTTCGACTCTGGAAGAATTCCCGATTGATTTCTC
>CM051021.1:8939206-8944206 GCA_027704905.1 Muraenolepis orangiensis | reverse complement strand
CCTTCTTTCAAGAAACCTACACAAACAATTGATAAACAATTTTTACAAATACAACAAAAAAAAAACACCAAAGAAACAACACCACCAACAACAAAAAACAACATTTTCTACTGTATCTAAATCCCAAAATGTACCTCTCTTTCGAGAACACCTCTTCACCAGACTGGAAAAGTCTCTCTAGTAACCCTAGCAGAGGCAACAGCCTGGAACAGTCCAGAAAACAGTGGAAAACTGTTTCCCTTTGCGCACAATAAGGACAGTCATGTAAGACATTAGGGTTCAATAGGGAAATAAAAGCATTGCCATGTAAAACCCTCCACTGCAGATCGCCAATTCTTTTGAATAATGGTGGTTTGTACAGTGCTCGCCACTCTGGTTTCACCTCATCACTGAGACCAAGGTGCGCTCTCCAGGGAGTGTCACCTCTCCCGTTGAGCTTCTCCTTGTGGAGAACCTTGACCAACAGTCTGTACAGACATTTACCATTAACCACATTAAAAACTACACCAGAAACATCTCCCATTACTAAAAGAGGCCCTGTGCAGTTTTTAAAATCAGGCTGCAGCTTAACTGTGGGAAAAAGATCCTCATCACTAGGATGAAGAGACCCGTCTTTATACTCCGTCAACATGCGACGTTCTATCTCACTGAGCACCTGCTTCCATTTTTCCAGCATCATGCTGACCGTCCTGATGAATTTCACCTCCAAACGCGAAGCCAGGGCAGCAGCATCGTCCATGTTTGCCCCTGTCAAGTCCACAACATGGCCCAGTGTAGTGACCTTTGACCTGCAGAGCTGCCCGGAGAGTGTCAGCCCCGGCCCACCAGTTACGTCCAAACGTGCTCCCAGCACAACTGGCTCTTTCAAAAGCCAGAACAGTGACTTCGAGTAATCCAGCGGTCCTTTCTCGAACAAACTCGAACAAATCCATTAGACCAGAGAATTTGACAGTCCCAGACCTCCAAGCTGTTGCAGTATGGCACAAGCCACCGGCCTCCACACCAAGTCCTTCGGTCCATAAAAAAGTCTCTGGATGAACTGGAGTCGAAAGGTTGCACCCCTCTGCCATGGGAAAATAACCAAACTGCAGGACATAAAGTACTAAAAAGAGACCAGATACCTTAACCCTCATTGGAGATTTTTGGTCTTGACCTTTGAAAATGTTTCCTTAAACGATAAATCTCCTGAACAGAGAAACCTTCTTCGTTCATGTCATTGCGTCTCATTAGCCACTTAGCGGACTCAACAAATAGCTTTACGTCAGGGAAAAAACTTTCCACCTTAACTGCCCTTGAACCTTTAGTATCCTGTAGAAAACTTTTTATTCTAGTTAAGGAATAACCATCCCTCCTGTCAGCCTGAGACTGAGTGGGAGGCAGAGACTCCACATCATCACTGAAGTCAGAGTCTTCACTGTCATTGTCAACCTCCTGCTCTGATTGGCAGTCTTTTTTTGCTCTAGAGTCAGATTGACTGACCTCGGTCTTCCTTTTTTGGGCAGTTTTGGTACCATCAGCATCAAGTTCCATTTCCTCCTCATTTACGATACACTCTGCTTCTTCAGTAGCTAGTCCAGCCCGTTTGCCTAGTCTGGTTCTTTCTTCACCTCTGACCCCTGCCTTCTGACCTCCCACTTCTTCACCCTCCTCGACCACAGTGACCTTCTCAACAGCCTTCGCTTTCCCCTTTGTAGCCATTTTTCCCCCATTAACATTCACATTTAATCCTGCCTCCACTACCAGACCTCTCCTTTCCTCCTGCACCTGCTCACCCTGTTCTGCCCCCTCTACCAGGTCTCTCCCCTCCCCCTGCTCACCCTGTTCTGCCCCCTCTACCAGGTCTCTCCCCTCCCCTGCTCACCCTGTTCTGCCCCCTCTACCAGGTCTCTCCCCTCCCCCTGCTCACCCTGTTCTGCCCCCTCTACCAGGTCTCTCCCCTCCCCCTGCTCACCATTTCCTATCTCCTCTGCCAGGCCTCTCCTCTCCTCCTGCACCTGCCTATCCTGTCCTACACCCTCCTCCAGGCCTCTCCCCTCCCCCTGCACCTTCTGACCTTGTCCTGTCTTCTCCACCAGACCTTCTCCTGTCCCTTTCCTCCCAGAGGTTCTCTCTCGACCCTTGTTGGTGCTTGAGCCACTTGGGCCTGCCCTGGGTGATGGCGGTGTTTGGTCAGTGGGCCCAGGCCTCTTATTAGGACAGGACCTAAGCATGTGGCCTTCCATCCCACACCCAAAACATTTCATTGTGTCTGAAGTTATATAAATAATATAATCAAAGTCATCCACTCTAAAATTCATGGATAAATTCAGATCACTTTTTTCATCTTTCAAAATCATGAAAACCTGTCTTCTGAAAGATACCACATGCTTTAGCAGGGGGGATTTACATCCCAGAGAAATCATTTTCACCGGGGAAACTATCTGACCGTGTCTAGCCAGCTCTCTTTCCAGAGCCTCATTCCTGATAAAAGGAGGAACGTTGGATATAATTATCCTTTGTGCTGGACTTACTAGTGGAAACACGGGGGTAAAGGTGTCCTGAATTACCACTCCCTGCTCCACAATCACATTCACTTTATCCACACAATCCAAAAAAATTACAACTGCATTGTTCATCCGCGATGCAGATTTCACACCGTCGTGACCCACAACAGCTCCGACGGCTAAACTACACTCTTCCACGGTGCAGTTCAGTCCGGGGGAGAGCTTTACAGCGTGTCTGCGCGTCAGACGCTCCAAACCCATAGCTGCGGGCGGCATGCCAACCAGCAGAGCTGGTGGCCGCTACTCGCTCCAAAACACACCAAACACTCAACTAACAACACTGACAAACGACAAACAAAACGTACATATATATAGATACACAGAACAAAGATAGAAATCACTTTCAGAACGTTTTAACTCACGCAAACCGCTCACTCATACATACCACCTCGCTCCCAAACACTCGCTCCGAAACACACGCATGCGCAGAGAGAGAGAGAGAGAGAGAGAGAGAGAGAGAGAGAGAGAGAGAGAGAGAGAGAGAGAGAGAGAGAGAGAGAGAGAGAGAGAGAGAGAGAGAGAGAGAGAGAGAGAGAGAGAGGGGGAGACTGAGAGAGAGAGACCGAGACACAGAGAGAGAGAGAAAGAGAGATAGAGCAAGAGACAGAGAGATCGAGAGGATGAGAGAGAGAGAGAGAGACAGATCGAGAGGAAGATAATGAGAGAGAGACAGAGAAAGAGGGCGAGAGAGAGAGAGAGAGGGAGAGGGGGACAGATCGAGAGGAAGATAATGAGAGAGAGACAGAGAAAGAGGGCGAGAGAGAGAGAGAGAGGGAGAGGGGGACAGATCGAGAGGAAAAGAGGGAAAAAGGGGAGAGAGACAGAGATGAAGAGCGAGAAAGCAAGAGAGCAGGAGAGCAAGCGAGAGGAAGAGTTAGAGAGAAAGAAGAGAGAGAGACAGAAGACAGACAGAGACAGACAGACAGACAGACAGACAGACAGACAGATAGATAGAGCGAGCATGCGAGAGAGAGCGAGAGAGAGAGAGTTGCCCCTGTCTGAACTGTGAACGTGTCAGGGAGAGCGAAAGCCGTCATTTATCCGGGCTGAATGTAAATGAGGTGGGGGCCAGCCGGGGTCAGGTCATTTGCTCTGTGGGTGGACATCTCCCTGATTTCCCTCAGAAGCAATCCCGGTGTCCTCACAAAGTGTGTGTGTGTGTGTGTGTGTGTGTGTGTGTGTGTGTGTGTGTGTGTGTGTGTGTGTGTGTGTGTGTGTGTGTGTGTGTGTGTGTGTGTGTGTGTGTGTGTGTGTGTGTGTGTGTGTGTGTGTGTGTGTGTGTGTGTGTGTGTGTGCGTGCGTGCGTGCGTGCATGCGTGTGTGTGTTTCAAAGTGCACCTTCGACAGACAGGGATCAGATGTGATCTGTCAGCCGGCTAATCAAAAGTTGTCCAACACACACGCACGCATGCACGCACACACACACACACACACACACACACACACACACACACACACACACACACACACACACACACACACACACACACACACACACACACACACACACACACACATACACAGCTCCCCAAAACAAGAGCAGCAGGGGGAGGGGGGGGGGCAGTAGCCCAACAGGAAGTAAACATCTCTGTGACGCTCAGAGAGCGATGACCTCATGGTGGGAGGACAGATGTTAAAGGCAGAGCAAGTCTGGCCCAAAGAGAGAGAGAGAGAGAGAGAGAGAGAGAGAGAGAGAGAGAGAGAGAGAGAGAGAGAGAGAGAGAGAGAGAGAGAGAGAGAGAGAGAGAGAGAGAGAGAGAGATGGTAGAGAGAGAGATGGTAGAGAGAGGTAAGGTGACTGTTTGTGATTCCAGCCAGTCGGATGCTGTGATCCAAAGCCACTTGGCTTTACAGTGATTTGTGTTTTAGATACGGGTCGTGACTCTGGGGGGGGGTTTGGAGTCCGGGTCTCGTTCAGAGACGCCTCCAGGCTACACACTGCACTGCACACACTGGGTTTCGAACCCGGGACCCCTTTTGCCAAAACAACCCACTTGACCTCTGCCACGCTCTACTTAACTGTGGGCTTGAAGTACGTAGATGCGGTGAATACAGATGTGTTTGAGCCTATCCCCGCCCCCCCCCCTCCCACCCCAATACACTCCCTCTCTCTCTCAGGTGAGTAAAGAGGGAGAGGCACTGGATCACGTGTGGGCGACCTTCATAAGTAAAGTCTAGATGAGAGATATAGATTGTTGTTTCAGAAGCCCCAGGGAGGGGGAGGAGGAGGGGGAGGAGGAGGGGGAGGAGGAGGGGGGGATAGGTCACGCTGTAAACACAAGGGGTAACAACCCCCCCCCCCCCCCACACACACACACACACACACACATACATCTTCTCCGCCCACCCACCAGCCACCACCACCACCACCACCACCCCCACTCTCCTCCTCTCCTCGTCCTCCGGTCCTCTCATCACGCCCAGCGCTTCCCGAAAAAGGAGCGCTGTGATTGGACG
>CM051021.1:8931706-8934206 GCA_027704905.1 Muraenolepis orangiensis | reverse complement strand
AGATGCACGGACTCACAAGCAGAACACCCAGGCTCTCCAATCTCTCTCTCTCTCTCTCTCTCTCTCTCTCTCTCTCTCTCTCTCTCTCTCTCTCTCTCTCTCTCTCTCTCTCTCTCTCTCTCTCTCTCTATCTGCCTCTCCCTCTTCCCCCTCTTCTCCCTCCAGTGTTACACCAGCATGTGGCCAGCTGGTCTTGTTTCGACATGTCAGTGTACCTCCTGTATTCCTCGTCTCATCCTGTCCTCCTCGATCCTTATCTCCAGACAACAACACTGGCTTTCAGTTTCCCTAACACCCCCCCCCCCCCCCCCAACAACCACCAACCACCCCCCCCCCTCACCCCCGCCCCTCCCCCTCACCCCCCTCCTCCTTCCGTCCAATCGAATGGGTGGTGGAGAGGAAGGAGGAGGAGGGAGATGGGGAGCTAGACATACAGGCAAACGCTCTCTCCCTCACACACACACACGCACAGCAGCAGTTTACCTTATTGCAGCTTTTTGGGCAGATTTAGACGTTGATATTTGGTGTGTGTGTGTGTGTGTGTGTGTGTACGTATATCCCACCTACGTTTAATTTCCTCGCTGTAATCGGGTTACATCACTGGAACAAGGGCGGACAGCCGGGGCGAGAGAGAGAGAGAGAGAGAGAGAGAGAGAGAGAGATTGTATTGGAGAGAGAGACAGAGATAAAGAGTTTGTATTGGAGAGAGAGAGAGACAGAGACAGAGACAGAGATATAGTTTGTATTCGAGAGAGAGAGAGAGAGACAGACATAATGATATCTCCCTTCGAGATAAAGATGAGGGGAAGCCAGTGTAAAGAACATTGAGGAGATAAATGCACTTGCTTGACACACTGACAACTGCTGTTCTGTAACGGCACTACTCGCCTGCCACCACTAGGGGGTGAGTTACCAGTTTCCCCCTGTAAATAGAACCCGCACAGACTATATCATGAAGATAAGCAGGGATTTAGGGAGATTTAGGAGGAGAGGGGCGGGTGGGGGGGGGAGAGTGGGGGAGGAGAACACACAGGAATTGATTCATTAAATAACAACCTCTGTCGCCCCCTCTTTCCTTTTCCCTTCTTTTTCGGTCGTCCACCATTTTGTGCTCTCTTCTCTCTCTCTGCCGTGTTTTCCTCTTCCTCACCGCCGGTCCCCCCTTCCTCTCCCTCCGTCAGTACCATGAACCGCCACACATAGACACAGGTAGAACGATGGGTAGAGAGAGAGAGAGAGAGAGAGAGAGAGAGAGAGAGAGAGAGAGAGAGAGAGAGAGAGAGAGAGAGAGAGAGAGAGAGAGAGAGGAGAGAGAGAGAGAGAGAGAGAGAGAGAGAGAGAGAGAGAGAGAGAGCAGGGAGAGAGAGAGAGAGAGAGAGAGAGAGAGAGAGAGAGAGAGAGAGAGAGAGAGAGAGAGAGAGAGAGAAGGAGAGAGAGCAGGGAGGGAGGGAAAGAAAGAAGAATAGAGAGGAAGAGAGAGTGATACATGCTGAGTACATAACAATACACAGAGAACCATGGAGACAGTGAGAGAGAGAGTGAGAGAACATTGTGGAAAGAGACCAGAAAGAGAGAGAGAGTGAAAGGATTGATGGAGAGTACAAGAGAGACATGGAGAGATAGAACCCGTAGAGAGAGTGAGACATGGAGGGATAGAACCGTAGAGAGAGTGAGAGGTGGAGGGATAGAACCCTAAATAGAGTGAGAGGTGGAGAGATAGAACCGTAGAGAGAGTGAGACCTGGAGAGATAGAACCGTAGAGAGAGTGAGAGCTGGAAAGATAGAACCGTAGAGAGTGAGATGTCGAGAGAACGAACCCTAGAGAGTGAGACGTGGAGAGATAGAACCATAGAGAGAGTGAGACGTGGAGAGATAGAACAATAGAGAGAGGGTGAGACCTGGAGAGATAGAACCGTAGAGAGAGTGAGACGTGGAGAGATAGAACCGTAGAGTGAGACGTGAAAATATAAAACTGAAGAGTGAGACGTGGAGAGATAGAAACCATAGAGAGGGTGAGACTTGGAGGGATAGAACCGTAGAGAGAGGGTGAGACCTGGAGAGATAGAACCGTAGAGAGAGTGAGACGTGGTGGGATAGAACCGTAGAGAGAGTGAGACGTGGAGGGATAGAACCGTAGAGAGAGGGTGAGACCTGGAGAGATAGAACCGTAGAGAGAGTGAGACATGGAGAGATAGAACCGTAGAGAGAGGGTGAGACTTGGAGAGATGGAACCATAGAGAGAGTGAGACATGGAGGGATAGATCCGTAGAGAGAGTGAGAGACCTGGAGAGATAGAACCGTAGAGAGAGCATGGACCTGGTTCTCTCGTTCTCCCTCTCAGTTTTCAATTTGTCTCCGTCGGTCGGTGGGCCGCCGCCGCACTGCACACGCATGTGAATGACTCGTGATTCATGCATCCCACTCGCTCGCCCACTCCCTCTCTGTCTCTCTCTCTTTCTCTCTCTCTCTCTCTCCCCTGTGTTCACATCTCATGTTCCAT
>CM051021.1:8921706-8929206 GCA_027704905.1 Muraenolepis orangiensis | reverse complement strand
GACCTTGTGCCCCTCCCCAACGATAACCAACCAATCGCTCTGGACGAGGTGCAGTGACACTACCGAGGGTGAACCCCGCCATTGGCTGATTTCAGCGCTTAACCCTGATTGTGATTGGTCGATCGGAGTCCTTCCTTTCTCGCTATAATTTGCTCGATATTCTGGATTATGAACGATATTTTTGATCCAGCACATGGCTCTTTAACTTCCCTCGACACTCTCTTCTGAGAGAGAGAGAGACAACTTGTTTCAATTCCAATTCAAATCCAGCCACTGTGGACAAACTAATTGGACGTTCTCCTAAATCCAATGCTAAAAACCCTTAAACACCAACCTCATCTAATCCTCCGAAGGGCGCAAAAGTGTCTTTTAATGGACTCCCTTTAAAGCCCCTTTAAACTGGAAGCTGCATCTCTCCAGAGCTCTAACCCTCCTCTTAATAACCCTGACATAACCAGCCCCCCCCCCCTACTCCCCCCCTTTCCCCAAACCCATCACCACCTACCTACCTACCTCCCTACCTACCTACCTACCTACCTACCTACCTTCCCTGCTTAACCTGGACACTTATAACTAGACCACTCCACCTGTCCTCCTCCTTCTGTGTATTCTGTTCTTGTTTTGGCTGAATTGTGGATTTGCACACTAATTCAGAAAATTCCACTTATCATGAACCCCCACTGGTACCCCCCCCCTCCCCCCCCCCCCCCCCCCCCCCCCCGCCTTCATCCCCTCCTCCCTCCTATACCACGAAAACAAAAGTAACCGAACGTTGGAGAAACGGGACTTTCAAGCAAGCTCCCAAATGAAACTCATTAAAAGTTAAAGGGACTCTATATACTGTTTAAAAGATATTGGATCTTTTGGTCTACGTGCGTTTTGGGCTGTCAACTTTCTGCCAAAGAACAGGCTTTCTCCCAGAAATCCAAAACAAATATTCTACTTTAACCCTTTTGAGTGCCAAAAAGAGAGAAGCGTCCACCCGATATATAATGTGTTTGTTACTGCTGAAGGTGGTTGATTCTTTAAGGTTTTAAATATATATATTATATTATAGAAGTAAAGAGGTGACTAAAACTAAAACTGGGCTCCTATATTTGCCCAGTTTCCATTTTTACTTGCTTTGAATGCATATTTTGAAGCACACAATGAAATGCAACTGCACAACCCAATCCTTTGATAGTTTGAGAGCAACTATACAGGGAATATTTCACTAATGGTTTTGAAAAATGGAAAAAGAAACGTAGTTCATTGTGAATACTGTTAGACTGTCGACCAGAAAAAAATAAATAAAAGCACTTGGTATTCTCAGTGAAACAACTCATTAGCGAGTAGCTTAAGGCAATTTGTTGTAACGGTATTGTGAGTAGCTCACTCGCAAAGAGAGAGAGGAAAGTATTCATAAGATGTAACACATCACAGAGCCACATGAAGCCACATCCTTCAAGTCGCTCACCGCCATCAAGGCAGTGACGAGAGACACACATCTCCTGGCCCCCGATGAAAGTTGATTGAAGGAAATCGAATCAATTCATAATGACAACGTTTACTGAATGATTTACAGCAGCTACGAATAGTAGACTCGTGAACAGAATGTTTTATTCTCTTTCTTCTGGCAGCCGAAGACTCGCCGTACTCGCAGTACGACAGGACAAAGTGACAAATGCACGCAAACCTGATGCCATCAAACACTCTCAAGTCAGGCCTTTGATCACCACCGAAATTGACCTACTTGAGTTTGCCAACCTGGATTTTAATGTGATCACAATAAGACACCCTCCACATTGGATTACAACACAAACAAGATTCAATATTCAAGATGTTTCTATTTGCTGTATGCACAACGTACAATGCACAATGAAATGCTGACTCCCCATTCCCTCCCACAATATGAATTTCGATACTATACTATGCTATGCTAAACTATGCAACACTATACTATAGAATACTATATACGATATACTATAAACAACACTATAGACTACCTACTATATATGATACTCTATACTATTACCAACACTATATACTACACTATATTCAGAAAATGCATAGTGTGGGAGGGAATGGGGAGTAAGCATTCCATTGTACTTGTTTCATAAGGCAAATACAAATCTTGAATCTTGAATCTGTACACTACCTATTATATGCTATACTATATACAACACTAAACTATAACAATGCTATGGACAATAAAGAACAATGAAGGGACTAATGGATGATATATACGCTTGACGAATGGTGCAAAAATCATTTTAAAGTGGCAGTAGTGCAGCAGCACTGCAAACACAGAATTAAAAGGAAAGTAAAGTAAAAGTGGATGTCAAAGTGGTACCACTCTTGACAGTGGTAAGCATGTATTAAGTAAGTAAGTAAGTAAGTAAGTAAGTAGTAACTATTGCTTAATTACATCCTATAATACAATGGGCCTGTGCTGTAGTATTTCACGACAGCCATCACTTATCCAGAATCAGATTATTATTCGGCCCTTTTGTCCACAGACCCAATTGATTGGGGGAGAAGGGAAAGCTTCGGCTTGATTGAGTGGGCGGACAGCTCTTCCTTCCTCTGTGTTCCAAAGTGATGGCTACAGTGAAAAAAGTTGCACATAAGTTCCAAGAAAAAGTGTTGGCTCCAGTGAAACAGTTGTGTAGTGCAGGTCTCAGTGGATTTGCGGTTGTTGTTGTTGTTGTTGTTGTTGTTGTGTGTTTTGGTGTGAAAGTAGTGTCAGCTTCAAAAATATAAGATCTAAACAGAATCTAACCACCTGACGGCAAATGAAACCACTCCCACGCTAAGTACCATACTGAGGGCTTTCTCTGTCCCGCGCCCGGCTAATCCACCTTTAGTCCGTTATCTAAAAGGTTAGGGACGAAAACCCTTCCTTGAAGAATAAGCCCAATTGCCAATTGCAAAAGCTCAATTGCTAACCCTGTTATAATGGTTTCAACCTAAATTTTCCTTTTGGGAAAAATGGTTGAATAGCTCACAAAACTTTTGTGAGAGAGAGAAAATAACTTTAAGAAATCTAAATAGGTAACTAAGATCTAATTCCTTTCTAAAGATCTAAAAAATACTTAAGTTTTGTGATAAACCCCTCCCCCTGTCCTCGTCCCTGAAACGAAAAACTCAGAGGGTTAAAACAAAATGAATAACTCAATTCCAAGAACCCTGCTTGGGTATGACAACAAAGGCAGAATATTCGTGAATGTGAAATCATTCAAAAGTCCCTTTAGCATTTACTGTTTTCAAAGCTACGACGCTCAAATGTTTTTCCCTCTTTTTCCTGTCCAAGTGCTGCTTTGTGTGATGTGCTATGCATAGTAAATGTTTTTTGGGTGTGATTACTGCAGTGTTCTGTCTGTCGTGTGTTTGTACGAGAGTTGCCAGATGTCTCGAAAGTAATATCTTCTGTTTTTTAAAGGGCCCCTATTTTACCACCAGGTGTGATGTTGATTAGCCAGTCATTTGTGTCAACAAAGGTGTCATCTTACCAGTCTGGTTATAGGCTGATCCAGCCATTGTACATCCATGGTGGACACCCCCACTTATATAAGGTAGCTGTTGAAATGGCTTGTAAATGGGACAATCCGTATGATAGAGGAGATATAGAGGCCCTTTAATATTGCAGTTTGCTCACGTCTGTTTGGATCACAGAGCCCCGGGCTAGTAGCTCGTTAGCAGTAGCCCTGGTCCTGTGATATGCATCCAGAATGATGTGATGTGTGTGTTGTCCCCCCTGGCCTTAGCCCAGGCCTACACATGTGTTGGTATGTTATTGATGGAACAAAAGGTTATTCAGGTGTCCCTGAGGTATCTCTTCTCCTCCCAAACCTCCCTCCCAGAATTCTGCACCTCCTTCTTCTTCTTCTCTCAATGCAATGTGTGGTTCTGTACAAGCAGTTGGTATTTCATTTTCTCGAAAGAGAGAACGGGATTGGGAATACTGGAGGATGAGTAAGAGCAAAGTACATCTTCACACCCATTACATTGATAGTACTGTCAAAAACAGCCATTTTTTCTTATGGAGCTTAAGTGGACGCATATCAACAAGAACACGAAAAGCCAATCCCAAATCGCTGCATTTCAGTTCATAAAGGCAATCCAAAAAGGACGGAGAGTAAAAGGGTTTGGTGGACAGGGCTAGACAGCCCAGGCTGGGCTCGGACACTCATTCGTTCTCCTCCAGAGAGTTAGAGACACATCAGGGTGAACATCTCCAGGCCCTCCACCGCCACGATAGTTTCCGACCTAATCCAAATAGGAAGCGCTTATACGGAACCCAATGGAGGGGGAAATTTGAAATATGAAATACGAGAGTCTCTCAAAAGTTTTGCCATGGATTTTTTTTTGTTAACCACTCAATCTCAGCCCAGACTCCCCCCCCACCCCTCCAACATGTTCTCTGCTCCTTTGAGTCTTGCTTCCATCCCTCGGCAGCGGATCTGTCACTTCTTGGATTTTTTTTTGCTGTCTGTCCGTATTCCCAGTAGTCTGCCTCGTCTCAATAGCCCTGCCCGTCTTAAACACAGATTCTTGGCAGGACTGCACGGGGAAAAAGTCCATCACCGCGACAAAGCCCTGCCTTACATGTCCTCTCTCTCTCGCGCAATTTCCAGACAACGGCATAACTACCACCGCCAGGGATGTGGGTGCTATTCCCACTGGGCTCCCCCCCCCCCTCCCCCTTCCTCATGCCACTCAAGACATGTATGCACCCACGGTGCTGTGATGTCATCAATGCGAGTACTTAAAAATACCTACGTCGCTGCCGTTAGCTAATGAGCTATCAAGCCCTCAGCCAAATAAGGGGAAATTACCTCTGTCCCTATTCCCACAAAAGAGTGGGAAAAGGATGCTTTTCCTACTCTTCCCCCCCCCACAAAAAAACCTTAGAAAACAGATTAATGTTAAGTGTTTAATGATGCGGCCAGAGCGCCACTTCTGCTCTGACCCACCCCCCATAACACAGACCACCCCCCAGCCCCCCCCCCCCTCAAAAACATCAAGCCCCAAAAAACCTTGCCTTATCGGCTCAACAAACTTTCCATACGGTCATCTTCTCAGTTCAATCTGGTCTCGAGTCGAGTGCCAATTACTGTAAAACCGGAGCTTTCTCCGGAGCTTTCTTCACTATCGCTTGTTGTGCTTGTGTTCCTCCCGCCGCCCCCCACAGCAATGGTGGCCACCGTGGTCATTTGAAGCTAAGAGGAGGGGCCTTTTGGGATGTTCTGGCTCACCAGCCGGAGCCGGTCGGGCCCCTAGGGGGGAGGGGGTGGGGGGTGGGGGGAGGGCTGTCTCATCCCCACTGTGATGAGACACGGCTTAGCGGTGTGTCATTTCACGGTCTCCCCACCGTGACATGGCCCGGAACTGACTTCACACAGCCGGGGTAAATATTAAAGGCGAAAAACGCGACAAAAAACAAAAAAATGAACAAAAAAAATAGAGCCAGGCTTGATTGGGTCTTTCAAGTCTACTGTAGAGAGACGAGCAGTAATCCGTCCCCGGTGATGTTTATACAGATACGATGAGGGGGGGGACGAGGAGTGTCGGATCGCGATGGCGCCCGCGTCACGAGTCACTATACAGATCCATGGCACTATGCTACGCTAGCTTTCGCTGAAAACAAAACCAAAACAAAAAGCGCCTGGCACTTTCCACTTCACGGCGTGCGTTCCAGGCCCTCATCTCTGTTGTCAAACACGGTTTTTAAATTCATGGCGTTCCAGAAAAAAAAATAATAAACCCTTCAGAGGAAGGGTAACAAGCAAAATCCGGGAAAGGAAAAAAAAAAATAGACAAAGTGAAAGCGTTAATTAACCGGGGGGGGGGGGGGGGGGGGGGGGAGGGGGGGGGGGGGGGGGGGAAGCCGTGCGGCAGAGAGATAACTTGCGCACGCTTCCGCTAATTAACTTGGTCTGCACACCCCCCCCCACCCCCCCCCTCTCTCCTGACGTTCTTCTCACTCCTTTTTTGTTCCAGCATTTTCTATTCCTCCGATCCGCCGATGTTCTTCCCTCCCTCATTCCTATTTCCATCTCGCCTCACCTCAGACGCTTGTGCTTCGCTTCAGAAAACTCAGGCGGGGAGGGAAGGGAAATGGGGGGGGGTGGGGGGAATGGGGGGAGGGAAGGAGGGGGGGGGGGGGGGAAGCCGCCGAATTCGCCGGGTTTCTGTCTGTTGAGTTTGCGGAAAATTGTTGGCGAGCAAAGGCTTCTCTGAACACTCCTTATTATCATCATACCCTGGCAGCCATGTCAGGGCACCACCACCACCACATTCTGGCAGGAGGAGGAAGAAGAAGAAGAAGAAGAAGAAGAAGAAGAAGAAGAAGAAGAAGAAATATGTGAAATGTGAAAAATATGATTCTGGGCCATGGAATCACCGTAAGCTAAGCTAATAATACACATAGCAAGTTGCGCCGCAGAACAAACCATGTCAGTCACTCCTCTTTCTGCAAAGAAGATATATATGTATATATATATATATATATATATATATATACATATATATATATAGAAGAACAAGAAGCAGAGGGGGTTGTCGGGTGCTGAGAGATAGATAGAGGGGGAGAGAGAGAGAGAGAGAGAGAGAGAGAGAGAGAGAGGAGAGAGAGGAGAGAGAGAGGAGAGGAGAGGGAGAGAGAGAGAGAGAGAGAGAGAGAGAGAGAGAGAGACTCCACAGTACCTCTTCTAACTGGCAGTGGAACTTGCTTCACTTGGATGGTCTGGGCCATGGGGCGTGTTAAGTGGCACAGTGCCTCATCACACTCCTGTACTCACTGGACTCACTCTGGATGTTCTTCAGCCGGCGGGTCAGCTCCTCACGGAGGACTTACAGCAGGGGTTACATAAGGAGGAGCACATCCCTGAGCCTGGCAGGTGGGAGCAGAGTCCATTACACCTCCTCCTCCTCCTCCTCCTCCTCCTCCTCCTCCTCCTCCTCCTCCTCCTCCTCCTCCTCCTCCTCCGACCACCACCACCACCACCACCACCACCCCCACCACTTGCTATCCACTGCCGCTTCCACACAGGTGAGGCTTTGGAAAATTGAGGATCGAACACAGAAACCTTCAGCCTGATCAAAACAACCCTAACTGCTAGACTCTCCTGGCCCCTGTCTTGACTACCCTATTACTGTCTCAGCTCTGCTCAGCTCCCAACTCCCACTTTGCCCTCTCAAGCCGGATTCCTGTAAAGACCTGTTTGCCCTCTCTCTCTCTCTCTCTCTCTCTCTCTCGCTCTCTCTCTCTCTCCTCTCTCTCCTCTCTCTCTCTCTCTCTCTCTCTCTCTCTCTCTCTCTCTCTCTCTCGTCCAATGTCTCTCTCAGTCTCTCAGTCTTTTATATTAAAAGCCCCCTTTAGAAAAGGCTAGAATCAAATAACAG
The DNA here is from genome assembly GCA_027704905.1 of Muraenolepis orangiensis. Classification (NCBI taxonomy): domain Eukaryota; kingdom Metazoa; phylum Chordata; class Actinopteri; order Gadiformes; family Muraenolepididae; genus Muraenolepis; species Muraenolepis orangiensis. The sequence goes on along the minus strand of CM051021.1, from coordinate 8,921,820 downwards.
AGGAGGTAACTGCGTTAACGCGTCCTTCCAGACGAGATCCGTTTCCTGTTCCTCTCAGCGCAGAGAGAGAGAGAGAGAGGAGAGAGAGGAGAGAGAGAGAGAGAGAGAGAGAGA
>CM051021.1:8904206-8914206 GCA_027704905.1 Muraenolepis orangiensis | reverse complement strand
GGGTGAGGGTGGGTGAGGGTGGTATGAGTGAGGGTGGGGTTTGGATATTTCCATCCACGTTTATTGCCAGGGTCGGTCACTCCACAAGGTGCCATCGGCCGCTGCTAATGGTGTTCACTCCTCTGGGGAGGGTTCCGGCATACCGCCACCACTGCTGCTGGCATGCTAGCGCTATTCCAGAGTTACTCTCCACACACACACACACACCTCTCTCTCCCCCCCCCCCCCCCCACCCCCCCACACCCACATCCCCCCCCCCCCCCCACCCCCCCACCCCCACATCCCCCCCCACCCCCACCCCTGTCCCATCCCCCGTCCCCTTCCCCATGTGTTTAGAACTTGCAGTGTTTGTTAGTTGTGCTATGTGTGTGTAAGTGTGTGTGTGTGTGTGTGTGTGTGTGTGTGTGTGTTGGTTTTGTTTGACTTGAATCGCCCCGGCTCATCTGTATTCTTTACCTTCTCTTTTCATTCCCCCTCTCTCTCTCTCTCTCTCTCTCTCCATCATCTATCTCTCCCCTCCACCAGGCCGGCAGCTGACCATCTTCAACAGCCAGGCGTTCATCAAGATCGGGGGCGGCGGCGGCGGCGAGAAGGGCCGCCACTTCCAGGGCCAGATCTCGGGCCTGTACTACAACGGCCTGCAGGTGCTGAAGCTGGCGGCGGACGGCGACGCCAGCGTCCAGTCGCAGGGCAACCTGCGGCTGGTGGGCGACACGCCCTCGGTGCTCACCACCGACACCACGGCCTCGGCCACCACGCCGGCGCTGGCCGACATGTCCACCACCATCATGGAGACCACCACCACCATGGCCACCACCACCACGCGCAAGCAGCGCTCGCCCACCATGCGGGACAGTGTCACGTCGCAGGTAAGGGCGAAGGGATGGGTAGGGATTGGTTAGGCTGGGGGCGGACGGGGGCGGACGGGGGCGGACGGGGGCGGACGGGGGCGGACGGGGGCGGACGGGGCGGACGGGGGCGGACGGGGGGGGGGGCGCAGCGATGCATTGTGGGAAAGGGGGGGGGTTTCTCTTCTGGCTGTGAAATCGTTCCCTCGTTCCCTACTCCCTCTCTCTCTCTCTAGGGAGTTGAATGTAGAGGATTGTAAAGTGAAATCCTTCCCTTGTTCCCTACTCTACATCAAACTCCCTAGAGAGGGAGTTTGATTTAGAGGACTATATAATGAAATCCTACCGTAATTTCCGACTCCCTACTTCCTCTCTGGCAGTGGCGAACCGTGTCTATCACAACTGGACCTTCTGTAGACCACCACCCCCCCCCCCCCCCCCCCGATTCAAACATTCAGTTGTTCTAGTCAGACAGACGTCACTTTATGCGTTATCTCATTTAGGCAGATACGATTGTTGCAGCCAATTTCCAAGTTGACCATAGCTGGCAAAGCAGTGTCCATGTAGTGAAGTAACAGCACAACACAGACCACCACACACAGGCTATTGATGAATGGCTGTACTGGTACTGTACTGTAGCTCACTACATCGTCACACACCATTAGGGCCTCCTCCACTCAGCTAGGACAATTACCAATGCAAAGAAAGATCAAGTCAAAACTCTCAATTTAAATGCACAACAATGCTTAACAAACTCAAGACAAGCCATAAACTAATCAGTCAACAAGTGTGTGGAAACAAAATGCAACAACCAGCTCAACGAGATGCAACACTGCGCCAAAACCAGCAAAGACAAATTAGTCTCACTCACCAATGATGTTCACTTATGCCTCGTTTCCACCAAAGCAAGCCTAGTTCTAGCTCTCGGGTGGCGCTAGAGCCGGTTCGCAGTTGGTTCAACTGGCGAGCCGTCTAAGAACCGGTTTGCGTTTCCACCGACTTTTTCGCCGAGAGAGCCACGTCATGACGTCACTGTTAACGTCTCTGCTTTCCCAGCAGCTAGCGCCAACTTCCACAACAGTGGAACATGATGGATGTAAAAGTTTGTAGCTTTCAGGCTACAAACAGCTGCTCGTCTTTAGTGCTATGGACGCGATTACGTTGAAGCCCCTAACTGTGATAAAGGACTATGTTAATAAAATGGACTTGACGTTAGAGATGCATTAATAGAGTACTTAAACAGAAGGGACCATTGGCCTTTTCTTCTTCAAAACTGTCATCTTGTATTATGTTTCTCGGTTGATAAAGCATAATGAAGCGGACATTATATGAAAAATTTAAATGTTTTATTTAAAAAAAACAATATTAAATACACAATATACAGTAATCACAAAATGTAAAAGTATAGAGTGCAGTGTAATAAGTCAATGTTAATAAAGCTCCGAGGGGCAGAGGGGCTCCTGTGAGCTGCAGCCCAGTGGGGGCGGTAGCTCCGCATCGACATCGTCCAGGGAAGACGACTCCATAAACAACTAAAACAAGAGAAAAGTGCATTAAAACATGACTCCATTACACTTTACTGTTTTTATAAAGTAGCATCCTGGCGTTATCAAGGTTAATATCGGCTAACAGAAGCCTAGCAATCATAGCTCGTCATTTCTGATGATAGAACATAACATTGATGTGATAATGAGCAGCTCGCTAAACAGATTATAAATACAAAGCTGGTTGGCAACACGGGACATATTTATAAAGTAAAACTTACCAGGACCAGAGTGACAGCAGCGGATCACCAGTTTATTATGGATTAGCTCCTCGTATCGTCCAGTTTGTTATCGATTAGCTCGATTAGCTAGTTTTTCTAATAGCGGTTTGTTCTAGAAGCTCCTGTAGTTTATTGTGACCTTCTGCCGAGGACCACAACGCAAACAAACACAGTTTGTCTCGTCCACGGACCACTGTCACCTTCACGTCCACGGCAAATTTTACTGATTTAAAAAATGGCGGAAAAAAACTTTGAGTTTGTTTTGAGTTTGTCCGATAAGCCCCGCCCCCAGCCCCTGGCGTAGTGGAGCCTGCTGGCTAGCCCAGCTTCGAAGTGGAGCCGCAAACAAACCACTTAACGGAGCCAGAAAGTGGCTGAACGCAAAGAACTGGTGGAAACGCAAAGAACTGGTTCGAGATGACGCACAAGCTCCGAACCAGCCCTCAAAACTGCTTAGTGGAAACGAGGCATCTAAGACCAAATCCATTCTCCTGTCCTTCTGGATGAATGTTTCGATAACCCGGTCATAAAGCTGATCACTGCTTTTCAGATCCAAAATAAGTTGCCTTTCAATAGCTATGGCAGCTAATGCAGTGAGTCGGGATTGTCCTCTTCTGTTCCTCGCATTTGTTTTTATCCGTTTGAGGGCGGAGAATGTCCTTCCCACAGATGCAGTGGTGACGGAAATCGTTAAAACTTTTTTATAATGTCAATCTTTTCACTGAATGGTCGTCTTGAAAAGGGTACAAACAACAATTCCGCAAGATCATCTTCACCTGTGGCCATTTCGACGTAAAAAAACCTACGTAGAAAAAAAACAACGTAGCACTAAGCTAGATCCTCTGTCTCGAGGGACCTTCTAGCGCACTATGGACCTGTGGGGAAATCTGAAAGAATACGCCCATTGGCTACAAACCAACATATGATTGGTTGATCAAATTGTCAATCCAAACGTATGCTCTCATTCAGTTTAAGGGCCAAAGCAATCGCGAGTATGGTAAAATGGTATATACAATGTATATACAATGGTATATGGCAATAAACCACTTTCTGATTCTGATTCTGATTCTGAGTACTTTGGTTGAAGGATATTCTTCCCAGCAACTCAGAAAAAATATCTGATTGGTTGGAACACAAAACCACTCAAATGCGTAGTGCATGGACCGAGAAAGACAAACAAATCAACATAACACTGTAATAACAGATCAACAACACAGATCCGATTCTCATTTATTAATTTAATTTAAATTGTATTAAATTGTATTAATACAATTAATTAGATTTTTTTTTGTTTCATCTGAGGGTTCCAGGGTCTTCTCTGAATACCTTGAAGGCCCTGACGCTTCACCACTGCTCTCTAGAGAGTTCAATATAGAGGACTATAAAGTGAAATCCTTCCCTTATTCCACTCTCCCTCTCTAGTAGTTCAATGTAGAGGACTATATAGTGAATTTCTATTCTCATTCCCTACTCCCTACTCCCTCTCTAGATAGTTCAATGTAGAGGACTTTATAGTGAAATCCTTTCCTCATTCCCTCATTTTCTACTCCCTCTCTAGAGAGTTCAATGTAGAGGACTATATAGTGAAATCCTTTCCTAATTTCTTACTCTCTACTTCCTCTGTAGTATTTCAATGTAGAGGACTATATAGTGAAATCCTTCCCTCATTCCCTACTTCCTCTTTCTAGGAAGTTCAATGTAGAGGACTATATAGTTTAATCCTAACCTTGTTCCCTACTCCCTCTTGAGGGACCTCAATATAGTGGCCTATATAGTGAAATCCTAACCTTGTTCCCTACTCCCTCTCGAGGTAGTTCAATGTAGAGGACTATATAGTCAAATCCTTCCCTCATTCCCTACTCCCTTTCTATGGAGTTCAATGTAGAGGACTATATGGTGAAATCCTTCCCTCATTCCCTACTCCCTTTCTATGGAGTTCAATGTAGAGGACTATATAGTCAAATCCTTCCCTCATTCCCTACTCCCTTTCTATGGAGTTCAATGTAGAGGACTATATAGTCAAATCCTTCCCTCATTCCCTACTCCCTTTCTATGGAGTTCAATGTAGAGGACTATATAGTGAAATCATTCCCTACTCCCTCTCTCAGTAGTTGAATGTAGAGGATGCATGATGGTATAAATATGCTTGGTTCGTGACCATTGGTTGTACACTAGTTTTCACCATGCATTATGGGACATGATGTGCCCTATATAGCATATAATAATTATCACAATACTTTCGAACAGCACAACAATTCCCTATGTGAATGCACTATGCATTATGTAGTGTGTAGGGAGTGATTTCCAGGACAGCCTCTCTCTCGCTCTCTCTCTGAAATACTGTTCAGAGTGCTGGTGTGGGAGGAGTATATAGACACTTTGAGAGTGAAATGCATTGTGGGGGAGGGGGGGGGGGGTGGCGGGGGACTGATCTGTGTGTTTGCATGTACAGGACCTTGATTCAACCCTTTCGATTCGTTTTTCAAATTACGTTTCCCCGTATGCATATCACACATTCCCCAAGTGTGGTCCCGGAACCACTGACCGCAACCACTGCCGTTTCCCAAGTTTACAATGTGCTTTAAAATGCGCAATAAAAGCTAATTACTTTAAATATGATTCCTGCAGGTCTGCTTACAGAACTAAATTGTAGTAAATTGTAATAAAGAATAAGAGGAATATTTCTGGACCAAATTGGCGTCCATGGGCCCAAATTACGGCACCCATTGGGCTCACTTCCTGCTACCAATTTCAGAAGCCCACGCTATAAAGTCCATCTCTATTTTTAACCCGCAAATTAATATTATTCACATCGCCACTAAACATGTGATTAGGAGCCTCCCGTTTTGCCTGATATGATTGGCTTATTTACAGCCCCGGTCATTATGCGCGTGCTGTGAAGCAGGCCCACCACGGCTACGCTAGGTAGCAATTAGCAAAGCAAGGAACAGGAAGTGCCGATTTCCCTTTCCCTCCGCCGGGCTGCCGGTGGCCGGTGCTTGTAGCTTGTACAGCCGGCCGTGCATGTCTAAACATCATCATGCACCATAATCATACTAATAATTGGCCACCACTCCTCCAAACTCTTCAAGTCACGGACACGCTGTGTTGGGTTCACGCCCCCCACGCAGCTATTAATTAGCTAGCCGCTGTCCCGGAGGGGAAGGCTGGGCAGAACTCCGGATAGAGGCTACTGTGGGCTAACAGAACTGTGCACTTGCAGCTATCGTCTGTGGGCTAACAGAACAGCGGGCTAGTATCTGCTGTCTGTGGGCAAACAGAACAGTGGGCTATTAGCTACTGTCTGTGTGCTAGCAGAACTGTGCGCTAGTAGCTTCTGTGAGCTAACAGAACAGCGGTCTGTGGGCTAGCAGCTTCACGTCGGAATGTCACCACTTTTCCAACCACTGTTTCAAATGGCAGTTGCAGTCTGTCTTTCTTATTTAAAATAACTAAAAGTGCCTGATTTACATTTTCCAGGTACACTTTTATCAATGGAAAAAAACATATGATGATGAGACCGTTTTTGGCTGGAAGAGTGGCTGATCATTAAGGGACTTTTCCAGAACAAAAGCCGCTCATGCGATGGTTCGCCAAGCCGTTCGTTCGCCAAGCACTCGGGCGGCTGTGATGCGGCTTAGTGTCACCGGAGCATGAAATATTGAATATTACATTATTTATTTTTCTGGGCATTTTCTATGTCGCTTTAGTTAGTTTTGGTTTCAAATGCCCTTTGCTTCGCACAAGCCATGCGTTTACCTTCATTCTTTGCATTAAGGGACAATTTCCTTCCCATCGCGCTAATTATTCCGCTGAAAGCTGTAGCTTAATGGAAGGGAGGAAATGGAAGGGAGGGCGAGGGGGAGGGAAGTGGTATATATTTTTCCGAGAATCACTAATTCTCGCCAGCACATAGTAATATAAAAAAAACAGCGCGTAACTTGAAGTGAGTGCTGTTCACTTTAAGTTGACTCCATATTCGCTTTCGATTACGATTTCTTCCTCTTCTTCTTGTATGTTATAGGGAAAAAGGGGCACTTAGTGCAGTCTCCTTTTCGGATTAGCGATGTCGCCATCGATGCTATTCTGGGAAATCTGCCGCTATCCTGAGGAAAGTGCATCATGGCTGTTATTCGAAAGAATATGAATAAGCTGTAGTATTAGTAGCATACACCCGTTCACACCGTTCTTAGTAAAAAATAAATAAAAAGTAATTCTCATCTAATTAAATAAACAAACCCCCAGCTCAGCAAAGTGATGAATTGAAACAATAGCCTGTTTTTCAATTCATATTTACAGAACAAAAAACTAAACTAAAAAAAATCCTTATGTCCTCAATGTATCTCATTAAAAAACACATTTGTCATTTGCTTTGTGAACTTGCAGAGCAAAGCGTTAATTCTAGTTTTCAGTCGAATCGTGACTCACATGCGAAGTGTCTCCAACACACACACACACAGTTACACACACAAACATACACAAACACACACACACACACACACACACACACACACACACACACACACACACACACACACACACACATCTTTGATGTCTCCATTGTGGGGACACACATTTCTTTCTTTGTTTGATGAATTATCTACAAACTGGGTTTTCTTTTGTTGTTTTTTTTTTGTGTTCACTTCACGTCAGGAAACTCCACAAACCGTACAGTTTGAGCTCTGGGGTTCTTCTTCTTCTTCTTATCCTCTGACTGACGTTAATACCAGCCACAAAATAGTCTCATGCACACACGCGCACACACACACACACACACACACACACACACACACACACACACACACACACACACACACACACACACACACACACACTGTGACACACACACACACACACACATACACCGTTGACGCTTGATGCCTGAAGTCTTCTTTAGTGTTTTTTGAACGGCATTTTTCATTCTTTTCTGGGAGAGTGAGGAGTCGCTCTGTTACATTTATTTTTTACCACTGACCACATTCCAATGTGTGCCAACATATTTCAAACGTTTATTTAGAAGATACTAAATTCATGGAAGGAAAGGACAAATAATGAATCTCTCTCTCGCTCTCTCCTTCCTAGTCTCTTCTGTACACAAACACCCACACCACACACGAGAACCGCTACTCAAACGCACACACACACACACACACACACACACACACACACACACACACACACACACACACACACACACACACACACACACACACACACACACACACCGTCAGCTAGCTAATTCCCCTGCCCTCCGAAGCGGTGGGTGTCACTTATTAGACCGAGCTAACACACTCATGGCACGATATAGAAAGATCTCCAACAGGGAAAACAGAGCTGTCCACATTCTGAGTGCCGGGGGGGGGGGGGGGGGGGGGGGGGCATAATGAAAACTCCCAGCAGCCCCGGCGAGGCCTCGACCGCGGTGATGCGAGCGAGGGGAGAGAGGGGAAAATGTCGTTTTACGGCCATCGCCCGGAGCGACTCGGCACTCGTCGGCTTTGATCACCGTAGAATAATGTGCTTTGATGGTTAGAATAAAACTGATCTACCGTTTGATGTGTGTGTGTGTGTGTGTGTGCGCGCGTGCGAGTGTGGGTGTGTGAGTGTGTGTGTGTGTGTGTGTGGGTGTGTGGGTGTGGGTGCGTGCATTTTGTCCAAAAAATATTCAAGGCCCTGTGTGTGTGTGTGTGTGTGTGTGTGTGTGTGTGTGTGTGTGTGTGTGTGTGTGTGTGTGTGTGTGTGTGTGTGTGTGTGTGGTGTGTGTGTGTGTGTGTGTGTGTGTGTGTGTGTGTGTGTGTGTGTGTGTGTGTGTGTGTGTGTGCGTGCGTGCGTGCGTGGTGTGTGTAAACCATAACAGAGTAAGGTTATTCACAAATTTGCAAAAGCTATTTCACTAACTGAAAATACGTTGTTTTTTTGTTGTTTCCAAAATCACCTTTGCTTGTTTCCATTTCAAATAATCTGCATTGTGATGGCAATAAAGCAGAACGCTTTGCCGGGGCACATTTGCATTTGCATGAGGAACTTCGGGAATCGTCAATGTCATAGTCGTAAAAATGTGCAAATGCGTGGACACACCTTGAAAGTAGAACAATAAACAACAACAACACAGCGACTCCGTCTGCGAAAAAAAAAACCCGTAACCTGAAACGTGAACCGAATTTGAGGGTGGAATTGATGAAACAACATCCGAAACCGATTCTAAAGACACCACCGACCGGACTATCATAGGCTCACCACACTGGGTCATCAACGCTTCTGTTTTACGCGCACTACGCGGTATACCGAAGGCGGTAAACTATACACGTCCAGAGTAAGGTTATTCACAACAATTCATCAACGATAACAAAAAAATTTAAGAAAAAAGCTAACATGGCAAAAAACCAGACAAACAAAAAAGGAACAATTGTCACAGTTCACACCGTTCATTATTGAGCTAAATACGCTGAAATCTGGACACATCTCCAAATGTTGGAGAGATTTAACTTACCGACCTCCTCTTTGGTAGATAAGTGGGTTTAAGCAGATCAACTGAAGTAGAACGTAAAGAATACACTATATATATTTATATAGATATATCCATCAACAAGGGAAAACGGCTTTTGATGTGTGAAAGTTGTGCGAGGAAACGCCACTTTTTCACAGTGTTATATTTCCGCAAGTCCTAATAATCACCGTTTGTCAAAGTACTGTTTGTCCATTGCTAGCTACTTGACATCTAAATAATTTTTTTTTTTACTGAAACATAAAAGCTAAAATGCATTAAATAGACGAGTGAATTAACTCCATAAAAAAAATACTTAAAAAAAACCCTCAACGTAAAGTAGTCTTTAGTCTTTTTTTTCAATTGAATGTTTTCACACCTCATTGTTTATTTAATTCACCGTTGGTAACATTTCATTTCAGATTATTTTTTTCCTTCTCCGCCCAACAACGACGACGACGACCACGACGACGACAACACAACAAAAACACATCCCCCCGGCGACAGCTTAATTGACTTTGAATGTTCTCGTTTATGTCTCGCACGCTCCGACGCTAATCAGCTTTCAGTTTTGCGCGTGTTGCCACCGCCAGGACACGTTGAGCTAATTTAAGGGACCTTTTTCCAGGACTTAAACGTAGCACTTAAAAAAGACGACTCTCGTCGTCGCCTGAGAGACCGCACGTGTACCAGTGCACTTAATAGGCCGGTTTTTTTTGTTTGTTATAGTAGTTAGTGCAGCAGATGTCCAGCTCTCTCTGTGTGTGTGTGTATGTGTGTGTGTGTATGCGTGTGTAGGTGTGTGTGTGTGTGTGTGTGCTGAATAGAAATGTGCTTTTAGTGCACGCCTGATGAAGGCGTTGCCAGGGAAACGCCAGCACGGTAGGCTGACAGGCCAGGTGG